>OY811971.1:6150350-6292850 GCA_963681505.1 Eunapius fragilis | reverse complement strand
GAAGTGCCCTTACAAGTGCTTACTGAAGCCATATGATTGGTTCAGATGTGCAAGGTACTAGTATGATAATTGTAATATAGCAGGGTTGTAAGCCTGTCTACAAGGATAGATGGCCCAAACACAGGCCATATTCTGGAAACAGTCCTGCTGAAATTGTGGAGCACATTATGGCTGTATCACCATCACCAATAATAAAGAACCCCATACAACCACCATTAGCAGCCACACAGACACTCTCTGTAATGAGTGAGCTGGAATGCTCCATCTGTCTGCATGGGTGTGCTCGCACAAGCAATGCAGCTTCCATGTGGCAAACTAGTATGTGCCACTTGTCTGGTAGAGTGGATCCACCTATGAGCTGTGCGCTGTCCCTGCTGTCACTCCACTGCACCTCTGGAGTGCAAGGATGTCAATCCAGCATCTAGCCTGAATCAGCAACTCCTGCATGATGTTATGGTGGTGTGTGGTACATGCAAGAGCAGTGTGAAGGCAATCAGCTACGACTCACATTGTTGCACTACTGTCCAACGACAGGAAATGCAACTTGTTAGTAAAGTCGCTAAATGCTAGTAAGGAGAACAGCGTACAGATTCCAACAGGAGGACAGTAAGTTTATAGGAGTAAATCAGCTTTTAAAATTGAACAATGATCTTGTCATACAGCCTTTGAAATTGGTTCGCGTATCCACACCACGAGCACCACTCTCTGAGCTCAGTGTTCACACACGCAAGCGTCGTGTTCATGAGCTTCAGATGACGCGGTCCATCCTGAGTGCTGGTGCCGAAGATGCTGACACCTTGTTTGAGGATGAACTGAGGTGTCTGAGTGAGGAAAGGAAAGAAAAGGTACTCCATGATGCAGGGATCACTATTAACATTCCACCAAAGCAAGGGCTTGCCATTAAGTCCATACTTGGTATCCCCTGGTATGACTAAGGATTCTTAACAGGTTAGCCACATGCAGCAGCAAAGGAATATGAAAATGTATAACTTTCACTTAACTTCCTTGCAGGTGGTTGAAGCAAGCTGGGGTGTACTTAGGCAGTGAGAGAAAGCAGCGTGCCCTTACCAACAAGCTTGTTGGTGATAACCTTGAGGTGGAACTAGCTCCTTTTTCTTTTCGACTCAGCAATGGTGGGGAAGAGCTTAGTGGGGCAGCTTTTGCCTATACACCCAGCCTCACTAGGAAAGTTGTTCATCTTTTAGAGCAGAATGAAATGTAAGTCATATTGCATCTGTTCACATAACTGTTTAAGAGATTTATGTGCAGGGAGGGCACACTTACCTGGCATGATGGAACGATTCCAGATGATGAGATATGGCTTAAGCTGCGTGGTGACAAAGGTAGTGGCTATTTCAAGATAAACTTCCAGATTGTCAACACCCCAGCACCAAATTCTGTCCACAATACAGTGACATGTGTTTTCGCCTGCTTTGAAGCAAGTGACACACTTTCCAACCTCCATGTGGCACTGGACAGATTCAGAGGGGAAGTGGCTAACATCAGTACAATGAAGTGGAAGTAAGAAAGAATATTTTTGTATCAATAATTTACATATTGATTTATACATACAGGGACTACAAGTTCAAAGTGTTTCTCAGTGGCGACTATGAGTTCCTTTCTCGGATGTACGGACATTAAATTCTGGTGCAAGTGGTAAATTTAAAACATGGCTAATGCAAATTCTACCTGCATGTAACTTATAGGGAAGCAGCCTTGCATTTTATGCCTGATCACCCTAGAGCAGTTGCTTATGTCACTAGCAGCTAGAGGGCCTTGTATTCCTCACACGTTGGATTCCATGCTTCTTGACCACCAACGTTTTATGGAAGAAGGTAGAGGGGATCTTAAGAAGGCCAAGTTGTTTAACAACTGTATAGAGTACCCCCTTTTCAACATACCACTATCACAGGTTTGTTGAGACTTGTAACACAGTATACTGACTTGCATATCAATATGCGTATACAGTTACTTTGCATGTACTACATTTAGGTCTGCTTACCAGGCTTGCATGTAACACAGGGGATTTTCCTGAAAATTTTCACCCTCCTTGAGGAAGCCTGTCACCAGTTGGACCTAAAACTGGCAATGCATGGAGGGAAGACTCCATCGACAGTTCAGAATATGAGGCCTATTCCAGCATGTTAAGAAATCTCAGTGCAGCTAAATGTGAACTAGATACCTTGATGCAGGAAGAGGAGATTATTCAGCAGGTGGCAACATAGTACTCAATTGTTGATGGCAGCAATGAATTGCTTGCAACATGTCTTCTGGACCTATCCAGTACCTTTCACACACAAGTTGAAGTCCTGGTGAGTGATATTATGCATTCATAATCATTCAAATCCCTTGTGAAAATAAAGGAGAATAAGATCATTGCACTACAACAGAAATCAGCAAGGGCTTCAATGTTGATAATGGACATACTTGTGCCATCAAATCCTATCATATTGTGAAAGATGTGCTTTGAAAACCCTGCTTACCGGATTACATGTGTTGCTAGAGAGTTAATTAGTCATGTTGCTAGGCAATTAACATTCATAGTGGGTGTACGTGTGGGCCTAATGTCCCCCACTCCACCTGTATCCGCCTCTGGTAGGTACTTGGATATTTTTTTCAAATTGGCAACAATTCGCATGGTTCTAAAAAGAGTTTTAAAATGTGTATTCCAATGGTCATATCATATAAAAAAATAGTTTTTAGAAGGTACTACAGCAGATATTATGCATAGAATCATGCCAAATATTCAGGCTGCTCATGAAAGTTGTACAAGACCATTTGAGATTACGCCTTCAATGATTAGTGTGGTAGACCAACGTCAAGATCTGTTCAGGACTACCTTCCATAACGCTACACAGGCACATATTACATACACATCATTTGACATATACGGTACCTTTCACAGTGCCCAACAATGATAAATCCTCCGTTCACTATTTCACCCTCTCTGTTTCGTTATTGAAGTAGTCGAGAGTAATACAGGCTTTGCAAAGCTTTCCTAAAACAGGAGATATGATTATTTTGTCTGTGTGGAGCTGATGTCACATATATGGCGCGCGTGTTGCTGGACAGCAAAATGACGACTGATGTCACGATTTGGTGCAAAGTCAATTGCTGTAGACCTTCTGTGTTCTGACAGTTGCCAGATTCACATCTGCCAAAATGGTTACCACAATATATCTTCAAAATACAAAACATTACTTTTCTGCACACATAACACTGAGTTTGGTCTGAAGTTCTACATGCAGTTCACAAAATGAAGGAGATGTACCTTTGGCTTCATCAATAACTCTCTTCACACTTAGCACAAACTCCATGCATATCTCTTCCCATTCAGTGCTCAGCTCCTGAGCAAGCCTAGAAAATACAATTTTGGTATTTGCAGAAGCATTACACCTCTGTATCTTGGAAAGCTTGAAAAGACCTTTCATTTGAACATTGTTCATGCATATACAGGCTTTAAATGAACAAAGCCATTTAAACCCAGGCCTTTGATGGCTCCCCCATAATCCGTACCTTTGACCCCTGACATAGAGAATGTATATTCCTTCTCATCCATATACCAAGCAAGTACTTGATAGGTCCAAGTAAAAATGTGTGGATGGAACAGGCAGAACTTTATAGTCTGAATATAAACGCACACTGCATGTACTCAATTGAACACAACCCTTCGCACCAACTCTGCACAACCTAGAAAAAGCACCCCACTTCTCAATTATCTTAATATAGGCCCTGGATCCAGCGCGTGCCAAAGGGTTTACTGTCACTCACCCTTTCACTGTCTGACACCCTTTCATCACATTAGACTCTTCATTCTCCTAAGGGGTCAACCTTGCTCCATGACGGTGTGCTTGGATGGCAATCTCCAGACATACAAAAAAGTCGACTCGCAGGCATTCTCAACCTCCTTACCTCCAATTCATCTCATGAGAAGCATGCCAAAGTGTAACAGTATACTACTCCCAATGTAGAAAATCTTCCACCATATTATTAACCACTTTAATTATATATATATATGTACGTTACATCACCATTATACAAAATACTTCAATACAGTCTTAGCACCATAGTTGGCTACATACAGTGTACCACTTATAGGATCCAGAGCAGCCCCATAGGGTCTACTGAGATGGCCAACTGTGTGTACCTTGTTTCCCCGAGGATCAAAAATGGAGAGACAATAGCCACTGTACTCACAGACAAGGCTGTAACCTTCTTCAACAATTGCTATTCCAGATGGACCCTTTATATCTCCATATGATCTGACATAGGTTCCCTCTGATGTGAAGACTTTGATGGTATTAGAACCATGAGCTGCAACATGGATGTTCCGTTGCGGGTCGAAGGCAAGACCCAATGGAAATTGAAAACCCTCACAATCAGAGACATAACCATATATGGTCAATAGCCAACTGTCATTTTGATCCAATATCACTACCCTGTGGTTGTCTTGATCATTAACAATCATTCCATCTCTTTGGTCGACAATAACTGATCTTGGGTAGTTAAACCGTCCCTGACCTGATCCATGTTGACCAAACCTTTTTCGGAACTGTCCTCCTGTTGTCAGCTTCTTAATGCGATGATTGTCACTGTCAGGAACATACATCACATCTCCCTTGATGGATATACCACATGGTGTGCTGAACTGACCATCACCACTTCCACCACTACCTATGGTTCTCTTCTCATGACCACCTTGGTCAAACACATGAATACTGTGATCATCACAGGTTACATAGATGTCTCCACTGTCATGAATTGCATTATCTAAAGGACCATCACTACAACTGATGACTTGCTGGGAGTTGCATAAGGCACTGTAGCTAGGCCTCACATCAAGGTCACGAGGACTGCCTTGCACATGTTCACCATCCATTGTGATGAGGAACTGGTGAGGACCAGCAGCCTGAGGGGTGAGGGCGATGGTGTAGGTACCATCTCCATGGTCCCACACCTTTCCTGGGACAACTGCTCCATCATGTGACTTGGGCCTCAGCTCAGCCTTCACCAGCAGACCACCATATGGGTACCTCACTCCCTCTGAGCTCTTGGTCTCCACTTTTACACTATACACCTTGTCCATTCTGGCTGCTGACTCAGAAGACCATGTGCTTTGTGATGGAGATAGAGATGAGGCCATAACGTGACCACATAAGAATTATAGTTCCTTTGTCAAAGAATCAGTTTTTAGGGTCACATATATGTCACGGGACTCACTAGGAGTGAGGGTGACTCCCCCAACTTTCTTCAGGGTGGTCTTAAGTTCAGTGGATAGCAGATCTCCAAGAGCTACCACCTCGTGGTCAGTGTGGGTCAGGAGGATTCAGGTGATCATCTCAGTGTAGCGACCAATCTCGTCTTTCATTTTCACTAACTGTTCCTTCTGGAGGGACAGAGCTGTTATCTTTGAAAGTGAATTGGCAACCACCTCTGACAACAGTGTATTCTTCCTTTCCTCTATGGCCTGGTAAAGCTGTTCAAAGGCTTGGTTTATGAGCAATGTGGCATTCTCTCTGGAAGTCTCAACCTGTTCTGCCATGGCAGCAATGGTACTCGTCAGATTTGATGCACTCTCAAGTGCCTCTCTCATTCCATCTCTGTGGACCTTTGCAATACTGTGCACCTCAGCAATCCAATGGTCCTTGTGAAGGACTAGGGTACAGACTCTGCAGACCAGATACTGGCAGGTCTGACAGTAAAATTTTAACTTCTTTTTCTCACGAAGTGGTTGGGAGCAGAGATGTTCAGTTGGTGTCACGATGGATGGAAGTAGTCAGACAGATCGACTCCTGGTATAGGCCTACTATCTCATGATGACATAATGCTTTAAAGCGTTTATGGTACTCACAACATAAAGTACAGAGGAACTCTTCACAAGAACACCACTGCGGGCTCCTTGTCCCCACCAATCCAAGCATGACATGACTTTCACCATCACTGCCAATCTTGGACATGTACCCATCAACCTCCACCTCAAATCCAAGACAGAGGTTCTTAGGTATAGCATTGGAACCATCTTCTAGTTTGTGGATACTTCTCTGACAGGTATAGGACACTCCATGTGCTGCCTGGCCCCAGACCTCTCTATCCTTATTTGCAGACACTGCCCACAGAAAGTGTAGACAAGGAAGGATTCTAGGATCTGTTGTAGGGCATAGAACACAGCTGACATATGGTGTGTGAAGGTAAGATGCCAGATCTGTTGAACAGAGAGCATTGCTTTGATACCACAGAAAGTAACGATCGCGACATTGCACAAGTTGATTACGTACTGAGGAACCATATATCGTAAATATCCTCCCTATAATCAGCGGTATTGTGCCCATTAATGGGTGGTCTCCTGTAGTGGTGTGCTACGTGTAATTAGTGTTGATTAGGCTGGTTTGGTTGATATTTATTTCCTGATTGGGGCTGCATGCATGGTCAAGGGATATGATCTAGCTTAGCGGAATTATTGATATGCAAACTGTGCGGTTGAGTACAATTTGTTAATCGGCGTTGGATGATTAAAAAGCCAACCACATCAAAAATGCGCCTTCAATTCTGTTTTACAGAAATAAAAGCACAACGAAAGGCCTCCTGTGCATGCGCGTATCTATCTATGCGTGTCTGGATGTACATGTCGACATGTACATTATCCACGCATGATGCCAGAGATGCCAGAGATAATATACAGACATTATCTCTGATCATGGACACGTCACATGTGTCTGGCAGTATCTTTGTTCCACCACTCTTACCACGGTACGTACTGTGATAGTCCGGGTTGGGTTTCTCGCACTGCATAGTGGGAGGAGCCATCACAACCGCGGTACCACATCCCCGGAACCCACCGCTATTAACACAGACGTAACCTTATCAGTACGTGCAAGTACCTTAGTACGCGTAATCAGCCCCCTAGCCCATACATATAGGACGTCCCACGTGCATGTGGGGGGGGGGATCATTGTCTGATATTCACATCTGTTGTGAAAATCACGAATGGTCCTCTGTAAGATCAGAACTTGATTCCACACGTTTTTTCCCTGTGGACTATTGGTGTAGGTTAGCTAGGTGCAGTAAAAAAAAGTAAAAATGTAAAAAATGCAGTTTTATATTTCACAAGTAAATAAAAACATTCTGTCTGAGAAAGTTGGTGGGATATAGGTTTTGCAGGCAAATAGTATACTGGTGTAAAAAGCAAGGAAACAAGTTTTATCAGAAGGGAAAATGTAATAGTCTTATATTTAGCACACTTCGACTAAGGCATATGCTGTTTCTGTGCTAAATATAGGCCTATTACATTTTCCCTTCTGATAAAACTTATTTCCTTGCTTTTTACACCAGTATACTATTTGCCTGCAAAACCTATATCCCACCAATTTTCTCAGAGAGAATGTTTTTATTTACTTGTTTCCTTAATTTTTTTAACACCCAAATCACTGTTGCATCGCAGGTTTCCCCGCTTTCATTTAACCGATTTAATTCAATCCAGACGTATTGTGAAAAATTTCTAGGTACCTTTTCTTAATTAGAATTGATAAGACTGCATATAGGCTTTTAGGCTTTTGTGTATCAAAGTCTAACATCGACTAAGGCGAGTCCTCCAGCAAATTCTAAAGCTATTGGTGCAATTTTCGAGTTGCGAGTTCCCAAGAAGAAGCAGAAGCAGAAGCAGAAGCGCCTATTATTTTTGGAAGGGGAACGAGGACAGCAGTATTTTTCGTTCTTGACAACCACGCGGTTCTACGACGTGAAACAAAAACGAAACTACTCAGTTATGACTTCTAGATCGATTGCCGCAACAAGTTAGACGATCCGATCGTCGGGAGCGAAGCTACGGTAGGGTCGCGGAATTTTAATTAAATTCATAGTCGGGGTCAAAACCTATATGGAAGTCTCTAGCGAGACTTCCGATTAACAGGAGATTACGTACTGAGGAACCATATATCGTAAATATCTTCCCTATAATCAGCGGTATTGTGCCCATTAATGGGTGGTTCCTGTAGTGGTGTGCTACGTGTAATTAGTGTTGATTAGGCTGGTTTTAGTTGATATTTATTTCCTGATTGGGGCTGCATGCATGGTCAAGGGATATGATCTAGCTTAGCGGAATTATTGATATGCAAACTGTGCGGTTGAGTACAATTTGTTAATCGGCGTTGGATGATAAAAAAGCCAACCACATAAAAAATGCGCCTTCAATTCTGTTTAACAGAAATAAAGGCACAACGAAAGGCCTCCTGCGCATGCGCGTATCTATGCGTGTCTGGATTTACATATCAGCATGTACATTATCCACGCATGATGCCAAAGATAGTATATAGATATTATCTCTGATCATGGACACGTCACATGTGTCTTGCAGTATCTTTGTTCCACCACTCTTATCACGGTACGTGCTGTGATAGTCCGGGTTGGGTTTCTCGCATTGCATAGTGCGAGGAGCCATCACACCGCGGTACCACATCCCCAAACGCCCCGGAACCCACCGCTGGTGCCCACAGTGAGGTTGGACGTCCCACAGGGGAAGACGTGCATGTGAGGGAGATCATTGTCTGATATTCACATCTGTTGTGAAAATCACGCAATTGTCCTCTGTAAGATCAGAACTTGATTCCGCACGTTTTTTCCCAGTGGACTAGTGTTATAGGTTAGCTAGGTGCAGTAAAAAAAAAGTCATTTTTATGTAGGTGTTTGAGCTTACCCTCTACGTACGTCGTCGTGTTCGGACGATTTCAAAATCACTATTGCAAAATGGCAGACCTACTGTAGCCCGGTAGCTAGGTCACGCGTAGGAACAGCTTGATTATAGCGCAATTTGCGATTGCAATTTGGCTATAGAATCAGAGCAAATTAAGCGAGCAAATTTGTGTGAGGATCGTAATGGCGTTATGCAAAAAATCTCGTCATTTAATGTGGACTGAATTAAAAAATGGCCACCCACTTTCGTTCCTGCATGGACACCCATGCCAAATGTAGCGATATTAAGTTCGTCCAGTTAAGTTGAGAGGGGTATATGTTTAGGTATGTAGACTGTTTCACGAGTTATTGTGATGGAAATTTTAAAACGTACTGGTGTATCTACATTTTCAAAGTAAGAATGTGTATTGATTCCCATTAATGTATTGTTGAACTTGTATATATTTCATGCTGTTGGAAGATGGTCTTTACATACTCTGCTATAGTATGTCTCATATTGTACTCTCCATGTAACTGAACTGGCTGGGCCTCATGCACACAGTAGCTAGGGCATGCTATGGGGCCACTGATGAAGGTGGAGTTAGAGGAATTTGAGGAAAGGTGGAACCAACACAGGATTAGAAGAAACCGAAATTCTGCTTGCCCATGTGCACACTCAGAATGATGTATATTGCCTTTCTGGCCAATGGCATATAGTTTAGCAGTTTATCAATGCAGTTTTATATTTTATTAACAGGAGTTATGTGGCCTGCCATGGAATCTCTTATTATTATAGGTTAAGAATCACGTGAGTCCTGCGTCGCTGATTACAACTTGCTCAGTTCCATTTCTCTGGAAAAGACCTTACAGCTGTGAATTGGCAGCATGTGTGTTATCCACAGTTGTTACGTTAGTCTATGTACCTTGTAGTTTCATGACAATTGTATATTAGTTTGCTTCCTTTATCTCACTGGCCCATCGTATTAAATATAGTACTGATATACACACTACGTATACATTATCGTAACTTGTGACTATTATAATTATCCATACATTGTGTAGGACAATATAGTAAATTGGGTTAATCCATTAGACATTGTATGCTAAAAAGTTCAGGTTAAGGTGTGTCTGGCCGGTATTCAGTACTGTTTGGTCTGCTTCATTGCGCATTTCGTATATACGTTGCTGTCTATGCATTTACACAACCAAAAATTTTCGCTCCGTAACGGATTGTTATTGGTAACATACGGTTACGGATAAGAAAATTTACCCGCTACGGATCCGATAAACGTTACAGGATGTGACTGATCCGTTAAATGAAACTTGTGGCGGGATGTAATACACTGTGATCATTTCCTTTTAAACATCCGTATGATTGTACGATAAAAATCCGTATCATTTTTTTTCATATACCGTACCCCTAGAAACTAACAAATAAAATATTAAAAAACTTTAACTTAGAATATCGTGAAAACCACGTTTCTTTGAGACATCCAGTGCACAGCGGATAATGTATACAGCATCACACTACAAATAGAATCCCAAACACAAATGTTAAGAGCGGAAGCTGTAGCCGAACAAAGGCAGTGCGATTACGGGGATACATAGATGGTAAAAATTTGTTGCTTTCATTCTATGCAATAGAATAAAATAGAGGCGGACGGTAGTATAATTTATGCTTTTAAAGTGTAAGTGGCTTAACTGAAATGCAATTTATAGAAATAGCTGTTCAGCATTGGGTAATAATCACACAGTATGTAGAATAACACGCTCAGCTATTATCCCTAGAAACCTGCAAATAGAATAAAAAATAGAATAAAATTTTTCTAGTTAAAGGAGGAGTTGGCGTATAAAAGGAGAATGGATCCAAAAATTTCAACCGGCCGTGCGAATGTTTTTGATTAAAAATGGTGGCTTAGAGCTAGAGGCTTGGCAACAATAGTTACAGCGTACAAGTTCAAGCACGCATGCATGTTTTGAATGCCATTTCATGCAACAATACCATTTTTGAAGTTCGTAACACTAAGTTAACAAACTGGATCACATGTTCGTATAATGGCGACCTCTTCACCAGAAGATACGTAATCTAGGTTTAGACTGCATCTGCAAGGGTCCTTTTCCTCTCAAGAGGAAAAGGAAACGTTTCTGAGTAGATTTGAGGAAGCGAAGCAACTACTTGCACCTGGTTGCAAGCGGAACGCTACTATCAGCGTGTTGAATACTTTGCTGGACCTGTCTGTTTCGAGAACAAATAAACGCGCGCGATAGAGTACTAAGAAGTACTTGATCTGCCCGTCTTAACAACGTAAAAACGATGTAGCCAGCAAGTCTGGGTGAGAATCCTAACAGCTTACAAAACTACGCCATTCTGAGGATGTTGAGCTCACGTGATTTCCGGTTGGATCCAAGCGCCTTTTATACGCGAATTTTCGCATCGATCGGCAGGCGTGTGCTGAGGCCTGCGCTAGTATTTACTCTCAATCTCCTCCTTTAACGATTTGTTAAGTACCGATTATCCAATTTCTCGCAAGTACTCTTTAGTGTCAACAAATAAAGTGGGCGCGGCGAATGATGTATTTTGTGTTCGCCATTTTGTAGGAGAGCGTACTAGGCCCAGTTGATAGCGGCAGTGGGACACAAGATGAGGTGCTGTTCCAGAATCAAGGGATCCGAATTCTGGCACCAACTTGGTTTTGATGCAAATAAACCCGAGAACTAACCACAGGGCCCCATCCCCAAATGTGACACGTGCAACAAAATGGCCGACATTTGAGGGTAAGCCGCGCGCCAGTTTAATTATATCAGATTGGCAGTCGGCTGCCGTCTGCACAGGTGCGAGTGGGTGTAATGGCTCGAAGAATCAGTCATGCAGTAGGTAAGTCATTTATAGCGCGGATGTGATCGGGTTTATCTTCATTCCAGACCGCTTTTATTATAGGCATCACAGACGGCCGGTGTGCGGGACAGAATGAACCAGCGCTCAGCAAACCAACTCTAACCAACTCTAACCAACTCTCAGGTACGCTACCCAATAGCAGTATAGATTCGCCCTGCATAGTTTTGATCCCTCCCATCGTACTTAGTCGGTTTGGATTTGGATATGGTTGTGTTACTGTTGACGTATAGCTAGAAGAGGAAAGCTATGCAGTTGGTAAGCCTCTGTAACGTGCGTGTGTCAGGAGATTCATTTCAGAATGAGGTGGCACCCGTAAGTGCATCTCTCATTGTACTAATCAGGCTTGGGGTGTTGGCCTACTGAAAGAAATACGAAGCCCAATTGTACTGCTCATGCATTTGGTAAGCCGCTGATAATTGCGTGGGTATGGCTGGAAAGTTGGGTTTGCCTTTGGCGCTCAGACACCACCTCTGCGCTGCCACTGTCCCTCAACTCATTGATCAGGGTGGCTTTGTCCCTAGTGTGTATCCCCTGTTCTAACAGGCCCTATTATAGTCTTTTTAATAGTCAGCCCTCTACTGAACTTTGCTCCTTCAGGTAAGGCTAATGTACTGTTTAACTTACATTTCTCTGAGCAGGTCATGCGCATCAGTGGAAGAGCATCGGTAGAACTTACATCTCTTAATGTAGGCAGGCATTGAGCTCATGTGGCATTGGTTACATGGTGTGTTCTTTTGCAGATACCGTTCCAAATAATAAGGTCAGTGGGATGTTTTACTTTTCCCCCTATTTCACATCTTTCTGTATTTGTAGCTACAGCAAGCTAACTGTTCCTGCACGCGAAGCTGTTCCTGTACGCATGGAACTTAGAAGCTGCTCCTGCACGCGTGGAACTGAGAAGCTGTTCGTGCACGCGTGGAACTGAGAAGCTGTTCCTGCACGCGTGGAACTGAGAAGCTGTTCCTGCACGCGTGGAACTGAGAAGCTGTTCCTGCATGCGTGGAACTGAGAGAATGGACTATTGTTTGTGCCCTGTGTGTGTATTCTTTGTTCTAAATATACAAACGTTAGTTATGAATAATTTAAAAAGTTAGGTAGGAGGGGCTTTAATAGCGTCTATCACGTGCCGATTATTCCAAAACATCTGTTACGGATCCGTTACGGATTTGGTACGGATCAGATATCTATTTGTGCCAGAACCGTTACAACAATCCGTAACACGTCATTTGACAAATCGACTGTTACGGATCCGATTTTGAAACCGTCAATCGGATCCGTAGAACAATCCGTAACAGACGAATATCTGATCAGTAACGTTTTTTTTTTTTGGCTGTGTAACGGTATACGCTAATGTCGACACAAGGAACCTTGATCTGTGACGCTTGTGGTGAAGAAATTCTTGTAAAAGCGAAGTTTTGTCCCGAATGTGGCGTACCTCGCAAGAGGCCGTATATAAAACCCGAAGGTAAGAGTCATTTTTAGGTGTTCATGTTTCGGTTGTAGGCCTACCACAAATTATACGTCCTTGGGGCCACAGATTCTGCCCAAGCACGCAGTGATGTCCAGGTGGCCATAGCGACTAGTGGAGACGGACCGATACCTGGCCCAGAGGCCGTTATCATTGAGCCAACGATCCTCTCTGAAGATGGAACTACGAACCTACGGAAACGTAGAGCTATCCGCGAGGAAGTGGGCACGCCAGAGCCAACGGTGAAGGTTAGGAAGAATGGAAACGGCGCATCACAAAATGCAGTGCAGGTGTGTGGAGGGTTGAGCTACTTTTACCAGTAGATAACCTTTGTGATATATTTGAGCGGGCAGGTGGCTTTGGTCAGACGGTGATCTTGTGTGAAGCATAGCTGTGGTCTCCCCCCCCCCCCCCCCTCCCCAAATGTAGTTTTAGTCTCAATTTGATTTGGCCGTAAGATGATGCTCCAAAACCATATCAGGGTACATGTGGTGGGCTACCATATCAGGGTACAGGTGGTGGGCTACCATCTCAGGGTTCATGTGGTGGGCTACCATCTCAGGGTTCATGTGGTGGGCTACCATCTCAGGGTTCATGTGGTGGGCTACCATCTCAAGATACATGTGGTGGGCTCTCAGGGTACATGTGGGGGGCTACCATCTCAGGGTTCATGTGGTGGGCTAAAAGGTCTGGCCTTCCCATCTTTGTAACTGTTTTTATTTTGGCATGAATAATGTGTGATTTAAAGAGTGTGACATCTCTTGTTTGTGATCCTGTGCATTGTCAAACATGATTCGGTGTCCCTGATAAGGATTTGCACATGAGGTTTTTAATCAGTTATGGAAGGTCTGTGCGGATTGAAGGTTCATTAGTATTAGCACCAGATATTAATCCAATGACTTCCTCTCCTGGGCCTGACTAGCTATGAATAATTAATTTGATGCCAAAAAAAGGACACAACTAGTTACAGGGGCTGGATCTCAGATTCTTTCCCTAAGGAAACAGGTAGAACTACAAGTACATGTGATATGTGTGTTGTTTAGATCAGCATGCAGCTTGGCCACGCTTCGCTTCACCAATTGCATTGCTGAGCAATAGGTGCTTCTATTAATCGATCTTTTTTCCAGTTACATGTATCCTGCATGCATATATATATACATGTACATGTACATGTAATTGTCAATATTTAGTTGACAAGTATATAAAAACATTCTCTACTAGAGAAAGTTGGTGGTATATTGTGGATACACAAGGGTCAACTGCACACAATGCAGCGCATGAAGTTTATAAGCTCAGTTACACATATACACATATACATATTATTGCCTAGAACACAGTTATGTCACCCTTGCAGCTGTTCTAGATTAAAACGCTTGCGCCAAGCTTTTCAAAATATTGTTGCTTCTCACAACTCAGTTTTGCATGAAAATTTGAAGATCTACGAAACTGATCGTTGTTGCCTTCTGGTTTGATAGTGACAAAGAGCCAACTGTCCGAGTCTCTCGGTACGAGAGTAAGAAGCTTGGTCGGTTCCAGAGCTGTTCTGTACACATGCAGCTGTCATGAATAGATGCCCGCTTTTTCAGAATCTGCTGTTTAACTGTCAGCATTGTACTGAATGTGGCAGGACTCAATTCGGCGTCTCGGTTTTGCAGGTATTTCTCTCTTTGTTTGGCTCTCCTCTTTTGTTCCTGTGAAGGCATTTTGACAACGTCAGTCAAAATTGGCGAACGGTTAATGGTACCATGGTTATTGTCATGGGAACGCTTGTGTTCAGTGCTTAATACAATGTAATTATTGCTTTATACCAAATATTTATATCTGACATCAAGGGTTGGTCGATAGAGAAATTCTACATCTATTGGTGTAACTACTGCTCATAAAAACCGTTCCTGCATGTATCTCGAGTTATACTCGAAAAGAAAACTATGGGGAAAAATAATGTACATGTACGTCTGGGAATGAGAACAGTTCGAGCTTTTTTGTTCTCTTAAAGCTAATGGTCTGGCAACTTGAACAAAGCATAAAAATGACTGTCTTTGCCTTCTGGTTTGATAGCAACAAAGGGCTAGACTATCCGATTCTCGGAATGCGAGTTATACATGGGTAATGTTTTTATAAAGATATTCATGATATCACACATTAAACCATTCTTGATTTAATATGAATCACTATTATTTAGTATCCAAAAACAAAAATCATAATTTGATTGTACGTGTAATTGTACCACTAAGTGCAAAAATTCTCATATACCACTTACATACTGTCGGTTTGGTTTTCAAGAACAGAATCTTATTACGTTTTTGTCTCATTACTGGGCCATCTTTAGACACCTCTTACCTTGTGTAAACAAAAACAACTCGGTAAAGTAACTGTGAACCATAGTTTGCTCAGCATTTCATTGTACATCCTCCACATCCGTGAGCCGTTCCTTTGTACCTTCGTTCATGAATTTAAGTAGTAGCCACACGCGCTTAGCGTTAACAATCATGAATAATGATGCCGTCGTTATTATTCAACTCACTGAATTTTTTGTTTAACGAACTGGGGGACTGAAAATAATGTATTGCGCTCTTTATTCGGACCCCAAATATAAAAAGGCATGTTAATTTTACTTCCTCGTTGCTGTTGCGGACGATAGTACCTTTCAATTCATAAGAAATCAAGAATGTTTGGCACTTTTGTTCTGACTACATGTACATGTATGTCGATAACTGGACGGTTTTGGTTGGATTTTGTCTGATTTCTGACCATTATTTCCACTCGTTAGTTATGGCATTATCTGATTAATTGTGGCAATTAGCAATTAACAATGTACATGTACATGTACATGTATTTGCCCAGTCTTGCCCCTATTGAAGTGGTGCTACAACAATAGTTACAAACTTTGTAAAATACATATACAATGTTATTGTACTCCTGCTCAGCTGATTGATGTGTGTGATTTGAACATATATACATGTATACGTGTAAATACATGTACATGTCATAAATGCTTATTACATGTATATTAAAATACAGTAGTGAGTATTTATACTGGTTACTCCACTAACGTCACAATATAGAACAAAGTGGTTATGTACATGTATGTGAACCACAACTTTTAATAACATAATGGTAAGGGACAAAAAAATGCTACTGCAGGGACTGTTCATATTAATGCTTGCATTATTCCCTAGTACAGAATCTCATATACTATATTTCTGCTACCTAGCCATTCACTTTATGCATGGGTGGCCTATGATGCTTGCTACTTGACATGCATTCATTTTGCCTTTCAGAACCATGGTGATGACATAACAGGATCCAAACATGATACAGAAGGTGACAATACATTGTTACCTCAGCAGTCAGCCAGTATACCTTCAGTTCTTGCACAGCCTGAACCTTTGTCAGATATTACCACTGTTGATACTGCCACTATTAGCTCTACTCTTGTTGGTTCTAACCCATTTGACACTGCCCCTGTTAGTACTACTGCTGTTAGCACTGCTCCTGTTGGTACTACTGCTGTTAGCACTACTCTTGTTGCTACTACCTCATTTGACACTGCCCCTGTTAGCACTTCTGTCCCTGTTAGTACTACTACTGTTAGCACTGCTCCTGTTGGTACTGCCCCTGTTAGTACTACTGCTGTTACTTTTGTTGGTACTACCTCATTTGACACTGCTCCTGTTAGCACTGCTGCCCCTGTTAGTACAACTACTGTTAGCACTGCTCCTGTTGGTACTGCCCCTGTTAGTACTACTGCTGTTAGCACTGCTCCTGTTAGTACTACCGCTGTTAGTACTACTGCTGTTAGCACTGCTCCTGTTGGTACTGCCGCTGTTAGTACTACTGCTGTAAGCACTACTCTTGTTGCTACTACCTCATTTGACACTGCCCCTGTTAGCACTGCTGCCCCTGTTAGTACTACTACTGTTAGCACTGCTCCTGTTGGTACTGCCCCTGTTAGTACTACTGCTGTTACTTTTGTTGGTACTACCTCATTTGACACTGCTCCTGTTAGCACTGCTGCCCCTGTTAGTACTACTACTGTTAGCACTGCTCCTGTTGGTACTGCCTCATTTGACACTGCTCCTGTTAGTACTACTGCTGTTATCACTACTCCTGTTGAAACTACCTCTGTTGACACTACTCTTCTTGGTGCTACTACTACCGCTATTGGTACTGTTGGTGTTGCAACAGTTCCAGAAACTGGTGCTACAAACTCTGTTCAGGATGTACATGAAGCTGCAAGGGACAAGGATAGGAGAGAAAATAAAGGGATGAATGGCGGTGAAGATCTCCTGTTACCTCATAAATCTCATATGAAGCAGAGTGGTCTTGATATTTCACAAGGACAGGTATATGTACATGCATGCATACATTTACATGTACATGTATATGTACATGCATACGTACATGTACTCGTACATCCTACAATCATCATTCTATATATTGGTGATGTATGATTAAATGCAATGGCACAATGCACTGGCCAAATTGACTTTCATGCTTTGTTGCATAACTAAGAACAGTTTTTAGTGTTCCAATGTGTTCTATTGTTCATAGAATTTCTGAGGATTATGCATAGCTTTTACATTCATGTAGATCGTATAGTGACTACAGTACACTATACTACATGTATCTAGAATATTTATTAGAGGGCCTATAACACTACGTGTTTATAGACTATGCATATGTATAAACAATTTTACAATACCTGTGTACTGTAGGCTTTCAAAAAAAAGAAAGGTTATAGTGCTGTAATAGAATCCACAAAAGCTGCAGAAACTGTCGAAGAAGTACAATATGTGTCAATATTAAGTTGGCACACTGTATTATGTGATGATTGTACTATCCTACAATTGCACTATGTTATGTTAAAACCGGAAAATGCTAGGTACACATGTATTAAAGAGGTACATGTATGCACGTAGGTGTTTAACTAATTTGTCAGAACAAACACAAGATCTGATGCTTACACACATAAGTAATAACAAAGCCCAAAACTGTGGTTGAAGTCATAAAGGTTATAAAATACGAATGTAGTTTATGTAGTGTTACATTACTATTGTGTTGTAATGTAAGGGACATGTACTACGTTGTACTAATGTTTATTGATGCTCAAGATATAAAAATGAAATTAGTGTTGTAGGATTTCTAGACACCAATTGCGTATACATACATTAATAACATTTCCATTGCTCCAGTTAGCAAATTCAGGCAGGTAAATAACGTACATGTAGGTCTGTAATATTCAATTCATGTATAGATTCCTTAATTCCTTATTTCCTTACATTTGTACTTTCTATTCAATTGGTTACATGTACATCCCTAATTTAAATTTGATTAAAATTTGTATGACATTTTAATTTTATCTAATATGAATGTGTGTGGTGCACCATGATTGGGATGGGGGCTAGCCATTAGTTTGTACACTGTAGTATCAGTGTATACTTGGGGGTGTCTTTGACAAGTGGTTCAGGCCACAAAATATAATAAATCAACCACAGAGATCTACACTTTATGGCTTCCAAATGGGATAAAATCTGTTGTGGGGCTATCACTAACACTATACCCCTAAGGTGTACATGTACATGCTAAAGATTGAAATTTGCATCAAGCATTAACCCCCTTATGAAAATAATAAAACAAATCCAACTTGGCAGTCTTGTTGGTTCTCGTGGTTCCACATAAACCACTAACATACTTCAACTGTGATGAAGATACTATGCAATAAACCTCTTATAGAGAAAATTGTATCTTCTCAGATCCAGAATGAGAAAATTGCAAAGTTCGAGCACTTGTTAATGAGTTAGCATTATCTCTGTTGTCTGAGCATTCTAAATATCGGCAGTTTTACTACATTGTACATGTAGGTATTCGACTGCTCTATCCAAATACGCTTGCTAAAGTCCAAATTCTTCTACGATATATCAGCAATAGCAGGATCGAGTGTTTTGCTTCACAACACTTTAAATCTTCTAATAACATCAGCGTGACAAAGATGCAATCTCTAAAGTCGATCCCTCAGTTTCATTGTCTATTATTTGCAACGTCAAGAAATGTGTTATTACATGGACATGTGTCATTTGCGCAAGTATGTGTACATGTATAAGCTGCATACACTGTATTTGTGTTGTTGTTACATGTAATTGTTTACTCAGTTTGGCTCCAAAATACATGTACTGATGTGTACCATGTCCCTGTAGGCCAGCTCACTAGTTGAGGTATGCACCACCAAAAGTTGAGGTTTGCTCTGTGTAGCACAAGTTCAGGTTTGCTCCATGCAGCACACACAAGTTCAGGTTTGTACCGTGCAAAAGCGCAGCACACTCGGCAGACTGTGGGATGGTACCATCCTAAGTCTGCTGAGTGCGCTGTGCACAGTGCAAGCCTCATTGGTGCATACCTCAACTTTTGTGCAGTGCAAGGTGCAAGCCTCATCTTTTGTGTGGTGTCTTGATTCTAAAAGCAAACTTCAACTTTTGTGCAGTGCAAAACTCAACTGGTATGCAGTGCAATTGTTTAGTGTGTGATCGTTGATGTACCTCTGGGTAGGGGAAGTATCGGAAGTTTCGTTAGAAACTTCCATATAGGATTTGACCCCGACTATGAATGTCATTAAAAAAACGCGACCCGTCTGTAACAACACTCCCGACGATCGGATCGTGTAGCTTGTTTTAGCAATCGATCTAGAAGTCAAAAATGAGTAGTTTCGTTTTTGTTTCATGTCGCTGAACCGCGTGGTTGTTGAGAACAAGAGTGTACTGCCCGTCCTCGTACCCAGTCTCGGAACAAGGGGCGGGTCGTCTTCTTATTCTTCTTCTCCTTCTCCTTCTTCTTGGCAACGCATAACTCAGGACAGGAACATTTCTAAGCGATGAAAATTTCACCAATAGCTTCAGAATCGGCTGGAGGACTCGCTTTTATATAATATATGAAAAAAAAATTAAGAAAAGAAGTAAATAAAAACATTCTCTACGAGAAAGTTGGTGGGATATAGGATTTGATTATGACATTGGTGGTTTAAAAAGCAAGGAAACAAGGTCTTATCAGAAGGGAAAATGTCATAGTCCTATATTTAGCACACAAACAACACATGCCCTAGAAATGTGCTAAATATAGGACTATGACATTTTCCCTTCTGATAAGACCTTGTTTCCTTGCTTTTTACACCACCAATGTCATAATCAAATCCTATATCCCACCAACTTTCTCGTAGAGAATGTTTTTATTTACTTGTTATGCATTATGCGTCACCCACTTAACCATGTGTAGATGGGTCCAAATGTCACATTTTTGCTGTAAAATGTATATATCTATCCCCCTCCTATTTACAAAATTCAGTTTTAATTCCAATTCTGCAATCTTATCCTGCTGCTGATGCATCTATAAATGTATCCTAGCACTAGCGCTGGAAAAAAGCAATAGAGGTGTACTATTTTATACAGGTCGCTATTGTCTAGCTCTCTGAATATTGCATTTTGTCACCCATATCTCTTTAACGGGCGGAAGTCAATTATTGCCGTGGGCGGGTCGTTTAATTATTATCGAGCGATAAAAGCGTACAAGTTTCTAACGTGGTTTTTCTTGGTGGTAGGTGACTTTTACAGGATACGCTAATCGTTTTGGGACGAGAAAACGTTATAGAAGTGAAATATCTTTGTTGCCATGTTACGTGTTACGAATGTAGATTGTGCACCTGCTGCGCAAAATTGCGCACCCGCCCACCAGCATGGGTACGTTACGGCGCAATATTGCGCAGCTGCCCACGAAAGAGATATACAAGTGCCAGCATCAAAAATAGGGTCTGTTATTGTTTAAATTAGTCAATACTGCCGAACCCATCCATATCTGTGCTGGCGTTAATATTAAACAATCAAAGCCGCTACTGGCCATAGCTGTGCAACTACAGGTCGACTAACCAGTTCCAGAAATATGTTGCTTGGGAGACTAGAGTGGTCTAAGTAAGAGCAGGAGGCAGCTTGGAGAGATCGTACTTAATGATGAAAACGTCACCTGTGACAATCCTTTTCCTCTGTGTGCCCTCGACAAATAGGTGTGTACTATAAAGCAATGATTATACATCATAGCCATAGGTCCAAATACATGTAATGCATTTTGCCATTTTGGGGGGCTGGAAATGAGCAATAGGATCGTGCATTTGACATTTTATATCATCAAGTACGATCTCTCCAAGCTGCCTCCTGCTTCTTCTTAGACCACTGCCCCAGCAACCTCTTGTGACATATGTGAATGGAACTGGCTACGTGATACGTGTTCCTGTAGTTGCACAGCTATGGCCAGTAGAGGTTTCAATTGTTTAATATTTATGCTGGCGCAGGTCCTAATGGTTTTGGCAGAATTCAACAATACCAGCCTCTATTTTTGATGCTGGTACTGTACTCGTATAATGCTGCATTCCAAGCTAGATTATAGCGGCCGGTATAAAATAGCACAGCAATTGTTTTATTCCACTGCTAGCACTGGGATACGTTTAGCTGCATCGGTGGCAGGACAAGATTGCATAATTGGAGTTTTTAAAAACGGGTAAATTCAAAGATAGATACATGTATATACATGTACTTGCCAAAATGCACCCATGCACACATGGTTAAAAGTGGGTGACACATAATTACAAAATCATCAAGTCTGGGTGCACAGTTACTGCATGTATATGTACAGTTTACATGTAGTTCAATTGAATTGGCATGGAATTCACACTCACTTCGTAGGGCGAAGAGTTCCCGGAATTAGGACCCAATCCTCGTGTTGAAAGTGATAATGGCCAGCACAGGACTGATGCACACCCTCAGTTTGTCAGAAACTCTTCTAAAGATGCAGAATCTTTAGTTGAAGGGGAAAGTGCCATGAGAACCAAGGCTGAGGGAGATCAATCAGGTCGTCATCTGAGATCAGATGGTCAAAACTCAAATGATCAGCCACGAGTAAGTGTCCTTTTTGTTCGTACATGGGGATCTAATTGATTGTCGAATGAGATGGATTTATATGTACATTGTACATATAAATGTGGTTGACATTTAATTAGTTGTGCAGTAATGGCTAAAATAAAAGTCATGATCCGTCTGTATGTGACCATTGTTACACTTAGCAGTCTTTTTATAAACACCAGATTAAGACAATGATCTTTTTAACACATTCATATGTGTTAGCTACTTCTTGTGAACAACTCCCTTAATCCGTGGTGTGCCCGATAATTCTATCTGCTAAGCAGGATTCAGTAACGTTTATAACTTCATCAAGCCGTACAGCGTATTTTGTTTCGCTGAACATTTTTGTTTCTATAGATGTTATAGGGTCAATGAACTCTCCTGCTACACATGTACATGTACATGTAAGAGGTCATTTACTCACTGCAAAGTGCAGCTAGCTTTATAAAGAAGTTGTTGACATCATTACAAAAACCTGTTTAAGTCCATATATGGACTTGAGATGAGAAGTCATCCTTGATGAATAATATAAATCAGTGGTGTAAAAAGGGGAACAATGGATTGGAGATACAATAATTATTCCTATGTTTAGCACTTTTATAGAATGGCATTACATTTATGTTGCTAAATATTATTGTATCTCCAATCCCTTGTTCCCTTCTTTTTTACACCACCATTGCCTTCAAAACCACTAAAATCCTCAGAGAATGTTTTTATATCTTGTTTCATTTATTTTTTGACTACTAGTATGTGCAACCCAAACATACAGTTGTATGAGCCGTTGTAATGTTGTAATGCCATGTGTATTGCCTAGCAACACAATGTAGACATTTATGTTACATTTGTAGCTGTTCTACATCAAAATGCATGCACCAAGCTTCAAGCTTTACTCACAGCTGGGTTCGATTCAACATTTGCATGGCCGTCACAAGCAGACGCTCGCTTTTTGATCAGGATCCACATTGTACCAGAGATTATTATTATACCAAACCCGGGAGGGCTCTAATTCGTAGTATCACTTTTGGCATTCCTCTCGCCGTTTAAGGTAAGCTGCCATATTAGAATGGATTTTTAAATGGACAGTACAAGTCAAATGCATTGTCTGGAGGGCATTTTTAACACCACCAAGTGTCTCTACTGATGGATGCGCATCATACCATCATTAAAAAAGTTTTGCAGCATCTTTTGTTTTGTATATACATGTACACTCGCACCTCTGGGAAGGGGGGGGGGGAGGAGTTCGTAATGAGTGCCAAATTAGAACGGGGGGTATGTCGTAGCTTTTAAAATAGTTTCAATCGAACAGACAACCAGCAATGCTGCCAGCATATCTGGAAGTATCAGAAGTGAAGTACAAACAATACATTTATGCTCCTAGTCTCCAACTATGTCACTTTATCTGTCTGTAACTATGTCACTTTCTCTGTCTGCAACTATGTCACTTTTTCTGCCTGCAACTATGTCGCTTTCTCTGTCTGCAACTATGTCACTTTTTCTGCCTGCAACTATGTCACTTTTTCTGTCTGCAACTATGTCACTTTCTCTGTCTGCAACTATGCCACTTTCTTTGTCTGCAACTGTGTCACTTTCTCTGTCTGCAACTGTCACTTTCTCTGTCTGAAACTACATAAGTAATTCATAAAACTTGCATATTAAAATCACAACTTGTAATTGGTTAATCACAACTTGTAATTGGTTAATAAATTGAGCACTAACTAGCAGTACCATACAAGATTGGATCTGGCTGGGTCAATTATAAAAATTATCCTCCTGAATGCTAAGTTAGCTCTTCAGGTAAATGCAATCATTTATAGATTTCAGTCAAACCAAATTTGTTTATCTCATCATATACAATGTTTGAAGCATAATATTTGCATGTATCAGAGTACAGTTATAGGGCAGTGTTTTACTAATGTTACAATGTGTTACCCTGAAATAGAGCACATATGGACAAGCAAAAAAGTACATGTACATGTAAACAACTAACTTTTGTCACTTTTTTACTCATTCTGATGCGATAATATTAGAACATAACCGAATTGTTGTACTGCTTTCTTCTTAAATAATATTGATTTAAATATGATTGGAAATATTAAGTTAGAAAAATGTTCATTTCAATCAATTTCTAAGCTGTAATATGGTGGTCCTAGATCTAGGACTGGTGCCTGGAGATTAAAGGGGTTAAACTTGTTCATTTAATTTAATTAACATCATCGTTTTGTTAATACCTTCTTATTATAAATTATAAGCAACAATACAAACAATTTGCATCTTGGTTTACAATACAAAGTTTTGTAAACCACCAATACATCCGTATTATACATGTACATGTACTGTACATGTAGTAATTAATGTAACATTTCAGAATAATCAACCCAATGAAATCAAGATATTTTGATCTTAATACTTTGCTAAAATCACTTATAAACGCATCGAAGGGATTCCTTCAACTCAATATAGTCCCATAGTATAAGCATTCACACGTACAAACAACAAGAGACAAAAGTGCGTGCACACGAAGCACCCTTGAACTTGGCCGAATGTATTAATACAAAATCAAGATACAATGCCCCTAAATGAAGGACATTGCGAAAATAAAAAAATCAAGATTTCTGTTTTGAATAACATTTACTGTAAAAGGAAGTGCAGTTTGCAGCTTAAAACTAACCACCCACCCTACATTAATAAATGAATAGGAGTCTTTATAGATTTTATTTCACCAGCATGTCTTCTGTTGCTGTTAGAACAATTACCAGTTAATTAATTGGTAATTATTAATTTATAAACAATTTTGAGAAACACCCTGTAGTTCTCCATACGCATGTACATGTACATGTAAGTATGAATTGTTTTGGCCTATTCAGTTCAAATACACTCCTGAAACCCACCAAACCTCTCCACTGTAACTTATTAAGGACTTGATGTGTAACTTTTTGTACAGTCTTGCAATTTATATAACATGGGATTATGAACAGCTTTAATTCATTGAACGATGGGCGTGCAAAGATATGGTTGGTCGTTAGAACACAGCATCATGTCCAAATACTGTGTGAGAGTAATATCATAAATGCATTACAGTGATAATAATATAGTACGAAGATAATTACATGTATTTATGGTGGTATTACGTTACGATCATACTGCTTTACGATCGTAGCTTAGTGTGTGGCACCAACTTTTTATTGGCGTGTACTCTATATGTACCACATGCATTCATTTCTGTATGTTATATTGTATTGTAGGAATACAGAAAACCACCTGAAGCTGCAGACTTATTTCCTCGTCAAGCAAAGCGCAATGCTGCTGGGTAAGGATTATATTAATTTTGTTTAGTAACTATACTGCCTGTATGTTTGTGATTACACACTGTTTCATATGATTACATGTATGTACACTGTACATTGTACATGGGCATGTATATATGGTTGTTAATACATCATCTGTCTGATGTAGTTTCGATTATGTATTGTAATACTGCAACATGTACAGTAGTGGTCATAAAAAAGTTTATGTGTTTGATTACGCCATGACTGCTGTACGGTTCACTATTACAGTCGAACATGTACACAACAACTACCGTACATGAGAGACTGATTGCATATCTACACCTGTACTTTGTCACTACATAGTGTTTCAGCGAGGTTACATGTAGCTCTTGCTCAATCCAGACGCTTCATTTTGTTTGCGTCACGCACGAATCATCTGGCAATAAGCGCATATTGCGCCTTTCAAAAGAAGTAGCCGATGAAGCTTGAGAGTGGACGTCTCATGCTCTGCTTTCATCTGGTCATCGATGATCACCATGAATGATTTATGTGGTAACTTTAGATATCCGCCCACTGCCTGGAAGGCTTCCTATGCATCCTGTGGCTTGGTATTACTTAATGAATTTGTGGAATCCCTCCTCTAATTCAAATGGCCTCTTTTGGCGCCTTCAGTACTTTCAAGTAGATTTAAAAAATCCACAGCTTCATGTAACGTGAGAATACCATTTCATATGTAGAAAACGTGCCGGGTTAAATGGTTTTAACTAGTCTAGGCTTATACCCAGGTACTGTACTGCATAGGCCAAGGTACATGTACACATATATGCGGCATAAGGCGTTAGTATTTTAAACACAGGAGTTGTATGGCACGCCTATTGCGATGTACATTACGTTTACGCTTATGCCATACTACGACCACGGCGTAAATACAGTAATTACGTAAACCTTTTTACATGTATAACTGCTACTGTAAATGCATGTGTACTTATGTAATCCAAATCTGAATCGTGCACCTTCTTTAGGAATCAAAGGACAACAAGCAAGGTTGACAAATCTGGTTTCGAATTTACACCGAAGGATTCTATTGCAGTTACATTCCATGTACTGTTTCCTTACTGTGCATGGGAATGGAATGAACATATGAAGCTGGTGATGTTTTTTGGGCACCAAAAGCTTGGAGACTGGCAGATTGGCGTTGGTGACTTTGATCATAGGTACTTGTATATTGTGATCTAGATATAGGTATGCATATGTACATATATTCCTTTCAGGGATATTGATGGCGGGCTGTGGGAGATGACAGCAATAATTAATATTCAAGCAACTTTACTAAAGGATGCTAACTCTATTCCATACAAATATGGTGTATTGAATTCCAAGTCTGATAACATCAAATCCGATCTGGAGTTTTTACATGGTGCTCCTGGCAGAGGTGAAATTGTCAATAGATGTTTGATTGTTCCTACTTCATTGTTTCAAAATGGAGGTATGTTTACAACATAGTAAATTGTATATATTGTTCGACTATGCAGCATGATCTCAATAAACAATGACAATCGATAAAATGGAGCCAATACCAGCACCTATACGAAGTGTTACCAAGCAGACTTAGTCTTCGTTATATGGGCTACTTATAATAGTGCAGATTATACATGTACATTGCCGTCCACCCACAAGTTCACACTCACACGCGAGTGTATTGTGAGTTGAGTGACCTCAATACGAGCGCTATTGCGAGCATCACTCAAATACCGATTCATAGCATAGCTACAGATGATTACGTTAATTAATAATAAATGTTTTTGGACCAGTTGTTTTGCTTTGAGTTAATGTGCATGTCATTATTGCACTCGATTCAGTCACATACGAGTTTAGTGTGAGTCAAGTGTGAGTCACTGGCGTGCAAGTGTGAATGTGTGGGTGGACGGCACTGTAGAATCATAGCACTAGATTGTCAAAGATGACGCACTTTCAAGAGCAGTATGCATTATACCTTCAAAGGATTAGTCTGGCAAAATGTCAGTTAGCATACGACATTATTGTGCTACGGTAAAAGAATACAACGCACAGCGTAATACGTCTCTATGCTGACTACCCGTATCAGTGTTGCCATGATTTACATGGCACATAATGTACGTCATTCTTTCAATGCTGCTGGTACTTGTGTTCACACGACAAAGCGGCTAAATTCTACTACCTGAAGTATGTGCTCAATGTTTACGTGAACTTCGCTACTCAGTACTTGTAGCTACGGTCTCATGCAACAATGCTACGCCACGATAATTAAACTACAAGGAATATACAAAAACTTTTTTCTGACAGGTACTTATCAGTAACAAAACACCCATTGAAAAATCTACCCAAAAAGGTAGCACACAAAGGGTGCGGTCCTCAGAGCTTACAGATATTCTGACTTCTTATTTCGTAAAACACAGTACGATGTAATTTAATACCACCATAAATAATTACTTACATGTAATGTTACATGGGTCTGCTATCATTTGTACAAAAGAGATATAGCTACAAGTACATTATGTGGGTCTTTTCTTCTTCTTTGCACCCTGAAACCTTCTTCCACATACATGTACTCTGCAATGTCTTTCAAACTCATTACAGAAAAATTCTATCATCGCGTTTTATAGAAGAACACATTCAGTCCACAGACCTGGGTCAATCCCAGGGTAGATAACTTAAAATTGGATGCATAGCTTCAGATTTCATATTTTTCTCATATGAAAGTTAGACAAAAAAACTTAAATGGTTTACGAAATACATCGCCATGAATAATTAATGTTTCTCCTCATTTTTGCTCCTTTGGCTGAGCCCTTATTTTGCTCTCATAGATCTTGCAGGGCTATATTTGGTATCAAATTATGTGTTTATGATAGAGGTTAAAGGGATAAAATTTAAATGTGATTATCACATGGTTTACTGAATTCAGACCACTTGCAGATTGAAACTCTACCTTTTTTTTTTACAAGGTGAAAACCACTCCTTGTAAAATAAAAAGTCGAAGTATCAGTTATCTCTGGGAACCACAGGCGATTGAATACCAGGCCACCATTTTTTAATTTTGGCACCCTAATATTGGCACCTTAAGTGTTTAGATACGTCACAAGTGGTGTTATGTAATATAAGGCTACGTATGTAAACAGTGGTAGGCATGACTCAGCACATATCAGAGACACTCCTCCTTAAAACCTAATAAGGCATAAGGCATGCGTGGGCTTTGAAACATTTTGAATCTAAAGCAATGCCAAGAAACGTTGAGATTTCCATTCAAGAGTGATATGCGCCGTATCGTACATACTAAAGTCCTGGACAGCATCGAGGAAGTATGCGCTTATGTAGCATGCATTTAAATTTATTCATAGCAAATCAATCACCACAATTCGGTAAAATATGTATGGTGAGAAAACGAAGCTTATATAACGTAACATGAAGTCAAGTTTATTGGGGGGTACTAAAATTTTTAAAATTCAGTTTGACAATATTTCAGTACCGCGTCCAAATTTAAAAATCATATTTTGATTCTACATATAATGATATCTAAAAATAACGAAATACTCGTTTTTTGCTTAAAAACTGTCCATAAGATTTTCAAGACAAGTTTTTAAACGTTTTTGCCTCATTACTGGAGCCATATTCATCACCCACTTACCTTGTGTAAGCAAAACAACTGCTGAAGTAACCATAGTTTACTTAACAGCTGTGAGCGTTGCTCAACAATCTCATCGATAAACCCTTTCCTTTGTTCCTACTGCGGCGTTGTTATGTAAACGGTCAAGTGTTTTCAATGAATATAATTAGCTGCTAATTGTGAAATAATGTTTATAGTTATAATTCAACTCACTGAATTTTTTGTTAAAACGAGTTGGGCTAAAACCAATATACGGAACGTTCTTATCGGACCCCAAAGGCACCTTTAAAAGTAAAAAAATGGCACATTATTTTTATTTCCTCGATGCTGTCCCGGACTATAGTATCTTTGAGTTGTAACAGCTGTAATGATAACAAAATATCCATCTCTTTGTATTTGAAGTGGAGATATCAAGATAATATACAATAATACATCGACAACCGTGCATTATATAGAAAGGAATAAAATGGCGGCGACGTGGTGCTGTGGTTGATTTTTTGTATTCATTGATTCGGCATGTCAACGAAGCCCGTAAAGAACTCAAAAGAGTTGTCTAAGTGCTGTCGCTGCAACGGAGTCAACGCTCGCTGTAAGTTTTGTGCATGTGCTAAGGCAAATCGTGCATGTACCAGCTGCCAACCGTCAAAGGTCGGCTGCTGCCACAACGTATCATCCGCTCTCAAACCTCACCCTACCGCATTGCTAATTATTGATTCGCCAACCGGCAGTACCTCGACCACACAATCTCTCGTCCTGAATACTAGTACACCTTCCGATTTACAGCAGCTGCTCTTCCCACAACCTTTACCACAGCCGACTTCTAATTCACCTTTAGTTTCGCGCTCTTCAAGTCCTCCTAGGTCTCGTTTAGATTTAGAGAGTGTAGAATCACATTGTTCCCAGCAACAGCCTAATATTCATATAGGCAGTACGTATACCTCGATGTGCTGCGAATGCAACGGCCCTAAAGCCCGCTGCATTTCTTGTAAGTGCTGCCACGAGAACCGCGCATGTATTAACTGCTTCCCCGGTGAACACGGAAAATGTGTCAACATCGTGAACATTGTCTCTTCTACCACTCCCCAAACTACCAAAACAGGTAGTGTCAGAGCGCTGCCATCTCGGGAGTCCTCTAAGGTAGCAGCATGCGTTAACTCAATGTCATCGTCAACCCAGGCTCTAATACCATCACCGCTCGAGGTCAACCACCAGCAACCTATTTCACCATCATCTCAGCTATCTAATCTTCCACTCCCGGTAACGACTCAACCGCCCACTCGGCGTATCTACGCTCCTTTTCAGTCCTCTACTAGAACCCCACGGCCAAAAAAAAGTGCATGGTCCCGGACTGTTCTGTCTTCATGGCTCCATCCATGTGGCATCAGCATATGTCCCTACATGCCAGTGGATACTACTCCGGCGAGGTCCCGAGTTCGTGGCTGGAGGACCAGCATCTTTTTGTCTGCCCTTCCTGCCACCAGCTAGTCTCCATCTCAAGGGCCATGTCCCATTCACGATGCTGCAAGGGACAGGCCAAATCTCCAGCCATTCATCCGGCCGTATCCGTTTCATCTCCTATTGATCCCAATCAGGGCCTACCGTCCTTTGAGGAAGTGTGTCAGCTCCGTAGTCCTGTGTTAAGATTTGTCCCTGTAAAGGCGCGCCCTGCCTTTGCTCGGGTTCTATCGTCCGCCTTAAGATCGGTCCTGATTGAGAACTCTGAGGAAGCCTGGCTCAAGTTGTTCATGTTGCCAAAATGTGTCTTGCCTTCCTCAAAAAGCAGAGGAAGACGCCTCAAGCACACATCTATTGATGTCTTGTGCAAATTATGGACAAGAAATGAATTTGGCACCCTGTGGAACCTTGCAGAAGGAAACGCCATTCGAACAAACCATAGCAGTTCTACCCCTGCTGAAGTCCCACATAAACTGATAGAGTCAGCAATTTCTTTGGCAAAGGCAGGCATGTTTGGAAAAGCTTGCAATACTCTTCTATCAGCGGGGTTAGCTCCTAATAATGATGCTACATGGCAGCTTTTGCTTTCCAAACACCCCAGCTGTCCACCTCCTGTTGCTCCTCAAGTGCCATAGACACCCATATCCATTGAGACTGATTTTGACATTTTGGGAGCTCTGCGTTCATTTCCCAAGGGTACTGCTGCTGGTCCTTCAGGTCTTCGAGTCCAGCACCTTCCTAGGTGTAGGACAGGCGTTGTCTTATAAATAGGACGCAACAATGAGTAATGATTTGTTGAATATTTGAATGACTTTTGCACGTAATTTTGAATTTTGACCCCTAATAGCATGTAGATTCGAGTTTCCCATAGACTACTATAAGCACTTTATTCTGTGATGACTGAATAGATGAAATGATGTTGCTCTCACTGTTATAATATTATAAAGTTTTTGAAGTACTGTACTTCGATCAGTTCACAGAGGTCAGTAATAGTTTTTTCTAAATTTGAACACTTCATAGGTAATACATTATCATTACACAACATGGAAAATATAAATATTCATGTCGTTACTTTGGTGTGTTATTTTTAGCAATACCTAAAAAATACAAAATACCGTCCAAGTCATTGGTATTTAATTTACATGTATGTGCACGTACAACAGTCACCTACTGTATATTAACAAAGCAAATCTAGTAGCAGAATTTAATAATTGCAGGTTGTATGTTGTTGAGCTTAATGTAGTGTATATGAATCACATGAAATTGCATTCCTGATATTAGCTTTGAAGATTGTAGAATGAACTTAGTTACATACAATTACATGCATGTACAGACACACCAACGTATTCAATAATGCCTGTTTTATAGTATCAAGTCTTCATAAGAACCGTCACATCATTGTCCAATAACAAAATCTAGTTACCTTCTTTTCAAATGGACATTGATTCAATGTATTCCTTGAAGGATGACTTAGTAATTGGGTTATGAAAAGCACTGATGATGTTTCTTGAGCTACATGTACATGTAGCATCTAATGATAGGATGCTACAGAGATCACAGAAATATGAACACTTCTGGTGGCACGAGTGACATTTTAGTTGATCTCCAGGCATGTAACTTGGCAATGTGCTAACCTTCTTTGCACAATGAGTAAGAACAGCCTGATGATAGTGAAGGATAAAGAAGATGATTAAAAACTCTGCTGAGTTATCATTTGGACATACACATGCATATTACCTCAACAACAGGAACATCATCTTCAGGTTCCCTTGAGATTGCCGTCATACAGCCTCCTGAGTAAATGCATTGAAAATGAGCTGATGGGCAAGATGACCAAGAAATCATCAATTTGGTCTTCCATTACATCCTTCTGTCGAGTAATTCCATATATATATTTGCCACCTTTTTAGCATCATAGTTTAGTTTGGACATGCTACTTTCCCTATGTGCTCTCCCCATAGGAACATGCAAAATAACGGTACATTTGTATACCCTATAGTGTACGGTTTTTAAAATGCAAGGAATTAAAATTTTCACTTTCTTTGTGACCTCGCTCATTTCGGTTTAGCATAACTTTAGCCTGCAACATTGTCGTCACATCAATTTGTACTAAAACATTGACAATAAAGAGGAGAATCCAAAAATGATTCATTTTAATAACTTCTTAGCACGTACCATGAATGGGATCATGAATTTGTAATGAAGTATGATGTATCCAAAAATATTAAAATGCAATCCTTACCAAACTTTTACCATAGTTAGCTAATCATACCACAAACATGTTTAGCTAAACATCTTTCTGGGCTGCATATTCGCCGGGCTGGGACAGCTCATAAAATGGTTGGTAGCCATTTTTTCCCTCCTTACAACTGTTTGTTCCTTTAAGGCAGTGGCCATGCTGTCACAACAAAGCTACCATAATCAAAGCAATTAATGATAATCATATTGTAGTGTTTTGACAGCACCCTTAGCTACCTAAACAAACAAATGGTTGTAAGGAAGGGAAAAATGGCTACCAACCATTTTATGAGCTGTCCCAGTATAGATAATACTTGTTCACTTTTGCGTATCGTATGTGGTCAAGGGTCTTTGCAACCACTGTTTCAGTCAGATCAGCATCTCTAAACATACTTCATTGTCATCACTCTCATTGATCTCCGTGTGTTCTACCTTTCATCATTGCGCAGCCTCATCCGTTTATTGCTGACACACCCATCACAGTCAATAGCCTTCAAAGAGGAAGCTCCTTGGGACCCATCATCTCATTTAACAGCTATTCTTTGCTTATGCTCGCTTCCTTCTAACCCAATGACAACTCCTGTCTTCCCTTAGTGGACCTTCCAGATACTGTAGAATTTAACTCTTTCGCGGGCGGAAGCCACATTGAATTTACGCATTCAATTATCGGTGGGCGGGGTGGTCACTTTAATTGACTTGTACCGTTCATAAACACGTACTAGAACGCTCCTTTTTTCGTTGCTTATTGTGAAAATAAGTTTTAGGATGGGTTTTGTAGGTCAAAAAGACACGCATAACGCTATTTCAGACATAAATTGTAAAGGCGCCAAAAATCGTAGTTCCAGCTGCCGGCGCAAATTTGCGCTTCCGCCCACGGGCATGGATACGTTACTGCGCAATATTGCTCCGCTGCCCGTGAAAGAGTTAAGTGAAATACAAATAATAAAGGTTGGTATAAAAGTAAATACGTAATATGGATATGTATTTTTAAAATAATGGTTTAGCTTGCAAGGGCTACGCAATACTCAATTTATAATTGTCGAAAGATGATCAATACGTAATTACGGTGTCGTCTTTCGAGAAGTTCCGATGGCACCATACAAAATTTAGACTACCCACAGCTAAAACGAATGGTAAATGCCACAATCTAAATAGTGCGGTTTGCATGTGTATACTACATGTATTACAAAGGACAGGACAATGCCCAACACCGAACGATCCAAGCTCATTGTTTCATTATTTCCTGTACAAGACCATGGGCTCTGTTAATGAATCATAGGCATAACGAATATTGAATATGTATACGTAATTTTTAACTTCACCCAATAACTGAATATGTAGGTTTTGATACGTATAAATAAAGATTGGGCGAAAATTTTATATACTGATACGTATTTCACTTAAATTCCACAGTACTCTGTCATTGATGTTAAAGGGCTTGACCATGTTTAACCGCTATACCATATTACCATTATTGTCATGTGCCATTAATGTTACATTTATGAATAGCTCCACATGCAGTAAAATTACTCCAACCTTCAAAAGAAATTAATCATGCACGATTTACATGCACTATCCTCTTGAAAAACTTTCTTTATATAGGACAATTGTCCTTTATATAGGACGAAAGTAGAATAGACATTAACATTGAAAGGCACCCGTTTTTAGGATTTCTCTGTATATCATAGTAAACATGTAGTAAAGAATCATTTGTAAGCACAGTACATAACTTAAATGCATTTCTAGAATACTTGATAAAGTAAGTACGAACGCGATTATTTGCTACACATCTACGATATACAGAGAAATCCTAAAAATCGGTGAAAAATGGCTTTCAATGTTAAGCTTTTTAACATTTCATGGATTGTTTAATGCCGATAGCAAACTACCAAAAGACTATAAAAAATTATGTGGATACCCCAGAGACCTCTCATTTAGAAAAAGTCCATTATAACCCTTAAGTCAAACTAAATTCATACAAAGACCCCACCTACTTCCGAAAAGCGATACTTTCTAACCAATCTCCACAGCGAGTGAGGCTAAAGAGCTCAATACAGCATTATAGGTACTCACCTGTATTGGGTACATACAAAAAAAATTGGTAGGTTAACTGCAAAGAATACAGGAGTGATAGCCTTGAACATCCAACCTGACAAGCAGTTATTTACTATGGTGCACTGTTTTGTTTACCAGTCATAATGAATGTACTCTGTTCAGAAGTAGATGGTGATATCTAAAAATGTAATTGGCATGATACCATTATACATGTATACCATTCATGAGATATTATAAAAAATGTGCATTATTGCATTTTTCCCCTCTTTCGGTGAACACCACTGTAGTCATTATATCTAGTGAGAACTAGAGGTCAGCAAATGTGCGTTACCACAGGGGAACAAATTTTCCCCAAGGGTAATGCGTAAATAATGTCTGCACATTTGTACACTGGCAGGTATGCAAACCAAAGTTTATTTGCTTTCTGCCATTTCAGCATTCATGTGAAGTTTGACCAGAACCTAATACCTTTCATTGCACTTACAGCGATTTGTCACAGCTGAGTTACAGTAGGGGACACAAAAAAGGTTACGTTCTGTATTGTTAGCACGCCATATGTACGATTGTATAGTTTCGAACTACGCTGGTATACACGGAGTTAACACGATCGAGCGCAGGTATGGTATCAATTATCGTGTATGAATCCGTTTACGTCTGTACGTATCGTTTAAATTGTGCGCATCGTGTCTACGCTTACGTACGCATGTTATGCTTCTGGAAGGCTTCTGGAATCAAGCGCAAAAGAAATAAACCATCACAACGTTGTTAGATTGGTTGCCATTCGATTTGGAGAGACTTACTTTCTTTTTCTGAAGACTTCAGAACGCATCGTGGCAACTAAAGCTATTCATGATGAATGTGGCGCACAAACGCAACGGCAGCGTGCAGCCAGGTAGTGCAAACGATGTAATGCGTGTATGCAATCAACACCCATCAACAAACCTTACAGACGCAATTTGTACTTCGTATAACCGGCTGTAATCAACACCGCGCAACGATCGTTTTATGTAAACGAAACGTAACCTTTTTCGTGTCTCCTACTGTACATGGACGGTTCCCATATATAATTTATGATTTTTAAATCACTGCGTACACTCGCCTTTGCCGTGATGTCTGCAAAAATTCTTGAATACTATAAACTACAATATCATCCGTGGACATACATAATTTGTCATGTATGTCCTTGGATGGTAGTATTGTTGATTGTATTTTTAAAAATTTGATTTGCAGTAAGCGTTACAGAGAAATGCGATATTTTGTAGTCCTTATTACAAACTGCAGTTTGCATTAGAGTGAGTGCAGTATTTTAATGTGTAAATGAGAATGAAGATTAAATTTCAAGCTTTTTCTGAACTCAATGTTATCAAGATGAACAAAGTAACAGTGCTTTTGTATGAGTCATTTCATGCTCTGCATCAATGGTCCACCACTTAAGAAATTCTGCCCAGATGCTGCAGTAGTGGAAAGACAAGCAGCTCAGACCACAGCAGCATCAAAGGAAGAATACATGTACATGTACATGCCTTAGTCAATATCATCATCACAGAGTGCAGAGGTAGACAATGAAGAGGAAGCCTATATGCTCATCAACTGGGATGACTCAATGGCTCCTATTCCTGATTGATACACCCAGTTTTTCTGTAATCTGAGTTAACTTACATAATTATTCTGTGCACATACATAAATGTTTGAATCTATAAATGAGCATGTCCAAACAAATCTGATTTGTCTGCTCAAACCCTGCCGAGGCCTATTTTGAGCACTGACTCACATAGGGAACCTATTATATATTCAAACTATCAATGCATACTTGTAAGACTTAGTATTGATAATTGCCATCACTGTGAGATTGTGTGTGGATACATGTACCTGTACATACTGTGCTTTGTGTGACAATGAATAACTCGCAACCTGTGTGTACAGTTTTTTATTGGAACTTAATTGTGGGCAGTACTATGTGTATCTTGTTGAGCACGGTCCATGTGTGTGTTTTCAATTTTTAATTATTTTTCTCACCACAGTGGGATACTACCACCAATATGACACAATGGTGTACCCTGAGTTCAGAACCTCCTATTTTGAAAAATTAACTAACTTTTTTTCTAGTAACAACTCTAATATTCCTGACAATGAATCAATGCGTAAGAAGTGTTTGGTGACATATTTGGATGTGTTCCGATGTGATCTGGTGCATTTTGCTGCTAAGTCATCAGTTGATGAAGTTGTTAACAATGCCATACAAGTTGTGACTTGTCTGACTAACCAAAGAATTGCTCATAGTGACAAAGCAGATGTTTGGAGAGATGGCAAGCTTTTATCATTAGTAAGTATTTTTACATGTATGCATGTATATATGCAGGGATATTTACATTTGGGTTAATGGTGAGCAAGAGTTACATGTATGACTCACGTCTTCTGATTTTGCTGCAACTTCTCATACATGTATATGTTATGACAGTGACTTGTACCATTTATTGAGTTGGCTGCAATGCAATACAGTGCTGTCCACCCACAAGTTCATACTCGCTCGCATGCGAGTGTATTTCAAGTTGAGTGCGAGTCATGTTCGAGTACAATTAGCCCTCGATACGCGCACTATTGCGAGCGTCACTTAAATACCGATTATGGCATAGCTACGTTAGTTTCAAGCTATTAATAATAAATGTTTTTGTTCCAGCTGTTTTGCTTTTGAGTTAAGGCACGCAAGTCATTGTTGCACTCGACAAGTCACGCGTGAGTCGAGTGCGAATCGATGGCGTGCGAGTGTAAACTTGTGGGTGGATGGCACTGTAGTTTTTGGCATCAATTGAAGGACATGATCAGTAGAACTGATCTATGATGTTTATTATGGGGTGTGGGTTAAGGGTTAAATTTGTAACACCATTTGCAATATACATGTAGAGGTGTCGTCCATATTAAAATGCAAACATTTTTACACAAGTGAAGGGACTCTCAATGGTAGTAAATTTTTCAAAAAATAAAAAGTCGTTATTGATCACCCTTGAAAACCACAGAAGGTTTTACCTGAGGGCGCTGTTTTTGTCCTATCACAATTCTTAAGTAAGTTACAAGTGAACATTATATGAACTGTATTATCACAGCTGTCCACTGATTCCTTATTTGGGCAAGTGCACATGTTTTGTTCACTATATATACATGTACTCCTACATGTGTGTGGAGTATATATTTTTTAATCTTTTGCACCATCTAATATGCATGTACCACCAAGAAATACATACAATGTATGTGCTGTAATACACGTATTTTGTACTTATGCTTATGTATGTTTAATGTTTAATTTCAGTTTATGCTGAAAAACTGGGTGTTTCCTATTGTGGATATTGTGAAGGATCATCCTGTTGACACTGCTGAAGGGAATGGGAAGAAAGTGATGGTTGGAATTATAATTATTTGCATTATCGGCAAACTGTTGGAAACCAAACTACTTTCTACTGATAACATTCCTTTATCTTATGCTGCCAGTATGCTGCAGACACTTTGCTTAAATCCTGACTTGGTACATAAAAAATGTCTTGATTATGAGTTTGTTCGCCGTTTTATTCCAGATCATTATGTGAAGGATGTTACTTCTGCAATATCTGAACTTGGTAATTATTTGATGGTCAAAGCAGATATTGAGCATGCAGAGTGGCTTTATTGTCTTCCAATTCTTCATTTTTTAAACAATCATATTAAGCCTTTTGATACACTTGATTTTCCTGTTGATAATATTGACTTTCCTGATCCTTGCCTGAAATTGGGAAGAATTTCTGACAAAGTAGCTGCTAAGGAAGGGTACGCAACCCCCTCCCCCTCAGGCCCTTTTTTACATTATTGTTACTTTAATCCTTTTTTCAGCTTTTTTGTGAGGTATTTTGAAAAGTTACGGCCGCTTCTCTACACTGATCCAATACTGCAGACTACCTTCACCTATATCTGCCCAAGGAAAGATCGCTCACTTTTTATTTATAATGTTTCCCCTTACCTTTGCATTGCCTTGATGATTCAAAGGCTTCGTACAAATAACAAAGCGGAACAGGGTTATTGGGTAAGTTCTATTTCATTATGGCAGGTGTTACTGTTCTATTCATTTAGACATCTGGTCTTGTGTTGCAACATATTAAAGACATTACAGTATCCTTGAAAACCTCTCCTACGATTTTCAAGTATGTTAATGTGCATGAGTATTTGATCATATTGTTATCCATACTTCAACAGCCCTTCATATATGCTGGATGCAACCATTCAGTTACTGTTTTTTTCTACAAAAGTGACTCCTTTCAAAACCGATCATTATCTCAAAGTGTACAAGGCTATTGTAATACTGATTTTCAGTGCTTGCTTGCATTTGAGTGCATCAAATTCAGATGTCCAGAAAATTATCAATAATAACATTGCCAAAATACAGCAGTGCTTCAGTGATTGGGTTTCTGATACGGCGATTATTGGACGAGATATGTTTGGTGGTACAACATACCTAAAGTATGCAGTTGATGAATTGAAGGTGAGATGCATTTAGTAGTCATGTTTATCGCAAACATTATGACTGGTTCTGTTCTAATAATGTACATGTAATGTAGTGCACTTGAACTAAGTGTGAATAAGAATGTAAGATAATGGTTTTGGTTTCCAATAAGGCACTGCATGTAGTGGGACAACTGCTGCATATTACGGATAGTTTTGGGGTTAGGCAGTGTGAATATACAAAACTGTTAACACTATTGTGATGTATTACATTAGAATGTTCACCTTTTATCCTTTATAAAGCTGTAATGCACTGCCTGATTTGTGATAGTCTAATTGAATTGAGGTTACTCCTATATTTATTGCTCACTTTAATTATGGCAAAGTTGTACATGTATTTATCAGAACCTATACTAGTAGGTTTCTTTATAGAATTTGTGCTGTATCATGCAAAGACATAATGGTGGAGACTAGATTCAAAATAATTGATTTTAACTAACTGGCGATTTTCAATTTGACGCATCTGTCTCAAGATCATTAAATTTAAGGCGATTTGTTATTGGCGTAAATATCATACCGCACATTTAGACTTGGGCCGAACGAGTGCAAGAAGCAACTCTTTTTTGCAGATATTCGGAAAAGGGTCACTCAATGCTCATACAGTGCCCCCGCACCACAGGTGTGCACTGATTTGCATGTTTCGAGCGAGTTGCATTGGGTATAAAGTCTAATTATCCTTTGCGGCTCGTTCTTCCAACCCTTGCTAGATACTGGTTGCATGATTTACCAGCCAATAGTGTATTAAATATTGGTACGACTAATTGCAATTGAACGTAGTCGTAGAAAATAAGTTAATACTTGCGCATGTCATTTGTGCACATTGGACATACACTCACTATAAGCTTTCTAGGTTTAGGAAAGGCCAGCATAGGGCCGCACTATGTCTACCATTCTGATTTTTACCTAAAACAAATTCCATTGGTGAAAAAAGTTTAGGACTAATTCTTGGACCAAAATGAGGTGGAATAATCAGCCCATGGCTAATTTCCATTGATCAAAATGACAAATTATCATTTCCACCATCCAGGCCGGCATTACCTCTTTCCTCAAGTCCTTGACTTTGAGGATGCGGGTCTGCCATTAAGAATGGTCAGGTCACCAGGCCAGTTCTTTACAAAATTAGCAATTCAAGTGCTTGTAATTCTTGCTCAATGTAAAAATAAGATATACAACTCTCTTGGTGCAAGGTTCTAGGCCACCTCTTCAGCCCTCTCTTCTGTATGCTTAAGCTTTTTACCGGGTTTAATAACTGTCTCAGCCAAGCAATATACATCGTTGACGTCTAGTTGTATGGTGAACTTTGCATCCATTCATTCATTGGCCAGGAAGAAATCGATGTAAATACTTTTTTCGGAGAGGGCCACTAATTATTAACATCTTAGCAATTAACTAGTCTACTGTCAACTAAGAACAAAATACCTTTGTGCAATCATTTTTTTGTTTTGTGTGTATTTTTTAATTATTTATTAATTATATATATTAATAACTATTTTATGATACAGTGCATGCATATAAATACATGACACAGACACATGATACGCACAAAACAAGTTGCTAGCCTATTGAAGCTCAGGAGGAGGTATGGACCTGGACAGGATCGCGGTGGCATTGGCCCTGACAAGATTCATGTTCAACCTCCTGTACAGCTCATGGATGACCACTGACTTCGACTTTCCCAATGATGTAGCCAAACAGGACCCAAGTTTAGAAAAGAAATCCCTAGCCGTCAAACCCCACGCCCCATAAGACTCCGCAACAACCAGGACACATACCCAACCCAAATCAGCACACTTGCCCGTGTTGGCTTTAAGCTTTCTCTCCTCGGTAGCCTTAGTTGCTGCACCAGCTGTCACTCCCGCTTCCAGAAGGGTAAGTGGGTTAAGCGGAGAAGTGACAGATAGGTCCAGAGCCGCAGGCTTGCCCATGCACCAGTGAAGGATGAGGATGTCTGCTGGACGTGTGTTGCTGTGGTCGGGAGTAAGGTTATGGCCTACTTCTAAATGGACACTAAGATGGGCACGGCGACAGTACTCGGCCACAATGTCCCGAAGCCTGTTATGGCGATAGACAACATCCCCACCACGCTTGCATGTTGTGGCATGATGGCCAATAGGATCGAGACTTTTTTCAGGACACAGTGCACATTGGGCATCACCAGAGTGTCTAAACCTAGCCACCACTTGACAGCAACTTGGAATTGTGATGGTTCAAGGTGGAGCCCCTGGTGCTCACATGTTGGCATTGATAACCAGGAGGCTGCATGAGGTGACGAGATGGACAGCAAACGAGCCTTGTTTGCAACTGTAGGAGCTTTCAAGAGGGAACTGAGAAGTTGGTTATCAAGCTTCTCTGATAACTTGCCCTGAGAGATAGCAGATGACAGGAAGTCCTCAAACTTAATGCTGTCCTCAGCAGGGACTAACCGATTAAACATGCCCACTGCATCAGACAAATGTTGGGAAGAGTCTGGGGCTAATCCTGAGGAAGACAAAGAAGAAATAAAGGCAGCGCTTGCATGATGGGCAAGAGACCTTAAACCCAGGCCACCCCTGCTCAAGCTAAGTCGGGCCTGTTGCCAGGCAGCATCCGATGCATCAATGCCAGTAGATGATGAGAAACACTGGCGAATATCCTCATCAAACAATTGCAAAGCTTTAAACGAAAGGGATGGTGGGGTAGCACGAGCAATGTGATTTAGGCAACAAAAACCACCACAAAGGCGAATTAGAATTTATACCACATGAGGGTCAATTGCACCAACTTCCTCCAGTTTATCTAGAAGTAATTTGGATCCAACACGCTTTGAAGAAATAAACGAGGCACAGAACTCTGCATCACCAATAGGGATTCCTAGAATTACAATACATGCTTTGTTTGACTTAACAATCTGCTCGGAAAATCCCTCTAGGTGGTTATGACTGTAGATCTCACACTTGCCAACATTGATGAAAAGCCCTAAAGAGGGTCCATCCTGTTGGAGCAGCGATATAACCCTCAGCAAAGCAGACCTTGGACCAGCTAGGACCCCATCATCTAAGTACCATGCATGGAGCAAAAGGCTCGAGCAATCAATGTCTATAGCTATTTTTTACACTAGGATGTTCAGAACAAGGGAAAAAAGGAGTGGACCTAGAGGATCGCCTTGCTGGACTCCAGACTCTGATGTGAGGGATGCCATAGAATGCCACAACAATGGGTGCTTACTGTAGCACCAACTTACCCATGGAAGCAACTCCGGAAAATGCTGTTCACACTCGGATATGAGAATTTGACCAGAAGCTAGGTTAAAAACATTCCTCATATCAACTTTGAGGACTCAAAAATCCTTGTCCATTCAATGCTTCTCAACACAAGATCTTATACTGTGTGCAATTTTCTCAGCTCCAAAAGAGCATGCAACACCATACTGAAAAGGATTAAAGAAATCTGCAGCCTTTGTCTTCATTGCCACACATAGGCATTTTGCCGTCAACCTACGAAGAGACTCACCAACTGCAATAGGGTGGATATCTCCTGGTGATGACTTATTCAGAGCTGTGAGGTTGGCTCCAGCCAGGTAAACAGAAACCTCTTTTTGAGCTTTACCCAGTGCCAGCATGTTGATGACTGCTCTAAGTGATTGAAGCATAGGTGTTTGTAGGTGTACTTCTGCTGCATCAATTAGATGTTGGATACAAAGACCTGATGGCCCTGCTGCTGTGAGCTTTGGAAAGGACCTAAGTATGGCCAGGATGTTAAGATCTCGGGGGATGGGGAGATCAATTTCAGGCACAATGGGAACTGTGGGACAAGCACTGCTCGGGTGTTTGCCAACTAACAACTGCCAAGTAACTTCATTATTAGGAGCGACTCCAGAAGAAACAAGAACCTGGCATGCCTTACCATACAAACCCTCTTGAGCAAGTTGTACAGCAGATGACACATTCTTAGCACCATAAGGAACCTTGGATTTTTGCGATCTCTTGGTGGAGGCAGAACGAGCCTTTACCATATTCCACAGATGGCTGAAACGACCTGGAGACCAGAGATCACATAGTGACTCTATAGGTACAGGCTTAGTATGGCGCCCCTTGCGTTTGGTGGAAGGTAAGACACACTTCTGTAGCATGAGCAGTTTTGTCCACGACTCAATAGTGTTTTCTGAGGCTACAACTCTCAGACAGTTGGAAAGGACAAACGGAAAACTTGACTTTGCTTTTGCTGGAATAAAACGCAAAGTAGGGCACTGGAGCTCACATACTAAAAGAAGTGATGGGAGTTGGTCTATTACTGAGCTAGTAGTGGGTGAGCTGGTTGCATCAACGTGCAAACTAGGAACTGAGGAAATACACTGGTTTACGTGTGCGAGGAGATGGGAATTCGCGACTAAACTGCGACAATGCTGACAGATTGACAAGTTGAATTTTTGAAGCCACGTTGTTGGTACATCCCCTGGAAGAATACCCCTGGCATGGTTGTTCATATGAATCCGCCACATGGAAGGAGCGATTTGATCACAGCAATCTTCAACAATGCAAGGCTCCTGGCGATTAACTGCAGACTCGGGGGGTTGCGGTGGTACAGTTAACGGTAACAGAGTGCTTGGTGGTTGTGAATGCGGTGACAGACATGAATATGGCTGTGAATCAGGTTGCAGTGGTACAGTTAATGGTAACGAAGTGCTTGGTGGTTGTGAATGTGGTGACAGACATGAATTTGGTTGTGAATCAGAATGCGCAACATCTATTTGCGGGCATTTCTACAGACACTTTGTTGTCGGATGAAATGGAAGGCGAAAATGAACTTACTTCTAAAGGAGGTGCGCTTGAATTGGAGCAACGACCTTTCCACATAGGCAGGCAGCAGTAACAAGACCGTTCTGCCTTGACACAAACATAGGACTTACACCGGACGTGATTTCCATTACAGGGACAGCATTTAGACGACTTTCTACTATTCCTACCACCTGCACACGCACCTGCCATTATTCTTTAATATTATTCTTAAAATAGATCCAAGTAAACACACGTTGTGAAAATATATATTTCAGATAGCTATCATGTAATTCATTGTAGGACCATTGCTTTCTTGTGCTTTGTTAGGTCTGGATAATTGCTATCATACAGAACCCAGTGATTGATATACATGTAGCGAAATGGTGACTCCTTTAACGATTGTTTTTACAAGGGAACCATTGTGTACTTTGATCAACTACACATCATGTGTGGTATATGCAACTATGGGAGCATAATTGGATATGGGCACAGCAATGTTTTTAGATTCATTTTGTCATGTCCCATATTTTCAGATTTGGGTGTCATTATTTGACACTGAATGTCCAGTTGAATTCACCCAACAATGGCATGATATTGTTAAAGATATCGTTGAATCACGTGTGACCAAGGTAAAGCATACATGTGTTCTGGCATTTGTAATGTAGTATTATATATTTGTGCTTTTTATTGCAGCTAAGTCCTGAGAACCGAATAAACCTACTCTGTGTGCTAGAGTCATGTGAGAACACTCCAGACCTGCTGGCTAATATATTTACAGAGGCAGCTATAGCAGCACTGGATATGATAAATGAGCAGGTATGCATGGCTTGGTTGTATGCACTTATGATGGAATGGCCTGTTTATTGTAACTCTTAAAGGGTTGGAAGAATACTGCAAAGAATCTTGAAAGGCTTTGCAGTGAAACAAGTAAAAAGAGTGCAATACGTGTTGGTAGAGTCCTTACATCACTGATAAGGAAGAGGTATCCCCAAGGAAAAGGTTCAATTTCATTTGATGAGCTTTTGGATTGGGGATTGTGGTCAAGTTACATCAGGATATACTGTAAGCAATAGCCTTACATAAGTGTGCATTTGTTATTTAATATCGTTTCTACATGTAATCTACCATATGCATATGCATGTACTGTGCATGTACAAGTCTTTCTGTATATACTCCTTGGTGATATAGATAGATAATAATATACAGATAAAGGAAGATCTAAGTATGTATTTGCTGTTTTTATCATTTAGCTGAATGTTTAGTAAATCAGGCTACTCTACCAGAGGAGTGTGTACTTATGTGCAGTTTTGCACAGTCAAAGCTGGAAGAAATGTGGGTGCAGATGCTGGAGTCCAAAATTTTAGTGCTTGAGTTGGAAAAAGTTTCCAAATTTAAGCAAAATATGGAGAACTTATGCTGCGCAGTTGGTGTTGGTATAAAGGAGCCTTATCGAAAGCAACAGTGGTCACAAGAAACTATCCGTGTCACTATACAACAACGCATTACAGAATTAACTGCTGTTCAAGTCTACATAGAGAGACTGAAGTATCTATGCTCACGTCTTCCAAGTACTGCAGGTACATAGTATTTCACAATGTGTATACAGTATGCGTCAGATTAAAGTTGGCGCTACGCATTACGGTGTAAAAGTACTACGCTGCGATTGCAAAAAAATTACGATCGGAATGCAATTACCTCGGTAAATATTACGTTCCGTTACGATCGGAGTTATGGCCGTAATACGATTACGATGCTACTCCCATGCATTGTTTGGACATTCGTCGGGTACATGATGAACATATCGAGACATGTTCCGACAGGTGGTGAATTCTCTCGCCCTAAACGTCCAATCATTTCGTTGTGCCCCTGTAGTTGAATGAACTAAAGCTGTTCGTAATCCAGCCACTGGGTTATCTAACTTATACAGAAATGCCCCTTGTGTGTACGATCAGTTTTAAAAATGAAAAAGGCTAGTTTTTTTTTTTGAGGGGGGTGGGGTTTAAGCTTTTAGAGCTCTTTCATCTTGTCCTTTTGTCTGTTCTGCAATCGCGTCTTCTGTTGGCAACAGTGGCGAGGTTTTGAACAGCAAGCAATGTTATTACTTCAGGTAAACCACAAGCGTACCACAGGGCACATGTGTATGATATCATTAACCACAGTCTGTTGCAAAGAAGCATTAAATCTACAGATTTTGGTACCATTCCTCTTTATCACTCAAAGTATGCCATTTTCAAGGAAGGTCCATGCTTTAGATCGAGTTTGCTCGTATATAAAAATGTAGAAAGCTTATCTTATGCCCCAATTTTATAGCTAAACCAGCCAAAAACAAAGTTGCGAAAGTTGCTATGTATATACATGTAATTCTACTTTAAAATTCATTTAGGGACAATCATCAGTATAGTTGAAGGAGAAAAACTTGCTACTTGTATCTTTCAAAGTTCAAATCATGCGGTGAATGAGTTCAATGAGCTCTTCCAGCTCTTATAAGAGCCCTGTTTGTGGTTTTCAAATACGTGTGCACATAAATGTGCACTTGGCGGTGAACGCGGGGTGCAATAATTGCACATAAATGTGCACTTGGCGGTCAAAGAATTAATGAAGTCTCCGGCTATGGGGGACCATGGGTGTGGTCATTGAGTAAGAAGTCATGGGGTTAATCAACTCTCTGGCTAAGAAGGCCTATGGGTGTGGTCAGTGAGTAAGACGTTGTGGGGTTAATGAACTCTCTGGCTGAGAGGGCCTATGGGTGTGGTCATTGAATGAGATGTTGTGGGGTTAATGAACTCTCTGGCTATGAGGGCCTATGGGTGTGGTCAATGGGTGAGAAGTTGTGAGTACAAAGTTGTGGTGTTAATGAACTCTCAGGCTAAGAGGGCCTATGGGTGTGGTCAATGGATGAGATGTTGTGGGGTTAATGAACTCTCCAGCTTTGAGGGCCCATGGGTGTAGTCAATGGGTGAGAAGTCATTGGGTTAATCAACTCTCTGGCTAAGAGGGCCTATTCAATATCATTTTTATCTGTAGGCATGACTTCTGAAATAACATGAGGTATCAGGGGGGGTAGGTGCCTGTTTACTCTCCGATAACCCCATCAGTGGTTTTAATAACTGCTAACGTACCACCGCTAACGTACCACTGTAAACAAGAGGATAGCCAAGCTAGCATCGTACACTGCGATCACACTACCGCGCTAGAACGGTTCCAGAACCGTTCTATTGCGGTAGTATCATATACAGGTGTGTCGCCTTGGGCACCCATTACTCTAGCTAATAGGAGGTCGGAGGGGTGTGCCTGTTTACTCTGACAAGCTACTCCTCGAATCAACACTCACAGCTGCCTGCCCATTTGTAGTTCCTGGACATGTGTTTTGGACATGTGTTTAGATGTAAGCCTTTTAGCAACCGTAACGGAACGTAATGGCCTTCTAATTACGTTGCCGTCGGCGCGTAATTTTTTTACTGTCATAAAGGAACTAATTCCGATCGTAACGCAATTACGGCGCAACACAATAATCTGAATCGTAATGCGTATCACCAACTTTATTCTGACGCATACTGTATAGTATGAATTGTAAATCAACCATTGCACAGTGGTATTCATTGCACTTGACAGGTTCATTCAAACAATTTAACTTCATGTGTTCATTACTCCAGTGGTATGGGATACTGACCACCTTTATAGGATTTAGATTGCACCTTATATAAATCGGATAATCTTTGCATCCATACAACATTTTGTCTTCAAACTTATTCACTCATTCCTTTCTGTAAAATTAGATTTGGTGTGCAGTACATGTATGTAAGTTTGTAGTCTTAATTAGCCAAGTTGCTTATCTGCAGTAAAAATAAAAACAATTTTGATGTTTGCATAGGGAGTGTGTTTGTGATTAGTTTGTTACAATGATTCATTTTAATATCATCCATTACGGGTACAGAGCTACATGTTTGCAAATTTTTGCATTCGATTCATGAGGCATAAGTAGAAGAATACCTGAATATAGAAACACCTTGTATTGAACAAAAATCATCAAAAACCTATATTGTCTACTTTGCATTTAATGTTCAAAACACCGAACAGCCATTGCAGATAGTAGTTGCAAAGATAATGAGCAGCCATACTCTAAAAACTAATATGAGTGTCCAGTGTTTCAATACAAGCGTCAGCGACTGGAGCAAGATAAAGAATGTACCTCACACAATGGCCGTGTACCTAGTGTGCAACGGAAGTGTAGCGTCTGCTGTGAAAGAAAAACAGCATATTATTGCGACGATTGCACGCAGCTACATGAGGAGATCGTTCCTATTTGTAACCCTGGAAGTACAAAGCCTGGATTTACATTGTGCCTGGCTTTTCACATTGACCAAGTTGCGATCGTGCTTTGAGCCAGAAAGCAATTTCAATTACCTGCTTCAAACTATGTGTTTGACGTGAATTCTTTGCGTACATTTTATGCTGCTATCGTGCATTTACTCAGTAATGCATTTCAATTCGCTGTAGTATTTACAGTAGAGCTGTAGTTATTTTCCAAACTTTGTGATACGCGAACGCCTACACGTAGGTTAAGATGCCTACAAGTAGGCGACGAAGTAACATTAAGTCACAAATCTTAGACACTAGAAATTGTATTGCATGGTCTGTTTACCTTTCATGTAGCTGATTAAGGATGCCTAAAAAATATACATGTATAAATATTGTAATGTAAGATAAATGTTCACTGTATAGTGTATGGCATAAGTGGGCTGCTTGCTCTGATTTTAGTCCATACAAAGCAATTGTTGTTCTTTGTGTATTTGGGTTAGCTCTTACATATATACCACTACAAGCATAACGTACAATGTAAGTATAGCAGTGCAGTATTCCAAATCCTTATTGTACATGGGAAGAGTGCTAGTATGTGGTAAGGCTTCAGTCTCACTTTAAAAGCCTTGTGCAATTAGCTTGGGTGCTTACACTTTCATATAAGCCATTCACAATATATATGCATGAAATCAGGCCAAGGTGCATGACTTAGCCTTTTGTTTCCTAGGTTGAAATCAAACAGTAGGAGATCATGCAAGCATAGTCATTTTTTTCCATTCAAGGTCAATTGCTTGTAACTCATGAGCACTGTAACTTCATTTTTGGACATAAAGTATGTGTCAGAAAAAAAGTTGGCGCCATGCATTATGTTATGGTCCTACTATGTTACAAATGTGTTGGAGTGCGTTACATTAATTGCATAAACACGTACGAGAAGTTATGTGTGTGGGTACTCTACCTCATTGTCAAAACAAAATCGAGGTGCTTACGTATGTACAACAAAACCCAAAACTGTGTTTGAAGTAATAACATAACACATTGGTTATAACACAATTAATACGAGCATAGTGTAACGTAATTAATTACGAACGTAACGTACTACCTTCAAAGCATAGTGCGTTTAGCCAACTTTTTTCTGACGCATACTGTAGTTATAGACATGCATTCAGTCATCATTTCTTTCGTGTTTGTGTCTCTTTGCAGCATGCGATATCACTGCTAAAAGGTCTATATATACAAGAAGTAAGCAGAAATGCCCCAAATTTGTTACCATAACAAGTCCTGGTTTTGCCAGACAGTTTCCAACATCAAGCACAACTACTGTTGGCCTTCATGCACTCACTAAAATGCACTATATGTACATGTATTGGTATGGTGAATCATAGTGATACATATATGCCTACAATGCTCCCCCGAGTTTCCTGGACCACCCCGTACATCTCTTTTGTTGTAAATAACCTACCAAATTTTGCTGGCTTTCCCCCAGGACCTTGTTTGTGTTGCATAATACATATCCCATGCACACCACCAAATTAGCTGCATCAGACGTGAAGAGATTGCGTGTGGTGAATATGTGTGGTTGAAAGCATGCACAGAGCAAGGTGCTTTGCCCATACATGTAGTGATGAAGGGGACATTCCTGTTGGGATTAATAGGTTTTGTAGCATTCATAGATTTTGTAGCAATCCTATCATTGTGCATAATCATCCACATGAAAGGTAACTAAGTTTTGACAGACCAAGTTAATACAATTAGATTTGTGACTTAAGGTGATAGGGTACCCTCCTGGAATTTGAAAAAAAAATCATACTAGCTTGTAGCCTGAGAGCATCTTAGAGGACCGTATCATTTTGACAGTTATTAGATGAGCAGTAAAAATGGTACAAATATTCTAAGAACAAAACTTTATAATTGGTTTGTTGAAAACTGTAGTGCTTAAAAATCACCAAATTTGGAGGATAAATATGAAATAATATCTTCTTTCGTTTGGTGCATTCGTTTCGAAACGGAGCAGTAGGTTTGTGCCAAAGCTTATACTAACCATCGTTTCAGGGTGAACTAATTAGGCTACTCATGGATTACTCATGCTGGGCATTCCAGAACAGCTACTTTATCGTGATTACACGTTCTTCATTACTTAATTGTCCTTTTGGTGCATCGATAACGTTACTACCCTTTTCCACAAATGTACAGCGATTTTTTACAAAGTTACGCATCCCTGGACGCCATATTTGTACCTTGAAATTGAAATGTTATTAATAGATAGATTTTCGGTTTTCGGCTATTTAGAAAAAAGTAACTTATTTTGAAAACAAGGACAAGATATTTTCCTACACGTACGCTTTTCTTGGTGCTTAGCTCCTATTGTAATAATACGCTCAACACTTGATCATAAGGTCTGTTGTCCTGAATGTGCAGGAAAAAGAGTTTTTACCGTTCGTATTTCAAGGTGCTCGTAAAACAAGCGGTGCTAGTGTTTCTGCGTGTTATTAAAATGCTATCAAGGTGGCATATCTTAAACAATAAGGTGGATTCTCTCCGAATTATGTACGGTACTTGAACAGAACTACCAATTGTTGATGACGTATTTTAATAATTCAGACCCCAAAATACATGGCGGACTCAAACTGCGCATGCGTGCGCGAATTACAAGATGGCGGATGCCAAAGTTTAAGGCATTGCGCTCGGTTAAATACGTTACTTATCCAAATGATATCAAGGTGGCATATCTTAAACAATAAAGTGGATCTTACCAACTTTTTTTCCAAAAAAACCACGTTATGGGTACTACTACCTTAAGTAGTCACTATGCCACCATCAATCTATAATTATTGTTGCAGTGCACATAACAGTGAGCTTTTCTTAGCCGTAGCAATACAGGTACAAAACAGACTGAAATGATAGGAGCTTTACTTGCATGTCAAATGCGACCAGAAAATAAATGGCTAAGCGAAATAGGCCTGCACTGCCACGTATTCAGCTGCTTACATGCACATCCTCAGCACACTACACATTTACATGTTCACATCACACCAGACACCCTTCCACATTACAACAGCTACCCAAATCAGACCAGATTCCCTCATACAACTGCAGCTATCACAGCAAAAAAAACGCGTTAAACCAATTATTGATTCACAATTGAATTCACAGTAAAGTCAATCGCAAATCAAGTGCACTTGATTTTGCTGTGAAATCATGCGTTGATTTAAAAGCTGTTGTGAAATCAATAATGGATTTGATGCGTTTTTGTGCTGTGTATACATGTACATCACGCCAGATATGCAGATACATTCAGTACCCACAGCGACCGACGCATCATACTACATACCCTCAGCACATAACCAAAGTTACAACTGCACATTGCAGCAGATGCCCAAAGACCACAGATGAAGTTTAGGCACCATGTAGTGGCCATTCAGCTTCCATTTCACCATCACAAGTTTTGGCTATTGTGTCGATATCTGCTTGGGGCTAGTTCGAAGTAAGAAACAAGCACGTTGACTGTACCTAAGTTGTTTTGATTTGGAGCTATCCGTCATCTTGAAGAGGGAGATCTGTTAGCTAGTTCTTGACAGCATAGCATTGAAATTAAATTTATTGTACATGGTTCATTGTTTGATCTCGTCCCCACATACATGTACATGTATATATACATAGTAACATAAACAGTGATGTAAGTTACGTTATATAAATACATTTGCATGTCACGTCAGTTATTGACCGATTCAAATTATATACACTGTACACTATAATCGTATCTGGATATCATTATTCGAATATTTGGCGAATTGGTGATGCTGACGACAAACACTTAATTATCTCCCAATGGAGAAACTCAAACTTGCAACAATTCCACTAATCAATTTTTACGAGTAATGCCAAATTACTATTGGAATGGATAGCTTTTGCAATTATCTTAATAACCTGATACACACCATAATGTGTTCTAACCAAGTGGGTTAGGGAGTTTGAACATGTGGCAGTGAAAATAAATGATTGATGTCCGCTGAGAATTGATGAGCTTTAAAGATCAGGTTGTATGGTTATCTATAAGTACAAATTTAGCACAATGTATCACACTACTACTGGAGTTGTTATATTTTGGATTTATCGTTAACAGTTTCTTTCCTGTTTCAGGACTTGCTGAACTAAGAAAGGAACTTAACTGTGACATCAGGGAAAGAAGTATTGGATCATTGTGTACCAGCAGCAAAGGAATTATCATTTACCATTGCTTGAAGTCTGCATCACCTCTTCAAGGCATCATAGATAAATTTTTCTTAATTGCTCAAAATGACTTATTTAGTCAGCTTTGGCAGGAAAAAGTAGTAGAGGTTGAAGCTACAGGTATATCTATAACTGTTGTAAGCCAGCAGATCTGGCCCAATGCATACTCACATGCCCAACAGCTGATGGAAGCATTACATGGAAGGACAATGAAGCTTGCTGATGTTGACCATTATTTGGCAAAATATGAAGCACCTGCTAAACTCACCAGTGTATTGATGAACTTGAATAATCATCTCAATACATGTTCAGGCAGTTCACATGATGGCAAATGGATTGGGAATCTAGTTGGTACAATTATGCAATACTGGTCGCTTAAGGGACACCAAAAAGCTGCACAAACGTTTCTTTGCCTGAAAGAGAAGTTAAAACTCACTGGTAGTTTCAAACAAGTTGAAGCACTTGCAACCCAGGTATGCCGGATTTGAATGTATCAAAACTACACAATGGAAAAGTGTTGTATGGTGCATGTAACACCGCATCTGTAAAATACAAATGTGTTTTGTTGAACTTACATTTTGGAAAATTAGTCGTTATGCCAGTGTACCTAGTAGTTCAACTCCCAAAACAATGTTTGAAACTACATGTACAAACATGGAAGTGTCCACAATAGATATAAGGCAGGCAACAACGCCAAATGTCTAGGTCATAGTAAAAGGCAAATGCCAATTTGGGTGTTTGGACTATATTTAGGAAGTACAAAAAAACATTTGAATCATACGGATGTGGTGTTGAAGGATGGTCTAATGTTTTTTTCCTTATCATTTAAAAGTATTGTTTCCTTGCGTCTTGCACTTCCATATCCTGTATAACACCTCATTTGTAATGTATACATATGTAATGTGTTTTTTTTAGGTTGGTTACAGTATGCAATCACTCTGAGAAATGTATATAACAAGGAGTAGCATATTGTGTTATAAGTGCATTCCCTTGTTCATAGCAATGCATGTACACAAGAAGTACCAGTGCCCATTAATATAGAGTGTGTGAGGGATGAGGCTGAGGGGCATCACTGAAATAAACTGTACCTGCCAGGTTAATTGTTTGATAAGTTGACAATTTTGATTCATGATGAAGTAAATGTAATAATCATCCCTATCATTATACAACCCATGAAAACCAGGGGGATGACATATTAGTCTGTCACAGTTTATTTTATATCATTTCATAATCATTATATAATCACCCCTGTTAACTGTTAATCTCCATGTTCACATCCTAGATCTCTTTAATGATGATTGCAGTGTTCTGCATACAGATGTCTGTACAATTTCCTGTCCAATTTATTGATTTCAAAATTTTTATACATACATGTGAATCTATTTGATTGGCAGAATCAAATGTTAATACAGAGAATAATTTACTTTTCACGCAATTTTGCTACACAGAATTGAAGTTGATAAGCAACTTGGTTCAGTTGCATAGCAATCCCCTCTGAAATGTGATGATTCATCATTTGAACACAAAGCAGAGCTATCCCGTGCACACGCCCGCCCCTTCCCCATAACAAGGCCACCATCACATTTTATAGTTTTAATATTTGTAAAATTTAATCTATACATGTACATGTATTAAATGTACATGTATGTAAAATACTAACACTAATATTATTTATAAATATAAAAACAGCATTGAAAGCATAGCTATGATATACTCTTCCTTAGGGTGTGTAACCGGTTATCAGGTTATTCGGGTTATTCAGATATTCGCAAAAAACTATCCGTTTGAATAGTAATTTAGCAGTACTTGGAAAAATCGATTATTGGATTTGTTCTAATTAAAACAACCTGTTTGTGAATCTCCATTCGGAGGTTCTTAGGTATTCATCGTCCACATCGACAATTCCACCATTATTCGAATACCTTTTTATAACGATATCTGGATATGTGTTCACGATATTTGTAATTTGAAATGTAACATTAATAACGTCACTGTTGTTACTATTTATATATACGTTGGGGACGAGATCAGATGCGGCAGTAATTCGAACTAGCCAACAGAATGAGATCTCTCACCCAGCTACAAATCAAAATCAGTTCGCTTAGTGCATTTCGAACAAGCTGGTCTCTGAGCTGATATCGCGATTGTGAAATGGAGGCTGCATGGCCTGTGGTGCATAAACTTCCTATTCCTTTTGCATCAGGTGCAATTATCATTTGTAGGTTTAAGGTAGACCTCAGCTTGGCCACGCCAATTTAGCTCAGGACACGCCCCACTAGGCCATAGGATTTAGGTAGCTGTGGTTGGGCGCTGGTGGTATCTGGTGTGATGGGGTAGCTGTGGTTGTGTGATGAGTGCATCTGTTGTGTACATGTGCTGAGGGCATCTGGTGTGATGTGATGAGTATAGCTGTGTGATGGGGGTACTGAGCTGTGGACGTATCCTGGTATGCTGAGGGTACTGATCAGGTGTGATGTGGGGGTAGTTCACAGTGGTTTAAGACCATGACATGAGTCAGGGTATGAACTTTATATTTTATTGCATAAACTGTTAGCTAAATGTCAAAACTATCACAATTCATTATCAAGAATTGTATTCTTTACAAACAGCATGGCTTTATAATTGGTGCAGAGTAATTAAAGTGGTAAATTTTTATGAGAATATGTATTTTTGTGTAAAAATAACCCTACATGATGGACACTAAATAATATAGATATTTCTGACATGCCTCTTACTTGTACTATGATATTTTCAATCTGCAATTCTCGCAATGTATTAGATTGCTCGTAAAAACAAGCGATATTACCATGTGTAGCGCACAAGAGATTGCGCGGGTGAAATAGGAGGACCTTCCATAATTAAGTAATACGGCAAGAAGCTTCTGGTATGAGATACCTATCTAATATGGTGTGCCGCTTTTTGCTGCATCAAACTTTGGAATTTTTAAAACGCAAGTGACTTACGATTAAAAAATATCAATAAAGGTAACTTAACTTTTTATTTTCCATGGCCAACGATAGACGAATCACAAGCGTTTGAAAGGTATGTAGCAAAGTTTTGAAGTAACACCGAGGCAGCAAGACGGTTTCTGCTTGATGAAGGATTGGATACTGGCACAGAGGAGCTTGAAGTTCTTAATAGGTGGGTGTATCGGATTTGTAGCCTTAGGAATAAATGGGCTAGAGTGTCCAATGGGCAGAAGAGAGACAGTACAATGAAGGCCTCTTTGGATTTCCAGCAAGCAACCTTCTTTATACCCGATGGTACTGATCACGATCGTGATCGTCATACTGTAAGTATCGAATCAACTGTTGCTGGAAGTTCAGATGAAGGAAACGATGTGCAAAAGAAGAGAGTACTAGTAAAATTGCTCCACTCGACGAGCTAAGCCCTCGTCACACTAAATAAAAGAACGAATGCATTGTTTTCTTTACTGAAGGAGGAAGCAGAAGAGCAGAATATAACAACAACTCAATTGTTAGGGTTTCTGCTTCATAGAGAAAACTACTTCCACGACAGTGCTGTTGTAGCAATAGGTCTGAAGCTGTTTCTGTTTCACAAAGAAACAATCACCAGAGAGATAAGTTTGGCTGAAGGTTTGTTTATGCTAGCAACTTACAAGCTTGGACGAACAGAGTACAGTAGTCAGGCAAGAGCTGAAGAGCAGAGTTGGGTTACCACCATACTATAGGTTAATGCAGCATAAGGATACCATAATGCCAAAGATAGAGTCTTTAGATCCTTTGCCTGGCGTTTCAATCAGTGTCAAAGAGTCTATACAACTGCACTTCCAAAGGTTGATACAGCAGCTTGGTTTGCAACCTGGTAAGTAGTACACCATGACAGTAAAGGAGAGTCTGGATGGGTCGGGAAGGCATACCAAAAGGGGAATGTTCAACTATCAACTATGTGCAACTATCAAGTACAAGTGCCAATGTACGTGACAAAATCTGGAATGAACCATCTCCAAGCAGTCCTGATGCAGCTAGATCGATACTCTTGGTGTTAGGTAAAGAGGCCAAAGACCTACTTCTTAATCCCTGTAGATGCTGAGATGAAGGAGTTGCAGTCTAGTGGTGTAAAGTTGTTTGATGCGGAAAGAGAATTTTATTGATGCTTGAGTTCCATCGAACAATGAATGATGAAAAGATGCAGAAGCTTCTACTGGGAAGATGTGGTGCGTTCTGCATTTTGTGGGCATACTCAGATGAAGAGGCTGTTCAAGAGGATGACATTAAGGAGGGTTTTGAAATAGGTATTGTAGATATTGAAGCTCTACATGCTTTGTATGATGATTTAGCAGTTGATGGGGAAGTGCAATGCAACAGAGGAGACTATAGTGAACGTGTTGGGCTAACACAGAGTCCCATATCAACTCTTGCCATTCATAATGTTTCCCATACTACACACATTGTTGAGGGGTCTTGATTTTTGTTTAAAGATAGTGTATAAACTAAAAGCTGGTGTGACTGGAAGGATACAGAATAGTAAACAAAAGGTACGTGTAGATGTTGCAAAGAGAACAGTCCAAGAGTAAATCAAGACAAAAACAGGAATGACAGTGGATAAACCTGATCCAGTTGGAGCTGGTGATACAACTACTACAGGTAACATAGCACAAAATCTTTTGTTTGATCCTGCAAAACGCCAGGTCCTGGTTGAATGTGTTCCCGAAAAGTCTAGAAAAGATGGAAGGTGTGGTAGGAATATTTTTTATGAGTTTATTGCTAATTTATCTGTAATTTTAAAGCAGTTTCCTCAAGATGTAATGTAAACATTGAAGAACTAGATCACCTTTTGCAAAGAAGCTTCGCTTTTGATAGTTACACATTGGCCCACCTTCAGGTTTACTCCTTCCATGCATCAAATCATCCTGGCTCACTCAGCTGCATTGATTGATGCCAATGACTCAACAGGGCTTGGTGTATTTTCTGAAGAGCCTCTAAAGCACAATAATAAAAATCTACGGAAGTACAGTGAGAGCTTGGCAATAAAATCTTCTCAGAGTGCCAGATCCTATTATAAGGTGTCACCATCAAGTTGTGCACTGTTCATTCTGTGGAGAAGAACGTAATGTTCGTTCCTGTCCAAGAAAGCAAGTTATGCATAGTAGTTGCCTTTCATCTGAGGATCACCTTTCATCATCTATCTTTCTAAACAAATAGTAATTTTCATTAAAATAATCAAACCCACAAATTCAAGATTTTATAATTATGAAAATTCATATCAGGTAGTACTTTTTCTTTTTTGATCAAATTTTCATCAATTTTTAAAGTATACAGAACTGTTTGTGCATCATCATTATATTACTATAATGTTATTAACGGTTATGAACTAATTATATGCACCATGATACCAATACAAATTCATCATTAATTTATACTAATTCAAAAATGTCATGACCCCCACTTCTAGGAGGGTGGTGTCTAGCTTGATGGCTACTATGGTGGGTTTAGGGCATCTGGTGTGATGTGTACATTTATGTGTCTGTGGTTGAGTATAGAGTGACAACCATTACTCACTGAGCAGACAACCTGAATAACCTAGGTATTTAAATGGCATTTTGTCAAAACCTATTCAGAAAAATCGATTTTCTTTTTTCCAGTATTCGGAAAAATAGATTTTCAGATCCAGAAAAACCTGACAAATCTAATAATGTTTTAAAAGTACTCATGTATTCGGAAAGATTGATTTTCAAATCCAGAAAAACCTGCCAAATTGATTAGTGTTTTAAAAGTATACATGTATTCTGAAAAATCGATTTTCATTATGCAGGGGAGGTTTCGCACCCTTCTCTTCCTGAACACTTGATCAACCTAAGATGGAGTAGAGTGGTGCCAGCCATGTACAGTACAATTACTGTATCATCGAACCCAAGTCCACTTCAACACTTCACCTGTGAGCCCCTCAAACACAAACTGGATGACCTTATGATCTTGACGTGCCCTACTGCACATATTTGAGACTCTTCAAATAATGCATGTATGTATGCGCAAATGTACATTTTGTTACGCTCAATACAACCACTCCTTTGGCAGATGCACACGGACTTCTCAGTCCATGAGATTAATCCCAAAAACTATGCAAAGGGATGGTCACGTGCCCCCGTGCCCAGTCCTACAACATCCCCTCCCTTTTATCTATCAACAGCAGCATACACACAAAATGTTCAAAGTTAGTGTTTCACGAAATCCTGAAACCGTGCTGGGGGTCTGGAGATACGACCACTTCGTGTCTTGTATTGATTAGGGCCAATCTCACTCTGGACCAATTTCTGTGCAGGGTCTGGGTGAGTATTGGGCTCCGTCTCCAATGTTGGTTGTTCCTCTTCTGAAGCGCTTTTGTCCTATTGCAGTTCATTGGGTACTCCAGCTGCTGTTGCTTGGGCTACAGGACCCTCAGCCTCTTTTGTGTTCTCCTCCAACACTTCTTCCGAGCATGATGGCTTGTTCTCTGAGGGCTTCAGAAACCTACAATTTCTCCGAACCAGCTGATCATCAATGTCCACAATATAGGATCGATTTGACAAACGGCCCACACAAGTACCCCTGTCCCACTGAGTCTTGAACGCTCGCATATCTTGCGCCAGCACTGGTTGTCCAACGGCAAGGGATGGCAGAGTCCTCTCTCGAGGTACCCTTTGATTGGCCCTCAGTATTTGCAGCTGCTGCTTCTTGTGCTTTTTCTCCAACACATGGGGTTCAATGACTGGATCCCGTTTGTACTCTGCCATTGGAACAACTCCCCTTGTCCGTCGGGCCAACAGCCTCTGACAAGGGCTAGAGCCCATACCAATGGTAGGGGTGTTCCTCCACTCTAGTAGGGCCAGATATGGATCTTTGCTTCTCCTCCACAGCTTCTTGGCGATTTTTACTGCCGATTCCGCCTTGCCATTGGACTGGCTGTTATACGGAGATGACAGAGTGTGTTCAAATCCCCAGGCTTGAGAGAAATCTGAGAACTCTCGAGCAGCAAACTGTGAACCACCATCTGAATGCACCCAGACTGGTATGCCATGGCGTGCAAACTGCTGCTTTGCTGCCTGAACTACAGATGAGGCTGAAAGGTCTGGCAGCTCTGACAACTCGAAGAAATCAGTAAGGTAGTCCACAACTATCAAGTAATCCTTTCCTTTAACCCTAAACAAATCCATGCCGACCTTTTCCCAGGGCTTTCCCAGAATCTCATGGAATAGCAGCTTCTCTTTAGGCAAAGTTGGGGAGGTTTCTTCACACACTGGACACTGACTCACTGTTATCTCGATGTCCTTACTCATGCCAGGCCAGTATACCACATCTCGAGCCCTTCTCACTGTGGACTGGACACCCTGATGGCTGGAGTGCAAACGCTGCAGTATATCGGGCCTCATCTTCAACAGAATGACCACCTGCCCTGCTTTGTACACAATACCATCCTGAACAGTCATAGTGTCTCGAAAATTCCAATAGCTGCGCACCACCTCTGGTACTTGAGATATTACCGATGGCCACCCTAACGTGATCACCTTCCGCAATGCCATCTGTTCCTCGTCCTGAAGTCCTGCTTTTCTCACCTCTGCAATACGTTGGTCACTGATAGGGATGTATTCTGATTCCTTGATGTCTTGCAGCTGGAACACCACCTCATCCAGCTTCCACTCAGTAGCCGTCTGACTCAGTGGTGCTCTGGACAACGTGTCTGCCACCACCTGCTGTTCACCTGGCCGGTACACCACATCCAGGGAATATCTTTGAAGCTGCAGCAACATCCTCTGTAGACGTCTAGGGGCAGCTAGAATGGATTTCTTTATGATGATTTCTAGTGGCTTATGATCTGTCTCAACCCGAATGTGTTTCCCAAAAATATACTGGTCAAATTTCTGGCAGGCAAAAACGATGGCCAAACATTCCAGCTCCAGAGCCACGTAGTTTCGTTCACTTCTTGTCAGGGACCGGGAGACAGACGCTACAGGACACCCTTCCTGCAGAAGAGTAGCTCCTAAACCTTCGGTACTGGCATCGCATTGAAGAACAACTGGTTTTCGTACATCATAGAAGGATAGAAGTTGTTGTTTGGCAATCAAGTCCTTCAGTTTCAGGAACGCCTGTTTCTCTTTCTCTCCCCATTTGAACTCGGAATCTGATTCAGTCAGTTTCCTCAATGGTTCGCTCTCTTCTGACAGTTTAGGAATATACCTGGCAAGGTAGTTACACATTCCCAAATACCTTCGCACATCTGCTGGTCCTTTCGGCTCCGGCATCCCACATATTGCCTCTACCTTCGAGGGGTCAGGCTGAATTCCTTTTGTGGAAATGACATGACCAATGTAGAGCACTTCTGTCAAATGTAGGCGCATCTTATCCTTGTTTAGTTTCAGATGCTGTTCCCTAGCTCTGTCCAGCAGTTGCAATAGATTTGCATCGTGATTGAGTCTGGCTTCCTCCATTGCTTTCCCAACACCATACACTAGAATGTCGTCAGCAACAATTGCCACTCCTGTTAAGCCATGTAAAGCCTGCTGCAGACGCCGCTGAAACTCCTCAGGCGCAGAAGACACACCAAACGGAAGCCTCAGCCATCTGTAGCGACCCTGTGGACCCCAGAATGTAGTCAGAAAACTGCTTCTTTCAGACAGTTTTATTTGTAAGAACCCGTCCTTTGCATCCAGAAGACTGAACAGCTTTGCCTCTTTCAAATTTGGCAAAACATCGTCAATGGTCGGCATGTTGAAATGGTTCCTGCGAATAGCCTTGTTCAGGTCTCTCGGGTCCAGGCAAATTCTGACTTGCTTCTTGTCCGGTTTCCAAACTGTTGTAATGTTGCTGATCCAGTCAGTTGGCTGATCCACTGAAGCTATCACTCCAGCTTGCTCTAGTTGCACCAGCTTGCTCTCCACTGCTGCCCTCATCGTATGTGGGATCTTGCGTGGCCTGTTTTGAACTGGTAGCACCTTTTCATCCAAGTCAATGTCGTATTCGCCAGATAAACACCCTAAACCTGTGAACAGGTCTGCAAACTGTGATAAGATCTGTGGCTTAGTGATTTTGCAGCCGCTTTTCACAACCGACACCTCCTCTAGTTTGTACGTCAAAAGCTTCAAGGTCAAACAAGTATCCAGGGACAACAAAGAATGGTGCTCGCTCTTCAAAACTTCAAAAAGGAGCGTCTGTGTCCGTTCTTCTGGATCCAGCACCTGCAGAAAACACCGCCCCAATGACCGCTGAACAGAACCATCATACATCGTCAATGTTGTGGCACTCCTTTCCAGTGGTGGTTCTCACAGTGTCCGGTGATCCTTCAGTGATAACACATTGCATGTTGCTGCAGTATCAAGCTGGCACTGCAATGCTACTCTGCCTTTCTTCACTGCAAACTGAAGTGTTCCTATAAGCTTCTTCCCGACTTTACGAACCGTCACTGAGAGAATGTCTTCTTGATCAGTGGTCACCAAATGTGTGCTCTCCTTCGTACGGCATTTTCTGGCAAAATGGTTGAGTTGATGACACCTGGCGCAACGCTGTCCATACGCTGGACACTGTCTTGGGCTGTGGAATGTACCACACCTAGATCACTCTGCTCCCTCTGTACCTCTTCGATCCTCCCTGCTTAGCCTGGTTTCTGCCTTTCTTACCACTCCCTTGTTCATTGCCGCTACCTCTTCCGATCCTTTCCTTTCACCAGTGGCTATTTCTGCAACCATCTCCTCGCCAACTGGCTTCTTTGCTGTCCACTGCTGCAAATCTGCCAATGTCGCCTCCATGCTCTGACACATCTGAATCGCCTTGGCTAGCTCAAGTTTGTCCGTTTCAAACAGGCGTCTTCGCATTCTTTCGTTGTCAAGGCCTCGAAACAGCACGTGCAGCATTAGGTCGTCCTTCAGTGCTCCAAAGTCGCAGTCCTTCACTTGCTTCCTAAGGTCAGCCACGAAACTGATCCACAGTGCGTTGTTCCTGTTTCATCTGGAAGAAACGGTCCCGAATTACATGCCTACTAGTTCGTCTAACGCATTGCTCGTCCAACTTTTTTATCACAGTGGCATAGTCCTCTTTGTCTTCCCCCTCTCCAAACACGAGCGCCTCGTGCATATCGTTGATTCGCTGACCTGCAACCCTTAGGAATATCGCTAATTTTACAGCAGACGCAGAATCCCCTTTTCCAATTGCTGTTAAGAACAGCCCGAATTCTTTCTTGAAGCGGGTCCATTGGTCCGTGAGGTCGCCCTCACCCACGGGTTCTGGCACAAGGTACTTCTCCATCTTTAGACCTTTAAAATCCCACTTCTGACACCATGTTACGCTCAATACAACCACTCCTTTGGCAGATGCACACGGACTTCTCAGTCCACGAGATTAATCCCAAAAACTATGCAAAGGGATGGTCACGTGCCCCCGTGCCCAGTCCTACAACACATTTTAACCCCCCGACATATGCTGCCGCGGTACCACTACGAATGTGTTGGTACCGCTACACTTTTTTGAAACTTTTCAATAAGTTATAAGCTTTGCAATTAAACTGTATTAGTAAACAAAAAAGCTTGAACTACACTCCGACAGTAAGCAATAATTAACGACATGTTATTAAACTTAGGAAAACTATAAAAAGCATTACTGCACGTTAGACACAGCGGTACCGCTCAATCTTCCGCTGTACCATGACAGTTGCTTTTTAATCTTTTACCCATGAGGCTGGCGTTTTGCTCTAAGCCCTTAAACCACAATTGTATTTCGTTTCCGGTATCCATTTTTACACAATTTGTTGATGCAAAATGGCAGAAGAGGTTAGGATCAAAAACATGGGAGACAGGAGAGTATATTTGCATAATTTGTTAAGGTGATAAATACTAGTAAGGACAATTGCAGTCATTATTCGGTGCACCTATGATACGCATAGCATGAAATAGTATCACAAACAACTCTTGTTTTACCAATGATGTATTGCTACAATGCCACCAAGCCACTAATACGTGCCATAACTAACTTAGTACATGTGATATCAAAAAAGTTTAGAATTGGACACAATTAATTACTAGATGAGAAGTCAAGTCAATTAGCTGAATAGGAGAATAAAACTCACCAACGAGAACCTCAGATAGACAAAAAAAACCGGATTCAAGAAAAGGATGTAACTGAGTCAAGCATATAGCGTGACGTCACTATGCAACATGCGTAGCGTTGCTATGGAAGCATTATCACAAATTGCGCATGCACAATAATGACCTGCCATTATCTTGCTAGTAAATTAACATCTTTACGACCCATTGATTTTGACACTAAATTCAGTTATATACTAATGCATATTTCCATTGCTACAGCTTGATGGAGGTCGTTCTAAATTTTGTCGTGGTAACGCGACAAACCGCCAGGTGTTGGGGGGTTAATTATAATGATTTATTTTGCTATACATAGGTAAATAGAATTCGACCCCTGTCCCAAAGGCTGCATACTCGTACGCAATGTTTGATTGTAGGGTTTGCTGACATTGTCACGATGGATGTCACTTGAGTGTGTACAATCTCGCTGATGTTGTGCAAGTAGCGTTTTGTACAGACGCCTTTCTGATTGGCATTCTTTTTGCACTCTCTTCACATACCATTAACAGAGCACATGTCTGCAAACACGGATAGATTGCATCACAGTTTTCTGCGACAATGTTTTGAAGTTGTTCCGTATCTTATACAAACTGCTTTGCAAAATGCAATGTGATACCGGTTTAATACTCCCCTGTAGTAATCTTTGCCAGGAAACGTAGAGATAAATGTAATAGAGTTCTAGAAATGAAATGTTAATATGCCTTGCCAGCAAACTTACAGATAAATGTACATGTACTATAATAGCGTTCTACATGTGTTGAATTAATTTGTTGAATTAATTTCCTTTTGTGTGTGATATTTATTTATGTTTGCATTATGAATTAGTATATTATATGATTATGCCATTGTTATGCAGTATAATCCCTAAACTGTGTACAGTGTACATCATACTCTGATAGCAGTGCTGAAAATAATCGGTGGATATCAATCAATTTCACAGTAGAATCACATATATTATACTTGTAGAAGTATATGTATAAAATTTAGCAGCTGTATGTTTCACACTGAGAGTATGATCATTGCACATTGTGGTAAGCCTGCAGACCAAAACAGCATCCACGAAAGGCACATGTGTCTAGGACAATACATGTACAAGGAGAGAGTACACTGTGCAGGTCCAAGATACAAGATAAAGCCCCAATATTGCAATAAAGAGTGCTTTGTAAACAACAGCTAGCTTTGTGCCACTAACATGATTTCTTAGTGGCACAAAACTCATGTTTACCTGTACATAGTCATTTTTAGGGTACTCACTTCAGATTTAAGTGGGACTCTTACAGTAGCGGTCATAAAAAGGTTTGCATATTTGATTACGCCGTGGCCTTAGTACGGTCTGCCGTATGTATGGTACCTATTACGGCCCTACATGAGTATCTAATAAGTAAACAGCTAGCTAGCAGCGCTTCAGCGAGGTTAGCTCTTGCCCAATCCAGACGCTTCACCTTGTTTGTGTCACGAATCATCTGGCAATAAGCGCTACCTCGCCTTTCGAAAGAAGTAGCCGTGTGGAGAGCGGACGTCTCATGTGGTCATCGACTTGACTATCGCCATGATTTCTGCAGTAACTGCATCCTGTGGCTTGGTACCACTTAATGAATTTGTGGATTCCGCCTCTTCTGGCGCCATCAGTCCTTAGAAAAGAATCTGCAGCTTCTTATAACGCTAGGGACGCACCCAGGTTTATAGGTTACGGTACATGTGCATACGCGGCATCAGGCATTATTATATTAAACATGGGCGTTGTACGGCACGTCATGTACATGTACATTACGTTTATGGTTATACCATACTACGGCCACGGCATAAATAATTACGTAAACCTTTTTATGATCGCTATTGTATCTGCAGATGGTCATATCTACAATCATGTAGATTTTATTTTAACCTACAATGTACTTGTTGTATACATAACATGTATATGTACATGTGAATGCATGTCCACTATTGTTCGATTGATTATTGGTCTGCCAAATGGCTGATCAAACTCAGCCCTTTCTTTCAGCACAGTGATGGCACTACATTGTTTTGCACTCATTTATTTAGAATCATCATCACACATTTCATGTTCTGTAGCCAGATAATTCAATCTGTGTATGGTGCTTTGGTGTACAGGTCAGTGTTTCTATGGGAGACCAAACACTTCAAGTGGTTGATGAACATCTTGTTGGAGTTGGCCAGTTTCTGAAATCATTTGCAACCGAACAGCAGGAAGAAAAGTTACTCTGTCTCCAAATGTTCATTAAATGTCAGGATGTGGTGCAATGGCTTCAAAAGGAGACTAAAGGTAATGGCTGTGTGTGGGTGAAAATGATTTATCTATAAATGCATATTCACTACAGATGTTGTTGATCTGCAAAGTTTTGTGAATGTATCGTTGACCACATCAGCTGGTGAAGGAGATCTAGCAAATGACAAGCTCTCAACTCTCAGCATTGTTGGTACTGGTTACAGGTCACTTATTTATGAATTAAAACTGGATGCTGGGTTTGAGACATTGTCAAAAGGCTGTGCAACAATCTGGAAAGCTCTTGAGGAAAATCCAAACCTTCCCAAACTTCTGGTTAGTCACTTTCGTATGCATTTTAGCCTTTGTTAATTTGGTATAATATGTACAATGTATGTTCATTTACACTGAGTGATGCTATATGCACATTACAAGTTTCTTTTTTAATATTGCTATTGATAGGAAGGACTTGAACACAAATATATTGTAGCCTTTCATCTCACAACAGGTCTCAACTCTAGACTTGCAATATGGCAAAATAATTTATGCATGTTATAACCTGGACGTTATTCACTATTATTAGAGTACGTAATGTCTGTCATGTGTTGTATGATGTACATGTGTGTCCTGTACTGCTATTAATAGAATCATTGCATAGTGTTTCTCATTCATATGTACATGTACATGCATATGAATGCGTTTGATGAAATTACTTAGGGTTTCTACAGCACAATGATTTAATTATTGCATGAAAGTAGGGGATATGCAAATGTCTTTATACAATTTGGAATCATATGCAAATGCAGTTTAATGAAAAAACTGTGTTTAAACTCACAAAGGCTTCTGGGGCTCTACACCTGATGGAATGATCTTTGGACTTTATAGACACTGCACCACAGGACCAGTTTGAGTTTACATAAAATTAGACTATTGTAATGCACAATCAAGGAAGTGTTTTGAAGACCATTGAATTTGGCAGGTACACCACTTACATTCCATTATTAAATATTATTCTATATGGCAGGTTTTATCCTACATCCAAATGAGATTCATGCAGATTACCTTTTTTCACACCAAGGTCCTCAGCTTCATGTGTATTTGTCACTATGCAAATTAATAAGCAATTTACAGTGTGTCAGAAAAAGTTGGTGCCACACATTATGTTAAGTGTCGTACTACGCTATGAGTGCATCAGAGTGTGTTACGTTAATTGTGTAAACACGTATGACAAGTTATGCGCACGGGTACTTTACCGTATTGTCAAAACGAAAATGAGACGCTTAGGTACACATGTATGTACAAAAAAACCATCGGTTATAACGCAACAGATACAAACGTAGCGTGATGTAATTAATAACAGATGTAAATTTACTACAATCGAAGTGTAGTGCATTTAGCCAACTTTTTTTTTGGTGCATACTGTAAATGTACCTATAGAATGTAGAAATATTTTCATGTTGAGATATACATGTATGATGCATGCTTTAAAAATATCATATCATTTTAGGAAGACTGTAACAGTGAGTTGGAGTGGTACAAATCCGTCAAGGCAACACAAGGTCGTGTGGAGGTTACCTCATTTGAACTGATGAAGAACATTCTGCAGTACGGCTACTATACTATAGAAGCTCGCCTGGGATGTGGTAGCATTCATGATGCAGTTCGTGTTGATCTGGATGATAAAAAACTTTCAAAGAAAAGTTTCGCTTTGGATGAACTAAGAGACCTTGAAAGTAAACTAGTGCTGATAACTGGAAGTAAAGCTGAATACAGAAAAGAAGTTGATTTGATCATTTTCTTGATGTAAGTAAAGTTACAAGGGGAATAATATTTAAAAATCTACATGTATATAAGGTGTTAAGCAATGAAGGAATATTATTAAAAACTATCCATTTGACTTCTAAGTGCTACTACAGTACCTGTTGTAATGTGAGAAGTGTGGATGTTACAGATGACTAAAACCAAAATACTTAATATCATTGAATGTTCGGCATGTACATGTACTCCCATTGTGATTCGAGCTCTAGGGCAGCAGTTTTAGCTAGTTAGGCAATTTCTTCTTGGAATCTTGCACTGGTGGCACAACCGACAGCTTTGGGAGTTTCCCACGGAGTTCCCTTTCTCTTCAAAGCTTCCCAAACTCATGACACCCCAAAACTAGCTATTCGAGTTGCTCGATTTGACAAAGGGCTCTGAGTTTGGCTCGGAAAGGAACTGTTTCTGCATTGAACTCGAGTAATTTAGCTGACAAATGCATCGGAAGTTTCGTTAGAAACTTCCATATAGGATTTGACCACGACTATGAATGTCATTAAAAAAACGCGACCCGTCTGTAACAACACTCCCGACGATCGGATCGTGTAGCTTGTTTTAGCAATCGATCTAGAAGTCAAAAATGAGTAGTTTCGTTTTTGTTTCATGTCGCTGAACCGCGTGGTTGTTGAGAACAAGAGTGTACTGCCCGTCCTCGTACCCAGTCTCGGAACAAGGGGCGGGTCGTCTTCTCATTCTTCTTCTCCTTCTTGGCAACGCATAACTCAGGACAGGAACATTTCTAAGCGATGAAAATTTCACCAATAGCTTCAGAATCGGCTGGAAGACTCGCTTTTATATAATATAATACTTTGATAAACAATCGACTATCAGCCTCATATGTCTTGTTAGTCTCGTACCCAGACCGTCTATGACATAAGCGATTATCGCTGTAAACAGTATAATCACTACGTCCATACTTATGGACGTAGTGATTATACAGTAGTGGATCGTATATAAGGCGCTCGGCAACATGGCGCGGATTGTATATAAGGCGTGTGGTTTGATCGCCTATAAGGCGTAATCTACGACTATAAGACATATCATTTTTTAGGGTCACAAACCACACCAATATGAATACACATCACATTCATGCATCAGCCCTAGCACGTGTACAGTGCAGGTTCTGATTATGATTAGTGGCTAAGATTGCAGCAAACCCACAAGTACGACCTTGCAGCGTGAGCATATAGAACATTCGCCAAAAAGGCGATCGTTATAAGGTGTCGATTATGTAACCAGCCTTATAGACGATCCACTACTGTACTGTTTACAGCGATAATCGCTTACGTCATAGACGGTCTGGGTACGAGACTAATGTCTTGTATAATTAAATGGGTATGAAAAAAAATAAAGAAAACAAGTAAATAAAAACATTCTCTACGAGAAAGTTGGTGGGATATAGGATTTGATTATGACATTGGTGGTGTAAAAAACAAGGAAACAAGGTCTTATCAGAAGGGAAAATGTCATAGTCCTATATTTAGCACACAAACAACACATGCCCTAGAAATGTGCTAAATATAGGACTATGACATTTTCCCTTCTTATAAGACCTTGTTTCCTTGCTTTTTACACCACCAATGTCATAATCAAATCCTATATCCCACCAACTTTCTCGTAGAGAATGTTTTTATTTACTTGTTAATAATTAAAATGTATTCATTTGAAAATGTACGACAAACAAAGCCTAAAAGTTAGGATGCATGTTTTAGCGAACTGGTAAACTAGACTATACGGGTTGATAGAGTGTTTCTAGTACAGACATTTCTCTTTCATCTACAACAGCTAAATGTAATGCCCATACGGCAATCTAGTTGGTAAACATATCAAAAGCTTTTACACCTCTAATAGCACTTATTCGGGTTTTAAAGTGTAATTTTTTACTGCGTTAGAATTTCGACTCGGACGATCGATAGAGCCGTTGGCATACATGAGGTATATTTATAGCACTTTTCAGAACAATCCATTGCGTACCGATGGCGAAGATATCGTGTTCATTGAACAGGCTGCACAAATGAAAATAAGTGGTAGTGGGTAGGAGGGCTGTGGGGGCAGGTCATGTGAATCTCCTCCAGCATGATTATTCTGGGGAACCCCAATGACCCTGGGGAGTTCGGTAGCTGGTTGCTCCCTTGCTGGCAGTCTGATAACTCCATCTGTAATGGCTTCGGTTGGGGCTATTAAGTTCACTAGCACTAACGCTTGCAGTGAGGGAGCTGACCCCATTGGTCCCTGGACTGTTGATTCTACATGCAGTGAAGGACAGGTTGTGGGCAGGAGGGCGGTGGGGGCTGGTCATGTGAATCTCTACCAGCATGCCCTCAATGACCCTGGGGTGTTTGGCAGCTGGTTGCTCCCTTCCTGGCAGTCTGATAACTCCATCTGTAATGGCTCCGCTGGTGCTAACCGGACGTGCAGTAGTTGGGTTATTGCATTAGTGTTACTGCCCACTTGCAGTGAGGGAGCTGACCCCATTGGTCCATGGGCTGTTGACTTTATGTGCATTGAAGGACAGGTAGTGGGCAGGAGGGCCGTGAGGGCTGGTCCCAGTGTGTGGGGCACTTGTAGTCTTTGTTTCCACCAGCATGATTATTCTGGGGGGCTCCCAATGACCCTGCGATGTTTAGCAGCTGGTTGCTCCCTTGCTGGCAGTCTGATACATGTAACTCCATCTATAATGGCTCCACTGGTGCTAACCGGATGTGCAGAGTGGGGCTATTAAGTTCACTTGTTACTGTCTGCTTGCAGTGAGGGAGCTGACCCCATTGGTCCCTGGGCTAATGACTGTACGTGTAATGAAGAACAGGTACATGTGGTAGCCGTGGGGGCTGATCCCAGTGTGTGAGACACTTGTAGTGTGTGTCTCCACCAGCATGATTATTCTCATTTGGCAGCTGGTTGCTCCGCAGTCTGGTAACTCCATCTGTAATGGCTTCGCGGATGCTAACCGGACGTTCAGTGTGCCAATGATATAATCAGTGCCTTCTCATTCACTGAGCAGGACGTGATTTGCCAAAATCATTGGCGCAAATCAAGCGGGAAATCGTGCCCGTAGTTTGTTCAACTGTATCTTCGTAATGTAGAAATATAGAAATTAACGATCAAAACAAACCAATAGCTGCAAGACTCCACTATGTGCAACCCGAATTTGACGCATTTTCAACACTCGTACGTGGAGCAATTGGGATTTCTAACCCGCAGGGTTAACGATTGTTGTATCCACAGCACGGAAAAAGTGTAGATCACAATAATCAATTTTCACACAGAGAAATGGTGTGGGATCAAGTGTACAAAATTTGAAAGGAAAACATAGTACTGTTGCGAAGATATGTTGTTTAGTACAACGTGCAATTTTTATAGTGATAAAATCATAACCCCATAAGCCCGATTTTGTATATATATATATGGAACGTTGCATGGGAAAATGGGTCTTGTGGATTTTAGTTTATTACATAAAATTCAAATCAATATATCTTCCGAAATGTTAATGCTATCGAGTTCCTATTTTCAACACTACATACCACACCATTACTGTACGTGAAAATCCATTTTGGTGCATTACACATATGGGGTACCGACGTAACAAGGTCCGATACCCCGTAGGGTTCAAAACGGCTATATCTCTAGGTAGGAACCTCAAAATCGGTTCAAATTCGATACATACGTACTAGGGTCCTGTCGCTATTGATTTGTTCTGTTCGTTAATTTTTACATTATCCGTTACGGGGATACAACTGTGCAAAGTAATCGCATATTTCCCGGTCGTTTCGCGCCATTAACCTATTACGAGACATGAATATGCAATTACTTCCTGTTAAATAACTATGTCTCCGCCTATATGTCACCGCCCATATATACACTGTACAACGAGTAACGGTACGGCGTTTTCGCTTCTGGCAAACATCTCCTTCTTGGCTTCTTCAATATAGCGAACAGAAGCTAAAGATTCGCACTACGTGGATTCAGCTGCCACAACACGGTACGTAGGCCTATTAATACGTGCACGTAGAAATCGAGCGTGTTGGCTCGGTCAAACTGCTTGAGTTCCAATCCATTTATGCGTGCACAACGGTATATAGCATAAAAGTGCACGGTGTCTGGGGCTAGCTTAATCTGAAATGCAACCCTTCCTTTTTGATTTCTGCACACGCGCAGATGTATCAAACACGCACCCCCGTTGTAGCTACATGTATTTACCAACATGCAGTACTCTCATTGGCCTACTAAAACCTGTTTCTTGTTTAATTTATCTTCATTGGTGAACCAATTATAAATACGTGGTTCTACAAAATAAAATCCATAGGTCACACGTACACACACACACACATACACACACACACACACACACACACACACACACACACACACACACATATACACACACACACTCACATACATACACAACCCCAGATCAGAGCAACTGGTGTCATTTAATTCTGTCAGAATGCTCCCTCATGCTTAGCTTGCAATCGGTATGTGCTTGGCATAGTTGGTTGTTTGTCCAAAAGAGGTCAGGCGACAGTGGGTGTGCTGTCCCCCTACCCTGAGTATGACTGGAACCAAGGTTACCATTTGGTTAGCCCACACCTTGACGCTGGTCAAGGTAAGGTGGTTAGGTTAGGGTAAATACCCAAAGGGTGCTGCCTGCCATTGATGCATAAACAATAACACCTGTAGCAATGCATGTATAAGTACAGCCAATGCACAAGTGGTAAGCTATGCAGCTGTCATTTAGCTGTAAACTGAGTGATTGCAGCCCACCCCTACCATCCTTTACATATACATGTGTGACCTGGAACCATACCAGGTGTCAATATTTTGGGGACAGTGTGTTGGATTGGGTACGACTGAAGTGAGGGATTAGTTAAATGGAGGGGGGGGGGGGGGGGGGGGGGGGCTTTCCCAGACTTTTCGGCTCAGGGTTGAATGGAAGTGAGGCTTTCCCAGGGGATACTCCAGGCTAAAATCTAGGTGGAAATTAGCTAAATATAGTGTATTGCAATGTTGCCATGTGCACTTACACACACATACACACACACACACACACACACACACACACACACACACACACACACACACACACACACACACACACACACACACACACACACACACACACACACACACACACACACACACACAACGCACACACACACGCCATGGGCAGTCAGTCATTCACACATCGCTATGCTATTAATGTCTATTGTCCTGAGTGTCCACCCGGGGGTACAATTGGACACCCGGGTGGACAGCAAAAAAAGTTTTTGCCGTTCGGTCATGGAAGGGACCTAGTGGCATTTAACGGTGCCGGCTTATAGAACAAGTCTTTTTAGGATCGGGCCGAGATAAGTAAGGCTTAAATCCTTTCGATACCCGTAAAACGAGCCGTGCTAGCTTTCAGCTTTCAGCTGTCTGTTTAGGCCTATGTTTAAAAGGTCATGTACGAGTATAGTCTATACGCGTAAATGTTCTTTTAAACATAGCCCTACCAGCAAACAGACAGCTGAAAGCTCTCTATCACCTTTTGTTGACAAACACTAGTCCAGAGAAACAGCTATTTTACTATCTGTATGAACGTTGGCAAAAAAAAACTTACCTTACGTAGCTCGTATACGATATGTACGTACCGCACGGAGCGTAATGGATAGGTCCGCTAGCACGGCTCGTTTTACGGGTATCGAAAGGATTTAAGCCTTACTTATCTCGGCCCGATCCTAAAAAGACTTGTTCTATAAGCCGGTACCGTTAAATGCCACTAGGTCCCTTCCATGACCGAACGGCAAAAACTTTTTTTGCTGTCCACCCGGGTGTCCAATTGTACCCCAGGGTGGACATTCAGGACAATAGACATTAATAGTAATTAAATTTATTTCCTAATTGTCCACCAACTTACAAACACAAAACTGCCTTTAGCAGTCATCCTATTCATCACATGTTTCACTTTGTATCTAAATTTGTATTTCTGTTGGAGCCTTTGCTTTTTCTAAATTGTCTTGTGTTTCAATGTGCACAATTATTCTTGCACACACATACACACCACACACCAGCACTATCATACACCTGCAACCGCAGTCACATGCTTATTGTTTGTGTAAATTTGTATTTCCTTGCTCTGGCAATTACCAACAGGTTTTCTTGTTGCCTTTTGCACTTTTAAACATAGGCATGCACATGCACACACACCCACATGCACATGCACACACACACCCACACAAACTCACATGCACATGCACACACACACACACACATGCACATGCACACACATTCATGTACACACACTGGAGTATGCTTCAATCACAAACATATGTGCATATGCATGCATAAAAATAGTTTTGGCAGTCATCCATCATACCACACACACACACACACACACACACACACACTTGTAAATTTGTGTTTGAATTATTATCTGTTTTCATTTGTTGCTATGTGCACATTTAGATGTGAGCCTGTAGTAATACAAGAATGCACACTTATGCACACAGGCATGCATGCACAAGCACACACTCACACAAACAAACACACACACACGTACAAACCACCCACTCTTGTTGACACCATTCTGCTCACACTTGTACCTCCAGCATTATATCCTGTTAGTCTTAATTCACCTCATATGCAATTTCCGTTTATTTATTTTTCTACTGCTCCTGTTTGGCTTCCACTAATGTACCCATGGCCTCCACTAAAAGCTCATGTCCTGGATTGTAAGTACTAATTTATCAGGTTGAGTAACACCAGCAGCTAGGTATGTGCACAACCATAGGCCATCACCCACAGCTGTGGAGGTTTTCAATATACAGCACATGAACCCAGGCTAGGAATCTCCTATGGTATGGATAGTCTATAGATCCTGAGCTGGCTTTCTGTGATTCCATTATAATTAATCGCCCTTCACCTTGACCCATCCATGCTGCGACTTGGCTCGTGGATTCGTCTTATGCCATAGGTTGACTACCCCCTCCACAATAAGCTCAGTGATTTTCATCACTTAAACTCACCTCAGCGTATTGCTGGAAACTTTGGTAAGGCCCATGGCTCTAGAACCGTCCACCTGTGACCTATCAAAACCCCTAATACCATACACAGTATGCCTGCCCAGGCCACAAAGATCGAAACTATGCCTGTTTTATGACACCTATTATTATGATCTGGGGTCACACACACATGTGCACACACACAATCAATTTCTAAATGACATCAGAAAATTCCATTAGCTACACGTAAGGAGGTGGTAACAAGCAGAGGCCAGTCTATAGCTGATGCCTCTGTCCATAGGACTCAGCAACTGGAAACACTCTGCCTGTGTGCGTGTGTGTGTGTTTGTGTGTGTGTACCTATGTGTACCTGTGTGTGTGAGTGAGATGTACATGTGTGTTCACGTGAGTGAGGTGTGCATGTGTGCCTGTGTGTGCATGTGTGTGTGCCTGTGTGTGTTGTACCTGGTAAGGTGTGATTTATAAGTGTGGGGGGGGGGGGGGGGGGGGGGGGGGAAAGGGCTTACTGCCCACTTTTTCACTGGGGTTGGGGAAGCCTTGCATACCTGGCAGTGAATATCATTGCTACCCTATCACTACTGATAGTGGTTAGACTGGGCCTCTGTAAAGTTTAGATTGGATTGAGTGATAATAGTATTCACATCCAACTGCAGCCATGGGTTCCCATATACCTAAGAATTCTAGCAATACGGTGGAGTACACACACACACACACACACACACACACACACACACACACACACACACACACACACACACACACACACACACATACACATATACACAACACATACAAAACAAATACATACATACATACACACTCACACACTAGGTCCAAATGTATAAAAGGCATGGAGTACATGGAATTTAGAGAGGTGGTGACCAGCTTATTGCTGATGCCTATACCTTAGCAACAAGTGTCTTTGAACAGATTCATTTTTGGCAAACCAGCCCTGGTGTAGGATCATGGCATGAGTGTGTGTGTGTGTGTGTGTGTGTGTGTGTGTGTGTGTGTGTGTGTGTGTGTGTGTGTGTGTGTGTGTGTGTGTGTGCATGTGCATGTGTGTGTGTGTGTATGCGTGTGTGAAGTGCACATGGCAACACCAGACATTCATAACCAGATGTTTAAAAATTGGTTCTAGACCTGCTCATCATCTCTTGATTTCACTCCCTACCAGCGGGGCTGCCCAGGCCACAAAGGTCCAAATGAGCACTTTTAGTGTTTGTTTATGTAGATGTAATGTTTTGGTGTATGGGAACAATAGCAATGCGCTAAATTCAGCTAATTCCCACCTAAAGCCTCCGAAAATCCCCTGGGAAAGCCTCACTTCTATTCATTCCTGAGCCTAAGTCTGGGAAATGCCTCACTTCCATTGAACTAATTCCCTCACTTTCAGTCAAACCCAATCGCACACACTGTCCCCAAAATATTTACACCTGATATGGTTCTGGGTCACATGTATATATAAAGGATGGTAGGGGTGGGCTGCAATCACTCAGTTTAAAGACAAATTCCAGCTAAATTGCACTACACTATATTTAGCTAATTTCCACCTAGATTTTAGCCTGGAGTATCCCTTGGGAAAGCCTCACTTCCATTCAACCCTGAGCCTAAAAGTCTGGGAAAGCCTCACTTCCATTTAACTAATTCCCTCACTTTCAGTCATACCTAATCCAACACACTGTCCCCAAAATATTGACACCTGGTATGGTTCCAGGTCACACATGTATATGTAAAGGATGGTAGGGGTGGGCTGCAATCACTCAGTTTACAGCTAAATGCCAGCTGCATAGCTTACCACTTGTGCATTGGCTGTACTTATACATGCATTGCTACAGGTGTTATTGAACATTTATGCATCAATGGCAGGCAGCACCCTTTGGGTATTTACCCTAACCTAACCACCTTACCTTGACCAGCGTCAAGGTGTGGGCTAACCAAATGGTAACCTTGGTTCCAGTCACAATCAGGGTAGCGGGACAGCACACCCACTTTCGCCTGACCTCTTTTTGGACAAACAACCAACTATGCCAAGCACATACCGATTGCAAGCTAAGCATGAGGGAGCATTCTGACAGAATTAAATGACACCAGTTGCTCTGATCTGGGGTTGTGTATGTATGTGAGTGTGTGTGTGTATGTGTGTGTGTGTGTGTGTGTGTGTGTGTGTGTATGTACGTGTGACCTATGGATTTTATTTTGTAGAACCAAATACGTGTATTTATAATTGGTTCACCAATGAAGATAAATTAAACAAGAAACAAGTTTTAGTAGGCCAATGAGAGTACTGCATGTTGGTAAATACATGTAGCTACAACGGGAGTGCATGTTTGATACATCTGCACGTGTGCAGAAATCAAAAAGGGAGGGTTGCGTTTCAGATTAAGCTAGCCCCAGACACCGTGCACTTTTATGCTCTATAGCGTTGTGCACGCATAAATGGATTGGAACTCAAGCAGTTTGACCGAGCCAACACGCTCGATTTCTACGTGCACGTATTAATAGGCCTACGTACCGTGTTGTGGCAGCTGAATCCACGTAGTGCGAATCTTTAGCTTCTGTTCGCTATATTGAAGAAGCCAAGAAGGAGATGTTTGCCAGAAGCGAAAACGCCGTACCGTTACTCGTTGTACAATGTATATATGGGCGGTGACATATAGGCGGAGACATAGTTATTTAACAGGAAGTAATTGCATATTCATGTCCTCGATGCCGGTCGTAATAGGTTAATGGCGCGAAACGACCGGGAAATATGCGATTACTTTGCACAGTTGTATCCCCGTAACGGATAATGTAAAAATTAACGAACAGAACAAATCAATAGCGACAGGACCCTAGTACGTATGTATCGAATTTGAACCGATTTTGGAGGCTCCTACAGGGAGATGTAGCCGTTTTGAACCCTACGGGGTATCGGACCTTGTAACGTTGGTACCCCGCATGTGTAAGGCCCCAAAATGAAATTTCACATATAGTAATGGTGTGGTATGTTGTGTTAAAAATAGGAACCCGATAGCGTTAACATTTCGGAAGATATATTGATTTGAATTTTATGTAATAAACTAAAATCCACAAGACCCATTTTCCCATGCAACGTTCCATATATATATATATTAAATGCTTCTCATTTGAATCGCAATATCTTCTGAACAGTAAACGCTATCTACTTTCTATTTTCAACACTTTATACTACACCACTCCTCTATGGTAGAATACCATTTTGAGTCTTTCACTTGCTCCGTGCCAGTATTGCAATGTATGATACCCCAACCGGGTTCAAACCTGCCATAACTTTCAGTGGGAGTAATCAAATCACTTCAAATTCGGTTTGTAGGCATAAGTAGACATCCTAATCAAATCGCTATATCTTTCGAACGGTTTGCGCTGTTGAATTCATATTTTCAAAACTTCATATTACACCATTTCTTTATAGTAAAATAGATGTTGGAGCCTTGCTTTGTGCCAGAATTGCAACGTTCGTTACCCCACATGGTTCAAACCCTCCATAACTTTTGGTCAAATCGCATATGTGCAAGTCTGCAAATCCCAGATGTGCATGTGTGCACGTCCGCAAATTGCGTATTTGCACATCTGCAAATCCCAGATGTGCATGTGTGCATGTCTGAAAATCGCATATGTGCATGTCCGCAAATCCCAGATATGCATGTGTGCACATCCGCAAATCGCAGATGTGCACGTTGCGACATCCGAGACCTACCGGGCCACCGTAAAAATGTATTTCCGTAACGGATGGCATAAAAATTAACAAACAGAAAAATCCAATAGCTAAGGGACCTCTATCAACCAACCGAATTCAATGTGATTTGATTACTCCCACTGAAAGTTATGGCAGGTTTGAACCTGGTGGGGTAATGAACGATGTAATACTGGCACAGAGCAAGTGCAAGGACCCCTAGATGTATTTTACTGTAGATAAATGGTGGTGTATGAAGTGTTAAAAATAGCAAGTCAACAACGCAAACTGTTCGGCAGGTATAGCGATTTGAATAGGATGCTATATGTATCAATTCACAAGCATCAAAATCTCATAGACGTTCCATATATAGCCAAAATGCACTACCAGATGGACACCTACATGTATTATGATACCCGATATGCCAATTTTAAGCTACTTAAAAAATGGTAAGGTCTTGCTACACACAACTATATATCAATTCCCCAGACAGCCATCTTAACGTTTGCAAAAAAACGCGGTTGGAAGCAGCTTGGGTATTTTAATTGCCTTTAAAGTTGTATGAAGTTGGATAGGTAAACATGTGCATGTACTGTACTTGTTTCTTTTGTTTTCATTGTTCATATTATTTATGCTTATAAAATGTTTCCACAGACGCTGCATAGTATTTGCCATATTGCCGATATTCTACTGAATTTACAACAAGCAGGAAATGTTAAGTATTTGAATTGGAAGATGATTGCTCGCTGCTCTGACAATGAATTGCTTGTTGACTTGCTTCAGAAGGAGGCTAGGAGAATGGAGGATGATCTCAATAAATGGAAAGACGAAGTTAAGAAGAGTCGCATGGAGTATTATGAACTGAATAATTACACAACAGCACAGCTAGTCATACTGAGAAGAGAGCTTGGAAAAATAAAGATTAATAGTGGTGCTGCTACTGCTGACCCACAAGTGATGCTGCTGCTTCATAGCATTTCCACTGATCTGACACCTGATGCAGTGAAGGACTCTGTATCAAAATTTTTACTAGAAATTGCATCAGCTGAAAATAGGACTGAAGCAATGTCTATTGAACAACATGACAATGTCTGCAAACAAGCTTCTCCTGTATCAGTCAGTGAAAATTTACATGCGCACCATCAGTCTGCTCCATTGGTAGGGTCTGTAAATTTAAATCAATTTGCAACAAATGTAGTTCTTGACTCAGTTTCAGTTGACATTAAACAATCTGGTACCATCTCACATAGCAAACTAAGTGCTATGCTTTCTGTTGAGGAGTTATCTGGAAAACTTAAAGATACATATGTCAATTTGACATGTGTTTTCGGGTATTCTTCTAAACTTGTTTTGGGTGCATTGGAGCATTGTGGTGAAGACAGATTTGCTGTAGATCAGTGGTGTATGGATCACATGGAAGACTCCTATGCTGAAGTTGAGACACATCCAGATGATGAAGTATCTCATTCAGAGTCAGAAGAAGAGCCAATGGATCATAATGAGCAAGAACTGGAACATCAAAACAGAAGCAGTGGTAAAGCAGTTGGTATGCATGGGTATTAGCAGCATACATGTATGAATTCCTCTGATTATTTGTGTATAAGTGTGTTGATGCAACTAAGGACTTACATGTACATGTATATAATGTGTGTGTGTGTGTGCACGCGCATGTGCATGTGGCCCAGGTATAACAGCTCAAGTTAACCTATCTATACATGTAGTACAGTTTGTGCATGCTTATTTCATGATGGCCTATATGCTACATTGATGTATGTTTATGTATTATATTTGGGACCATTAGGTTTTCATGGTAAGCTTGTGTCCCAATTATAATACATAAACGTACATCAATGTAGTATAGGCCATCATTAAATTAAATAAGCATGCACAAACTGTACTACAGTGAAAATATTACACAGGTGTTTAAGAATACAGGTGTAGCATAAGTAACTTGACCATGTGATATTACTGTGAGTTACTATGATTTGGTACATTTGTTATAGATGATAATTCTTCAAATGTATTTACTGCTTTTTTTATCAAAGACGAGCTTCGTGTTTCTGAAGATACACAGCCGACAAAAATCACAGTGACCACAATGAAACCCATTGATGCTTCACATGCAGTTGTTATTGAGCTCATGGAGGGTGGCTTTTCTGAGGCAGAATGCATAAGAGCAGCACAAAGATTTCGAGGCGATAGAGTGGCAGCACTTGACTACCTTATTAGTAAAAGTGATGGAGAGCTCTTTTGCAGTGATGCTGTGGAGCATATAGATGAGTTTAGTTGTCCACCTATTGAAACTACAAGGTATGTACACATATATTGTGTACAATATTTAAATACAATTGGCATTTTTTTCACCCTTCCTGTAGTTCTTCAGACATTGTTATTTATGCAGACACTGGTGACAACCATACAGTTCAATTTTTGACGTTGTCAGAATTAGGGTTGCTGTTAAAGGATTTAAGTGCAGGTAATACATGTACATGCTTCATATAGGATTTTTAGGCAACAGTAGTGCAGAAAAGAAGGGAAAGAAAGATAAAAATGCATATTTTTAACCATACTTGCCGTCAAATCCTATACACCAGCAACTTGCTCATATTTATTTCCCATGTAGTGCCGACTCTTACTACAGTACCCAGGCCTAAATTACGTTACTTTGTACATACATAAGGGACAGTTCACGTTATGCAAAGTTATTAAAATGCCTTGTGTTTGAATCACTAACTTGGACCAAATGGCCCCCATTGTCATATTTTCACCACTTCCCATTTCACTATGGTAAAAATAATTTGGGTTCTTGTTCCAGTAATCAGCCTCCGATACCCCGACGTAGTTCAAACCCACTATAAATTTCAGCAGGAGTAATCAAATCACTACAAATTTGGATTATAGGTATGGAGGTCCTTTTGCTATTGGATTGTTAATTTTTATGTCAAAAAAAGATACAGTTGAACAAATGTGTTTCCACTTGATTTGCACCAACATATAATCACTGCCTCACCATTCACTAAGTGTGCCAAAATCATTGGAACAAATCCAGTGCGAAATCGTGCATGTAGTTTGTTCAACTGTATCTCTGTAGCAAATGACATAAACAGAAAAATCCAATAGCTAAGGAACCTCTCTATCTACTTGAAGTGATTTGATTACTCCAGCTGAAGTTTATGATGTGTTTGAACCATTTGGGCTATTGGAGGTTGCAATACTGGAATGGAGCAGAATGTAAATTACCATAGAGAAATGGTTTAGTATGAAATGTTGAAAATAGGAAGTCGGTAGCATGTAGTGTTTGTAAGTTATAGCAACTGCAACGCGAGGCATTTTTATAACTTTATATATGATGCAAAGTATCATTTTTGCATGAACTGTGCCAATGATATAATCACCATCTCCCATTCATTGAGTGGGTGGCAAAATGCCCAAATCATTGGCACGAATCGAGCGTGAAAAAGTGCATGTAGTTTGTTCAACTGTATCTCCATAACGGATGAAATAAAAATTAATGAACAGATCAATTGATGGGTATAAGACCTACAAACCGGATTTGAATCAATTTTATTACTCCTACAGATAGTTATGTTGGGTTTGAACCTGGTGGGGTATCAAACGTTGCAATGGTGTAATATGAAGTGTTGATGATAGGAAGGCGATAGCCATTACCATTCAGAAGATATAGCAATTCAAATGTTATAAAGCGATTATTTTATTATGTTATAGGACATTTTTGCAGAAACTGTCCCATATATATGGACAGTGTCCAGCAAAATCGGGTTTGTGGGGTTATAATTTAATTACTTTAATAATTGCACGTTATACTAAACAACATATCTTGGCAACGGTAGAACCTTGCCTTTCAAATTTTGTACACTTGTTCCTACATCATCTCTCTATGTTTTATCCATTATGGCGCTCTAATAATTTTACATGCACCGTCAGTTCATAGATCGCTAATACAACAGGTTAGAGTTTCACATTTCTCCACGTATGAGTGTTGAAAACACATCAAATTCAGAGTGTGCATAGAGGAGTCCTGTATCTATTGATTTGTTCTGTTTGTTAGTTTCTATGTTATCCGTTACAGAGATACAGTTGAGCAAACTACATGCACATTTTCCCGTTAGATTCGCGCCAATGATATAAACACCACCTCCCCATACATTGAGCGGTACGTGATTTGCCAAAATCATTGGCACGAATCGAGCCGGGAAATGTGCATGTAGGTTGCTGAACTTATTTCTGTAACCGATGATATGGAAATTAACGAACAGAACAAATCAATAGCTACAGGACTCCTCTACATGTATGTACAACAAGAATTTGACATGTTTTCAAGACTTGTATGTGGAGAAATGAGGAATTCTAACCTGTTGTCTAGTGATCTGTGCACTGACACCATAGAAAATATTTAGAGCTTCTAAATGGATATGAACATAGAGAGATGATGTGGAATCAAGTGTAAGAAAAACATTGTATGGTTGCACAAAAATGTTGTTTAGTGTACATGCAATTTTTATAGTGATAAAATTATAACTCCACAAGCCCCATTTTGCTGGACACTGTCCCGTATATGGAACATAGCCAATTCAAAGCCATGATGTCAGCAAGACATGTCGCAATAATCAATTGATAGGATTGCAGGACTTATGAAAGTGGTCAGGGGGGGGATTTCCCCTTGCACTTAGCCAAATACACTCGATATGGCCAAATACGTGGGAGGGAGTCCCCCCCCCCCCCCCCCCCATGATTGGCCAAATATGAGTACGAAGGGTCACCACTGCTCAATACGAAAAGCGAGGGCACTGTCAGCTTCAGGCTGGATGCAAAAAAAATTTTTTTTCGGCTACCAGCTTGCGTGTGTGCTGGAGCTTAAGCAAACATTACAGCATTGTATGATACTAAGATGTTGAGTGACCTAAATTATCCACTCTAAATTCCTTGAATTATGATAATTATAATGTCTGTTGTTCGTGCATTTCAATATCAATTCACAGGAACTCAAGTGCAGCAACAGCGGCTATTTTCAAAGCAGTTAAAGCTTGGTAGCCCAAACCTTTTGATCACAAATCCAGGTAAGGAATAGCAGTATTGTTTGTGGACTACATGTAGGGTGTATATGATAAAGTGCCGCTATTCATAGTGTATGTTGAGTAAATTTATCTATATTGTACTCAAGGTGTCCATCTCATTCCACTGTACTTTCACGTCATCAATGTTTGTTGTACAAATTTCTTCTATGAAAGTGAATATCGTACTACCCTTCTAATGCAGATGTAGAGGTTTAGAAGATTAATGCAAAGCTTTCTATAATGGTGGAATTGAAATCCACTTATGGTAGAAACTTAATAGCTTTTGAGGTTGATGGGGGTGTGGCCTACAGCACTCCTACAGTAGCTGTATGTGTAGAGGCAATTCCTGCACCCTATTCCATTCGTATCCACTCCAAGTGTATCATGGTTTTGGCCTGGCATTAACTATTAGTATTGCATATATTGTAATGTTGAGCCTGCTGTATACTTTACACACAATCATTGTAAAACAGTGGGTTACCATTTGCAAGATAGGGGTACCAGAACTGTAATTTGCATTTTGCATTACCTGGAATTGAATCAATTCTTATGTGTTCAGATAATGTGCTGAAGACAGTTTTGTCGCTGTACATGGAAGACCAAACTATGCCATTGCCTTTTTTGGAAGAAGTACTGATTTGTACTCAACAGACAACTGATGAAGAGGTATAAATTAATATCCTTTGTGCAGGCTTTGATACATTTTTACTTCCAGGTTACTCTGTTGTGGAGAAGAGCAGTTGGCGATCCTGGATTCAAGAGACTTTTCTGTCTTGTTCATGCAGAGAAGTTATCATATCAAGTGTGTGACCGAGCCCTGTGGACATTAGATGAAATCACTCAGGGAAGAATAGGTGTGTTATGGTTATTAAGTTGCATGTATAAATGTGTATTATTTTTAACTGATTTATCTACAAACATGCATGTACATGTAATTTACACATGATGTATGTGTAAGTATGCAAGCTAGTCACTTGTTTCATTCATTTGCATGCATTTTCCAGAGGATTAGCACAAAGCACAGCATCACAATGAAGTTGTTTGCTTTTATCATACAAATTGTAAACTGCTACGTGAGCTAATTATAAGACCCATTTTCATTTTTTTCTAAAGCAGTATGAGCGTGTTCACATGGTCTCTTGGCCAATCCCAAACATGTCAGTACTGTTAAATGTAACTACATGTAGGTCCCCTTAAACGGCTGAATTGCAAACACTTTTGTTGCACACACAAGTGTACAATTGTACATCTACCTTGGGAGGGCATTGTATTAATCTTAGGATTGCAGAAACAATGCCTCTATATGACAGCATGGTTGTTGTATTAAGATGCCACCTGCAAATACTAAATACATATGCCACACAGCGGCTCTTTGATGCATGGAGCATGAGGTTTAATTTGGTGCTTGGCAATTCTTTACCTTGAGAAATTGCACCACCTCTCCATAGAATATATACTTCAATTCTGCAATCCTGTATTTATACTGAGTAACTTACTTCGATGACTACTTTACAGCTATCATGTTCATGTATTTGCATGTATATGTGTCAATGATGCACTTATCAATGCCACCCGGTAGCCCCCCCCCCCCCCCACCCCCCCACCCTTCTGCTGTCAAATCCTCCCTATCTAAGGGGTTGGGGTTTGACTATTGACGAATTTTTGTGTGTACGGGCATACAAGCCGTGGATGAAGTTAATAATACTGTTGCCAGTAATTAAACACGAGTATGATTGATTATTGCATCCATCAATCATTATCTGTAAAATGAACTAGTAGCTGACATCCCCATTTCCCGTTTAGTTAATTATTTTAAAATGTACACATGTTTGTCATGCTATAAACTTGATACTTAAAAAAAAAGAAAATTTCAAACAAACAACGCAAATTTACATGTATATACCAAAAGACAGTATTCACACACAACAATGCAAGCAGATATATGATTCTGGTGTGCATGTAGGTACATTGTACATGTACGTGTTACATCAAAAGTCAGACTTGTCATCATTATACTTCAGCACACCAAATTTTTAACAAGAATGCAGCTGGGTCCTTGTTAGCTGTATTGATGTGGTCAAACTATATATCCTACTGGTGTTTTCTTTGCAACTGAATTATTATATCATCTGAGCATTTGTCTTGCACAATTCCGAAAGGCAATTCTTTGAACAACAGAGGGAGGCATAATTGCATGCACGTGTATCCACAACATTGTGTGGTATACATGTAGATGTGCCCTTTGCAAATCCCTTCACAAGTTGGACAATAAGTACATGTGTTCTTCCTCATGGATTTTCAGGGCCTGATGCAGGTAATATAGGTGTGACTGTAAAGGTCCCCATGAACTTGGAGGCAGACCTTAGACATCCCACACAATCTGCAAATGGGTTTTTAATTGTACACTATGTTTAACAGTTTTATACATGAATGTACATATTTGCGAAACCTATTGTACAGGTGTTCGCTGTGAAGGTATTTTGTTGTTTATTAATCTGTTTCAGTATGTGTACATGTACATTTTGGCCTCACTTGTTTACATAGATTATCTTTTGTTTACATGTAGGTAGATAATCCAGTATGGCCGGGTAAACTAATGGCTTATCACGAGATGTAGAATTTGCATGAAATTATTAGTACTGGTAGGGTCCATAAATACTGTACATCCCACATGCACGACATGATATATAATATGAACTCATGGGCTGTGGCAATGGTCGCAGCATATGGTTGATACCTGGCATGCAGAACTATCATTTATTAACTCACTCAAATATTCAACTGGAATACTTTTGTCCTGAAGTTCAACAAAGGCCTTGCGATCACCCCACTGTTCTTCAATCTGTATCAGAATATGTCGTAGACATTATATCAATGGGCAGTAGTCCCTCCTTGTCAAACACACTATTGCCTGATAACACTTTTCTCTTACGCCATATGTAGTTGCATGTATACGATAGTACATTATACATGTACATGTACAATATTACATATACATTATACATGAAGGTGTGGCTAAATGTCATATCCCATAGCATGTCAAACTGCCCCTACCTACCCATGGCACACTGGTCAAATATTGTCAAATCCCTGCATCGCCCTTACTGGGTGTCATTGATAAGTGCATAAATAGTTGGCACCACACAATATGCTTCGATTGTACATTGTACTACAATTGTAATGCAAATACTGGTAATTATGGTACGTTGCATTTATATTTTGTTACTCATAAACATCGTGTTATGTTAATACTTTGAACGCAGTTTTGGGCTTTGTTTGTACATGCATATATATAAACATCTCATTTTTATTCTAACAAAGCAATAATACACCCTCGTGCATAACTTTGCTTGCATGTAGCATTTACCAATTACACAAGTGATGATGCAATTTGCTAAACATAAAGCAATATGTTGTGTTGCGCAAACTTTTTATTGATGCATACTGTACATTAAATGCAACAACAGAACAATGATATTTATTGTCATTGCAAGTCGTCAGCAAATTAAAACAGTACACACAGACCTATAATGACGAGTTCTAAATTTTATGTTGTACTAAAGGTTATATACACATGTGTGACTAACCCTGCAAAGTGGCTAAACTCACCCACCAAGCATTGTTTGTTATGCCTTTCAATACCAGCAATATGATATGTTGCGCAAACTTTTTATTGATGCATACTGTACATTAAATGCAACAACAGAACAATGATGTTTATTGTCATTGCAAGTCGTCAGCAAATTAAAACAGTAAACACAGACCTATAATGACGAGTTCTTAATTTTATGTTGTACTAAAGGTTATATACACATGTGTGACTAACCCTGCAAAGTGGCTAAACTCACCCACCAAGCATTGTTTGTTATGCCTTTCAATACCTCCTTACACATATACAACACCAGTTCCTGATATACGTGTATACCCCAGTGATTCCTCTTATACTATATACCACTCCATAGTACCAAACTCATAGTAATTACAAAACTAACCCAATAAAAAGGCTCAACTAGCCACCTTTCCCCCAACATTACTGTCTGCAATATCCTTGCACTTCATGAGTCACATATATGTACTTGTCACTTGAAAGTGACCAGCATCAGGGGGCAGATCCAAGATTTCAGAAAAGGGAGGATTGTTAGTGAAAAATAATTTATTAAAGAGGGGGAGGGTATAGATTAATATCCTTTGTGCAGCGGGGTCTAGGGCAGAGCCTCAGACGCCAACAGTTTTTAATGACATCATGCTCAAAACACTATATAAAACTGCGTGCAAAAACAGAAATTGTGTATATTTTCATGAATCAAATAATTCGATCAATGAACTACAATTGGATGCTTGAAACAGTTTTGTGGGATATGCTTGCGGATTTCATCCACAGGTACAGTTTATAGTTCACGCATGCATGGAAATCAAAGCCAAAAGATGTTGCATATGTTTTGATCCTTCTCATTGATTAACTAGCTACTTCGGCGATATATATAGCAAGCTAGTGCTCTCCATGACCATTTACATGTATACGATGCCTCGATCTCTCATAGAGTCATTTTCATGTTTAATCGTATAGATTGAGTAAAAAAACTGCATGCATACTTAAGTAAGAGTTTTTATGAATGTCCTGTTTTGTTCTTTAGAGTGCAGTGGGATATTGTAGTTTATTGCCGTATTGGAGTAGACTTAAGTTCCATTGCCTCTTGCATGGTTGCATTATTATTCATATGGCATAGAGACGAGCAAAAGAATATCGATTTTGCTATCACAAAATAAGCAATCGCTATTGCGATAGTTTTAAATCACGTAAAGTAGATTGCAAAACCTTCTGCACTGACCGAAAATGCCACAGAAAGATTGTGTTCAAAACAAGACAAAATCACGGGTCCAGTGCATCTTTTAGAATCGCCATTACAGTACTTTTTGTTTAGCATCAGTACAGAAGTTGCATGTATGTTGCTTGTTATTTTATATAAAGACTACAGTTGTAAAGACAAAACCTCAGGTGTCCCTTGCTTACGCAAGTAAGTACCACACGCTTATGTAATCAATCAGTGGTTAATACCATGTGATTGTTAATAACAATTCATGTGCAATGCTCGATTCGGTTCGCCTTTTTGCCTTGCATACTTAAGAGTTTTTATGTGGAAACGCCTTTAGGAAGCTTTCTCTTTTGAATTTCCTATTAGTGAATGTTCATATTATTCATTACGGGTCTGAAAGGGGAAGGGAGGTTGCAACCCTTCCCCTGGATCCGCCACTGAGCATGTAGAAATAAAACATGCTCATAAATGCAATGTAATTGTGCCATCATTCAAACACTAGCAGTTTATGCCACAGCGTGGTTTTTAGTCCCTACATATACATGCAGTAGATTAGAAAATAGCTCACCACTGACACTAACCATCATACAATCATCTTTTTCCATAATGCCACCAACTTAAATGGTAGCTTACGCCCTCACACATGTATTACACGCAATTCAATTAAAAATGGAATTGTTGAATAATGTACAATCAGTACGTGCTAATGGGTACAGTGAAGATGTGCTGATGGCTCTTTCATTGTTATTAACAGTTATCTACCCTTTCGTACATTTATTTAGACTATCGTCTTGTCATCATTTGTACCAATGAGGGTGAAGAAAAGTCACACTTTGTTTCAACGCTGCATGCTCACCAACAGCAGTACACACCAATGCATTCAGTCCCTGACTATTGCAAGTACTTGAAATCTAAGTTTACCACAACATCTCCAGCTCAGAAATTGTTCAGAGGAGTGTTGGCCTGTGGTGTTGACTATGAAAAGTATGAATTACACCTTGAAATTACTAATGCATTTGCACATTATGTGGTAAATGTTTGTCAACAGCTCTTGTGTGAGAGTTGTGAAATCCACTCGATCTGGGATGGGAAAGTCTTTGTATATTAAAAAAATGGCTAAGAAGTTGGATCAACTGAAGGGCTCCAGTCAAAATCTGGTCACTATTCCCATCCATGGGCCTATTGTCACATCAGATATTGTGCTACGATTCCTTCAGAACCATACTAGTGAATCTTTTAACTCCACAATTATTCACTTTGATATATCTCCTAAGGTACTGTACCAGTGCACCCTTAAGGTTAAAGTTACAAATATTTTCATATTTTTTCAGGTACTGCGACATGTTGACACATTGCTATTTTCACTATTGGTGTTGAGAGGTCTCTGTGACAGTCATGGATCAGTATGGAGGTGCCACCCAAGTCAACTATGTGCTGTTGAAATTACTGTTCCCACTTATCAGGTAGGTTGTTAGTTATTGTGCATATAAGTTATTGCTGTTTTTCCCTTAGGCCAATAATGATCCTGAGAGGTGTGCATTATCATTTTTGGAGCTTCTGCCAACTGTGGACTGTGTCACACCTTATGAAGCACACCAGCTAATGAAAAGTGGACAAATATGTGAGTGTATTTAAATATAGTTTCTGTTATATTTGTGGTATGTACATTTAGTCCCAGAGAAATGCTTAATGGATGAAGAAGAGTTCCGTGCCCCCACCTTTCAACGGGTTTTCCAGTATCTCAGACATCACATTGCAAAGCATGACCTGGATGTGTTTTCATTTACTGGACTTGTAGAAGGGAATCCAGCTGATTGTTTGTACCTACTGCTAGCGTCAGTTTTATTAATCTAGGGATTATGTAGCTGTGTTATACCCTATTGTGTTGTCTAGGTCATGTGGAGTACAGAGTCCTTCATGGTTGGAAATCAGAAATTTTGTAATGTTTTTGGATATCCAGCTTCATTCATGTCAGAATTCTGTATTTTGCGATGCTGCACTTGTTGGTGATGTGCTGAAAGGATTGAAAGGCTTTGTTGTTAAGTTCATGATTCAGATGTCCAAGGTGGGTTTTCCATTGCTGTAGAAAATTATTTATTCATTAAATATTGTCTAGAATTGATAGTTGTTGATAAGGAATTTTTTTTTGCTAGATAGCACATTGTTTATTCTGAACAGTACAGTACACGTACATTCATGTTTGCGCAGAGTTTTACATAAGGGAAACATTTAACTATGAGCTGCTCAGTACATTTAGTATCTATATTTTATATCACTAAACTTTTTTCATTGTGTATTGCATTATTAACGTGCATTGTAGCAACACTACAATATTATTACACCTTATCTAAGTCATCTGCATGTACCATTCGTCTTTTACTACCACTTCTGATGCTACACAAAAAAGTACATATGTTTTATTGCCTATTTATCATTGACAGTGTGTTAATGACCTGTAGTACCAGTAGGGCAGTGCTAAAATGAATCATCCTAAGCCTGCAGTGCAAATAGAAGAGGTGGCGGATTTTTTGGTATCAACTCAGCCTTATTTTTATATTTTAATTTACTTAGCCTATTTTTGTATATTATAATTACGGAATGGGGGGGGGGGGGGACAATAGGTAAGATGTTAGCGTGCATGTGCTAACCATTCACAGAAACTGGGTAATTGTATACTGTTATTATTTATTTTTGTAAACATAACTAACTCATTCTAGCTTTTTCTCATCTCAGGCCGTCATATATACGTCACCTATATATTTTCATAGCGCTCCATTTAAAAATACACACAGTACACACAAATCTAGCGCTGTGCAACTTCAGAACTAAAGGTTCCAAGGATAGTATTTGTTCTGTTGTTAAAAAATGGCTGCCACAGAGTCAATCCTCTCAGCCTCTTTTCCCGAGGTACCAGCACAGGATTGATGAGGCTCTTTGAGCACCTTGTGTCCAGTGCACTGTCCTCCACCATCCATCCTTCAACCTAGCCAGCCTTCTATGGAGCAGCCTTGTAATGTAGCCTATCACTTCAATACATGGCCTTTTCTGGACATCTTGAAGCAAAGTGCCCCTGCCTGTCACAATTGTAGCATGTCATGTAGACGTGGGATTGGTGATCTTGTTTTTTTTGTAACTCGACCTGGCATAGCTCCTCTCCTTTGTTTTGACCTCTTGTCGCCTTGCTCCTTGTCACGCTGCTCTTGAGTGGGTTTCTCGTTGGAAGCTGGGTAAGTCTGATCCACACTGGTCTACTCTCCTTGGTAGTGTGCTTGTTGGCCTCAGAATAGTCATCTGACAGTTATCCTGCATCCAGAGCTGCCTTTGGCTTCGCTTTTTTTACCCAAACTCGAACAGAGGGACCCAAGGTATAGAGCAGCTTTCCCAGGAGAATAGCTTCTTTGACCTGCTCCACAGTAGTCAAACCCTTGTGCCAATTTTTGCCAGGACTCTCAAATGAATAGACACATCTCAAACGTCATGAGATAAGCTTCAATATCGTCCCAATTGGTGAGTTTCACCACTCAAGAGTTCCTTATCCACAGCACGGCTACTTGCTCCAGGTGACAATTTAGCCTTCTTAGACTCAACTTTTGCAATTCCATCTGTGCCCTTACACATGTAGCTCCTGATCGCGAAGCCATAACTTTTTCTTCTCTGCCTCTCATTTTCCTTTTCCACCAAGTGCTCCTGACGATCTTTCTCCCACTGTGTCTCTAGTCATTTCTTCATTTCGCTCTAGTTGCTCCTGTTCCACCTCGTCCTCCTCTCACTACTTTCTCTCTTCTAGAAGGTTTCTGAATTGTTCTTGCATTGCTGCGATTGCACTCATGGCAGATGATTTTACATGTACCTGCAATGGTAATAGTTGCACTTGTAGTCGTTATAATAACGGCAGACCCTTCAATGTGGGTACACGGGGACTTGATGGTCTGTGGATCGGGTTGATACTTCCTTGTTCAGATTCGATGAGCAAGGCAATGGCAACACCTCCGAATGCTCTTGGCGTGACTGGTAAATGCCTCAGAGTAAAGTCACGCATTCTTCGCCCAACAGTTCAGGGATTTCTGTGCTGACCAGTTCAGGTATTTCTGTGCCGATCAGTTCAGGGATTTCTGTGCCGACCAGTTCGGGTATTTCTGTGTCGACCAGTTCAGGTATTTCTGTGCCAACCAGTTCAGGTATTTCTGTGCCAGGGCCTCCCTACGAAATTGGCAGTCGTAGGCCACTCACGCAGAGCCTTTATAGTTCCTGGCCGCTTGAATGATTGAGGACTAGTAGGCCCACAACTCACCAGCTTTGTTAGGGTGTTTGGCTGTAAGGTCAGATGCCACGTGGGAGAATCCCTCCAGCCACTTGGTGATATCCCAGCGCATGACAAGGACTCTGGCGCAACAACAGACAAACATCAGTATATCGTCCAACATCCACAGGGACACCCTACCTTAAGGTAGTAGTACCCATAACGTGGTTTTTTTGGAAAAAAAGTTGGTAAGATCCACCTTATTGTTTAAGATATGCCACCTTGATATCATTTGGATAAGTAACGTATTTAACCAAGCGCAATGCCTTAAACTTTGGCATCCGCCATCGTGTAATTCGCGCACGCATGCGCAGTTTGAGTCCGCCATGTATTTTGGGGTCTGAATTATTAAAATACGTCATCAACAATTGGTAGTTCTGTTCAAGTACCGTATATAATTCGGAGAGAATCCACCTTATTGTTTAAGATATGCCACCTTGATAGCATTTCAATAACGCGCAGAAACACTAGCACCGCTTGTTTTACGAGCACCTTGAAATACGAACGGTAAAAACTCTTTTTCCTGCACATTCAGGACAGCAGACCTTATGATCAAGTGCTGAGCATATTATTACGATAGGAGCTAAGCACCAAGAAGAGCGTACGTGTAGGAAAATATCTTGTCCTTGTTTTCAAAATAAGTTACTTTTTTCTAAATAGCCGAAAACCGAAAATCTATCTATTAATAACATTTCAATTTCAAGGTACAAATATGGCGTCCAGGGATGCGTAACTTTGTAAAAAATTGCTGTACATTTGTGGAAAAAGGTAGTAACGTTATCGATGCACCAAAAGGACAATTAAGTAATGAAGAACGTGTAATCACGATAAAGTAGCTGTTCTGGAATGCCCAGCATGAGTAATCCATGAGTAGCCTAATTAGTTCACCCTGAAACGATGGTTAGTATAAGCTTTGGCACAAACCTACTGCTCCGTTTCGAAACGAATGCACCAAACGAAAGAAGATATTATTTTATATTTATCCTCCAAATTTGGTGATTTTTAAGCACTACAGTTTTCAACAAACCAATTATAAAGTTTTGTTCTTAGAATATTTGTACCATTTTTACTGCTCATCTAATAACTGTCAAAATGATACGGTCCTCTAAGATGCTCTCAGGCTACAAGCTAGTATGATTTTTTTTCAAATTCCAGGAGGGTACCCTATCACCTTAATTATGGTAGAAAAGACATACAATAGATGGCATGGCCATGACACAGGCATTGCAGCGACATTCCTATCTATCACCAAGCCAACGCTATGCACCATTGTTTAAACTTACTGGAGATGAAGAAGACTGGCCATTCACATATCCATGATATACTTAAGCTAGGCCAGCTGAAACTTGTCGAAAGGAGGGTTGTCCTTGCTGGGTTGTGACATGAAGACTCTCTCTAAAGAAAAAAATGCAACTGTTGTGTGCCTGACTAGCAAACACATATTCCACACATGTACCCCAACCTCTTTTATAGCTAACCAGGGCATGTGGGGAGTCGAGGGTAAGTTAGCCGCGTTTAAATATGTATAGGACTACATCTACCCCAGGACAGATGCTGCACTCGCAACAGAATTTTTTTGGAATAGTTATACCTTCTAGTTGTGCGCATTGGATCTGTCTTTGATTCAGCAAGCCAAATCACATAGGATGCATTTGTGTTATGCATTTGCATCTAGGCTAGACACATGATGTCTAAATAAGAATAGACGCATTTGTGTTATGGTCTAATTTTAGTCTTCTTTTTTTTGCTCTGCAAAAAAAACTGCAACAGCCTCTGCCTCCAATGTTGCCCGTGTTTCTTATGAGGTTGCAAATGTGTCAGGATATGTGACATCCCAAACAAATAGACATCCTGATTTCCATGATGCAATTGTGTCACTATCCGATGGTGTAAAAAATGCAACTACTATATTGCACAATCAAGGAGGGAGATATAGCATTTTGGAGACAGCATGATTTGATAGTTTATGGCCATTTTTCATGCTCAATTGCACGTGATTGTGTCGTTTTTCTCCCCGGGTAATCACAGAATGACGCAATTGCCTGAATCGCCTGAGTTGTGAACTTAAAAATTCAACACTGAATATATACATGTAGCTGCTGAATTGACAGCTTTATCATAGAAGGGGAGGTTATGAACATCAATTTGGAATCTCGTGTGCATGTGGCTAGTAGGTATGAGTTGCTAAAACAAAGTAGCCTAATAGTTATCGTTTTGCTGGTCACCTGAGCAGATGGTCCATGTACATGTACATGTGTTATCCCTTTTTCAACTTGTATAACTGTCAAGTTATCTATTGGAAAGTACGTACAGCACATGTACAGTTTACTGTGTGCACATTTTAACAAATACAAGCGGGTTTTTTTTGTCCCTATTGCCTCAAAGGCTCAAATCATAATTACAAGACTCAAGTAAAAAAAACTGTGACTGATTGTTGGAAATTCTCCATAGACATCCTGTACCATTATTTAATTACACATATTACAGAATTCAAATTCAAATTATTCATGTTTAAACTACACATGCGATAGATATGATTGTGTCATGTATTAAAAATTAGTTGTTACCTCATATTGATTAGGACTTTGCAACACCTTCTCTACAAGGAGAGGAGGATGTCACAGGTAGAGGGATTAGTGAAGAGGACATTCTCAAAAATTATCAGATCAGTAAGAGAAAGCAGTGGGAACAAAGGTAAAATGTGTTATGTATTGTAAACTGTGCTGTTGGATCAGTGAGTATGAATTTTTGTTGTTTAGCCCTCACCCCTACATCTTCTTCAATGAAGACCGTATCAGTGTCACATTTGTGGGGTTTAAGGTGAACAGGACCACTGGGGACTTGATTAACCCAGCAGATAATAGTGTTATAGAGAAAGCCATACTCACTCCACAACTAGTGGTTGGACTGGAACACAATCAGATTAATTTCAATGAAGATTACACAACCTGGAGTCAGTAAGGACATATTTGTTGTAAATATATTTGCCTTTACACATTGTCTTTAGGAATAGAGAATTGATGTTGCACAAACTAGGAAGAGTCATGGGTTTGGAGAAGCCTAAAGATCCTGATGTGTCTTATGTTCTTACTGTGGATAATCTTATAAAGATCCTTGCCATACAGATGCGCTTCAGGTAAAAAAAACGTGTGTATGTTTTGATATGTTCTCATGTATGATTGTGTAGGTGTGACATACCAGTTGTAATAATGGGAGAAACTGGTTGTGGCAAGACTAGACTTATTCGTTACATGTGTGATCTTATTGCACAAGGACCAGCTCGTAACACAATGTTCATTCTTAAGGTACATGAACTTATAATTTCAAGGTTGATAATGCATAAGAGCAAAGTAATTGTACTAGGTTCATGGAGGTACAACAGAAGATGACATCATCAAAGCGGTCAACCGAGCTCAGGCTCAAGCTCATGAAAACAGACTTTACCATCTGGACACAGTTTTATTTTTTGATGAGGCCAACACCACAGATGCTATTGGGCTGATCAAGGAGATAATGTGTGACCACAGAATGAATGGAAAACCAATTTCAAAAGATGTCAAATTTATTGCTGCATGTAACCCATACAGGAAGTAAGGAATGTTCTTGTCCATTTGGATAAATAGTGCATACATATTCTGGGGTCTTGTACCACAAGACATACAGAAAAAATGATAAAGAAGTTGGAGTCAGCTGGATTGGGCTTCTATTTGAAGTCCACTGAAACACAAGATAGACTGGGTAAGGTTATTAAAAACTGTATCTTTATAGTACATTGTTGGCTAAATAATTGTATTTGTTTTGGTTATTATTGAAGGCAAGATACCATTGCGGCAACTGGTCTATCGTGTTCTTGACCTTCCTCCAAGCATGAGACCCCTTGTCTATGACTTTGGTCAGCTGAATAGGGTAAATGAAACTGAATATGTTCAACAAATAGTCAAAAACCATGTAAGCAACTTCATGTACATGTACATATACATGTACATATAGGCCTCTGCGTTGAGTATTTTGTGAATCTCACTGTACATGTAGTTCAAGCACATTCAGGATTTATCTCAACATGTTGCTGCTGTTGCAACTGTACTGGCATGGTCTCAAGCCTATATGAGAAATCGTGAAGTAGGATTATGATTCACCAATATCATATGTGTATGCTTTTGAATGTGCATTGTACCTCATATGTAGGATGAGTGCAGCTTTGTGAGCCTTCGTGATGTTGAAAGATGCATGATTGTCTTTGAGTATTTCTTTGAGCGAAAGGATCTGTTTAGTCCAGGAATGGTTAAAAAAGCAGCTAACGAGAGGAAAGTGGTAATAATCCCGTTTCCTGGTATTATTAATATTTATTTATGTCTGATATTTATTTCAGCCATTGGCTGATCATGTGACTTGCTCTCTTGTACTGGCCCTAAGTGTATGCTATCATGCCAGGCTGCAAGATAGAACTGACTATGAGAAGGGTGTATCCCAGCAGTTTGTCCGACCACTAGCTCTGCCAGGAGGAGCAGAACAATTCAAAGATGAGATCAAATGGTATGTACATGTACTTTCGTGTGCATGTACACTTGTACCTGTAATATCTAAAACTCATAATCATAACCACCCATGCTCTGTTTGTGGTCCAGAATAAGTTTGTATACTCATTATATGATGTTCATTTCCACTCATCCTTGCGGTCATAATCTGCATCATTCACTAGATTGTGCCTTATTGCAAGAGTGTCTTTTACCCAAACCTCACTAGTTACTCCATGAATCTTCAACACAAATTCGCACTGAGAGTGTACTTTAAGCTAGCATCAATGTACAGTACCAGTCAGAAGACAGTTTCCCTATGTTCTGCATAGTTTAATTATCGTGGCGTAGCGTGAGACGGTAGCTATGGGTACTGAGTAGCGAAGTTCGCATAAACATTAACATTGAGCACTTAGTTCAGGTAGTAGAATTTGGCCTCTTTGTCACGCAAACATTTTGTTCCTGTGAGGCAAAAACAAACTCGCTAGTGAACACCAACCCGTTCGCAAACAAATCTGTATATCTGACATCAAGAGCAGTTGGGAGGTAAATTCTAAAGCTATTGGTGTAGTTATACTCACCCTGGAAAGAATAGAGGAGGAGAACAATGGGTTTGGGAATGAGTGTTTTGGTTCTCTTGGTACAAACAATCTTACATAAAACCTGAAAATTACCGTCTTTCCATTCTGATTTTATAGCAACAATAAGCTAAACCATCCATTCCTTGGTATGTGGGTTCATTTATAATGGTTTTACAATACGGCACAATTCCTACATGTATGTACATCACCATGTTTGTTCCCCATGTTGTAATTTAGACGTTTTGGCTTTTCTTGCAACTTACTATATGTAGAGATATACAGGGTCTTCACGAAAGAATGCAACGCTTTTAAATGAACATAATTTATAAATAGGATTATCAATACACAATAACCATGATTATGCAAATACCAAATGCATTATTAAAATTCAATTATCTTTTACAGTTCAAAAGATAAAATCAAATAATTAATTTGACACAGATATGTACGACAACTTATAATTAACACCGGATCCATGAGAATCGAATACTTTTATTGTCGAACCCAACATTCAAAAAATTAGTCGGAAGGCCCCCAATTGTATGGAAAAGAATATTTGGATAGTTTAACTATCGCCTAGACATATGGCATTGTTGTCTGCCTTATGTCTATCGTGGATACTAACCTGTATACTTTCAAAGTGACTCCGTTCTATGTTTTTCGGTTACGATGCGTAGCAGAGGACACTTTTTTCCTAGGCAATTAAGAGCTGCTTTGGATACGCTTTAAAACGTCATTTGGTACTATCAGGAGGCCACAATGGATACCGTGTTGGCAGTTTGCTTAGTTCTTCTGCAAAACTCACCGACAGTTTTTACCTCGTTCGAGGACTTACATAGATCATTGTAGTTTATTAATGTCTGGGTACGAGTAATCAATACCCGGACAGGAACGGAAAAGAAGGTAGTGTATTTGGCTCACATGATGCATGATTATGGCAAAATATTAACTAAATTATTGATTACTCGTCCCCAGACAATAATAAACTACAATGATCTATGTAATTATAAGTCCTCGAACGAGGTAAAAACTGTCGGTGAGTTTTGCACAAGAACTAAGCTAACAGCCAACACGTATGGTCAAATGTTAGGTGTTTGGGCCTGTGCACGACCAATATTTGGGTCCAGAGTCGGGATCCAAAGAAGTTTTAGTGTCTGTTTTGACGCTAGCATAATAGGTTACTGCAGGAATTGATTGAAACGCTACCTATCTGATCCTTGTCAGAAAAATATGTCCCGTTTCCGGTAGCGATCTTACCCGCTCGACTCTAAACAAACATAGGTCCTCAGAGGAAGTAGTTGCAAGACTGCCAGTAGCTTCAAACATTGTCTAAGGAGTTGAACTACATTGTACACTGGTAATTGTGGCAATTGGTACCGTTCCGACTAATTTTAAAAATAGTGAATTCGACAAAATAGGCCAAAAATGTATTCGATTCTCATGGACAGGGTGTTAATTACAAGATTTATCATCTAAATAATAGCCATGAAATAAATATAAATTACAACAAATCAAACCTGAAATGCTAAAGGTCACTACAATTGTAATTAACTTTGAGTTATAGTAACTCACCATTACATGATCTAATACAGAATCAAATTGTGCTGTCTACTTCATTTAATCATGGAGTAATTAGTGATGGTTATTAAAATTAGTTACCCCATAGCAACTTCTAACTTTAAAGCAAATTACAGTTTTAAATGTTAATAACTTACTATTGAACTCAGTAACTTGAAATCAGTGCTATACCACTGCATACTCAGATCTTGCTTTACTTATTAGTAGTTATTAAATTAATTATATGTAACCGTAATCTTGAATAATGTTGATAATAGAGGGTTTTGAATATTTTGATTTATGAGAGCTTTGATACAATTACTTAACCGCTTACTATAATTTAAATCTAATTGGATTGTTTGTATTTTCTTAACTTCTGCTACATATGTTAAAGAAATCAAGCAGTTAATTAATTTCAATCCAAAGTTATAGTGATGTAGAAGCGTTGTGTTCTTTCATGAAGACCCTGTATGTCAGTCAGAATTTGGGGTTTGCAATTTGAAACCAATTAAATTGTATATAGATTTCTGCACCTGTAGTGGTTCATGTGCTTGTAATGAATATAGTGTACATGTTTATATATTGATCTATAGTAAGCTATTCTAACTATTCATGGCAGGAAAATAAATAGTTATTCATGCACATACTACATGTATAGCATGAGTTTTGTGTGTGTGTTGCATACAGTTAAATAAATTTTACATGTTTATAAATACATCACATTTCGCTTCAGGTGTCAAGAAGTACTGCTGGATGGAATGTTGCTTGGACCCAATATTGCCAGAAATTCTGCTCTTCGAGAAAATGTGTTCATGATGGCTATCTGCATTGAATTACGTATTCCACTGTTTTTAGTTGGAAAGCCTGGAAGTTCTAAATCTCTTGCAAAGAGCATAGTGTCATCATCAATGCAAGGCAAAGCCTCAAAACATGATCTTCTTCGGCATTTCAAACAGGTACGGTAACCACTCCAGTGTATGTGATATTTAATCACCTTGTCATCACCTACAGGTCCATATGTTCTCCTACCAGTGCAGTCAACTCTCTACCCCTGAGAGTGTTATAGAAGTTTTTAAAACTGCTGCACATTTTCAACAGAACCGAAATGTTGCTGAGTTTGTGTCTATTGTAGTCTTAGATGAAGTGGGACTAGCAGAGGATTCTCCTAACCTTCCATTGAAAGCATTGCACCCTCTTCTTGAGGATGGGACAGAAGGAGCTGATGACACACAACAAGTATGTAGATTTTTTTTATAGTCTGTTTATGATCTTGTTTTTGTGTATAGATTATTGCAAGAGAAAAAAGAGTGGCTTTCATTGGAATCTCAAATTGGGCCTTGGATCCAGCCAAGATGAATAGAGGGGTCATGTTAACAAGAGGAGAGCCTAGCAGTGATGAGTTGACCTTGAGTGCTAGGGGAATTTGTTCAAACCAAGACAATGATCCTGTAAGGGAGAGGTTGGAAGGACTGTTTGTTCCATTGTCCGAAGCATATTATGCAATCTGCAAGAAACAAGAAAAAGATTTCTTTGGTCTAAGGGATTTTTACAGGTGCGTTCTTCTGATGTATATGGTCAATTTACATTGTCATTATGCTGCATTTGTTGTTTTGCATTGTAGTCTGATCAAAATGCTGTACTGGATCTGTGCAAAATCAAATGCCCATCCACTTAATTGGCAGTCATTAGAACATGCTATTAGACGAAACTTTGGTGGATTGGAACAATTTGATCCTGTTCAAGAGTTTCGAGACCGTATTTCACTTCCAGCAGATGCTGAAAGTGGCTCAATTCCTGAAGAGGTAAAAAAAATCTAGGTTCACATAACCCATGTAGTATACATTGTATACATGTATGTCCACATTTTTTAAATTGTTTCAATTTACTACCTAACTACATATCAATTTGCAGTGTACATACATGTACGTGTACTCCCTTGCCATTAATTAATTTACTGCTGGTACATGTGTCATTTATGTATACTAATTTATATTTATAATTACCTGTACTCCACAAAACTTCAACGTACGTGCAGGGGCGGATTTAGGGGGGTTGGGGGGGGGTAAATAGGGTATACACCCCTCCCCTCCCCCCCGCAAAACCTTCATTTATGTCAATATTCATGACTTCTTGTGCTATATAATGATCAATACACCAGCACTACAATCTTCCAATGGCAGTAGGTGGATTGTAATCACCCAGCCCAGCGGCGGATCCAGGGGGGGGGGGCACTCGGGGCACGTGCCCCCCCCCCCCTCCATTTATAAATTCATAACTTTTCGGGTGGCATGTTATAATATAGCTGCACGATTGCGCTGCCTATTGATATCCGCACGCATGAACTCTACTACTGTACTATATCCTGGGCCCCCCGATACGCGATCATACTCCCCCCCCCCCCCCCCCCCCCGCTCTTTGTTTTGGGCCAGAAACCGAGCGCACCCCCACCCCCACCCCCCCCCCACTCTTCGTATCGGGCCATAAACCGACAGCACCCCCCCCCCCCCCCCCCCCCCCCCCCCCCCCCCGCTTTTCGTATCGGGCCAGAAGCCGACCCCACCCCCAACCACACCCACCATCCGTGCCCCCCCCCCCCCCCCCCCCCCCCCCCTAAAACCTGTATCCGCCGCTGCAGCCAACAGGATGTAGTTCAATATTCTGATCTATATATCGATTGGAATAATTTAATATGGATACCGTATATCGATCGTCATGTCGTTCAATAATGAAAGTAGGTCTGGAAGCAAATAATACAAGTAAATAAAAACATTCTCACTGAGAAAGTTGGTGGGATATAGGTTTTGCAGGCAAATAGTAGTATACTGCATGGTGTAAAAAGCAAGGAAACAAGTTTTGTCAGATAGGAAAATGTAATAGTCCTATATTTAGCTCACTTCGACTAAGGCATATGCTGTTTCTGTGCTAAGTATAGGACTCTTACATTTTCCCTTCTGATAAAACTTGTTTCCTTGCTTTCTACACCATGCAGTATACTATTTGCCTGCAAAACCTATATCCCACCAACTTTCTCAGAGAGAATGTTTTTATTTACTTGTTTCCTTAATTGTTTTTAACACTCAAATCACTGTTGTATCGCAGGTTTCCCCCCTTTCATTTAACTGATTTAATTCAATCCAGATGTATTGTGAAAATTTTCTAGGTACTTTTGCTTAATTAGACTTGATAAGACCGTATATAGGCTTTTAGGCTTTTGTGTATCAAAGCCTATCATCGACTAAAGCGAGTCCTCCAGCTAATTCTAAAGCTATTGGTGCAATTTTCATTGCTTAAAAGTGTTCCGGTCCCGAGTTATGAGTTCCCAAAAAGAAGAAGCAGAAGAAGCAGACGACCCGCTCATTATTTTTGGAAAGGGAACGAGGACAGCAGTATTTTTCGTTCTCAACAACCACGCGGTTCTACGATGTGAAACAAAAACGAAACTACTCAGTTTTGACTTCTAGATCGATTGCCGCAACAAGTTAGACGATCCGATCGTCGGGAGCGAAGCTACGGTAGGGTCGCAGGATTTTAATTAAATTCATAGTCAGGGTCAAAACCTATATGGATGTCTCTTGCGACACTTCCGATTTACCATTGTATTTGTTTTTAGCAAGTTTCTACGTGTATATGCTATGTTTTGTGACTTGAAGTACGAAAGTTGCAAAGCGGCTGGGGCAGAGCCCCAGACCCCGATGGAGGAGCTTACAGCGCTCTCCATACCCCCTACCCACCAAAAATGTATGCATATACGTACATTTAGTAGTGATTAATTTGGCCTTATGTCACAAATGTTATTGTAAGGTCACCCCATTCCCGAAGGTTGCATATTATGTATTGTGATGATGGCATGCCTATACCAATGTATTTCAACATGAACTTGTATATAGACAAATGTGTGGTCACACATTCATATATTTGTGCTTCTTGCAGGCACGTCTGTACACATACTAAAATCTGAGTTACATGTATACAGCTTGTTTGCACTACGATTAGATCTAACCTACTAGTGTGTTTATGTGTGCTACCATTAACCTACCACTGCCATTAACCTACTAGTGTGTGTGTGCTACCATTAACCTACTGCTACCATTAACCTACTAGTGTTTTTGCTACCATTAACCTATTACTAATACAATAAAGCAATACAACAAAAAAACTCATCATCTTCACTGTCCACCTTCATTGTCCCCAACACGGAAGCTGCATTGCCCGTTGGACGGCAACTGATAGTCTCTGGGTAAGGTATGCAAATGGTTAGCCTCACCAGACACTTGCCTCAACCTATGACCCAACCCTTTAAGGAACGCAGTTGTCCTTGGTCCAAACACTCCACCTGTCTCTTTTGCCACTGGAGTGAAAAAGTGGCATGAGTCAAGGTGTTTATATTTCTGCATCTTCTGCCTGTTGAGCAACTGCTCCACTTTGCTTTGCAGCAATTGCGGAGTAAGATGGTGCAAAAGTATCTGGACATGTTGCATCCCACACTAGAAGTTGGCCACATTTCCAAGGGACAATTGATACGCTTCCCATCTGAGCGATACAGACCTGAGGGCTCCAGACATGATGGAACATGTGCTGCAACTAAAGCTCTGTGTATGATGTCTGAATGTCAGTGGTGGCACCCTGCACTCTTTCTACAGCTTAAGCCATGCATGGCAAACTGAGACACCTCTGCTCTACAGTGTTGGCAAGTATGGCTTTGACATAAGGTTAGTCCCAGACGGAGTCCTGTAGACATTCTCACTGTGGCATCATCCATGCGTAGTCCCAGTGATGAAATTGGTAAGGCATTTAACCATGCACCAGACTCCTTACAAGATACCGCAAGGAAACAAGCTCTCTGCATTTCGTCACAATAGTTTGCAAATAGTGTGTCTGCAATTGATGGTACTCTGAGTGGATCCCATGTTTTCTGATGATGGGCAGCAGAATCGGTGGGGGGTTGTTCCTGGTACTCATTGGGACAAGGCAGCAAGAGCCTCATCCACATAGCTGCGCTGGGGTGGTTGCGTATTTGCTGGTAGAATTAGGTAAGCAAGTCTGGAGGAGGCAGCAGCTGAAGCCAAGAAGGCAGAAGGTGCCATCTGCACAGCATTCTGAATTCCAAGCCCACCATGATGCACAGGCAAAGTGGATTGTATCCAAGAAAGGTCACTTTCAGCCAGTTGGATATTAAATAGGTAAAGATCGTTCATCATCATAAAACTTAAAACTGGGTGAGAGGAAGCAAGATGACGTTCTGAGGAGGTTCATGTACAGAAGTTTAGGGATTGCCAAAGAGTGACGCAAGAGGAGGCAAGCATCATGACAAGTTAGTTAATGCAGACTCTCACAAAGGCACTTCAGCATGATGGTCTTGGTGTCAATGGCAACTTTGATGGAACCTCTATCTCCGATTGGTATACCCTAAAGTGTGGCATCAGCTGGATTAACCAGACTTATTCCAGATAGGCAGACTGTATGGTGGCGATGAGATCTGAGTTAATACCTATCACATCAGATTTCTGGGGATCGAAGTCTAGACCAACAATTCCAGCTTCTTTCTTGATGATCTCAATATCATGAAGAGCGTCTGACAGAGCCCCTCCCAGAGTGCCATCCATCTAGATAAAAACTGCACAATTCAAACTTCAGCAGGGACACACATGATGGATTGGGAGGCAGAAGCGGAGTGGCCCTAGATTATCCCCTTGTTGGACCCGTCTGATGGCTGGATGATGTTTCACTCCAAAACAAAGAGGAGGAAGAATACAAAAGGGAGCCAAGTGTTGCACTGCCTCCAGAATTTTATCCCTGTGAATAGAACTGAAAGCATTTCTGAGGTCCAGTGTCAGTTATACTTTGCTGGATACAATGTTTCTTAGGTACAATCTCGCTGCGTGAACCGCTGCTTCAGCTCCCTTGCTAACTCCATTACCAAGTTGGCATGGAGTTAGCAATGTGGCCATTTCAACCATTACTTTTCCACTGGCCATCTTTGCTGCAAGGCAACAGAGAGTACAGGCAACTGCTATTGATCTGATCCATCCTCGTTTCTTTTCTAATACAATCAGAGAAGCGCCAAAGAAAAAAAACTGGATTGAGAGTGGTGTTTGTCCAGAGGATCAAACTTATAACGGATCGTAAAGCTTCAACTAGGGCTGTGCCACCTGAGTAGGCAGATGGGCTGATCTAGTCTTTAAGATGCTGTGGCCTTAGACCATCAGGCCCTCCTGCAGAGCCACAAGGGAAGGACTGGATGGCTCTGACAATCGCATCAGAAGTCACAGTTGGGTCATTTGCCAGAGTTGGAATCACAGCTTCAGGGTGTAAACTTGGATGTTTCTTTTGCAAATCAGCAAAATGTAGTAGCATTCTCTGGGGCAACTTTATCATTGTATATAGCTAGTCTCGTAGCACCTTCCTCAATTTTGGCTGACACATGAGTTGCCAAGTATTCCAACGAATCTTTACTTATACTTCTTTATAGCAGGCCATTGTTTTTTAGGCAGCAGAGGGAACGATGGCAGTCCCCTCTGGATGGAAATGAAATGGCATGTACTAAAAAGGAATAAGCGACGCCACGAGGAGGAATCGCTGCTGTTCAGTACGGTATTGAGAATCGAGGCTAATTTAGTAGAAGACTGCTCCCTTCAAGAACGCAGTATGCACCTCAATATCTTAACATGAGGTCTTGGCAGTAAGTTGTGACAAGCGGACGGGTTCACAACAACTTGACAATGATAACTTGCTGCAACAGATGTTGCATCTAACGGTGGCAGCATTGAAAAAAGAACTGATGATGGTGGATTTGAAAATGGTTATGATGGCCATGCCGACAGCTGCAAAGCTGCTAGCTGCTAGGGGCAGCTACGATTGAAAACTGAGCTGCAACAAGGCATCTTGCGAACTAAACTGAATGTGGAATATGACAACTACCATGATTGAGAAGGTGGCAACTGGTGCGTGGCTGCTTCGCCCTCACACATACGCAACACACACAGCGAGCATGATCACCGTTACAGCAACGAGACTTACCAAGCTGTGTTACCAGACCATGCCTTTGCGAACTTTGTGGGCTGAGCTGGCTGCAGTTAGACATGTCTATGAATGCACCCCAAATGCATATTTGAATTAATAGTGTGTGCTACCATTAACTAATGGTATGTTTGCTACCAATAAAACCTACTTGCATCTATACAAATGTATGGTCACACATTCATACACCATCTGTTTAAGTAATAATTATTTATACGTCTTGTAGGCAGGACTGTATGCATACTAAAATCTGAGTTATACGATCTTGGATGCACGAAGATTAACCTACTATGTGTGTGTATGTGTGATACCATTAGCCTTCTGCTACCAATAACCTATTAGTGTATGTGTATGATACATTATAATAACACTCCCAGCATTGTTATGTGTATTAAAAGATAGTGCAAGCACTTTGTACATGTACACAGATTATTTCCAAATGATTGATTTGATAATACAACTTTGCACATTTGGTTGTTATTATGTAACCAGGAATCGGTCACTTTATAGCAGTGCATATACTTTATGCGTAACAGGTACATATTTATTTATTTTATCCTATGTAGTTGCGTGATATAGTGAGCCCTGGTTGCTCTCAGTTGGATTTAATCAAAGCAAGCTTGAAAACTAGAGAAACAACTTGGCACGGGTATGCAGTATTTATTTCACAAATCACTTTATGGTTTAATCATCTTTTCTATTTGTTGTCTGTGTACATGTACATGTTGTATGTACAGAGAAAATCGCTACCTACTTTTCTTGACTGAGAACTATTCAGCACTTCGCATTTTGCATCACTACCTGCAAGATGTCGTAGCAATCTCACCTGCCCAAAGGGATGAAGACACATTCAACTTAGCTCATATGGAACCATTTGTTCTATTTGGTAGTAGCTTCCCAAAAGACAAAGAATACACACAGGTATGCATGCTTGTACACTCATTGCCAGATATATAATATTTATGTACTTCTCTTTAAGGTTTGCCGGAATATCAACCAAATCAAGATTTGTATGGAAACTGGGCGAACTGTCATTTTGTTAAATTTAGAAAGTTTGTATGAAAGTTTGTATGATGTGCTAAATCAGGTAAGCCTACCTGGTGTAAATATACAAACTGTTTAATATTTTGATATGTAGTACTATATCTACCATGGAGGAAATCGCTATGTTGACCTGGGGCTTCAGACGCACAGGGTGAAGTGCAGAGTTCATGATAACTTCAAGTAAGAACACAGTGGGACCAATAGTTCAAATCACATGTATATTACATGCTTGACATTCGTGTTGTTTTGCCAATACATGGGATGATTGCTTCTTGCATAGATTGATCCTCATTGCTGAAAAGACCACTGTATATGACAAATTTCCTACTCCTCTGATAAATCGACTGGAGAAGCACTTTGTGCTTACTAAGTCTATTCTCACCACCTGGCAACATACTGTTCTGGAGAAATTTGACGATTGGATTGATCAGTTCTGCAATATTGAGGACCTTAACAGGTACATTTTTTGTTACTGGTCAAATGACTCCTGCATGATTGTCTAGTGGAGGGTGTTAGCTATTTTATAGTCTCACCATTTCGGTAGGCCTTGGTCTCATCATTTTAGCAGTCTCATACCTGGGATAAAGTTGGGAGCAGTAGCTGGTACATTGTGTTACTAGTAACTGCATGTGCACTTTATGCTGGTTATCCACAAAAGAGGCAACACTTTTAAAGAAGTAATGAGATCAATTAAACCTCTTGGTAAATAACAGTGGTTAGACTTATATGAATAATTTAAATAACAAAGTGGTTAGGCAATAGTATTAAAACCCTCACAATTCAACACATTCAAACCCTACAGTACTTATATTGTAAAGTATACATATATATCATTACAACATGTTGTGTTTGGAATGTAATCTGATTGAATCGTACAGTGCCGTCCACCCACATGTTTGTGCGCTCGACACGCGAGTGACACGCACGCGACTCGAATCAAGTGCAATAATGACCTGCATGCCTTAACTCAAAGCAAAACAGCTGGAACAAAAACATTTACTATTAATAGCGTCAAACTAACGTAATCATCTGTAGCAATACTGTAAATCGATATTTGAGTGACGCTCGTAACAGCGCTCGTATCGAGCTAGGGCTAATTGCACTCGCGCGTGACACGCAGTACACTCGCGTGCGAGTGTGAACTTGTGGGTGGACGGCACTGTAAGTAATGACGTTTCACGACGTTCACGTTTTATTATGTTGTAAGCGTTCTGTTACGTTATTACTTCAAACATACTTTTTTGTACATAACTAAGCTTGTTCTGACAAGTTAAGGTGGTTAAACATATTTTTTTGTACACACTATTTACCGCTTAGGCAATTAGCGTACGTATTCGTAGTGCAAATACGATAGGATCATAATACATGTAAGTTGCCGGTGCGAACTTTATATTCACATATACTGTAATAAAGGGTAGAGATAATTGATTTTAATAAATGTTTATAAGTAAAACAATGCATGAGATCTGAAATATGCAGGAATACAGCAGCATTGCTGGACCAAAGTCTGGCAGAGACTCCTGATGGCTTTAATCTCCACCACACAGCCCCCTACAACAGAATCAAACTTTTGCATTTGTTAAACTGTATCTCCATAACAGACAATACTGGTACACAGAGAATGGGAAATACTAACCTGTTGGGTTAGCATTCTTTGCTCTTATGGCATGGAAAATAATTGGAGCACCAAAAAATGTTGTATCATTATGAAGGTATATGTTTGTAAAACTCAGATGGGTGATTTTTCTGGACACTGTCCCATATAATTACTGCTTACATCCTGCCTATCCAGGCCCAAGTAAGTCTATTCTGTGATGGACATTTGTGTTTTTAGGTTGTTTCCATAAAGGATCGAGCCACTCCAACATTGTACTAGGCCTACATTGTACTAGGCCTACTTGTACATGTACATGTTGCACTTACAGTAAACGTTTATTACCTACAAAGCTGAATTCTAGCTTTATTACATGGGAGCTGTGGTAGATATTCCTGTAAGTGGAAATTGAAAACATTATTTAACAACTTCAACATGTTAAATGTTAAACTTGGTAACTCGAAACCATATTATGATTATTTATGTATAGCATTCATTAATTGTAGGAATATGTTAGTTTTTTGATGATTTTAGTACTTAACTGCTTACAATAATTTCAATCGAATGAGATTAGTGGTACAGTATACTCTCAGTGCTATCATGGCATCTGGACAAGCGTGATAGTATCGAGGGGCGATAGTAGCGTGGTCTATTGACATAGGTGTGGGAGGTAATCTAATTTGGCAAGTGTACACAGTGAGTGATATGAATTGTGCATGCATGTAGTCCATAGTCAGATACAGTATTGTGTGATACCTGTACATCATCTCTCATAACCACTAAGGAGTGTCTTCAGAATGTGCCCCTCCAATGATTGCATGCATATTCTAGAACAGTACATTAGCTACCTGTCACTCTTGGATGATGCTTCACTCACAGAGGATGTGCTGCCATCATCTGTGTCATTTACTGTAATAGCTGCCACAAGATCCTGTATAGAGCTGGTACTGGTACCCTCTAGCTATCACATCTCTCAGTACGATACTGCATGCAAAGTTGAAGCAAGAATGGCAGTTACTGTGCATGGGAATATGCTGACATTAAATGGAACTCACCTACTGGAACCTTTGAAACAATACGTACATCATTGGTAGCCACTGAATTAGAACATTTGAATATTGTTATTGCAGTATCCCCCTCAATACACATTTCCTCACTGGCCACAAAATGTGCCCTATTTTTTTGTTGAATGCACCTCTCAAAAATGCATTTGAGGGAAGGCTCTCCAAGTTCATGGTCAGTGCAGATTCACTATGTACATGTACACATGTACACATGTACTTGCTTAGCATGTACTATTATAGCCTCCCCCCCCCCCCCCATGAGCACACTGAATTACCGTTCAAAAATGGAATGCAAAGTCCTTACCTTCTATTCACTGTAGTTTTATGTGTGCTTTTTTATTTCTTGCACACCATACTAATGAACTTAGGAGAGATGGGTTTAATTATGATTGTGGTGTTGCATTACGTTATGAACAAATATTGAACTTTTGATTTATCGATAGAAGCCAGAGGTTCAGACGAGAAGATGCTCTTGTGGGATACCAAAATGACACACCAGCTGCTGTTGTTTTTCACGCCACATACTCAATGAGTGTATTGCAAAAGCAGCTGAAAGATGGATCTGTGAAACACCATTTCATACTAGAGCTAGCTCATATTACAGCTGAAATGTATGTTGCTGAAAAAGAGGGATCTGAGGCTTGGTGTGAAGTTGTAAGTGTATATCAGTACATACATGTGCAAGTCATTAGTTGTATAATTTTTTTACTGTTTTGCCATTTTTAGATCCTTATGCAAAGCAAGTGGTTGCTACTGCAAACAGCTTCACCTGCTGCTCTGATCCGCCTAAAGAACTCATCTTCACTGCAGTCTGAAGTCCAATTACTCAATGATATTTTTTTTATTCAACAGCACCATTCCTCCTTACTTGAATTTCTGTTTTACAATCTTAATGAGTCGACCATAACTGAGGGTCTTCTAATGCAGGTAATATACTCTGTTAAAACTAGTTTCCTCTTTGTTTTTAAGTGTGCTTGCATGGATAATTTAGATCACTACAAGCAGCCACCTATTAACCAGCAATGAAATGAATGAGATTGCTGATGGATTGAAAATGCCTAGATCTCAGGTTTCCTGCTATCTATTACAAGAGTTCAACACTGAGTTGGACTTTTGCAACAAAATTAGGTTAGAAAGTATTACATTCTCGCAGGTTTAGGATGTATCCCTGTTTTCCATAAAAACAGTTCATCATTCAAGCGGGAACATGATGCAGCTTATAACACCCTCTTGATCATTCAGTGTGAGGCAGGCCATCTGTGTGGTGATCTGATAGCATGTGCTCGATACCGTGTCTATGACGAAAGAGCAAAGGCTGTTCGCATGAACTCATTTGAACAAGGAACAACACATGTTGTGTTCATTATTCAGTTGCCTCCACACACATCAGGATCATCATTTGTTGGATTTCAAGGAGAGCCGTGGGTTTCAGCTCATGTTGATGAGCTTCATTCCACAGAATCAGACATGCTTACTCTAAGTGACGCCATGAATTACAAGATAAGTGAGCTCTTTGTTGGGGCATCTCACAGAGGGAGCACTATGTTGATGGGTGTATCCAGTGAAAGTTTTGAAAGGTCACAGTCGGAGGAAATGGAGTGCAGTGCTCAATCTGTACACATTACACCTCAACACAAGAGGTTGTATTTATGCATACAAGCTGCTGCAGCAAAATTACGCGATGTGTCTAACAACAAAGAAAGGGCTATTAAACGTATTGCAATTCTTCATGACCTCATACCAAAATACCAACAAACCTCCTGTGGTATGTTTTGTGTTATGCTGTTGTGTGTGGAATTTTGTAGAATTAGTTATGGCATGTTATATTGTGAAATGGTTATCAAAAGTATGATGCGAAATTGCGAACATGATTGCACTTTCATTTGCAAGTCTCGTTTGGGTTTTGTAGCTGGGCAGTACAGCATTAATACACATTTTAGAAGTACATGTTGTTCACTTAGCTGGTGAAGCTTAAGTAAAGTACATGTAATTGAAATGAAATAGTATTCACATTCACTGTATTTCAGTGTTCAACCACCTACCATGCATTAGGTTACTATTGACCATGCGTAAATAAATCAAAGCTTCATGCATGGCCATAAATAGTTGCTCCATGCTTGCAAAGGCATCCATTGAATAACCACAAATAAAAGTTAAATAATCAAAGTATTCAAAGCATTACCTGAGCGAACAAAAAAAAACTTATGTTTTTCACACCCTCAAACACACTTCACAATTACATGGTATCAAATCTGTTTTTCTCTTAATACGTAATAACTAGTGTGTTTCTTGCATGCTTGTACATTTAAGTAATAAGATTCCAATTATGTGTCACTGTCCATTTCTTTTTAATACATGTAGCTATTCAATGCTAGGGGGGTTTGTATTAGCTAAAAAAACAGTAACTGGTATTAGTGAAGTGGGTGTATAGGAATACAGAACTATGCATAAAACAGGCAATGAATTTTATCCCAGTGTCATAAATCTGAAATACAGACTATGAACCTAACTCCACTGGTGACCCGCACACATGCCTGTAATGATGCTATGACATTTTGTTGTGGCAGTTGCAGCCTATAATTTCATACTGTGTATAGATGTATATCTTTCACAACAACTGTGGATTACATGTATATGCAACTTTTGTGTGTTTAATGTATACTTATGTGTTTCCATATATGACATTTATGACCATATAAATTGCGCAGCCAGTTTCATATTCCTAATTATCGTGTACATGTATTATTTTTATATCATGGTATAAAGTTGTTTTCTTATTGCTCTAAACTGTAGATGAACATAGTTTCTATGGTGCCCTTGTTGGCCATATATCCAGAGTGCTGAAAAAAAGAGACGAAATAGTTGGATTTGACAAAGACTGGGTTCTAAACGAAGCACTTGACTGCAGAAGACTGCAACAGGGTGGAACATTCCGCAATTCATTGACTAGGAGACTTGATGAAGTTATAATTCCCATATTTGCAGCTGTGATTGCATTTTGTGATCAGTATTGCAATCTAAACCTGGTTCGAGGAATCAATGAAAATGATTCAGTGTTGAGGTTTTGGCTGTCCATGTTTAAGAACTCAGATGTAGTACTATTCAATTACGAGGATATGGCAACCAATCCTAAATCTGATATTGGAGGAGGGAAAGCTTCAGAAGACTTTGAATGCAAAATGCCCTTCTTCTGGATCATTAAGGAGGCAATTGATAGTATATGGAACAGTGTGTCTAACAATGCAGGTGAGATTTGCTAAGCCATTGCTGTTGTCAAATTCAAATTTGTTACTGGGCACTTTGTGTCATGATAATATGGTTAAGACAATGCTTTGGTTTGGCAATTTTGTGCTACTGCACTGTTCAAATGTGATGTGAAAAGTTTCCCGGGTGAAAAAATACACGTTGTAACGCGTTATAACGCGTGAAAATGGGACATAAATAACGCCAAAACACGCGATTTTCAAGATGATTATCTCCTTGATTGTGCAATACAATAGAGTAGAATTTTGCCTATACACAATGCGGTCCAGTGTGTATAAAGTTCCAAAGACTGGTTGGTTTGGCATGCATCGCTCCGATGATATTCACATTCAATGTACTAGCTTAATTTCGCGGGCTTTTGTATACTTTCCCGCGAAATCAAGTTCGTACTCGAATGTGAATATCTTCGGAACGATGCATGCCAAACCAACCAGTCTTTGGAACTTTATACACACTGGACCGCTTTGTGTATAGGCAAAATTCTACTCTATTGTATTGCACAATCAAGGAGATAATCATCTTGAAAATCGCGTGTTTTGGCGTTATTTATGTCCCATTTTCACGCGTTATAACGCGTTAAAACGTGTATTTTTTCACCCGGGCTTTTTCTTGTACATACGGAGGTGCTGATTTGATCTTTTCTTGTACATGCAGGCAAAAGTGTTACTGAAATCCTGAAACAAATATGTTCACTTGTGTCACAAACACCCCTTGGGGAAGTGCTGGGATCTGTACCAGACAGTGAACAACTACATCTATATGACTGTTATTTACATGACTATGTGAAGAGTGTGCACAAATGCTATCATAAAAATGAAGAAGTATCAATGCAGGAGAATAATGTATGTGCTGAGTTGGGCATGGTCCAGTTGCGTTAATTGCTCTACATCCATTCCCTCAGCTTGTTACTGATGCGCTAAACCAGCTCACATGTGACACTCGGTTTTGCTCCATTGATGGTGACAGATCGGTTATGCACAGAATTTGTACCTTGCATGTTGTTTATGAGATCCACAAGTCAGAGTTGCTCTGGTTTGGGCAACTAACACAGCAAATTCCATCCATTGTGCTTTCAATGCATCCAGTTAATAGTCCTGAAACAATGGTAGATTTTATAATTTCTTTGCATGTATATAACTCATCACTTGACTTCTCTGGTAAAGGTTCTTCACCTACGTGCAGTCGAAAATGCATTTCAATATTTAGAGCCACCCATTTTGAAGGATGAGTCAACATTGCAGAAGTGGATGAGAGATGTTCAAAAATCCCAAAATGCTGTGGATTCCATTTTGCTGCTACCTACAACCCCTGTGTCATTTTCTAGGTACATGTACTGTCAACTTTTCCTTAGAAGTTTATACATGTATCCTACATAGTACACAGCTGCTCTGATATAGTTGTGATGGCACCTTAGAAATAATTGTGCAGGAAAAAACAGAATATAGCAAGCATGTGCATCATTTTTGATGTTTCATTATAGAAAATAAATTTGAGTTCAAAGCCTTTACTTCTTTTAAAACTTCAAATTTTGCGTTTAAAACTTCTAATTTTGCACTAACAGCAATCAGTTAATGTGAAAACCATTGTTTAATGGGGGGGGAGGGGAGAATATCCAATAATGCTGGGCAGTAAGTCATATTGAATGTATAATATGTACAACCTTATGGTTGAATGTTGTCTCAACATTAGAGGACGATGTCTTCTAACTTTACTTTTCCTTTCTATTTGAAGGCACCCTTGGTATTTGATCCTGGTTATGAAACTTTTTGTGGAAGACATTATGTTGAAACATGAAGGGACAGTCGTATATGCTAGAAGATTGCATATGGTAATTTATTGTACTATTGCATGAGATTTGGTCATCTCTCTTCCTTTTTACACTGTTTTATAGTTTTTGAAAGCTCATGTTGACTTCCATGAAGTTGATAGTGTAGTGAAGACAAAGAAAGTGTTGAATTCAATGGATTCTGAGCTCAAGACAAAAAAGTATTTACTTTAACTTTCAATCCATCTGTATGACTATTCTATTTTCAGAGGGAAGTCACAGCTCAAGGCTCTGAGAAGTGATTGCCACATTTTTTTCATGGAAGTGGTGTCTACTCTGTGTTTTGGTTATGGCACACCTGAGGACAAATTGATCAAGATGCTCATTGACACAGTATTTTTAGAGCGTGGTGATGCTGGGGTTACTACTAAGGAGCTCACTTATACTGAAAGTAAAGCTGATTCTGTCCCAGTGATTAGATCGTTCTTGCTAAAACTTCTTGTTGATCAGAAGTAAGTACTCCATCAGTGCAATATACATTACATGTGTAATTACTATCTTCTTAAAGGGATAGAAATGAGCAGGTGAAGGAACATCTCCAAGATTATTTTGAAAAGTCAAAACAAGCCGTTTCTGGTGTTGACCAGGGTCTCTGCCTATTGTGTGCACAGTGCTTTGAGGTATGTAGAAGAAGGCCCAAATGTATCTCCCTTGTATCTCCCTTGTGTTGTGCCAGCTTAGAAGCAACATGCCACTAACACTTAATGGCTGGGATAAAATACATTTTCCTATCTTAAGTATTAAATGTGTACATGTGCATGCAGTATATTGTTGTCATCTACATATCATTGGTAGGATTCTACCTACAAAGAATTATCAATTAGATCACTGAAGAGTATTGCGGATGAAGAAGTTGCTGATGTTTTAGAAAAGGCTTACACTGTATTGTGTGCTCAGTACACATGTCGGTTTGCTGATCTTTCAGTCTCATATTTGGAGAAGGTTGTGCACATGCGCTATGGTCTATCTGTAGTGGCTGACATTCTTAGTAGACAGGTGACAGTGGATGAAGAGCCAATAATTGCACCACGCTTGATGCAAATAGCTAACAAGATCTGTACTGATAAAACTATCAATACCTTTGATCAATCTGCTTGCACTGGTCCATCTGTTTTTCTTGTGAAACTAATTGTTAGACAGTATGGTGTTGCTTGTCTGGACAAAATTGTCGTTGACCATCCTTGGGTAGTGCCTGAGGTTCTTCAGAGCCAGGGTCAGGTATGTTCATGTATGTGGCATAGGATATGCATGTAAATGTATATACTTCATTATTAGGATAAAAGGAGAGATCCATTTGTCGTGTATGGTTCTGACTATGTCAAAGTTCGAGATGCTGTAGCTGGAGCTATTTATGGAAATCTTGTGAAAGAATTATCTGAAGTTGTTAAGGTAATTCATAAGTATTGAATGTTTGCAACAATGTCATTTGTGGTACATGTATACTCACTTGATGTAGCCACAAGTGGGGCACAAGGTGTCGTACTTACCACTATCAGCGTTTGAAGTGGCAACATTGAGTAAAGCAAGCCTACAGCCATCTAAACAACTCCTTCCAAATGTAAGGCAATATTCATACTTGCAATTTTTTATTGCTTTATTATACACTCAGGCTGTTACTGAATTTGACAAGTTCATCAAAGATCAGTCACAACTTGGTAGCGAGGTATATCATTGTTACCACTATTCCAAACCCTGCACAGTGAACTGTTCCACTTATTTATATTTCATATGAATTTGAGAATATGTTTAAAAGAAATGAGTTGTACATCACTAACTGCGCAAATAAGGGCAATGCACTACCAAAATACAAGTTTTCTAGATATGCTATATTTCCTATCTCTCTTACATCGAACTAAACTTTAGATAATTTGCATCAGTCACGAAAGGCTCCACTATACCATGTGTAACTAGATTATTATTTGATTTATCTTGAATGCCATTTTTGAAGTACTTCCCTCACCTTGCTGGCCCATGTCCAACCACTCTCATTATTTTAAACACTACTAACAGATATAATACCACTTGAAATTAGATTCATCAGCTAATTTATGTTGCTGTGTGTTCAATTATGTTTGCAAGTATGTCTAATTTTTGCATGCCACTGTCAATTACATGTTATTTACTATAGGTTGATTTAGGCCATCCCTTCCCCTTTCAGCATATAAATTTAGATGATGTCAGTAGGTGTTTTACATGTAAAACTCCAATGGAACAAACCTGTTTTGAATTTTGTAGCTTGTGCAATTGCCCTAGTGCCTTGTAATCAACCTTTCAAGGAAGAAAAACTTCAGGCCTGCTGCACACTCAAATGCTTCATTTGTGTAATTAACAATTTTAAAAATTAATTTACAAGTGGCTTACTGTCCCTATGAAAAGGTCAGAGTACAGTGCACCCCACAGATAGGCTACATCTATTGAACGATGGTCTTCCAAGTACATGTGTTTGAGATATAATTCTTTGATGCAACTTAGTTTTTATTTTCTGTTCATTTGTGTAAAGTTCACATTGTCTATTTTCATGTATATTGCACTTACATGTTTGCATGCATTTTTTTTGGTCCTGTCTTAAAACAAAGCATGTGTTTTTCCTCTAGCTAATGAGGATTGCACGAGCACTTCTTGTGAACCAACAAGGTGGTCAGCTTGCTCAGCTGCAGGTGTCATCTCAGCAACCTTCACTAGCAAGAGACCTTACTGCATTAGTAGTACACACAGCGATAGTGCTATCTGCTAGAAAGGACACAGATGTACTGATGCCTTTTGTGAACATGTTTAATAATCCAGCTGCTTTAGTGGTAAGTGTGTTATGATGCTATTTAATTAGGGATAATATTATAATATTTTTCCATCCGCGAATAGGATGCATACCTACCTACTATGCCTGAGGATAATTTGCCTGATGTTCGTAAAGCTATTTCTGGGGCATTTTACCGTAAGTGATTTTACTGTTGGGATTGGCTTATACATTCCATGTGTCCTAAAGAGTGCCCAAGAGGACATCCATACCTCGTTACTGAAGTAAGAATTTATTATTTTATTGTATCATGCCTACAAGTGTAACCATTTTGTCCTTAGTGTGGAAAACCTACGATGCACTATACATGTCACTGTGGTGCTCAAATTGGTGGGCATGACCATGTCTTGGTTTCGACAAACATTGCTGCCAGAAGGTAATCATTGTTCTTGTTTGGAAGCATAACAAATATGCATGACTCCAGTATTGTGATGTACATGTGTATGTAATGCACGGATGTTAGAAGGCGGAGATTAAGTTGTTTAATTAGAACACAAGGTTTTATTGCGGTATGCGTTATGTGTTACACATAGATTTTATTAGATAAATGGAGCTGCCTATCAATGATCACAGCTCCTTCGCGCAACGACCAAATGACACAAAAAGTATATAAACCTTATCACAAAGCAGTCTGATTCTTATCCATTCAAACCCACAGAATAGAAGTGACCTCTTCATATATTAACCTGTGCATCCGTGTACCGTAAAACACGGCTGTTTGGATCACTCACTAGGAAGGCCTTTATCTTCCAATCCACCAGAGGGTCCAAGCTGAATTTACTAACATACTTTAGAATGTCCTGATACAGCATTCTAAATATGGTACTATTTGTGTCCGTTGCTTTCTTGGCATCATTTTATGCCACTTAACCACACGAACCGATTTGTATCAACACTTGAATATTATGTCCACACAAATCATGCTAAGTGCGATCCGAGCAGTCATTGAAGAGTTTGCAGTGTCCAGATGAAGAAAGGAAGGGGAAGAGTGAAAGCAGAACTCGTATATGAGTGAGCTCTAAATGCATTCAGTCAATCTGCAAAGGGCCTTTGTCACAGACATGATGAAATGACCTGCAAATGGGTGTTCCAAAAACGTTCTACAGACCATGCTATCAATCAATGGAGCCTGCTGTACATATTAGGGTGATTGAAGAGAACTTGGTCGCAAGATGCATGGTAAAGGTTTATGACTGGTCTACTGAAGCATGCTGCCAACAATAGGCCCTTCCCTTTAAGAAGTACTCCAGACATGACATCACTTGTCAACGTACTTAACAAAATGGGTTAAGTACGTGAATTAGTGATGTCACATCTGGAGTACTTCTTAAAGGGAAGGGTCTACATGTATTGATAGGTAAACATTGCAATAATAAAGGTCATCATTAGCCATACATAGCTAATGATTACCTTTATTATTGCAATGTTTACCCTTTACACATGCAAATAGTTGTGCATATGTATATGAAAATAAGCAGATTTCATGGAAAACAGTCCATGAAAACAGCACAGACCAAGAACCTTATCCAACATATAGAGCAGATTGCACCACTTAAACTTATTTCTTCTAATTAACACTCCCCAAAGTATCTGTACACCAAGTAGTTTCTGTTGCTGATATGTTGTTTTGTGCAAGGATTCTGGATCCACCAACACGATTACTGTGTAATTGTGGCTTCAACGGTAGTCATGGCTTCTACACAGACTTTCTGCCCCTGCTGTTCTGTCCACCGCATCAACTGACAACTCATGCAAATGACATATAGCATTATAAAGCTTACAACAGAGGGGGGGGGGGAGGTAAGGAGTGACTAGAGCTATCACTCAACTAATCATACCTTTACATGTGTTATTTTGCCATGCCACAGAACTAAAGACAACCAAAATGGGTTTGCTAGGTGATTTCAATTTTTAACGGGGTGTAAGTTTTTGGCCAAGTTTTCAATGCAACCAGACCACCGTGAATGTAACCGGGATTAACCATTTGTATATAAGGATGTGGGTAATGAGGAAATGCAGAAATCAACATTTATGGATTTTATTATATCAGTTTTAGAGGATCATTCCTCTATCAAACAGTCATCCTTACACAAGTGGGAATTATCAAATTTCTGAAAGCATTAATATTTTCCCCTCTTTTACGTAATCTGGTGTGAAACATGCAACCTTACGTAGTGATGCATGGAAGTATGCGAAGTGTTCATGTGCATATGTGGTCCACACAAATGGGTATATTTCAGTAACTTTTAAATGTTAATGTTTATAGGCATAAATTTCTTGTGATTCTAACATTGGCATTATAAATAGCTAGTCCTGTCCATGCTCAATTTTTTTTCTCGATTGGCTGCTCCAATGATGTACAGTGTGTATACTTTTTTAAAATCTGTTATGAGGTTAACATAACCTCTAATTTACAAGATCTAGACCGTTAGCAGTTGGTCCAAGATCAAGGACCACCATATCAAATAAATTAATATTTTATTATGGTCTCCATTTGTAGTTGAAGTACTTCAACAATTAATTCATTGTTATTTTCCCATGTTACCGTAACAGAATGAACTAATTGTTGAAAACTGAATTTTTTTTTTGTAAATTCACTTTTGTATGTACTCTACTTCAAAGGGACATATTTTAACATTCCTACCTTAATATAACTGTACTCTGATTTATGTATACATTATGCTTCAAATAGTATAAGTGATTAGATAAATGAAGTTGGTTTCAGTGACATCTATAATGATCGCATTTACATGAAGAACAAAATTATTATTAAGGAGAACTTTTTATTCACCTAGCCATACCCAATCCATTATGGTACTGTTTGTTAATGCTCTTTCCTCAATTTAATAACCCCATTTACATGTCGTGATTTTTGTACACAAATTTATGAATTACCTATGTGGTTATTTTTAAAGAGTTAAACATGGATTTTAATAAACTCTTTAAAATCTACAGTAACATACCTATTCAGTGGCGTAGGAGCTGCGGCAGCAGCAGCACTGTGACGGATCTGAAGTTCCACCTGAACTAACAACCGCACTCTGCAACCTAATGTATATAGATTGCTACCTCGTAACTCCCCTTCGTAGTTACTTACTGGAAGAACTCTCTTTTTAATTCCCGATACATGCATATCGGCAACACCAAATACGTGACTTAATTAATCTAAAGTTCATATCTAGAACACAGCAGTTCAACCTTGCAGATCAGACCTTTGACAGGTTACTGATCTGTCACTAGCGGCCATGGCCACTGCACTTTTCCATTAACAAAATAATGATAATAGGTTGACATGATACAAGCGCGATGTATGGCAGCAGTATAGCTGTTTTATGTTACATGCAGGTCTCAAAACAAACTTACTGTTAGCTTACAGTTTTTGGAGTTTATGTACACAAAAAGTGTTGGCTTCTGGGGCTCCGCCCCAGACCCCTATGGGAGAGCTTCCAGCGCTCCCCCATACCCGTAACCCCTGGCTGGGTGGGAGGGGTGCCCCCCTTCTGCACCCTCCCTTGGGAGGCGGGGGGAACCGCCGTTATTGGCTGCTGCACTTTATATTCCCTTCATACGCCACTGCTATTGTTGTAAACAAATATGGATTCAACCCTTTCTCATTACTGAAAATGCGAAAATTGAAATTGACATCTCACCAATACCAGCAACACAAATTGTTGCTGGCATTTTGTATCTACAGGTAAATGATATCAAATATTATAATACAATTGGCTGTTGATCGGAAGTAATATAATGTTTTTCAATAGTTGTTGGCGGCTAACATCAGGCAAGGTGTACTTTGGTAGTAATAGACAAAGCAAGTATTGAAAACTGTGTCCCATAATGGTAGTATTGTGTTTGTATCAACATTGCTGCAACCAACACAATAGTAGAAGCATTTCGACTGCCAAGTTATGCACCTTCATTGTACAAAAAGGAGCTGATATAGTTTTGATCTGAAGCAAATCACTATTCATCCTGCTTCAGGGGAAGGACAACATCAACATTCACACATTTGCTGACCACGTCTCCTTCGCGACCCAGCAGCACAATTATGCATTATGTAAAGCTGATGTATCCGATGATAGGCACAGCAACAACGTTGGGGCAAATCATTACCAACTGACATGTTTTGAATAGTGAATTTGTCAAATTTCATCCTGCTTAAAAGACATCACATAAGTTGTTTTGCAAAACAGCCTTCTGATAAATTCAGTGGAGCAAAATGCAAAGACTTGTAACATTCGGAAAAATATGGCATAACGTGTTGCATAATCATTAGACAAAACTTGGACAATTCCTTTTTCAGAAGAATTTCCAATAAACATATATACCCTAACAGCACCTTTGTATGAATGCTTTCTATTGACTCGCTATGTAGCAACAAGCATGCAAGGCAACGGTACAGTGATCCTACAACTTCAGCAACACCATACTCTTTCCCCTAAGCAATCAGACTGTAATGGTCATTCTCCATTTCATCCCTAAACATTACACAATCACAGGAACCATGCCCCACGGTTACAAACCTCTTCTCTTTGATCGCTTCTCTTGTCGGCTCCTCATCACTGCTGAGGGCATTGTATCTTTCCATGTGACTAGTAGAGGCCTCTGAACAACCTTTTCAGCATTTTATCAAGATCACTGTTTATTTTACCACCTGATCTCTCCAACCATGCCTTCTTTATGAACACCCTCAACTTTTTCCTCTGTGGTCGGGTCATTTGACCACTTAACATTAATCTGACACTTATAATTACAATTACATGCACAACACATTAGCTTCCTTTTCATCTTCCCTACAACAGCCTCATGGACGACAAAGTTCTTTCTCATATTCGCAGTAATGCCTGCAAATTGATCGATGCACGACATTTTGATGCTATTATTTTATGCTCCAGATGAAACACAATGTGAAAAAATAGCATGCACTTATCTAGATCAGGCAGAACTGTTTCAGAATTTCGAAAATAGGCATTTGTTATTTTCGGCAGCTTAGTTAGTCATGACAATAGTCCTACAGTTGAAGATTACAGGTTAAATTCACTGGGTGCCTTGCATTGGTGTCCATTTGGAACCTGATTGTCAACACAACATCAACATAATTATGTTTAAAGTGTATTCATTTGCCTGACACGGGGAAAAATTCTCTTTGGTGGTTAGCAAATACATGTCTGGATTGATAATGATTCTTTTCGGAGGTCGTAACTAATATTGTCTGTACAGGAGGTACTTGCATACCTAGTTATTAGGATAGCAGGCTATCAAAATTGATAGACACCTTACTGTTTGTACTGCAAGATAGTAAGCATGTAAAATACAAGTACATGTACACGACATACATTTAAGAGCAAATGCTAACTTCACTTTGAAGCCCAGTTTAGAATGCTCTCTAGCATTCCAATTACGGTTATGCTTCGTCAATCAGTTTAAGTACACATTAATGATGTATTTGATCATAGATGACATAATATATCTTATTTTCATTTGGTTTGTGACATTTCAGAGCTATTATCAGTTCACCATTCTTACATGCAGTACTGATGAGACCCCCACTGGCCATGCTCTGGGTTCTCCTGATGGACGCAGCAACACACTTCCAGAGAGAGGTCTATCCCCAGCTGTTTGTTGTATTCTACGAGCTCTGATGCACTCTGCTTTGCTGTGGGCCAGCTGCAATACTCAGGTACAGTGGTTAATATGAATAATTTCATAAAAGGAGCTCACAGTAAGTTCCTCCCATACTAATATAAAGAAGTGGGTGTTAATGTCTGTTGTCCTGAGTTTCCACCCGGGGGTACAATTGGACACCCGGGTGGACAGCAAAAAAAGTTTTTGCCGTTCGGTCATGGAAGGGACCTAGTGGCATTTAACGGTACCGGCTTATAGAACAAGTCTTTCTAGAATCGGGCCGAGATAAGCAAGGCTTAAATCCTTTCGATACCCGTAAAATGAGCCGTGCTAGCGGACCTATCCATTACGCTCCGAGCGGTACGTACATATTGTATACAATCTATTTAAGGTAAGTTTTTTTTGCCAACGTTCATACAGTAGTAAAGTAGCTGTTTCTCTGGACTAGTGTTTGTCAACAAAAGGTGATTGAGAGCTTTCAGCTGTTTGTTTAGGCTTATGTTTAAAAGGACATGTATGCGTATAGACTATACTGGTACATGAACTGCATCTAATATCATAGTCTAAAATTCACAATGAATTGCACCTGCAATTGGCTTTACTGCGCTCAACTCCTAAACATACTTATCTATAATAATCACATTAAACTCTTTTTATAAAATGTTCGATGCAAGCTTCATATCTAACATGAACAGTGTGCAGTTTTCCCTCAGGCAACTTCCCTGTGCCACATATTATAGGTGTCTAACATTTTTAGTTTCTATGCATGATTTCTCATTTATTTATTTGACTTTCATGTAAGAATTTTTACCCAAGACTTTGCTCACAAAATGTGTATGAGGTTATATGCAGCTTGTTTTAATCATGGTATGTCACTTATAGAATTGTGGCAGAAGTAAATGAAACTATAAACAGATCTGAATGATGTAGCTGATTAAAATTAATAACTGTCTGAATATTGCACATCAGAAATAAAGTATAAGAGTTGCTTAATCCACTCTCATGACTAAGAGCTTGTTATTAGTTACTTTTAAAAATAAATACATACCTTGTATAGATGTTACAAGATGTTTTACAAATCCAACCCTCTAAATGGCATTGCAAAATAAGTGATTTGAGTTACAGTGGTTTGATAAGTAGAAATTTCTACAACTACCTAATGACTTTATAAAACATGAAATTAAACACAAAGGCATGTACTTAGATACTTCTGCTCGCACATTTATGTGGCGTGGAAGTTAATTAACAAAACACAAGTGTTAAATGAAATAAAGTTCTTTTTTTGGACAAATGGAGATAGCATAGCTTCCTATGCAGACAAGGCTAGAAGCAATAAACAAGTGAAGCATAGGTACAAAATGTTCCAAAAGGAACGTCAAGGTGTGGTTTGTGGAAGTGGACATGAAAGAAAGTATGTGGTTACATGTTAAAATATGAAAGCCTTTACCACTCAAAGCTTGAGGCAGTTTTTAGAGTATGATATAAGAATGAATTGCAAACAGAGTTACATTACAAAAGATGTACTAGACATTCCCACTCAATGCAGTATTTGGGGTTTTGTGCAAAATCGTGCCATAGAGTGTAGTAGTGCATGTGTTATACATCCAAGTGTTTATATTGGCATACATGCATCACAATTATGATTAAGGTATATAAAGTGAGGGAATTCTGCTGAGCTTTACTGCAATAAAACAATCTTGTAATTACCTACTTGTAACACTGTTTTCACAGAATGCTAGTGCTGGTCTAGTACAGCTGATCAAGCCTACCTTGAGGGAACAGGAAATTCCAGAGTTCTTATGGAAGCACCTTGAAAAGGATATAACCCTGTTGGGAAGAGCACTGGGGAGGAGTGTGGATGAGGCAGTGCTTGTCATTCATCTTGTTCTTCAAGACATCCTTGTGAAGGATATCCCCAAAAGTAAGTTACTATTGTGTGGAATATTGATAAACATTTTCTTCTACAGCTGGTGTTGCCCAAGGTCTAGGTACATTGGCACAAAGAGCTGCTCGTGATAGCTGGGAGACATTGATCAATCAAACTTACATACAGCCTTTCCTTAAGGTTTGCGGAATATGTATTAAATGATTACCTTATATAGCTTTACTGAGTACTATTGGAATAGATGAGGTTTTATATTTCAGAACCTGTAGCTCTTAAGCATTAACTTAGTCATACATGTATGAAAGCATATTTCTGATATTTTTGCTTTCAAAATTTGGTAATGTGACATCAATGTGTACAATCAATAAGATAGTGTCACAATTTTATTTTATGCTACAGGTTCCATTTCACACATCTGTTTCTACACCTGTGCTATTATATTAGCTGTACTTTGTTTATTTGTCTTATAGGAATGGGACCAAAGAGTTGGAGCTGCAATGCAGGCTATGCTTAATGACCAGAGCAAAGGTGTGTGTTCATTTGTGCTTATAGTTACATTTTGAAGCTCCAATTAATTTCATGTTGATGAGTGACAGATCCTCACAACACATTCTCTTGTATGACATCACCACACTGAATAGGGAAATACTGCCTGTTCTATAAATCGAAATGGATGGGTTGCATTTACCATTACTTCTGTATGTGTATTAAATAATTAGCCTGCTAAAGGCTCAATCTCTTATGATGTTGGTTTCATCTGAGCACAGTTTGTAGATTCAACCTCAATTGTTGTATTTGTTGTTATATTCCTCAGATTTGATGCAATTCTGAATTAGTGGAATAATATATGCATTGTGGAGGGCCTTCACAATTAAGAGCCACTACAGATGCACTTTATAATGTCATTTGGTACTACTAGGAGGCCACAATGGATACCATGTTGGCAGCTAGCTTAGTTCTTGTTACGAAACTCACTTTTCTACCTCGTTCTAGGGCATGCAGAGATCATTATAGTTAATGTATGTCTGGGTGCGAGATAATCAATAGCCAGACGGGAATGAATAACAAGTGCAATGAAGGTGGTATATTTCACTCACGTGGTGCATATTTATAACGTAAATAGCAACCTATGTACATAGTGATGCAAGTCTGTAACTAAGACCTGCACTAGACCTGCACTACATCAACCACCACGTTAAAACATTACATGATGGCCAATCATTAGGCGTTAGTTCTAGTGCTGCCTATCCAATCCAGTTGAGTATGTCTACATTGTTTTTAAAGTCAGAAACCTTGTGTATATATTTCCCCTGGAAACCTCTATTTATTACTTTTACCTTTCCTTTCAGAGCAAGATCGACTGTTCTTCACTGTGTATGAAAAGGCAAGACTTAATGAGGAGAGCACAGAGCCACACTTTTGGATATACAGGCCAAGAATTTCTCTAGAACATCTTAACCGGATCCTGTTGGCAAATAATCATCACAAGAAATATTCTTTACTCCATGCATTCTTACAGGAGGTTTGCTTTACCTCTATTATTATTATCAACATTTCATCAGCCAATTTTATTTTTCAGGAACCCAACTTGCGAGCTACACAGTACCTTCCAGACATAGTCCAGCTGCAGCAGTACTTGTATAAAAAATGCAATTGCCACTTGGACAAGAAGGATGGGAAAATGACAATTGGTCAATTTATGAAGAGAGAAAAGGGTACTTATTGATTGTTTTTTTCTGTTACATGTGTGCTGCATGATCAGCATTTTGTTGCCTTTCAGTGGAAGGTACTCGTGCACAACTTAGAAGGATGGTTATCAGTTTGTCCAAGGCTTGGGAACTGGTTCATGAGAGACTTCCAGAACATGGTGAGCAGGTGTTCTTATCACATCTTGATTCATTTCTTGCAAAATGAATTTCAGCTCGTTTGCGAGTTGATCACAAGTATCTAGTTCCATCAATATCTTTGGACACAAAACTGGAATATCTTATTCCCACCACAACTGGAGCAGGGGTGTGTACAACATCACTGGTGGACTTCCTGGTCTGCACGCACAATGACTTTATGGAGAAATGCAGAGAGAAAGGGTATGAATAATTTATATATCTGCATGTATATTAGTAATGGTATGAAATGAACCCTTTAGGGACAAGTGGGTGGTACAGAAAATTCCGCTTACACAGATCAACAGCTGCCACATTGTTGACTATGAACATCAGCTGTTGCCAATCATTTTATCACACTGTCACTACTCCCTGACCTATGGCAAAGGACAGCAGATCGAATACGACTTCCCAGCACTTGAGAAACACATTCTAGACAGGTTTATTTATGGGAAACCTCATATAATGTTGGAGATACCACATGTTGTGTTCAAAGAAGACAGGTATACAGAAGCCACATTTGCAGCAATCAGGAAGAAAGTGCACCAGGTACAATGATGATCAGGGCACAGTTGTGTATGGGTAGTATTATTTGTTGTTGTAGCTACTATTCCATTGCTGGTAGTGTGATGGAGAAAGTACTATAAGCAAATCCCCTCTGTCCTATTTTCCAAATCAGATACTTGCAGCAAATAGCTGTACCTTATCCAAGCACCAGTATGCAACATACATTCATTAATACTGGTGAATATATAATGACCCATCACTTTGCTGGTTAATTCAAATTTAGATCACAAGATCACACTACAAGACGTGTAAACATAGTAGATAGTAATGCTTGTTGTTGCCTCTGTGCACTATACTTCGCACCGCCACATAGATTTATGCCTTTCAGCTCCGCTGAATTTTCGCATCAAATGATGCCATTGACGTTGTGCGCATGTAGACAGTAATACTGGGACAGGGTTTTTTTATTTATTAATTAGTAGGGGGGGGGGGGAGGGGCCAAAGCTATTATTTAAAGTATGCTAAGCCATTCTTTATAATTTCATCACGGTACATTTGCTATAAGGTGAGATTGAGCGCTGAGCACTAACATGTCATGTCATTTGAGAGTATTACATGTTTTACCAACCAGTGGGAATGATACACTGTGCCTGCGCATCTGACCAAAGTCTTGCTTGTAGTCTTAACTGTTACTGTGTCAGTAATCAAGATACAGAACAATAGAGGTGGGTAGGCACCTGTTAGCTGATCCTTCAGATGTAGGCACCAACAAAAATGGTGCTGTGTGGTCAATAACCAAAACAACCAAAGCATGCAGTATGGTGCCACTTTTGTACAATTTTACTCAACTGTCATTTATGATCAGGTGATGTCATCCAGTACTGATTAAATACATTGTTTTTATATGAATGCACTGGTATGTGTTCCTTACAATAGTTCCATTCAGTTCCGAAATAATGCAGTCCTAACCTAGGGATGATTGCTTAGACTTTACCATAATTCAACCATCATTGGCAACTTCCACTAATCATTTATTTATATCACTCAGGAAAACTTATCACATGAGCTTCAAGAGCAGATCATTAAAGAGTTGAGTTTGGTGCACAAGCTGAAGGAAGCCATGGATGCAGTGGAGATAATATTAGTGTTTGTGTCCTCGGGAGGTGCAAAGGCTGAAAAGAACCTTGGGGAGTATGCTGAGAGGGCTCTGAGGATGGACAGGCAGTTCTGCTCTGTGGTAAGCTGTTATTTGTCATTGCACTCTCTTCCATATAATTTTGCTAACCAGGCACAAAAGTATTGCAAATTGAAGCACATAATATCTTTATGGCAAACCATCTCTGTTAAGCTTGCAAGACCGTTAGCTCTGAAGGGACAGGTACATACACTGTATAGGTTTCAGGTTTTGAAATTCATTGTGTATGTAACACATCTTTAGGAGCCTTTTGAACAGCTGGATAAAGAATTTTCAAATACTTTGTCAGGAGACCAAGTGTCAGCACTCAACAGAATACTTCACTCCTATGATATTGAACTTTTGTTGGGAATTTTGTTTGAATTTATTGAAACACACTTACGACACTCATCGTCTGAATTGGAATGGCCGTAAGTAGACCATTTTGTTCACCCTGTAGTAACTTAGCTATACATTACATGTACATGTATCTCCTTGGCTTTTAATTTCATGTATCATAAGCCACCTTTTATTACTACAGCCTTGTGGACACATTACAGGCATTTGTGGACACTCATGGAATTTCCCTTGCTGCAAAATACTTTGACCAGCTGAATGAAATTAAACTTTTGAATAGCCAAGCTGTTGCTTTTTGGAAGTATATTATTGTATATCAAGACAAACAGAGAAAAGAAAGATAGTGTTGTTACTGACAATTAGTTATGAACCTTCATTTGTAGCCATGTGTTAAATGTTAAAATTTTGTAAAGCTTCTAATGCTCTACACCCATGTACCAAATTGTAGTTTGCAAAGCTAAGAAGTGATGTGTTGGCTATACTGGCTCCACAATACCCGGACTGCTTATAGCGGGTGCAAGGCTTTTTTGTGTATATACTTGAATGATGACGGTAACATTTATAGGAGTTCATTGATTTATAATCTGCATGCAGAGTGATTGATTTATAGGATTAAACTACTGCTGGCATACTTAATTTAATTGTCTCTATAATCATCTTGAATATATAATTTCTCACTGGCTTAACTGCTTATATAAGTCACTAAATCGAACTTGACATTTCAATCCTGAGTATAAGATTTTTTTCTAAAGCATTTGTCACTACATATCAACATTCATGCATGACCTGATTCAGTTAATAGTGTTAACTATAATAACATAATTAAGGTAAAATCAGCACTGCATCGACCGTTGAACATATATAAAATGTTCATTTCTGTGCGCGCATTTATAAAATAGCTATGTACTATAAAAAGTCTTGCATTATAATTGAACCATGCACTTTCTGATTTTTTTTTCTCTTTAGTGGTGGCTAACTCTAATGAATCAAAACTAATAGAAAAAAAAAACTAATTGTTTACGAGTGATCACTAATAGCAAAATTTAAAATGTACATGACTACATGTACATATACATACACATGCAATAATTGCAAGCCCTTCTACATTGATAACCGGCCAGCATGAGTGTGTGTGCCTTGCCTAACAGCTAATCTGCAATGGATGGCACTCTGCAGTTGCCAACCAACATTGGATTTGATGTTGCATTGACGGACGTGTTCTTCATGGGGTTGTACCTAAAAAAAAAAGTCTATAGTACCTTATGCATGAATATACTTCCATTCTTAAGGTATAATATTCTTCATCCATTTTGTTGATGTTTATACTAGAATTATCTATCACCAACATGTCTTTTTAATTTGTACCTTAATCCTCACCTAAAAAGAAAGGACTAACGAAAACAAACTATATATATATGCACATTGCACGTACAAAAACAGTTCAAATTAATTGACACAAAGTAAATCAATGGCAAGGAGGATTTAGAAATAACAGTGTATATGGAATGACCAGAAAAACCGGCTACACTATTCCTCTGGCCACACCCATCCAGCAATACAGACCATCCCCTGGATTAGCCGAGCTACGAAGAGAAAGGTATTGGCTTCCCGGAACTAACCATTAATTAGAAATGAAGCGATGCAAAGGCTTCCCACTGGGTATTTCCCTGGGTGTTTCCCCCTTTAAGAATATCAGATGTGGTGCAAACATGTTTACTAGTGTACACCTTATAAGTTAATCGCGATACACTTGAGGATTTCATTATAGTATTATTGATTGTTCTGATACACCCATTCTCATATGTGTGCTGTGCGTCTCATCTGATGATCAAGCTTTTCCCACAATTTTAGGGATTCCTATCATGTAGGAATAACTTGCTCCGATCACAGTTGACAGATTATCGATAAATTACAGGTACATCTATTTTTGTCTGTAGTGTTTATAACTTATGTTCGTTCATTCAAAGTGAGTTGTGACGGAGGACTGTGGAAACTGCTTGCACCGTGAACAGCGGGAAACTATACATTATCTTCATAAGAGATGTTCTAGCTGTCGGGGTTCACGACCTACCACCGTAACAATGGATGAATCAGGTGCTAAAAGAGACTGAATAGCGGGAGCCTCCAGATCTAGAAGGACGTTTATGAGGACCTTTTGCTATATATAATGTGTAGTATGCACGTATTCCTTGGTCTGGTACGGGTGTTGGATATCTGGCAGCTAGAGGGAAGCAGGCTGCGGCTAGATCAATCCCATCACATAGCAAGAACATGCCTAGACAGGGCTATGAGGCTGCAGCAAGTACATTTCAACACAAACAAACACCTTGGTTTCATCATGGCTCCCTGACAGCGAGGTGTCATGCTAATATGAATATTGTAAGTTTATTGGAACAATCTGACTGCATGTTCTAAAAAATAGTTTTTGGATTACGTCACTGTGCTTGCCTGCATGCGCTTGCGCTCATGACGTCATGATAGAAGCGCGATATAAATGTATTCCCTAGCCCAGAATCAAGAGAAAGAAGCGATGAGCAAGGTGTACGTGCTTGAGCTTGAAGGTGGTAAGTACTACGTTGGTACCTCTGAAGACCCCGAGAAAAGGTTCCACTACCACATGAGAGGTGACGGAGCCACCTGGACACGAATGCACCGTCCGAGAAGAATACTGAAGGTTACTGACGGAGGAGGCAAGTTTGAGGAGGATAAGGTGACTAAAGAGTATATGGCCAAATATGGGATAGACAACGTAAGAGGAGGCTCGTATGTACAACTCGTCTTACCGCCGGATCACAAGAAACAGCTCAAAAGGGAAATATGGATGGCGCAGAACGTGTGTATGCGTTGCGGGTGGGCAAGTCTTTTTATTAATGGCTGTTGGGCGCGTACGGATGCATGTGGAGACCCTATTGAAGAGAATACGGAGATGCACCATGGTGCGCATGTGGAACAACGTGGCAGGCAGTATCGGCAGGAGAGCCGCTGTAGAAGATGCAACAGAACAAACCATCGCACGAGCAATTGCTACGCCACTACACACCTCGATGGTAGCGAGCTCTGAGTAAGCAGGCTTCTGGAGCCAATAAGACAACTAGAGGGGTGGAATTTTTTTTAAAATCATATATAAATTTGTTCCAATGGCTCACGTACGCTCACCTTGTACTAGTGTGTGTCGTATCAGTTACGCATGCGTGCATGTAGTGTTGGCATGATATGTATAAAGGTTTGCACAAAGATGCCTGCCAGCCCTTAAATAATTGAAGAGAACGAGAACACACTTTAACGTGCATGCATGTGCGGACATCGAAGTCGTTTCTTTTGCTTGAAAAGTGCATTCTTCCAGTTGCGGCTAACGTTTCAGTGTGGCATACGATTAAGCGATAAATGCCGGCGATCTTTTTCTTCGATGTAAAGTGATCAATAAGATGTTTCAGAACTTCAATTCATAACGCTCCCGAAACGATTGAACCGAATCAGTTGAGCCTCTATAGTTAGCGAGCCTGATGGCCAAACACAGCCAGTCGCGGACATAGTTGATGGTGGCGATTCAGAAGAAGAAGAGAAGCTTCACAGTAGGGAACTTGTGAAAAATATACGTTTTGCGATGGATAGGCAACTATCAAATATAATCCCAGTAAGTGTCAATGTGAGTACTAGTCAGGACTCGGGAGTACTTTTGCTGCTGTGAGATAGATCGCGTGACGCTAAAGAAAGAAGAAAGTGCCAGAAGAATTGTTTGCATAACTGAACGTGAAGGATTTGACTCAGTGCGTCTGAATGCATGGGTACTGCTACATATAAAGGGCAAATTGCACGTGCAAAATGATAACAGATCAACAAAAAGGATTTTGTCTCAATTTCCTTTCCCAAAACCATAAATGATTGTTCCGTTCATTTTTACACCACTTATGTCTTCAATTCCTATATGCCCCTACCTTAAAAAAATTTGTGGACTTTGATTCCAAGCCCTAAAGTTGTGCACGTAAGAGCAATGGGGTTAATGTAACTGACAGTGCACGCCACAAAATATTTAGAATTTTTAAAGTAACTAAATAATAAATCTTATTGAGCACAGATCTAGATAATGATATGTGGCAGAATTTCGGATCAATTCCTATGTATTTCAGTTTAACATGTGATGTTTCCATTATTTCGTAACTGATCTGCTGATAAGAAACTAATACGAAATTTATGTGTACTGCTTTTAAAAAGTCATTTTACTTGGAAAGTGCTATACAACGTCTCATTCTGGCAATTCAGTATGGTTTACTACTTCGTAGGCTTGGCCAGTCGTTGTTTCACCATATGGATCGCACGGTTGCATCGCTATCCCGTCACTATAAATAAGTCGAACTCAAGTAATGAAGCAATCTAGTAACTGCCAGCCTTACCAGACATCAGGAGAGATATTTTTTGATCGAGAAGAAATAACAGAGGCTCTATCATGGGTAAGATGTCAGATAATTTATTAACATGTACGAGTAAAACTAACATGGCATGACCACACCTTCTTTTCCTGACAAGGATACTACCCGTACAACAATTACCATGGCAGTAGTGAGCATTACTACTGCAAACACAGCAGCAAGACCACCAGCTAAGGTATATTCAAGCACACCTCCAGAATAGGATGCAGATGTATTGCTGAGAGCATCCATACTAGTCCACACTGCAGTGGAGCCCAAACTGAAATGGATCAAGGATATGTTCACTGCCAAAGCCATGTCTACCTCTCCACTGTACAACTGCCCCGATATCATGACCACTGCTACTACAGTGAACCAGTACAATCCATTTGGATCAAGGTTGGTGATGACTTTAGCGGTGGTGGTTGGTGGAAAGGTCTGAGCCATGTACCAGACTTGCTGCCCATTAGAAGAAGTGTTGGGAAGGGAACTGCATATGCATGAATAGTACACTGAGTACCCTGTCAGGATGCCATCAGGAGGGATTTGGGCAGCTAGCCAGGACACCCTTACAGATGATGCACTGGTTTCCATCACAACCACACCTCCAACGTTAGCTGTGTGAAGGAAGTGTGCAATGACATAATTTGGTGTGAAGTGTGCAATCAATGTCAAATTAGAGGGAGTGGTTACAATGGTAAGGTTTTTGCTTACGTATAGCTGCAGTGGTACTGCGTACCTCCTGCAGTGTCCAATGTCTTGTGATGGTGTAGCCAATGACGGATAAGGTGTACGTTGTCCTTGGTACCAGTCCTGTTATTGTTACGGGGTGTGTGGTTGTGCTGTAGGTGTTGACTGACCCATTAAGGATGTAAATCACATGATATGTGACTGCCGCCCCATGGAGGTCTTCAACAGAGGGCTCCCATGTGATTGTAATTGTTGTGAAAGTACTGTTGATGACTTGTAATTGTGTACCTGCTTCATGTTCTGGTGTTTACAAATGAAGTGCATTGTTTAAATGTACATATGTTGCGCAGAATTGTACATGGCACTATTAATTTTTCATCACTGCCATTGCTTACCCTAACCCCAAACCATATAAACCTATCATAGTAGGGTAATAAATATTTTCTTTATTTCCAATGACTGCATGCAACATGGAAAGTGTTTACAGAGAAGAGGAAGGGAAACTGTTACCTATAATGGACACAGACACTGCAGCAGCATTGCTCTGAGATGGGAAATGGGTACCCACAGCTACAACTGAGATGTTATATTGAATGTCGACTTGTAGGTCAGTTATGACATAAGAGATGGAAGTGGTTGTACCAACAATGATACTTGAACTAGCATCTAATATAGATCTGTCAGCCACATATATATCGTATCTGGTCACAGGGCCACCGGAGGTTGGTGCAGCCCACGAGACAATGGCAGATGAAGGACCAAACTGCACAGCAGTGACATTAGTGGGTGTGCTGGGAGGAGCTGTTTGCAAGGATATGAGAACAAAGCACCCCCGTTCAGTAGCAAGCTGACGTACCTTGAATGATGAGTGACGAGTTTGCAGACCTTGGGTTGAGGGTGAGCCCTGTAACTCCACACACTGGTGAGCATGTCGTGGTGATGGTGCACGTGTACATCCCATGTGCTCTCCCAGTCACAGTCAGGGTGTCATTGTATGTAGAAGTTGGCCGATCTAGAACTACCTGAGAAGATGCATGGTTGCCATCATTAACTGGACCTCCATTGATGATCCACTGCACAGTTGTGGGAGGAGAGCTAGTGCTGGTGCAGGTCAACTGGAACACTGGTGGATCAACATTTGTAGGTGTCAACAGTTTAAATTGGACACCTCCTGTGATGTTAGGACCATCTGTGGTGGGAGTGGGAGTACCTTAATTCTCAACGCGTGCATAAAAGAGCGTTTTGTTCCTCACAAGTGGATGCATTGGAGAGATCTAAGTTGTTAATGTTTGAGACAGCTAGCCCAGCTGATGCTGCTAACATGGGATCAGAGTAGACACCAACGCAAAGTGTGATGGAGGTGTTGGTGCAACATTGAACACCATGTGGGAAATCGGCAGGTGTCCCACGATACAACTCTACTCCTGCTGACACATTTCGCTGACCAAAACCTCCAGGAGTTGTTGGAGGGTCTGGTGTTGCCAGGGGATGCAGCACTCCACCTGGTTGGTACCATTGTCCGCCTGTTATACCCTGGCACACGAGGGGGGCCTGAAATGCTGTTACGCCTAACGTGCTGATTCGATTTGGTATGACTGTGAGGGTCACCAGGCTGTTGTTGGCAACAGTGATACCTTTCCAGGAGACCCCGACACGCTGACCTTAACAATTGATACGGTGAAAGTTTAATATAAATGAATTATCAATAAGTAATAACAGGGGTTGATTAAATTATGCAGTCACTATTCACTCACTCACATTTGCACCCATTTCCATTCATGGATTATTAAAGACCCGTAGCAAAAAAATAAATAAAAATAAAAACAATTTGGAACCGTAGAGGAAGTATATTCAGATCCTAGACACTAACATTCCTCTCCTAATTAGTAGTATTCTCGATCCTATCGGATTTTTATATACTATAGATCAGTTTCGGTCATAGATACGTTTTTTTTACACCACTATATTGCCTACGAACACGTTTTAGCGTTAAGGATACTCACCCCGAACATCTCCGAACAAGAAGAAGATTGCGGTGATAAAGTGACAAGTTGCCCTCGAGAACATTACAGCTTGTAATGAGCAGTCATTGTAAACGTATAGGCTGACTTCCGTGAGATAGAATATTAAATAAATTAGGCGACCAATAATAAACGCGCTGTGGGCAAACATCGCATTCGCCTCGTAGTCTACGCCGGACATATAGTACGTGCTTCCCCGGCATTTTGACGCGACATTGTGTGAGTGTGTGTGTGGGAGGGGGGGAGGGAGGTAGGATGATGGAGTGTGAGGTACTGTCGTTCTCGCTACCGAACAGCTGTCACAGGGTGAAACTCAACTGATATCTTCAATCTCTCACTTTAAGAATTCTATCACGCCCTGTCACACAAAAATTGTACCGTGCAGTAATGGTAACCGGGGCGGTTGCACACTTTTGGCAGCCAAAATTGGTATTGTTTTAGCTGCCAAAAGTGTACCGACCTTGCCAAAAGTGTCCGTATAGTGAGAAAGCGATCACAAATTCCTTACTAGTCTGCCTTGAGCGTCCCGTGCCCTAATGCATACGATTTGGATGTTTTCCTCGATTCTGAATCAATAGAATTGAGCGCTGAATAAATCATTTACCACACCAAGTAATTTTTAAAGCTGCACTGCATTGACACACTGGAGACAGTGTAAACAAAAATAAGTGTTAAAGTAGAGCTACCCTGCTAAAGGAGTTCTACGCACATGAAACCGGGTGAAGCCACCTGGTCTCCACAATATACTAACAACGATAACATTTATAAAAAAGCAGTACCATAATTACGCACTTGTGGGATGCCCGGTAATTATATTCATTGCCTGCGCGTGTAAATACAATTAACTACTATAATTTCCGATGTACACCGGTAAACTATATACATGTAAACTCCGTCTCGGGCCACACTTGTGGGTTTGGTGTATCGCTTTTATTCTACATGCATAGTGCCTTAGCGACCACAATCCAAAACTACATGTACACAGTGGCATTTCGGCGACGGAGGGGGGTCCGATATGAATAATTAATTATGGGCTTGGTCACTCAGTGCAACTCATAAACTGGAGCGGACTCATACAGTACACAGTCACAATCAGTACACAACTAAATGGCTACAAGTAATAAAAAACCTTCTCTGTGAGAATGCTGGTGGGATATAGGATTTGAAGGCAATGGTGGTGTAAAAAGTAAGGAAAAAAAGGCTGTTAGGGTTTTCAATCCCTTCTGTGCTACTTTAAGCAATGTCCCATTACCAGCTAGAAAAGAAACGTGCATATGAAATTCACATGCGGTAAATCGAGTTTGGTTCCTTTTCTCCATTAGTTTTCTCAACCACAGGCGGATTGGGATCCACTGCAACTGTGCATGGTATTCAAGAGACTCGCATTGTTGATCGCGGACAAGCAGAAGCAGCCATACAGCAAAACATTATTCTGGCTTCGTTTCAAATTGAGCTTCTCCCTACTAAGATCAGCTGTCATGCGCCTTCAGGGTTCCCGCTCATCGTACCATAGATCTCTTTGAATCATCCATTGACCTTGCAATTGCTGACAACTAAGTCAACCTCTCAGCTATGTCAAACTTTTTCATTGATATTTCATTTATTTATTTATTTATTTGTAATAATATTATTAAGTTTATAAAACAAGGGTCTGTAATAGTAAGGGAAAATGTCATAGTCCTATTTGTAGCATAAACTATATTAAATATAGAACTATGACTTTTACAAACCCTTGTTTCCTTGCTTTTTATAACACCACTGCCTTTATCCCACCAACTTTCTCATAGAGAAGGTTTTTTATTTACTTGTAGCCGGTGTGCGCGCGCGTCAGTTGTATGCGCACGTGCATGCATGTGTGCGTGCATGCATGTGTGTGTGTGTGTGTGTGTGTGTGTGTGTGTGTGTGTGTGTGTGCGTGCTAAACACCATGAGGAATTGAACTCATTAATACTGCTAGAAGTCAGTATTAACTAGTATGCAATACTAGTTAGCCACGTCCATGCAAAGCATGAATTTATACGTCCTCCCCTTTGTTCCCCCCTCCCTCCCAAAAATTTTCCGATCCGCCACTGCCGTCTTACTGTTTACAAAAAAAAGCAGACCAAAACTCGACTCAAGTAGGTGCAGACTGAATTTGTTCGAGTGGAAGCTACGTACCTGTCATGTATGTAATTCTCCCTATCAAACATGCATCCTAACAATTGAGCAGTTGTTATTTTTGCACTTCTGCTTCTTCTTTAATAGAGCAAATGAAGCATCTGTTCTTTTGGAATGATAGCAAGTGTGCTGGTACATGTACTTGCTTCATCTTGTATTTTTTCGATCTCTTCCACTTCATCTCCTTCAAACTCATCTGAACTCTGAGCAACAGTTGGCTCGTCTGTAACATCAGGCTTCAAAAACCCTTTCTTGCTGAAAATCCTTAACAATAAATGCCTTCTTTGTATACTTTCGCTCTTCTGCCATTTGTTTAATGTAGCCCATTTACTCCGAAAGCTAGGAATACATCGATTAAAACTTACAGGCTCCTCCACAATTCTTTCGTAGTTCATTATCGTCTGGCTGCCTCCACGTTGGTTTTAAACTTCATAACGTGCCTTTCAAACGCTTCCTGATTGCTAATACAGTAGAACGTCGGTCGTCGGCCATTATTGCAAAAGATAGTGAAGTTGTGATTATTCACAATTTGTATTGTAAGCAACTTGTGTTTATAGCGTTTTTAAAGATCCAAACTTTGAAGCGGCAAGAAGCGGCACGCGTGTTAATAGGTGGGCATCTCATAACAGAAGGCATTCATTCTATTACTTTGCTTGAGAAGGCCGCCCTTTTCACCCATTTGTTCCCTTAGGCGGTTGCACGTGATATTATTACATTCTGCAACCGAGTAATCCAATTTTATTTATTCCTGTAACAAGCATTGCATATAAAAATTATACCAGTACCTGTAAGATGGTTTTCAGAACATAATTTACTTTCCATTACTCAAAGGAATTTTAAATAACCAGTAACACACAAATACAACTGTTGAACACATTTACCACAATTTAATTGGCTATCAAGGCCAATATTATGCTAGTTATAGCACAAATCATGATAGCTCAGTGAGAAAACCATTGTTTGAACGCTTTCCACAATGTCGGGGTAGCACAAGCTTCCTGTTGGGCCTTAGCAGCCTCCTGTTGGGCCTTAGCCTCAGCCTCCTGTTGGGCCTTAGCCTCAGCCTCCTGTTGGGCCTTAGCAGCCTTCCATTGGGCCTTAGCCTCAGTCTCCTGTTGGGTTTTAGCATTAGCCTCCTGTTGGGCCTTAACCACCTTAATGCCAGCCTCAGCAACTTCAACTTGGGCCTCAGCAACCTTGGCCTTAGCTTTAGCCACCTTCTCTTTAGCCTCACTCAGTGCTAATGAAGCATCAGCTATTTTGCAATCATCTTTGGATTTCTTTTCTTTTTCAAGCATCATAGACACCTCCTCTAGGTGAGCCTCAGTCACCTTCACCTCAAACTCAGAAGAATTAACCTTGGCCTCAGCCAACTTCACATGGCCCTCAGCCAACTTCACATGGCCCTCAGCCACTCTTACATGTGCCTCAGCCACCTGCACCTCCACCTCAACAGCTGTGTACTTTGCCTTTACTGCACATACCACATCCGCCACATTAGTTGAATTACTTGCCTTCACTGCTACTTCTTGAATACTGGAGGCCCTCTCTAGCATAGCTTTAGTGACCTTGACCTTGGCCTCGTCTACCTTAACCTCGACCTCAGCAACCTTCACCTTAATTTGAGCCACAGCAAGATCACAATCAGCAATTTTTTTAGGATTGGCTGCTATCTTCCCCTTTTCAAGCTTGGCCTCAGCAACCTCCACCTCAGCCTCCACAACCTTCACCCTAGCTTCAGCAGCATTCACCTTAACTTCAGCTACCGAAACTTTGGCACTAGCTATTTGTTCTGCATCAGCTGTTGTCTTTGCCTTTTCAAGCATTGCCTCTGCGATCTCCACATCAGCCTCTGTCACCTTCGTCTCAGCCTCAGCTACTTTCACTTTTACTTGTGTCACCTCAATGGTAGCATCAGCTATTTTTGTAGGATCACCTATTTTCTTTGCCAATTCAAGCTTAGCCATGGCCACCCTTACCTGAGCCTCAGAAACCTTCACCTCAGCACCAGCAACCTTGCACTTAATTTGAACCATGTGAGCATTATCATAGGATCCTTTTTCAGCATCTCTTGTTACTTTGGCTTCCTCAGGCTTGTACTCAGCAACCTTCAGCTCAACCTCGGCAACCATAACTTGGGCCTCAGCTACCTTTACCTCAGCCTCTGCCATCTTAATGTAAGCCTCAGCCACCTTTATCTCAGCATCCGTAACATTAATCTTAGCATCAGTCACCTTTACCTCAGACTCAGACACCTTTACTTTATCATTTGCTTTCTCAGGGTGCTCAGCGACTTCAACCCTAACATTAGCAAGGTTGACCGCAGCTTCAAACAGCTTTACCTCAGCCTTAACTACATTCAGCTTATATTTGGCCACTTCAGCATTAGCATCAGCTATTCTGGCAGCATTAGTTGTTTTCATTTCTTCTTTAAACTTGTATTCAGCCATCTTAACCTCCTGCTCAGTGACCTTAACATTAGCCTCGGCCAACTTTATCTGAACTTGGGCCAAGTTAACTTTTGCATCGGCTATTCCAACATGATTAGCTGCTTTCATTGCTTCTCTGAGCCTAGCCTCAACAGCTCCCATCTCAAAGCTTATTTCAATGGCTCTGAGTTTAGCACAATTAAATTGGGCCAAGTGTGAACTAGCATGATCATCATTCGCCATTGCACTACATTGGAAATGCATTAACTGGTCACGTGCTGATGATAATGCCTTCATAGGATCTGTCATCCTCCCTAAAATGCATAATCAGAGAAGAATATAAAAAAGTATTTTAAAATTCCATAGCCTTATAAATATTTTTTAATATGCAAAATCCGCATAGACAGCATGCAACCGTCGAGCCATAACAGAAAATCCTGTGTGGTTCCCAATAATTTGGAGTTGTAATGACTCAGTCGTCCAACATGCACTACATTCTACCTACATTGCTGATGTTTCTGTGTAGATTTGGATACATGTACTAAGTACGCTTAAATTAAAATTACCTTTTCCTACATGTGCTACCTGCTCTAAAATGATGTACCATAGCATGGTTCGATTCGCTCCACACAGACAGCTGAAAACGACTCTGAATGTACATGCTGCATTGTTCTGCATCTAGTTGTTAGTATCGCATGGAGCTAGTGCAACATCACTTCAGTGATAAATTTGAGGATAGTACGAAAGTGGTGCATGCAATATTAATAATATATCGATTGTCGTCCCTCGGGTAAATATATAGTTACAAATGTGCAGAAAGCAAGGAAGTGACGCCTTAAGGCTTGCTTTATGCTAAACTAGTACTTCTAGTGTAGACTTCCATTAGAATGTGTACCTTGGAGGGAGCACGTGCATGCATATGTGCAATTAGTACTGACGTTGACACTGAATTAAGTGCCAAGCCATGGCAGATTGTATATTATTCAGAAAGACGGGTTTTTGACATGTCTATACGGAGCTAGTTCTTCATCGTAGTTCAGGGAAGGGACAGTTCATTTAAAAGTGTTCAAGACAGGCAGTTGCTTTCGTCACCAATCTATATCAGTGAACATTGAGTGCATGGTGTTTAAACCCAGCAAAATGAAGGCTCCGAGAGGAGTTTTCGAATGGCTAGTCTTATGAGTGATGAGATTTGATATGATTCACGAAAATTATAATGCTACACAATACTCGTGTGCTAATATCTAAACTGTGCATGTGTCCGTCCCCGTCATGCTTCTATATATATACATGAGCTATATAGTTGACGCGGGATGTAGATTTGTCCAAAAGGGGCGGTCATGTGCCCATCAGGTCAAGTCTGGGACCAAGATTAAGGTAGCGCTGCCCTTGGGGGTGCGACCAGACGTGCCACTGTCATGCATGGTGAGTGCTCTCACTGCTTACAACCGAGCTGGACCAAAGGTGATGCTGCATGAGTCACGTCTTGGGTGCAGCCAGATGCTGATGCGCCATATACTTGGTCACCGCCTACCGTTGATATATGGCATGAAATCAGTGTACTATGCCTATTGAACTTAGACAATCCCCCCATTCACATACTACAATATGCTTGGGGGGGTGGTATTCATCACAACATTAAGCATTACTGTCAATAATCTAATCTCCTTTAGAAAACATTTTTAGCACAATCCAC
>OY811971.1:6012850-6145350 GCA_963681505.1 Eunapius fragilis | reverse complement strand
AGAATCACCTATAATAAGGGAAGTGTGTGGAGGTGATTTTGTGATCATCAATGATGACCTCCATGATGAGTTTAACAAGTTCAAACGCAAACTCTCCTCACACCTTTTCTCATCCCTGGATGATTCGTGCAGTGTAGTTGAAGGGATCGAACTTGTTATGTTTTGGTGCACATCAAGTAGCATATCAACTAAACCACTGCAAGTTCTAGAGAAAACTTACTTTCTCATGTCTGCATCACATCTAAATAACTTCTGCCAGTGGGTATACGACACAAGAAAGTTGTGCCTAAATGGAGACATTACTTGCCTACTATCATTCAATGGGGAGCATGCCATTACAGCTTCTTCATGTTTAAAAGTAGTGAATGAGGAGACAGTGGATATGATAAGCTACTTACCTGTGTGCAGAGATTGGCAAGAAAATAGATGTATTCTACTTGGGCTCAAATTTCTTCATGGAAATCAAACTCATTGCCAGAAGCCATCAATGATTGGAATTTCACAGGCCCCTTTGGCAATAGGAAGAATCAAAGGAGATGGAAATTGCTTCTTTCGATCAATTGCACAGACTGTAACTGGCTCACAAGAGGACCATGATGAAATCCGTTTAATGATCACTTCCTTCATGATGCACAATGCTTCCAAATTGTCCTGCCTCCTTGATCCACATGAGTCAATGGAATATTACATGCAGTGAACAAGAATGCAGTCACTAAATGTGTGGGCTACAGAAGTAGAAATCATTGCTGCTGCAACCATGCTACACACAGCAATTTGTGTATTTGCACCATCAGGAGGAATCTACAAATGGTTAAAGCACTCCCCAGTTATAATAGAGATATCCAAAGACAGCTATCAGGATGAAACTATTTTTATCACCAACATTGGGAATCATTTTGAAACCGTTAAGAAGATGTAAATGTAATATTGTCATGTCTCATGATGGGTATCATTTGCTTATGCAAGCACCATGCAAAAAATACTAATAAGCGGTGCGATGTTTAAAATCTGTTCTGCTTTGCCGTGCCTTAATTGAGTGGCTACTGCATGTAGTTCAATTCATTCGTCCAAGCATGTATAAAAATCACATTGCATTGGATAAAATTTGGCAGCTAAATTTAGTCCTACAATATTTACGACTAGGATGATTTTTGGCAGTGTGGGATGATTATTGGCAGCAAAAAAATATCCTAGGATGAAATTTTGCTGCAAAAAATCATCCTAGGATCATTCTTAGCAGCAAAATTTCATCCCATGGGATGAAATACTTCATCCTAGGATACTTTTTAGGTAGGATACTTTTTGCCATGACAGTTACTCTTATTGCTTCTTCAGAACTGGTATTTCGACGGAGATTCTTATTGTTCTTCATGTCTTGAGGTATACATCAGAACTTCTTCCCAGAACTTGGTATTTCTACGGATGAAATGATGCTGTAGATATCGATGCTAGTCTGAGAAAATCCTCAGAGAAAGGACAAAGTACAAAGAGATGTGGCGTGGGATGGTTTAGATGCTACTTTTTAGAAAGTTTTATTGTTGTTGGTATCACTATATCCCTGATTGTTGTCTGTTAAAATAATTTGGCCTAAGACAATTCTGTGTGTGCATGCACTTACGTGTGCGTGTGTCTGTGTGTGTGTGTGTGTGTGCATGTGCGCGCGTGTGGTATGTGTGATGAGTGTGTGCGTGTGTGTCGTGTGAATTTTTATTCCATTCGAAAACGTCTTAGTCGGAAAGGCATGATAGCATCTAAGAATACTGACAGCTCTTGACCTGGTTAGGGCGCGGCAGTTCAAGAGCTGTCAGCTACGTAATATGACATGCCCTAAAAAAGGCAAGTACTACCCGCTGAAGAACTTGCTATGCGCACTCTATGTACACAGCGCTTCAGTTGCTTCCAGTAAGTCATGGGTGTTTATTGTCTATTTGCTTCGGAAAGTGTGCACACGCGTGCATGCTTTACCTTATTTACAATTCGAATCATTATTACCCCACATTAAACTCAGTGGCTGTAAAATTGATGTATATTATTCCCCAGTGATGCACTGATGTGTAGTAGAATTCTGGTCCTGAAATATACTGCTTAATCTATGATAATGGAGCAGCTTCAGTTACTGCTTTATTACAAAAATTTTGTCACTAAAAGGCACATGTCAAAGTTAGTGGACTGCAAATGAAAGTGGGTAGTAAGTTCATACATAAGTTTTACTATTCCAATGCAATGTAAGGAAATTCCATGTATTTCACTAGCAGTGTCTCGGGCCTGGCTTTTTAAATTGTGTACAGGTGTGCACACTGTAAAATGCACCACACCCATAATGCATTTTGTGTACTTGAAATATGTTCCTGATAGAGGACAGTACGTTCTATTACTTGTATATGAAATCAATTTAATCAGTTCTTTTTTATTTTTTCTGTTGAGTTTGAAAATACAGTGTGTACACTTGTGCACACTTTAATACTGCACATGGCAGCATGGTTACAGACCTTAATTGTTACTATTTGCTCAAGCATTGAATGGCATAACATGTACATAAGATAGCCCTTGAAGATGCAGTATTCCACCATTGAAACACTGAATGAGCTAGCTGGCCTTTCGTTGTCATCAAACAGCAAATACTTACCCACATACACATGTACAAGACAGAAAGAACTGCTTGCTCTGTCCTCTCAATGGCTCCTATTTATGGCCTGCCATGTTCTATAGCTTGTATACCTGTTTGCAATCCCTGGCTGACTGCCCTGCCACGTTCTACAGCTTGTGAACCAATGTGCACTACACTACTTTATGCCCTGCCAAGTTAAGTCCTCTAGTATTTTAATCTGCTTGCAGTCCCCACAGCTTGTGAACCTGTTTGCAGTTCCTTTAACTGACTGCCCTGCCACGTCCTAGAGTTTTTTTAAATCTGTTTGCAGCCCCTAGCTGACTGTCGCCCCGCGTTCGTGAGTCAGAGCTGCGTTGTTAGCACCAACAGTGGGCTAATTGATTTCGTTAACACGCCATTTGGTAACCAAGCGCAAGTGGACACTGGGCGGGTCCTAAGAACTCTGGCCTCTCTCGTTGAACTACAGACTCACAGTACCTCCATATTTGTTTTTAAATGTCACGTGCGTACGAATTTTTGATTGCTTTTCTGGCCAAAAAAACTATGAGTTTTAAGTGCAGTTTTTTATGTTCTATATTTCCCCACATTCTGCAAAGACCCATCTTTAAAATGATGTAAAATCTGCTACAGGAATCCAGCAACTGTTAAAGATATGAAGGTGTAAATAAAGTGTGCACACCTGTACACACTGTACGTACAGTATGCACACCTGTGCACACGGGCGCAAATAGACATTATACCTCGGCTACTGAATTGACGCGCATGTTACCTCAACTCCAGGACCGAATGGATGCAAAGCTGCATGGATGATGGAGGAAAGAAGTATAGAAAGCAGAATTTCGTACTGCTTATTCATGTCGTTGTGATTCCATTATATAAAGTTTGCAACTCATGTTATTACTGGTTATTGGGAATGGATATAGTAGCCGAATGCAGATCGGGATATGCTACGATAACCACTCGTATACCGAAACTTCAGGGCTGCCAAAGGCCAGACTTGCCTTTTTTACTATGCCTACTGACCTTACACAACTCCCCCATTCACACACTACAATATGCTGGGGGGAGGGGGGGGGGGGGGGGGGCGGCATTCATCAAAACATTAAACATTACTATCAATAATCTAATCTCCTTCAGAAAACATTTTTAGCACAATCCACATTGCCGTGACGTACATGCGATTCTATAGAGTTCTTTCATGGTCACATGACGCGTGGGCTTTAATTGCGTTAATTGCTTTATTGTCCACCATATTGGTGCTCGGAAATATAGTTTTGGTACTTTTGATACGTATAACTCGCGCTCCGAGGGCACAAGTATTTTAGTCATGTGTTAGACCACAATAATATATATTTAAACGACACTCTGAAGTAATCCCATACTTCTCCGAGCACCAATATGGCGGACTAATTAGAAGATGAATGCTATTAAGTCACGCGATGAAAGAGCTCTATCAAGCCCGTAGCCAGGTCAGGAAAAGGGGGGTTCGAAAAAAAAAGAAATGTGGACCCAAAGTGGGCGTGGGTCACCAAAAGGGGGAGGGTGCGGGAGGGGGATGTACCCCTCCCGCGCTTCGCTCGGAAGCTTTTGAAAACATTGATTTGGCAACACAAAAGAATTAATAGTTTGCATGTACGTGTACCAAAACACTCACAACCGAAAAAAAGAACAAAATGAGCAATTCAATTTCATGCGACCTTCCAAGGCGAGCTGCCTGATATGAAAAGATGGGAAGGGGCTAATTAAACCTTAAGGCCGACATACACGCACGGGTCGACTTCCTGCCGATTTATCGCCTGCAACTCAAATGAATATGCGTAAAAACTCCGTAATCCTTAGTTTACTGAATTTTCACCCGTTATAATTTGAGTTGCAGGCAGAAAGTCGACCCGTGTATGTCGGCCTTAACATATCGTTTTGCTATGCAATCTAAATCGATCTTCGCTTTTTTTTAAAACAATGCTTCTGATTCAATGGCTGCTTAGTCATATATGAATTAATGGCACATAAAAAATAGTACATAATTAGGCAGGTTATACATTTATATAACACAATTAATTAGTATACAGTGACAGAGTGTTTTAACAGAATTCAAGGGCGGTAAATAGAGTCAAGTTCAATCTTTGGGTGCAGTGACAACTTCATCTAAGCACTTAATTGCTTCTGCGAGTCCGACTGAAGGAGTGGACTGTTCACTGTGTTGCCCATCGCCCGTTGCCTTACGCTTCGCATTTGGCAAAAAGGCATCAATTTACTGGCAAGATGCAGTGGCTCGTTCACGCTCTCATTTCTTTGGTTGGGAGCTACCTGGTATAGTCGATCGGCCCGGCGATTATTAATGCGACGGCGTATAGGTTAATTATTAATCCGGCGCAAATTGTTTTTAAATTATTGAAACGTAATTTGATAATTATAATAATAAACACAGGTTAACCGTTACGTTATGTTGTACGGGGAAGCCTAATCGCCTAAATCCGCCTTAGAGAGCTGCCTGCACGGCGGCACCGTAGTACTTCCACGTAAGCGGAGTGCAGGACCTTTATCCTCTGAGGGGGGGGGGGGGGGGGGGTCGTTCGAACCCCCCGAACCCCCCCTCTGGCTACGGGCCTGTCTATAGTTCAGTTTCGTCCTGCAGGCTCAGATTCGACGGCATAAATAGCCGCGTAGCAAGAATGGCAATATAAATACATGTTTCATATCATCCCCAAAAACTGGGAATTAACGAGAAAATGCAACGCAGAAAGAAGAAACAAGCGCATCATTTTTCATTTAGCAATTACCGAGCCACAGACATATATGGAGAGGCAACACTTCATGGAGGTCTATCCTACGTATTCGCACTATTAAAGGTTAAGCGCTGTGAACAGCTATAGTATTTCTGTACACAAGCATCCCCTGTAGTGGACTGGTACCAGTCTATACAGTTACATTAGATTTTGTAAACTCACCATGCACTATCGTTGATCAGCATCAAATGAAGTTATGAGTACTTACTAGGTTGTGAATGACTTATCAACACAATGTGATGGGTTAATAGCATATGACCTACCACTTCCGTTTTTATTTTACAACAGTTTTTTCTTTTTTTAAAGAGCCGCGTGACCTGCACCATGCACAACACACTACGCGTGCTCGCGTTTGACTAACATAACGTAAGAACTGTTTGCCGCTCTCTACTATCTGTGCAGCTTGAGAAACAGGTATAAATTCTTTACTTTCGCTAGATATCAATAGGTCACTTAACTCACCAAAATCTAGGCAATGCATGCAGACTCATTGCATATATGTTTACCACATGTATACAGCACCCTGGAGCTCTCATATTTCGGTAAGCGGTTGGTCGCTGTCTTGCACAGCACAGCTGCACAACTGCGGGGGGTATTCCAGCACCTTTCCGGGTGATGCACTCTCGCTTCAGACTCCTTCATGCCGTAAATCCACTATAATGATCTGTTCGAAGTGTAAAGTGCATGGTGACCTAAAAGGTAAGGCCTGATAAGTTTTTAAAATAGAAAGGTGACCACTGCCAATAATTCTTTCCTGGTGTCACGCAGTACTTTCGTTCATTCTTGCGATAAGACTGCTCCAATTCCAGTCTCCCACGCATCTGTATCCAGAATAAGGGTTTACTGAAGTCTGGAAATGCGAGAATCGGGGCAGCAACCAGCTGAGATCTCAGCTCCTGAAAGGAAATGGAACACTCTTCTGACCAACAGAACTCACGTCCTCGTTCGGTAATCTGATACTAGGGCTTCGCAATAGTTGCGAAATTCTGAACTGATATAATTTCTGTAGTATCCAACCAGCCCCGCTGCACGTCGCGCCCTGAGGGGACGATACCTTGGAAGCATTAAGTGGATCGAAGTGGTTTTCCACTTTGGATCTCATTTGCGGCTATTGGCAGGTTGAAATAGAAGAAAAAGATCGGCACAAAACGGTATTCTGCACCCGAGAAGGACTGTTTGAATTCAAAGTTATGCCGTTCGCATTGTGTATAGCTCCGGCGGTATTCCAAAGGATGGATCTGGTACTTTCCGGTATCCAGTGGAAACGCTGTCTCGTTTATATTGATGATAAGACCTAGTTTTCAATACGTATTATGCATGGAAATAAAAAACATTCTCTATGAGAAAGTTGGTGGCATATAGGAATTTGAAGGCAATGGTGGTGTGAAAAGGAAGGAAACAAGGGTCTATAAATAAGGAATACTCCAATATTGAGCACACGAACAACATACAATATCCTACATACATGTATAGAAATTTGCTAAATATAGAACTAGTCCGGAATATTCCATTTTCCCTTATTATTAGACCCTTGTTTCCTTCCCTTTTACATCATCATTGTCTTCAAATCCTATATGCCACCAACTTTCTCACAGAGAATGTCTTTTGTTTACTTGTTTCATTGATTTTTATTCATACCCGATTATGAGCCGTAGCATGTTAAGTAATCCATCTTGATATGAGAGGGAGGTTGTAAACGTACGACATACCTTTGAGTGACCTTAACTCTTTTCGCCGAGCGAGATGCATGTTCAGGACTATGGCAATATCGCTGTCTTTTAGCAGCCCGTTCCTTTTCAGGATCTGCTCCATACCTTGCACGTCGAGAGGTACGTTTCTTTTCAGGCTCTGCTCGATAGTTATCACGTTATCACTTTTCAAGCTCTGCTTTGTAGTTCCGCTCGGGCTGAATCTAATACGTCGTCACGAGTTTTGAGGTACTTTGCTCGTCGTTTGGCTTTCTTCTTCTTCTGACGTGAAGGCATATTGAGAAAAACAACTTCAATAAGCGTCAAACCTACGGTCTACAACGATCGAACACATGAATTAATTATAGTACGCACGTGCACGTATTAAATACATGTAGTGCCTAATTTGCAAAACCGGATAAAAGCCACAGTTAATTACCACTACGTGTAGTGCCCAGACCGTACACATTTGATTACATCATGTAAACTAGTACTTCGTATAAAGAGCGAAGTATGACCTATCCGAGTCGTGTCAGTGCAGTAAGCTAAACTGTACGTGATTCACTAACACAACCACCGATATATCTCATGTAGCCTCGAGACGTTTTGACCACAGAAGCGAGAATGCCAACGAATACTGAAGCCATTGGTGTGATTTTCATTTCTTAAAAGTGTTCCTATCCCGAGTTATGCGTGGTCTAGAACAAGAACAAGAAGAATAAGAACGAGAAATACGTGGGACTGGGTACGAGTTTGGAAAATAGTTTTGTTCTCTACTACCACGCGGTTTTGTGACATCAAACAAACACGAAACTGCTTGTTGTTGCCTTCTTGTACGATGATGACAACAAGGTAAGCCATCCGCTCGTCAGGAATCTTGTTAGAAGCGGGTCGCGTTTTTTAAATGATTTCGTAATCGGGGTCAAATCCTATAGAGCTCTTTCATGGCGTGGGCTTTAATTGCTTTATTGTCCGCCATATTGGTGCTCGGAAATATAGTTTTGGTACTTTTGATACGTATAACTTGCGCTCCGAGGGCACAAGTATTTTTTATAAATGTTAGTCATGTGTTAGGCCACAATAATATATATTTAAACGACACTCTGAAGTACTTCTCCGAGCACCAATATGGCGGACTAATGAAATGATGAATGCTATTAAGTCACGCGATGAAAGAGCTCTATATGAGATTTACTAACTCTCGATATTGTCATCGTGGGAAAAACCTTCGAGCATCAAAGACTACGCTGACGGGCGGGGCTGCATCTAAAACCCTCTAAGTGCTCGCTGTTCCAGGAGAAGGTGGTGTACCTAGGTCACGTCGTTACGAGAGAGGGAATTCACACCGATCCAAAGAAGGCTTACGTTGTGAAGACGTGGCCGGTTCTCACCTCTCGGTAGGGGGTAGGCCTCTTTCCATGTGATACAATATAGCTTCCGGTATAGTCGATGCAAAGCCGCAGATATCCATCCTTTATCGGACTAGGATTATTGGAGAAACCCACGGACTTGCATGACGATGGTTGGATGATATCCTTCTGAAGCATATCATCGATCGTCTTTTATGCTTGTTCTCTCCGAAATGGTGGGACCCGTCTGCACTGCTGCCTGACCCGGGGACTAGTACCTGTATCGATGGAATGTTTAACAGCACCTGTGCGACCCATATCATCACTTTTCTCAGCAAACACATCTTCAAATTCTATTAGTACTTCATAAAGGCGGTTTTTCTCTACAGGTGTTAAATCATCAACACTTTTGTTCACCATGTCATGCAGCAAACTGCGCTTACATGATGATATTTCCTCCGTCGTTGTCATCAGGTACTTTGCTGTTTTCACTTACTGGTGCCACCATCACTTCATCAAACGGTTTAGCAGTGGCCACATTTATTCCCTTGTAGATGACTGCCTCTGTTTGTAGGGGGTTTATGATTAGTATGGGTACCTGCCCACCTGGTGCATGGTGTCACCAGGGCTCCGGCCATAAGAATTGGAAGGTCAAATCATGGTCCTTCCACAAACCACGTGCCTGTTCCCTCAAACCTCAGCTACCGCTTGTACCTCACTGAACGGGGGAATAGCCAAGGTTTCCTGGAGTTCCTGGCTACATCTGTCGGTGTGGTTCCAGCTGGTCTTTCTTGTCACCTCCTCCAGTGGTACTATAACATTTCTGAATTGGAGGGTGTTCTTTGACAGGTCAATGACGCCTCCACATTTCTTCAGAAGATCTGATCCAACGATGCAATGTACACCGAGCATATCAACAATGACAAAGTCAGACACAAAAGTTGTACCAGCAATATCACGCAAGGAGTGACACGGATTCAAATCCGGGTGTAACATGCCATGTATTACACCTCAAACGTTTTTAAATGTCAGTGGTTCGTACATCAGTCAGCATGACGTCCTCTGAAAAAGTGGTGGCTGTTTTCCCCTAGTTATGGCGTCCCCCCAACCCCTATAAGTAATTTTTACTGTAGCGTTGCAATAAGATTACTACATGTAACTGTGTGTAAAATAGCTACTAACACTCATCTGAGCGTACAAATAGCGATTAACAAATGACTAAGATTGCAAAATCGATAATACCCCTCCCCCTTTGGCGCCCTTCGTGGGGTTGGCCCCTCCCTTCGGTAAGCGCAGGTGCCGCTTATACTACCCATTGCCGCATTGCGCTTATAAATAGTTGTAGTAATTCCCATTCCTCTCGCATTAACTTGCTCCAAAACGTGTCTTAACAACGTAGTTATTTTTGGCTGACTATACCGCTAGCTTTTATCTTAGCTTTGCAACTCTTGGATTGTTGATGCTGTCGTAGATTGATCTCGTCTATCAATTGTATGTGAAGCTGAGCGTTGCAACGATCGCAAATAGTTATATTCATGATGAAAGCGTGTGGTTTTGCAAATTAGCCTCAATCACGTGATAAGTACAGTTGGCCCCTCACTAATTTCCGTACAAATAATAAAATAGAATCGTGCTGATAGGCAGATAGTTGAGTTAAACCATATCGTCGCACGCATAGAAAACCTATGGACACTGCGAACAGTATGATGTTGTCATTATGTTGCAAAAAAAAATCATAAATGTTATTTTTGTTTTTCAAAAAAATTAATTTTAAGGAAAACCCCCCCCCCCCCCCCCCCCCCCCCAGACTTTGACACCTCATAACTTTTTTCCCCATACCCCTGCAAAAAATAATAGCATATTTGTGATGCTCTCAATGAGCTCTTCAAAGTTGGGGGATGGTGTCTTGCACTTCGTTTTTTGCCCCCCTCCCCTCGGGAACACCAAATAAATTTAGTGCAGGTTAGAGTATTTATACTGCCTAAAATTATTAATAAAAATCAATTTATATCATTATTAAATAGAACTTGTTAGATGTGATATGTGTCTATATGACATGTAAGGATAACGTGCCAGTAAATTTCGAAGCGATTGGTAGTATTGCCGTTCTTCAAAACCGTTCGCAGCTTGAGTTATACCTTCCTAAGAAGAAGACGAAGACGACGACCAAGAATTATTTTAGGACTGGGCACTAGAAAAAGGAAATTGTTTGTTTCTCTATAACAACACCGTTTTATGACACGGAACCAACGTAGAACTGTAGATCGTTGTGCTCTCATTCCATCGCGATAAAGAAAAAAGCGATCCGTTTCTCCGTTGTCCCCCCAGACGGTAGTGAAGTTTGATTAATGACATTCATCAACCCTCAATCAATCCTATATTGAACCTGCCTGCGCAGGTTCAGATTCTTCACAATTTGTTTTGTAAGCAACTTGTGTTTGTAGCGTTTTTAAAGATCCAAACTTTGAAGCGGCAAGAAGCGGCACGTGTTAATAGGTGGGCATCTCTTAATCTATTACTTTGCTTTAGAAGGTCGCCCTTTTTCACCCATTTGTTCCCTTAGGCGGTTGCACGTGATATTATTACATTCTGCAACCGAGTAATCCAATTTTATTTATTCCTGTAACAAGCATTGCATATAAAAATTATACCAGTACCTGTAAGATGGTTTTCAGAACATAATTTACTTTCCATTTCTCAAAGGAATTTTAAATAACCAGTAACACACAAATACAACTGTTGAACACATTTACCACAATTTAATTGGCTATCAAGGCCAATATTATGCTAGTTATAGCACAAATCACGATAGCTCAGTGAGGAAGCCATTGTTTGATGGTTTTCCACCATGTCGGGGTAGCACAAGCCTCCTGTTGGGCCTTAGCAGCCTCCTGTTGGGCTTTAGCAGCCTCCTGTTGGGCCTTAGCCTTAGTAGCCTTCCATTGGGCCTTAGCCTCAGCCTCCTGTTGGGTTTTAGCATTAGCCTCCTGTTGGGCCTTAACCACCTTAATGTCAGCCTCAGCAACTTCAACTTGGGCCTCAGCAACCTTGGCCTTAGCTTTAGCCACCTTCTCTTTAGCCTCACTCAGTGCTAATGAAGCATCAGCTATTTTGCAATCATCTTTGGATTTCTTTTCTTTTTCAAGCATCATAGACACCTCCTCTAGGTGAGCCTCAGTCACCTTCACCTCAAACTCAGAAGAATTAACCTTGGCCTCAGCCAACTTCACATGGCCCTCAGCCAACTTCACATGGCCCTCAGCCACTCTTACATGTGCCTCAGCCACCTGCACCTCCACCTCAACAGCTGTGTACTTTGCCTTTACTGCACATACCACATCCGCCACATTAGTTGAATTACTTGCCTTCACTGCTACTTCTAGAATACTGGAGGCCCTCTCTAGCATAGCTGTAGTGACCTTGACCTTGGCCTCGTCTACCTTAACCTCGGCCTCAGCAACCTTCACCTTAATTTGAGCCACAGCAAGATCACAATCAGCAATTTTTTTAGGATTGGCTGCTATCTTCCCCTTTTCAAGCTTGGCCTCAGCAACCTCCACCTCAGCCTCCACAACCTTCACCCTAGCTTCAGCAGCATTCACCTTAACTTCAGCTACCGAAACTTTGGCACTAGCTAATTGTTCTGCATCAGCTGTTGTCTTTGCCTTTTCAAGCATTGCCTCTGCGATCTCCACATCAGCCTCTGTCACCTTCGTCTCAGCCTCAGCTACTTTCACTTTTACTTGTGTCACCTCAATGGTAGCATCAGCTATTTTTGTAGGATCACCTATTTTCTTTGCCAATTCAAGCTTAGCCATGGCCACCCTTACCTGAGCCTCAAAAACCTTCACCTCAGCACCAGCAACCTTGCACTTAATTTGAACCATGTGAGCATTATCATAGGATCCTTTTTCAGCATCTCTTGTTACTTTGGCTTCCTCAGACTTGTCCTCAGCAACCTTCAGCTCAACCTCGGCAACCATAACTTGGGCCTCAGCTACCTTTACCTCAGCCTCTGCCATCTTAATGTAAGCCTCAGCCACCTTTATCTCAGCATCCGTAACATTAATCTTAGCATCAGTCACCTTTACCTCAGACTCAGACACCTTTACTTTATCATTTGCTTTCTCAGGGTGCTCAGCGACTTCAACCCTAACATTAGCAAGGTTGACCGCAGCTTCAAACAGCTTTACCTCAGCCTTAACTACATTCAGCTTACATTTGGCCACTTCAGCATTAGCATCAGCTATTCTGGCAGCATTAGTTGTTTTCATTTCTTCTTTAAACTTGTATTCAGCCATCTTAACCTCATGCTCAGTGACCTTAACATTAGCCTCGGCCACCTTTATCTGGTCACGTGCTGATGATAATGCCTTCATAGGATCTGTCATCCTCCCTAAAATGCATAATCAGAGAAGAATATAAAAAAGTATTTTAAAATTCCATAGCCTTATAAATATTTTTTAATATGCAAAATCCGCATAGACAGCATGCAACCGTCGAGCCATAACAGAAAATCCTGTGTGGTTCCCAATAATTTGGAGTTGTAATGACTCAGTCGTCCAAAATGTACTACATTCTACCTACATTGCTGATGTTTCTGTGTAGATTTGGATACATGTACTAAGTACGCTTAAATTAAAATTACCTTTTCCTACATGTGCTACCTGCTCTAAAATGATGTACCATAGCATGGTTCGATTCGCTCCACACAGACAGCTGAAAACGACTCTGAATGTACATGCTGCATTGTTCTGCATCTAGTTGTTAGTATCGCATGGAGCTAGTGCAACATCACTTCAGTGATAAATTTGAGGATAGTACGAAAGTGGTGCATGCAATATTAATAATATATCGATTGTCGTCCCTCGGGTAAATATATAATTACAAATGTGCAGAAAGCAAGGAAGTGACGCCTTAAGGCTTGCTTTATGCTAAACTAGTACTTCTAGTGTAGACTTCCATTAGAATGTGTACCTTGGAGGGAGCACGTGCATGCATATGTGCAATTAGTACTGACGTTGACACTGAATTAAGTGCCAAGCCATGGCAGATTGTATATTATTCAGAAAGACGGGTTTTTGACATGTCTATACGGAGCTAGTTCTTCATCGTAGTTCAGGGAAGGGACAGTTCATTTAAAAGTGTTCAAGACAGGCAGTTGCTTTCGTCACCAATCTATATCAGTGAACATTGAGTGCATGGTGTTTAAACCCAGCAAAATGAAGGCTCCGAGAGGAGTTTTCGAATGGCTAGTCTTATGAGTGATGAGATTTGATATGATTCACGAAAATTATAATGCTACACAATACTCGTGTGCTAATATCTAAACTGTGCATGTGTCCGTCCCCGTCATGCTTCTATATATATACATGAGCTATATAGTTGACGCGGGATGTAGATTTGTCCAAAAGGGGCGGTCATGTGCCCATCAGGTCAAGTCTGGGACCAAGATTAAGGTAGCGCTGCCCTTGGGGGTGCGACCAGACGTGCCACTGTCATGCATGGTGAGTGCTCTCACTGCTTACAACCGAGCTGGACCAAAGGTGATGCTGCATGAGTCACGTCTTGGGTGCAGCCAGATGCTGATGCGCCATATACTTGGTCACCGCCTACCGTTGATATATGGCATGAAATCAGTGTACTATGCCTATTGAACTTAGACAATCCCCCCATTCACATACTACAATATGCTTGGGGGGGGTGGTATTCATCACAACATTAAGCATTACTGTCAATAATCTAATCTCCTTTAGAAAACATTTTTAGCACAATCCACATTGCCGTGACGCACATACGATTCTATGCTTCAGTTTCGACCTACAGGCTCACGTTCGGTGGCATAAATAGCCGCGTAGCAAGAATGGCAATATCAATATATGTTAAACATCATCCCCAAAAACTGGGAATTAACGAGAAAATCCAATGCAGAACGACCAAACCAGCGCATCAATTTTTATTATCAATTACCGAGCCACAGGCATATATAGAACAACACAGGGCAGAAAAAGAACGATGCCATTTCAGTGCGTCGCTTCTTGAGTAACTATCCAGATATGCACATGCAGTATAAATGCATGATTAAGATATGAAATATATAATTAGACGACAAACAATACTATTTTTACAGTGTCTTTGTCTCGACGATTGAGACGCTGTACATATACCGTTAAAATGATATATATGGAGAGGCAACACTTCATGGAGGTCTATCCTTCGTATTCGCACTATTCCAAATTAAAGGTTAAGCGCTGTGAACAGCTATAGTATTTCTGTACACAAGCATCCCCTGTAGTGGACTGGTACCAGTCTATACAGTTACATTAGATTTTGGAAACTCACCATGCACTATCGTTGATCAGCGTCAAATGAAGTTATGAGTACTTACCAGATTGTGAACGACTTATCAACACAATGTGATGTGTTAATAGCATATGACGTACCACTTCCGTTTTTATTCTACAGCTGTTTTTTTTTTTTAAGGAGCCGCGTGGCCTGCTCCATGCATATAGTATTGTCATTTATTATGTAAAAAATTGTAATTGCCTAATTTAACCCTTGAGAACATTATAGAAGATTCATCGTAGGTACTTAAGCTACCGCTCAGCAGAGGAAGATCAGATCATTGGAGGCTGGCATACTGACGGATGGACGGAGGCGCGAACTGATGTTATTTGTGTGCCTATTGCTGTGTGATTCTTATCGCTGCTCTAAGCTGATATTGATTCATAAACAGGCTGCCATTGGGTCACGAGCGCGGGTTTTCCAGTACTTCACAATGCACAACACACTACGCGTGCTCGCGTTTGTACGGTGGCCCGGTAGGTCGCGGGTACGAGCAGCGGTTTGAGAGCAAAAATGAGTACGAGCAACGGTCTGAGAGCAAGCAAAATTGCGTACGGTCCGAGAGCGAAATTGCGTACGGTCTGAGAGCAAAATTGCGTACGGTCCGAGAGCAAAAACGCGCAGGAGCTGAGAGCAAAAATGCGTACGAGCTGAGAGCAGTTGTTTACATTGGATTTAGGCATTACGCCATTTGTTTTTTTCTTTAAAAAATGGCTTCCAGATGCATCGCTAGAGTCATTCGTTTGTAAATTTACCCAAGGGCTGTTAACTTGTCCAAGGCTAGGGCTGTTAACATCCTGAGGCAGCGCAAGGCAGCTATTCTCGATCCCTGATAGAGCACCGGTGTTTGTGTGTACGTGTTTGTGTGTGTGTGTGTGTGTGTGTGTGTGTGTGTGTGTGTGTGTGTGTGTGTGTGTGTGTGTGTGTGTGTGTGTGTGTGTGCATGTGTGTGTGTGCGTGTGTGTGTGTGTGCGTGCGCGTGCGCGCGCGCGTGTGTGGTGTGTGTGTATGTGTGTATGTGTGTGTGTGTGTGTGTGTGTGTGTGTGTGTGTGTGTGTGTGTGTGTGCAATTCCTTTTACATCGTGATGTGTATCTCTTTATTTGTCATACACTGGTACAGTTAAGAGCAGTCTTGGGAGATTTACCAAAAGCACGGTGCGTTATGTTTTCTAAATTAAGTTTTCAATTTATCTTCAGAGCTTATTACGCATATAGACAGCTGTGGTCTTATCTTATTTACTTTGCACTAAGTCGGCTGACTGAAGTGTGTGTGTGTGTGTGTGTGTGTGTGTGTGTGTGTGTGTGTCTGTGTGTGTGTGTGTGTGTGTGTGTGTGTGTGTGTGTGTGTGTGTGTGTGTGTGTGTGTAGTTGTCTGCATCATGCATGTGTATGTTCTGGTCGTTAAAGAAGGGAAATTTACTTTTAAATCATGCATACTTTCATTTATTGTTTTGTTCACTATTGATTGGGCCAAGGATCTTGTAACACTCAAGATTGAGATAATCAGCTTGCTGACATGTTGTCTCTCTCTCTCTCTCTCATTGCGTTGTTGCAGCTTTGATTGCCTCCCTGTCATTCTCAGGCTTGGGCAGTGCTGTTAACAGTAGGCGACGGCAGTGTTCAACACCAAGGTCTCCCTCTCCAATGCCATCTCTTATCTGGACTCTCCCATTCCCCAGAGGGTCTTGTCAGGAATGATAATGATATAAGCTCGACATTTCCACCATCTTGTTGGAGTCTTCCTCCCCAGCCAACAGAGCTTACCTTCTGTCAGTAGCAGTTAGCTCCTCATGCTTCCTCTTGGCTATCGGTGGTACCTTCCCCTTTTGGTGACCAAACGGGTTGAGAGCAGTATTGGGGTAGAATGGGCACATAGACTGATCGGAAGTATCCAACTCAAGCCACCACCAATGGCCATCTGGTACTCATTGGAATCCATGCAGGTACAAACTCATACTAGGCGAAGTGACCACCGATAGCCAAGAGGAAGCATGAGGAGCTAACTGCTACTGACAGAAGGTAAGCTCTGTTGGCTGGGGAGGAAGACTCTAACAAGATGTGGAAATGTTGAGCTTATATCATTATCATTCCTGACAACACCCTCTTGGAAATGGGAAGGTCTGTCATGAAAAATTTCATCCGGGGGCAAAATTTCATCCTAGGATTATTTTTTGCAAGTCACATCCGGCCAAAAATTATCCGACCCTGCAATTTTTCATCCTACCCATCCTTTTGTTAGCGCCACGTGTGACTGTCAGCTTATTTGAATCAGCCTCGCCTAGAATGGAAGATGATAGCTCCGAAGACATTGTGGACTTCGTATATGTCTATTTGACTGGAAAGGGGTACCCTTCAAATTGCACTTCGTCTATGAAAAGGCAAATTAGGCAGCGGTCATCGATGTTTGTAGTCGTTAACGGGGAGCTGTATTATAAGAAAGGACAAGATCAGGTAAACTGGGCTATTGGGCACACCTCGCGCTACGACTTTATCGCACACAACTTTAGACTGTCAGATACATCCAGGACAGGAAAGAAAGAACAAAAATTGCGTTATCCTGTCACGTTGATGCTACGTCAGGACACATGGGTTTGAAAAAAACATTAGCCCGAATCACGGAGAGATTTGCTTGGAAAGGCATGACTGAAGATGTAAAGAGCATTGTAAGTCCGTATAAACATTTCATTCTAATTTATTCGTACTTATGCAGATCTCAACATGTGATCAGTGCCAGCGCGTCAATTCGAAGTTGACAACCACCACACCTGAACTCCACCCTGTACCTGTACAGTCACCTTGGTTTCATGTTGTAATGGATTTTGTGGGTCCTGTAACTCCTAAATCAGTTCATGGAAATTATTACATATTAACCCTGAGTGATTATTTCACCAAGTGGGTGGAAGCAGTTCCCCTTCCAACAAAAGAGGCTCCAGGAGTTGCAAAATCACTTCTGAAGGTACATGCATAAGTGATTTAGCTGATTTTCATGGTGCAAGAGTATCCTACCCAAACTGATGAAGTACTCCATTGTCATTGTTGGCAGATTTTCATGCGTATGGGGTTTCCCAGGTTACTGACAAGTGACCAAGGAGGAGAATTCAAAAGCAATCTTGACAGAGAGATGATGAAGACATTAGGAATTAAGCATCATTTTACCACACCGTACCACCCACAGGTAATGTGTATACAGTTCATGAATTTAGTACTGATTAATCTTACAATGGCTTGTCAGGCTAATGGGTTAGATGAAAGGTGGAACCAAACTTTGAAAATATGATTGTGAAGTATGTCAGTTCAAGGAAAGAGATATGGGATGAATATCTGGACACATGTGTCTTTGCATACAATACAAGTCGTCATGAGTCATCATTAAACACACCCTTTGAAGTGATGTTTGGTCGAAAGGCTGTCATTCCTATTGAGCTGACATACTTGGATCCAGGAAGCCAATTGTTGAGCAATTACATGAAGTCCTCAGAAAGTGTTGTGCCGGTAAACATAATGGTGTTGTGTATTTTCTATGCAAAACTGTATCTTGTATACATTTTGACATGTGTGATCACAATCCTTTTCTTTCAGATTGATTTTGTAGGTGGTCTGAATAAGCATAGGCAGGAGATACTTGAGATGGTGGAAAAAAACATATCAATCGCGCAGAAAAGGCAAAAAACTGCATATGACCGGAAGCATGCCAATCCATGCAAATTTCAGGTTGGTGCAAGTATGCATATGAATAATTGCAGACATGTAGGTACATGTTTTATTGTGTATATTCCACAGGTGGGCATGGAGGTGCTTCAAAAGGATTTCAGGAGGTGTAAACGTAAAGGAGGAAAAATGGATCCCAAATGGCTGAGCCCAAGCCTGATAACTCATGACCTTGGTAAAGGCTTTTACTCTCTTGTGACATTAGATCAAAAGAAGATTGTGACCAAGAGGTTCAATGGCTCGCCTCAAGTTATACCTATGTCCACCTTCATCTCCTCACCAGTCCACACCCCCTGCATCCCCTCACCTGTCCCCACTACCAGCATCCCCTCACCTGTCCCCACCACCAGCATCCCCTCATCAACACACACCACCAGCATCTCCTCACCTGTCCACATCACCTGAGGTTGTGGAAAAGGCAATGAAGACAAAAGAAGTGAATTAAATCACAAAGCACTTCATGAACAGCTTTATTCCCCACACCTGTTGCGTTTGTGGCGAACTGGTGCATGTGAGCTGTTTTACAAAGCTGAAGAAGATGACGAAGAATTAGATGTAAGCTCTCACTCATTTCACATTTAAATTTTAATGGAACCTTCTTCATTATGTGCACAGGAAAAAACATTGCATTTGCAGAAGGATGAATTTGCCCTGAGTAAAGATCTAACTGTGTCTCTTTGGATAGATTACCGAATCTACTTTGGAGAATCACCTATAATAAGGGAAGTGTGTGGAGGTGATTTTGTGATCATCAATGATGACCTCCATGATGAGTTTAACAAGTTCAAACGCAAACTCTCCTCACACCTTTTCTCATCCCTGGATGATTCGTGCAGTGTAGTTGAAGGGATCGAACTTGTTATGTTTTGGTGCACATCAAGTAGCATATCAACTAAACCACTGCAAGTTCTAGAGAAAACTTACTTTCTCATGTCTGCATCACATCTAAATAACTTCTGCCAGTGGGTATACGACACAAGAAAGTTGTGCCTAAATGGAGACATTACTTGCCTACTATCATTCAATGGGGAGCATGCCATTACAGCTTCTTCATGTTTAAAAGTAGTGAATGAGGAGACAGTGGATATGATAAGCTACTTACCTGTGTGCAGAGATTGGCAAGAAAATAGATGTATTCTACTTGGGCTCAAATTTCTTCATGGAAATCAAACTCATTGCCAGAAGCCATCAATGATTGGAATTTCACAGGCCCCTTGGCAATAGGAAGAATCAAAGGAGATGGAAATTGCTTCTTTCGATCAATTGCACAAACTGTAACTGGCTCACAAGAGGACCATGATGAAATCCGTTTAATGATCACTTCCTTCATGATGCACAATGCTTCCAAATTGTCCTGCCTCCTTGATCCACATGAGTCAATGGAATATTACATGCAGCGAACAAGAATGCAGTCACTAAATGTGTGGGCTACAGAAGTAGAAATCATTGCTGCTGCAACCATGCTACACACAGCAATTTGTGTATTTGCACCATCAGGAGGAATCTACAAATGGTTAAAGCACTCCCCAGTTATAATAGAGATATCCAAAGACAGCTATCAGGATGAAACTATTTTTATCACCAACATTGGGAATCATTTTGAAACCGTTAAGAAGATGTAAATGTAATATTGTCATGTCTCATGATGGGTATCATTTGCTTATGCAAGCACCATGCAAAAAATACTAATAAGCGGTGCGATGTGTAAAATCTGTTCTGCTTTGCCGTGCCTTAATTGAGTGGCTACTGCATGTAGTTCAATTCATTCGTCCAAGCATGTATAAAAATCACATTGCATTGGATAAAATTTGGCAGCTAAATTTAGTCCTACAATATTTACGACTAGGATGATTTTTGGCAGTGTGGGATGATTATTGGCAGCAAAAAAATATCCTAGGATGAAATTTTGCTGCAAAAAATCATCCTAGGATCATTCTTAGCAGCAAAATTTCATCCCATGGGATGAAATACTTCATCCTAGGAATACTTTTTAGGTAGGATACTTTTTGCCATGACAGTTACTCTTATTGCTTCTTCAGAACTGGTATTTCGACGGAGACTCTTATTGTTTATCATGTCTTGAGGTATACATCAGAACTTCTTCGCAGAACTTGGTATTTCTACGGATGAAATGATGCTGTAGATATCGATGCTAGTCTGAGAAAATCCTCAGAGAAAGGACAAAGTACAAAGAGATGTGGCGTGGGATGGTTTAGTTGCTACTTTTTAGAAAGTTTTATTGTTGTTGGTATCACTATATCCCTGATTGTTGTCTGTTAAAATAATTTGGCCTAAGACAATTCTGTGTGTGCATGCACTTACGTGTGCGTGTGTCTGTGTATGTGTGTGTGTGCATGTGCGCGCGTGTGGTATGTGTGATGAGTGTGTGCGTGTGTGTCGTGTGAATTTTTATTCCATTCGAAAACGTCTTAGTCGGAAAGGCATCAGTGGCGGATACAGGGGGGGGGGGGCAAACCCGGCCTATGCCCCCCCTAACTAAAAAGGATACGCCTCCTGTCAATTGTAATGAATTTAATTACATGTAGCTCGTGCCTGTTAACTTGCTTACGTGTTAAATATCACCCCTGTCCCGTGGCCCTTTTTCTATTGTGCTATTGAGCGTTCAGTTCGTACATTGCAAATTTCAATTCAGTGCCGTCAGGAAAGTGCGGAGTCCCATGCATATGGCTAAGCGTCAGCTGACCATTGCTGAAGTATTTGCGGCGAGCAAAAGTGTACGTGCCAATGAATCATTACTGAATCAAACTACTCACACTTAAAATTCATTTTGTAGCGAAGAAAGCAGAGTAAACCAAACTCTCTAGTCACAACCATAGCAGACAGAAATCCTACCATGTTCCCAAATATTACAACTATCATTAAATTACTGCTATTGACCTCTGTAATATCAAGTGGAGTGGAAAGAGCTAATTCCTCTTTTGAGATTTATTAATAATGTCTATCGCAGCACTATGGGAGAAGACATATTTAATGTGTTAATGTTACTGTACGTGCACAAATATATTGAACTTAATAGTGATGCTATCATTGACAGCTATATAGTCGACAATACCCACAATACTCTCGGAGGATGCTTCTATTTGTGAAGTGTGACTGCTATATAGGTCTCTTTAATCATTTGTATCCGTGAATACATAATTTCCAAAGTGCACATTAAATATGGCGATCCGTGTCAACGGAGATTTCGAGAACTCGCTGTGCACAGCTGCTGGTTTCTTGGTGCAGTACATCACGTGGGTAGAGACTGTTGTGTCGTGCTGGATCAACGTCTACGTTATGTCTTCGGGGTCCAGATGAACAAGCGAAAACACGAAATCACAGGAATCGGACTTAGTATTCTTCTATGCAAAAACAAAAACCCGGTGGCTAAGGTTTTTGGGGCGGATATGATGTTGCTTACTGCACTTTCCCAGACACCCTGGGAAGTTTGGAGGGGCACGCCCCCATTCCCATCCTTATTAATGCCCCCCCTAACACAAAATCCTGTATCCGCCCCTGGGCATGATATAGCATCTAAGAATACTGACAGCTCTTGAACTGGTTAGGGCGCGGCAGTTCAAGAGCTGTCAGCTACGTAATATGACATGCCCTAAAAAAGGCAAGTACTACCCGCTGAAGAACTTGCTATGCGCACTCTATGTACCGTACTGACAAGACGTTTTGGCGGCGACTATTTGGCGGAAGGCTCCGCCAACTGTGCCGCCATTAACTTAATATTAAATTTTTTCCGCCAATATGTTATCAGCGTCGCGGAAGGGGGCGGGGGAGGGACATTACGCACATAATTGTATAAGTATCCCTAGACCTATGGCTCTTAATCTTGCCCTGCTAAATGATTACCGTACATGTAAATGTACAATGCACAGACATACGGCGCCTGTAGTGTTCATACCGGTACTACTATATACCCGGTAGCGGGTCGGCCATACGAAATAATTCCTTTCTTCTCTTCAACTGATACCAGTACACATCCCCGACGGCTGACCCGTGCACCCAGTCGATTCAATGACGGTGCATCTGAATCAGAATCCGATTCAGATCTTTCTGATGCTGAGGTTGACGACGAACTTCACTTCAATCTATATATTATCTCTGCTTCAATGGGATGCTTCAGAGGATGAGGAGGAGGATGCAGCCCTGGCTGCCGCTTTTGCGGAGGCAGCAGGTGCTCTTCGACCTATTCAGTCTAAATAGAAGTATGATCAACAGCTACGCTAACATTCATCATTTCATTTCCGCCAATTATAAATCGCCATAAATTTAAAGATTCTGAGACTTCCGCCAATTACAAATCGCCAGTTAGTTAAAATGAATAGTTTTGGCTCCGCCAAATAGTTCTCTCCGCCATTACGTCTTGTCAGTACGGTACACAGCGCTTCAGTTGCTTCATGGGTGTTTATACCTCGGCTACTGACTTGACGCGCATGTTACCTCAACTCCAGGACCGAATGGATGCAAAGCTGCATGGATGATGGAGGAAAGAAGTATAGAAAGCAGAATTTCGTACTGCTTATTCATGTCGTTGTGATTCCATTATATAAAGTTTGCAACTCATGTTATTACTGGTTATTGGGAATGGATATAGTAGCCGAATGCAGATCGGGATATGCTACGATAACCACTCGTATACCGAAACTTCAGGGCTGCCAAAGGCCAGACTTGCCTTTTTTACAGCATGTCATATTACGTAGCCGTCCGCCGCTTAACCATCATCAAGGACCGGCCGTACCGTACACACCGAATCTTATCTATACATGCTCGTTCTTGAGTTGAAGTGTGTTTCACTGTGTGTGTGTGTGTGTGTGTGTGTGTGTGTGTGTGTGTGTGTGTGTGTGTGTGTGTGTGTGTGTGTGCGTGCGTGCGTGCGTGTGTGTGTGTGTGTGTGTGTGTGTGTGTGTGTGTGTGTGTGTGTGTGTGTGTGTGTGTGTGTGGTATTTGGAATTTACGCGATTTTCCAATTCCCAGGCCAAATGATAGGAATTTTGGCGCGAATTTCCTATATCCCAGGACATATTTGAAATTTTGGCACAAACGGTGCGCGAATTCCCAGTTCCCAGCACAAACGGCACGCAAGTTCCCAGTTCCCAGACCACGCTGGGATTATGGCACAAACGGTACGCGAGTTCCCAGACCGCGTTGCGCGCAGATAAGTTGGCTGCTATGAAAAATTTAACGCTATCGAACTATGGCACGAACGGTATTCATACGCTGCGCTGCGTGGAAATTCTATGGTGGAATTCACTTGTGCAGGGATCGTAGTAAGTTTGAACGTGTGTCAGTGTTCTTTTAAACTCAAACCAGGCAAATCGATTTACGAAGAAAACATAAAAAGGTGGAGTCTTTACAATGCCGTGTTCTTAACAATAAATAGCACAAAAGAAGTTCACCGCTGAAGACAGAAATCGAACGTACGGTTGGCAAGTAAACTCATTAACATCTACGTTGGAAATTGTGTACAGTTTTGACAATTACCGTAGCGTGTTCTTTAATACAGAAAGCCGACAGCAAGTACAGCATAAAACCACTGCTCCGCTACTAAACAAAGGATCGAACCTGCCCTAAAAAAGGCAAGTACTACCCGGTGAAGAACTTGCTATGCGCACTCTATGTACACAGCGCTTCAGTTGCTTCCAGTAAGTCATGGGTGTTTATACATCGGCTACTGACTTGACGCGCATGTTACCTCAACTCCAGGACCGAATGGATGCAAAGCTGCATGGATGATGGAGGAAAGAAGTATATAAAGCAGAATTTCGTACTGCTTATTCATGTCGTTGTGATTCCATTATATAAAGTTTGCAACTCATGTTATTACTGGTTATTGGGAATGGATATAGTAGCCGAATGCAGATCGGGATATGCTACGATAACCACTCGTATACCGAAACTTCAGGGCTGCCAAAGGCCAGCCGGCCTGACAGGCCAGGGACCTGGCCTGACCTGTCAGGCCGGACCACGCCCTCATTGTGCAGATCAAGCTTACTTCTTGTTCAGAAATTGCAATTCAAATAGTAATGTAATAGTGAAGATGATCGATTGTAAAATAATAATAAATCTTACTGAGATGCGAATAAATATGGAACAGTTTATTATTTTGAGCAATATAGCATTGGCTTATTTCTTTCGAAGCATCTATGCATGCCAAACATCATATTCCTTAACTGTGTTGCGAAGGCTGCTGCACCATAGATAGTATATGGCTGCCCACATGCACATTGTTGTTCATCCTTGTAATGCCGTTCAATGTGTCTGGACAAAGTCTGGTGTTCCCTGGAGAACGGCCTGTGGCAGTAATCACACCACGCTTTATCTGCGTAGGCCTATACTCCTTTGATGTATGGACCTTGAAATGAGACCAGATAGCGGATGTGTTTGCACTACTATACAGTACTACTAAACCTTCGCAATGGCGCAAATCTCACGAGTTCCTCGGGATTGTATTCCCACAGATCCGGGTTTGAAACAGGTTTGAGCCGCTGACCAGAAGGTATAGGAATCGTAGAAACCGACGGACACGCTTCGATGATTGACAGCGCAATAACGTACCATAATGATTGACATTTATAAACTTATGGTCTGCCAGGCCGACTTGTCAGGCCGGACCCCTAGCCGGCCTACGGCAGCCCTGCCTGTTACCATATTGTTAGCAATGTCTACATGCAGCCCATTGTAACGATACCTAACAACATTCATAAGTATAAGGCCTCGTGATCCGTAATTAAACATTGCCTGCCATGTAACATTACGTAACAAACCCTCCTACATGCATGCATGTGTACGTGTGTACACACTACACAACCAATTCTTATGGGCAGCCCCGGATCCAGCATAGGCTCGGGGGGGGCGGCCGCCCCCCCCATTCATACGAAATGCCGCCCTCTGGGACCAATTGCCGCCCCCCCCCCCCCCCCCCCCCCCCCCCGCTCCATTCCCCACGCACTATCACGCACGCGCGCACAAACCAAGATATAAATCATCGAACGGCAAGCAGCACCCCCCCCCCCCCCCCCGCTTTTGAATCGGGCCTAAAACGGACAGCACCCCCCCCCCCCCCCCCCCCCCCCCGCTTTTTGTATCCGCCCCTGGCTTCGCATGCATTCATTGTCAATGTGCCGCCCCTCCAGTAAAACCGCCCCCCCCTTAGCCAAATCCTGGATCCGGGGCTGCTTATGGGGTATGGGGTGTGATTAGTGCCAAATGTCGAACACGCGCAGCGCAGCAATTGACATGCAGCGCAGAGATCTCGTGCCCAGATATCATATGTGTATCGAAGCTGAGAAAAACATTATTTGCATGGTCGGGCTGGCTGACATGGCCGTATACAGCTAGGTGCAGGGGAAAAAAGGATTAAAGAATATATACAGCCCTACAGCATTCTATGAACGACCAGTAGGCCTTATCTGGCCACTCTTGCTACAATTACAATAACCCATGTAATGGTACGTCTGTTTGTTATTCTATTTGATGCGCATCCATGTTTTTACGGCGGTGTAAACTGTAGTTCTTTTCGAGCGGCAAATGGTGACGTCGAATTTGAGGTGATCGATGTTGTGCGGGGGGGGGGGGGGGGGGGGGGGGGGGCCCTCCGGGAACTATACCCCCATATCTTTTATTCAGTACGAATAATTAAGCAAGTTATCATAACGAAAGCGGGTCCTTAAGTCCTTCTAATTCTTCAGGATTGGAAGAAGTATAAGGCTACTTTAATTAACCTCACCCGAAAGATTGTATGGTTACACACGCGCTTGGGTCTGCTCTTATATTCAAATTTCTGCATAGTAGTTGAATATCCACTTACCTTCTTGTAATTCAAAAGCCAGTCAAGGGAGGGGGGGGGGGTGGGGGTGTACCCCAGTAAGATTCATGGGCAATCTAATACTTTTCGGACAAAATTTCTGCGGCTAAGCCTATAATACCCCCTAGCGAGGTGGAAAGGACCACATTTTTATTGCTTGCAACTGTGACAGTTGTTTAGCTGCATCTAGCTCTCAAGGCAAAACACACCATAACTGGATCATTAATGGAGACTGAATCAAGCATGCAGTTGACGCTTTTAAGTGTTCATTTATTTGTTTGCATGTGTAACTGAAAGTTTGTGTCATGTATGTGTGCATGAGTGTTTGAAAATTTGAATATGCATGTGCATGTACCTAAGTTTAATCTGAGGCATCTCATAGTTGCAAGTTCTCTGCATGTTTATCCCCACTCTCCTGCTGCTTGCCCTCCTGGTTGCATGCATGCCCATGGTAGTTCTGTGTGTCCTGGATCTGTTGAGCAGAAAACAATATTCTAATGTTAACACCCAAGGTCCTCCACATTTTGATATCACCTCGCTATTACATCACCCTCATTGGTGAGACATCATCCTCCTTCTTACCCCTCCTCGATAGGTCCATGATATAATTCCTCCTTTCCCACCACCTCCTCCTCCTCATCCTTCTCATCCTTCCTCACTATATTGCAATCACAAACTACATACAAGATTTCAATATCTTCTAAACAATTTTTGGTCAGCGGTGTGTGCTATTGCTACACTCAAATTTGATGGCTCTGTAAATTACATTATACACGGAGACCTCACACTGACCCTTGCACCCTGACACAAACACACCATTTTGATTACTGGATGCTAAACTTGGTCTGGCATTCCTGACCACTCCCATGTGCTCCTCCCCTGCAGAGAACATGTGATGGGATGTGTCCATGGGATAGACCACACCTCACACCTGTCCCCTCTTTATACATGCTGCTCCCTGGACCCTGCCATCGTGTGCGATACTAACATGACAATCAGTTATTTTTAATGCCGTTTGCTAAGGTTTCTCCTGTCTAAATGACCATGCAGCTGGTAATGGAACTAATCGATAAAGAAATTAAAAACAATACAATTTACCCAACTGTCTACTCGCTGGGAATTACTCTAGGGAGGCATTTAGCTAATACTGTATTACTAGGTGGTTGTAGTACAGCGTTAAATAGAACCTCTCTGTTTGGCATAGTGCACAGTTGATAGTGCAGTATACACACGCTCATGTTGAGGTTCCTGCCCCCCTGCAGTATTGGAACCTATGAGAGTAGGTTCCATATAGGAATTCTGCGGTATGATGAATGTCATTTCAAACATCATAGGTAAAGGGTGAATCGAGCAGTATATACAGGGTGATTTTTAAGATATGCAAAATTAAATAACTCCAAAACTGAACATTTAAATAAACTGAGCAGTAAATTATAATAACTACTAAGTAATATAATAATTTTAAAATAATCACTGGCAAGATTTTGGTTTCAATACCATAATTTTTCAATGCTTAGTTTTGGAGCTATACCAGTTCTACTAATTCAAAGATTTTGCGCGACTTTCCGATCACCCTGTATAGTTTAACAGGCACACACACACACACACACACACATGGGAGCATAGTGTATGTAGTCATGTCTTATGAGTACATGTGGCATTTTTGTCATTGTGAAGAAAATGAGGTATACCAAAGATGGGAGCATCGAGCCCATGGGATTTATCATATTCCCTATCTCCATGTCATTACGTACTGCCAGGAGGGCATTTCTCTGTCCTTCACATTGCTTGAGGCAGCACTCAGTTCCTCAAACCCTTCTAGGTTATGCAGCCAGACTTCTGCTGGACTAGCTCTAAGCTGTGCCGACATCCTCTCAGTGCATCCTCCTCAGGGAATGTGAACACACTATTGTAGAGGGATCAACATGCCAAGTGTGTGTAGTGCCAATTATAATGTTTTGCATGTTTTAAACATAGTGTTTGTGTGTGTGTGTGTGTGTGACAATTTGTGAGAATGTGATGGTATGTAGATGGTGTAAGTATGATCATATATGTAACAACAGCATCACTGAATTTGATTTGTGGATCCATGGAACATGTACTCATACAGTGAATGTGTGTGGGTGTGGGATGGTGAGTGTACGTGTGCTGGGTAACCTTTCTTTACTCCTGCTTATCAACTTTGTTCTGCTTGCCAGCTATGGAAAATCTTTGCTATTTGAGTAGCCGACAGTACGTGTTCCCTTTTCCAAAGTAGCTAGGTTTGGGATTTGAATGACTACTGACTTTACTAACCTCACCCTGACTGCAAAAGTGTTGTGCCCAGTTGGATGCTATTATCACTCTCACATTTTTTCAGAGCTCAAAGTCCTAAACCGAATGGAAAGTACATGCAGTTCTGACTGTAGCCTCGCTTTTTAATGAACCAGTTTTAATTTGATGGGTTACACATGCTTGTCACTCACTACGTACTAATAATCCCATGCATTATTTGGATGGGTGATATACAGGGTCTTTGCAAAAGAACGCAATGCTTTTAAATGAATATAATCTTTAATAGGATTGCCAATCTAAATGAATGAATTTATGAACGTACAATAACCACATTTAGTCAATTACGAGAGGCATTGTTACAGTTCAAAATATAAAATCAAATAGGTTACAAATAACTAAATTTTCAAAACAATGTAAAACAACTTAATTTTATAAACTGCAGAATGACATTGATGAGATTTTGAAAAAGTATGAAATTTGATTAGCGTTTTAATATTCAAACAACAAATCTAACTTGAAAAAGCTATATGACCCACTATGTTTTTATTAACTTTGAGTGTTAATAACGCATCATTAAATAATCCATTACAAATCAAATATTGTTTTGTACTTTTTTATACTGGAATAATAAAATATTTAGACATATCAGCTTCACCTGAATATTTTTACAGCAATTTATGGTTTTAATTACTATTGAACCTAGTAACTTGAAATTAGTGCTGTTTCATCGCATATTCAGATCTTGTACTACTTATTATTATTTATTAAAATCAATCATCGTAAACCGCAATCTTGAATAACTTTGTTAATGGAGGCCTTTGAATAGTTTGATTTATGAGGGTATTGATACAGTTGCTTGACCGCTAATAATAATCTAATTGGATTGTTCCTATTCGCCTAAGTACGCGTTCTTTTGCAAACACCCTGTATCATGCATGCCTTTGTTGCATACATGTGCCTGCCTCTTAGATCGTCCATATGTGTGCTCAATGCCTGGCCTGCATTACTAGTATTCACTTGTGGATTGAGAATCATTGTTAATGCACTTCTGTACTGTAGCCATTTAAAAGGTAGAGTCACAAGAATTATTAATTGATTGTCAAGGAGAAAAGTTATTGGTGAGATGTTTTTCTCGGATCTGTACCTCCACCACTGTTCTACAATGTTTTATAAGTAGGTTATAACTCTAATTAGACAAGAGCTATACACAATTTGCACAATCTGATTGGTTAATTAGAGGTACATATAGAACACAGTAGAAATTTTATAATTAACATAAGATTCTCTCCTGCTGGCATCTATGATTCCAATGTGCAATATTCCGTATCAGCCCAGCAGAGTTTTTATTCATGCACCATATGTGAATGATTTGATTATATGTTGAACTTTAGCATGAGCCTTTGGTGCTGTAAACATTCTTTTGTAACGGGTTACTGCCCGGTATAATATGGTTTGGATCCTTTATGTTACCACGCCTTAACTCTTTGGATGCCATGAATGCAGGAATGTTAATTTGTGCATGCTTAAACACACTCAAACGTTAATGATTTTACATTCATAGTATAAGCCACAAAAGCTTCATGATGCTTGCAAATGCTTGCTGCACTTGTAACCTTTTAAGTACATATGTGATATGCTTGGTTGTTTTTTCTCAATAAGCAGTAGCCCAAATCATCATAATTCAAATGCCAGTTCACTCCTCCAGCCTTTTTGCCAGTTCATAATCTGTATATGGGTTATTTAAACCACATACACTTGAGCTAGGTTATAATAGACTCACATATGCAAGATGCTTACTCCTCCCCCACATGAGTTGAAATGTATATCATTTACATGTTTACATGCATGTCAGCTGTACATTGCCTTGACTTGCATACTATGGTCAAAGCAATTTTTGTAATCAACACACGACACTGATAATTACGGTCATGTATATGTGCACTTGGCATTCAAAGAGTTAACATGCATGTACAGGGATATGTCACATCAGAGTCAGGAATTTCCTTTTAGGATCTTGCCAATGGACTAGACTGGGTCTTCTTTGAATTGGAAATTGATTTGGGGTTTGAAGGACATCAAACACGGCTTTTCTCCTTGTGGTTAGCCCGCACACCCTTTAAAATTAATATCCCACACAAGAAAATAAGAGGTACAATGATTCACCATTGCATGTGATTTCTTGTTTTGAAGAATAAAACTCAACAAATGTAGTATCACACAGCACAGGTGGCATTATAATTGTTTATACAAAGCCATAGCCATGGGGTCCCAGGGTCGAACAATACCCCCCCCCCCCCTCCCCCCACCCACAGATACTTAAAGAAAAAATATTATTGTCTAACCCTGTGATTTGATAAACAAACAGATTATCATACATGACCATTCATGGGAAGATATATAAAAGCACTTCATTCATTGTACCTGATTTGTGAAATTTGAAATGGAATTGCCATGAAAATTGTTGTGTTACACTGTTCAATTCATTAACCATGGTGTTTGTTATGGTTGCCTGCCTCTTAATACCTATCTGGTATGCATTCTAAGTGATGTGTTAGAAAATTTTTTATCCAGCTTAAAGCATTCATTATATCTGGTCGACTGTATTGCACCATAATGCAGGGTGTTCCACATCAGCAAAAAATGTATAGTAATTATAAAAAAATTCTGTACTTTTCATATAACACTAATCACTTTCAGGAAGAAAATTAAGTGATTAAAGTTAACTAACATTAATATTGGCAACACGTTGATTTTCATAAACCAGAACTGATGGGAATTCAAGTAACAATTTTCTTCCCCTGTGGGGTTGATCAAAAGCACTTCATTCTTTCTGGATATACAGGGTGATCGGAAAGTCGTACAAAATCTTTGAATAAGAAGAACTGATATAGCTCCAAAACTGAGCATTGAAAAATTATGCTATTGAAACCAAAATCATGCCAGTGATTAATTTAAAGTTATTATTATTAGTTACTGCTCAGTTGTACTTGATGTGATCTGGGCAGGAGGAGGTGGATAATAATCTGCATGGCCGTCATGGAGGAGGAGGAGCGGCAGAATTTTTAAGTTTAACCAATGTTAGGTAGTAGGATTGTGGTTTCAATAATATGTGAACATGAGTGACTTTAATTTGAAATCAGACAAAAATTCTGTATTTAGCACCTGTAAATGTACAAAGAAGTGCTAAGCTATGAATATAAGCTTTAACTTACGGGTTTGTGTACAGAGGTCTTTTCAGGATGGGCCCAGATAAATCTAACAGTGAAGTATTGGGATGGGGTGTGCACTGAGAGTGTCAGGATGGTGTGTACGTAGCTATAGTCCCCCCCCCCAGTTTTTCAACCTTGTCTATGCATCTGATTTTCAGGGTGAGGACAGGCCTGTCCCCTCTCCCATCCCCCCACCCCACCCCGTGTAAGCACACTAGTTGCAGAGGTCAGCATTATAAAAACCAGCTCGGGCTTTTGGTCTGGTTTCATTGTAACAAGTCCTGTTTTGAAATACCATTTTATTACTACTGGGTCAATACTTTTGGATCACATTTACATTAATTTCCCATAATACTTCAGACAACTCTTTATTTATAGAAGCAAATTGTCGTACTCTCAGGGTGTTTTATAAGGAAGTTCTGACTCCCCCCTGAATGTGCTTTGCTTGTGAAAATTTCTGAGGGAGCCTAGCGTCTAATTTTTCCTGAATAGCCAAGTATGAACTACATTTAACATTTTGGTAATAACAATGCAGCTTCTAGAACGTCATGCATCTTAACTCTGATAGGTTATTTGGGTCTGGATTAAGACATGCAGTATGCAGGAGTTTAGTGTTGATATGAACATTAGCATGATAGGTTTTTGCAACTATTTTATAAAGGCAAGTAAGATACCTTGGAAAAAAAATACTGTTTTCAGTACTATAGTATATGGCTGTATGTTCTCTCCAATTAAAACGAAGGCAGGTCTTTTGGGTTTATATAGTACTATTCAAGCTGGAAATGACTTCACTTAGTCCCCATCATGCATCACGATCAGTTACCACCCCTACCCCCAAAATAAATAATCTACCAGTGTATTTTGTTAAGTGGGTCCCTGCAAACATCAACTTGAGAAGGTTGATGTCTCTCGAGCAGTCCTCCACACAGTACAGGAGCTAGCTGCAGGTGCAGACAGTATGATGGAGTATGCTTTCATGTACAACTGAGTCCTCCCTGAATGACCTGATGAAAGATGCATTGTCCATTCATCAACATGAGAGACTTAACTGAGACTTTTCAATTGCTAATCTAATTCCAGATACACCAGGTAAAAAAAATTCCAGGCTACCTCCCCGGGCCCAGATTAACCATAGGACTGACTAGACTAAAATCTGGAGCTCTAAGCTACAGACTATAGTCTAGGGCCCCTGGAATAATGTGGGCCCTCCATGGCCAGGAATACTATGCTAGATGACACAGTAACTGATCTAACGATTCTAATCCAATTTATGCTATAGAATCAATCAGATTGATCAAATATATTGATGGGTAGAGATGGGGCCCCATGCATACATGTTTGTAGTCTAGTGCCCACAAGTACCTTAATTGGGCACTGACTATTCCAATGAATTGCTAGCTACAAATGCTAACTATACTGATGAATTTTAATCCACTGAAGTTCTGGGGCCGCCCTTTCCCCCCCCCCTCTAGCCGGATTGTTAACAAAAGCAAGTTGAGCAGTAATACTTATTATGTAACTATGCACTGCCTTGTGCCAAATAATACTGTTTATTACAACCTCGATCAACATCAATCACCATGCAGTTGCCTTAAATACACGGATGTGCATCAAATAGAATAATAAACAGACGTACCATTACAATAATCATAACTAATAATAATGCTCAGAGAGTACAGAATACATTAATTTAAAACATAAGCACTACAAATAACTAAAAGTCACAACAAGTGTTTGGTGAGACACATCTGGCCAAAATTGCCCTGGCATTCTGCCTCATGAGGGTGAGGCTGAGGCGACTGTAGATGCCCAACAACCTCATTCAGAGGTCGACATAGTTGCGTGGCTACCTTTTTGGATATGGCCAAAAGTACATTTATAGCTTCATTGCCCATGCAATCCCCCAAACACTTCTACAAGCAAAAGGATGCATGACCATCTTCTAAGGGCACATGCCTCGTCATTTCTTGAGTGCTTAGCCTCTTCTCCCATCTCAGCTGCATGACCACAGGTTTGAGCCGCTTCTTGTATAAATTGCAAATTAAGCGGATTGATGACCTTTATGTCAATGCAGCTGGGCGTGAGAGGGACCAGTTTGGCACTAGAATGTCTGCTGGTCTTGATTGGTCTTTAGGAAGAATGCCACTTCCTTTCTCAATTTGTGGGGAAAGGCATGCCTTGTGGCAGAAGTTAGAAACACAGTCCCTGAGTTGGTTGTGTCTGGTTATTACATCTCCCCCAGAGCAACAAGTGAGCATGTGATGTCCCCAAGCATCCATGTTGTGATGACAAAGTGGGCATGGAGTGCCCTCAGGTGTCAAAGGAAGGCCAAGCCACCATTTTAAAATGACCTGTGCTTCATCAGGCATCAACGCAAGACCTAACTTTGGTGAAGGCTGCACTTTAAGCCATGATTGGGCTTGAGGTGCAGAGATAGCCTGCAATCTGGCCTTTGTCACGGTAGTTGCATCGGAAAAAAGTGAATTGAAGTCAGCTTCTTCAATGTGAGAGGATAGTGCGTGCTGGTGGGTTGGTACATCAAGTACACTTTCAACTGAGATGGCATCTGGCTGACTGATCATGGCATTGTACGCATTCACTGCAGCAAGAAGGTAGACCTTTGAAGTCACCGAGCAATTGTCTGAGGGCATTGATGTGGTTAGAGATGAGATGTATGCGGCAGGTGCATGGCGATGAAGGGAACGCAGACCAAGGCCACCATGACTCAGGTTACGTGAGGCCTGCTTAGCTGCTGGAAGTGTTACCTCAATTGCTGCAGATAAATCAAAGCAGTGAAGAACATCATTGTCAAATTGACTAAACACTGACTCCGACATTGGTGAAGGAAGTATAGACCGTGCTAGGTGGGTGAGCTTACAGAAACTAGCACATGATCTCAGGATCATGGTGACAGCAAATTGTGGGTTGCACAGTTGGGGTAGAAGTGATAATAGATGTAATGCATCTTTTCTTTTGGATTCGATGTACTGAGCACAATATTCCGCACTCCCAATGGGGGCACCTAGTAATTCAAAGTGTGGACAGGCCGAGCATGGAATGTCAGATGGGAACATGGAAAGCTCTTGGGCACAGAATAAATCACATTTAACCAAATTAATGTGGAGACCAGAAGTGCCACTGTTGGCTTGAAAATTTTTTAGAGCTCTGGATACTGCATCTCTTGGTCCTGCCAAAGCCCCATCATCGAGATACCAACAGTTCAGCTGCATTTCTTTGCACTGGGGTCAGCAGAGGTTTAAAGAATGGTGCAGTGCAGAACGAAGTCAAAAAGAAGTGGGCATAAAGGGTCCCCTTGTTGGACACCTGATGCCGATATTAACTGACCCATTGGATGCCAATGTATTAGTATCTCTTTGTTATGATCGGTAGCGGGAGTGGCTAGTTAAGGCTAACGATGCAGTTACTGGTAGCGACACCTCGTTCATAGTTGTAGGGCTGTATATATTCTTTAATCCTTTTTTTTCTTCTGCATACGGCCATGTCAGCCAGTCCGACCACCATCAAATAATGTTTCTCTCATCATATCGATATAGTCTCGTACCCAGACCCACATCGCAGTTGCGGATGGAATACATCACCGCCTACGCGAGTAGTGGGTCTGGTGTCCTCCTGTACAAATTTCTGTCCAGTTGCGCCGGAATGTTCTAGCGACCAATCAGATTTGAGGTATGCGCTAATTGCATATTCTTGTTATCAATCGAAGTTATCGGTTATGGCGGTAAGGCTAGAGATGGATGATGTACAGGTAATACGTGCGATTCAGTCGGCGGATGAACGTATGCCAGAAGCGGATCCAGGGGGGGGGGGGTTTGGGGGGTTGCAACCCCCCCTTTCATATATGGTAACGCCCCCTCTTCTGCTAAACAGCCCCTCCCCCTTCCCCGCTTTTTGTATTGAAGCAGGCAGCCCCCCCCCCCCCCCCCCCATCCGCTTTTCGTGTTGGGTCTAAAGCGGACAGCACCCCCCCCCCCCCCCGCATTTCGTATCGCGGGTCTCAACCCCCCCTTTTGGAAAACCCTGTATCCGCCCCTGTAATAATGGGGTATGCCAAAGTTAAGGATGAACAGTTCCGAGTCATCGAAGACGTGGTCCGTGTCGGGACACGTTCGTAAGCTTACCAACAGGTTACGGCGTTCTGATCTGCTATGGGTATTTATTTGACGGTTCTAGAGGTACGAAGCAAGGCACTCACAATCGCGCTAAAAAGGCAAAGAGCGAGAAACGATGTCACAGCCGATCCTCATCTTCGGAGAGCAGCTCAAGCAGCTTGTCGTCTGAGTCCAGCGACTCCAAAAGAAGAAGTTCAAGCGGCGCGAGAGGACCCACCACCCTAGGTCGCGGGAGAGCAGCTTCCTCAACGCCCCCTTCTGCCTTCACTACCATGTCCCTACCCCTCGAGGCACGAAGTCAAGAGGGGTAAGCATGCCCACTTTGATAAACTTACCTCTCCCATAGACGATCCTTCCTCACTCCTGATTCCTTGGCAGAGTGGTCAGGTTATATTTGTGACAGAAGGCGTAGTACTTCCTGATCCCTGCCCTGTAGGGGTCGACATTGAAGGGGCCACAGCTCTGTGGAGGAGGTGTCTCAGGCAACCTTCTAGAGCTCTGCCAGCTCTTGAGGCACTGGTGTGGGCAGTTGCCTCTGAACCAGGCCCATAACCACAGGTGCTAGAGGCATCCGTGTACAACGGGATTGGACTCTGCATTTATCCAATCTGGGGAGATGAATATAGAAATGTCATTCCAAGATGGTAGGAAGCTGTTCCACCATCGTATGTCAGCTCTGGCTTCAGAATTAAGATGGATATGGTGGTGGAGCCTCCTCAAAATCACCATTCTGAACTCCATTCAGAGGCCTGGATTGGAACCATTCTGAATGCAGATTTTAGGTCTACCTTGGCCATCATGGCTCCTTTTTCAAATCTGCTAAGGAGCCCCACCACATTGTCAATTGTGGAGTAATGGACAGGGAAATTAGGTTGCGTGCAGTGAAAGGAAAGTGAGGTCCGTTGTAGGGTGTGTGCAGTGAAAGGAAAGTAAGGTCCATGGACACACCGTCAGGAAACGCAGGCCTTGTCAGGATGATCTTTCAGTTGCTGGAGCTCACGTAGTCCCAGGCAAGGGGGCAGGCCTTGGCGGGGTGCTCCCCACCGCAGCCTGTGACCCAGCACTTGTGATGCAGCATAGCTTACATTTACTTTAACTTCGCTTATGAGAGATAATTCAAAAAGCTGGCGCTTAGGATCGGGTGATACCAATGCTAAGTGCACTGATAATCGCTCTTAATAGGGGAAGATATTGTACGAAGAAGGGAGAGATCCAGAAATGTAATAGCTTGCTAATTAAAGCATTCACACACTAATTGCATTCTTACGGAAGATAATATTATTCATACATGACGTTGAATGTAAGTATTATGTAAGCGCTGGACAGAAATTTGTACAGGAGGATATGGGATGTGATTAGTGCCAAAAGTCGATTACTCGCAGCGCAACGACAGATGACGCAGCGCAGCGACCTCGTGCCCAAAATCATATGTGTATCGAATCGATATTACATATTCGATACACATATGATTTTGGGCACGAGGTCGCTGCGCTGCGTCATCTGTCGTTGCGCTGCGAGTAATCGACTTTTGGCACTAATCACATCCCATACAGACCCACTACTCGCGTAGGCGGTGATGTATTCCATCCGCAGCTGCGATGTGGGTCTGGGTTCGAGACTAATATCGATATAACATATTCGATACACATATGATTTCTGGGCACGAGATCGCTGCGCTGCGTCATCGATCGATGCGCTGCGCGTGACCGACTTTTGGCACTAATCACATCCCATTAATTCTTATCCCGCCCGTAACGTGACTGGCGTAACGGCAGCGTAAACGGGACCGTAATAGCCCTGTTAAAAGAATAACATCATTTACTTGCACTGTTACAGGCCCGTTTACGCTAAAGTTACACCAAAGTTGGGTACCGCTCACGTTACAGGGATTCAAGAATTGGTTGTGTAATTCGTTGGACACGGTTGCATGCGGCGACTATTACAAGTGTTGTGAAAATGTATTCCCTTATACGCGCACAAACCAGAGATTTCTCTCTGCATATATACAAACTATAGCTCGTGTGAACTTACGCGTTGAAATTAAAATTAAAAGCATCCATCAGTCAGTAATATAACGTATAACAGTATTAATATGCGGACGTGCTCGGCGATGACTCAAGCCGGCCAGCAGAGAGAAGGAGTCTTTCCCACGTATGTCCGGTCCTCCAGCTGCCCTATCATGAAAGCGGCCACGTCGGCCCGCGAGATCCGCAAGGACGGAACGGGTAGCGACCCGGACGGCTCCACGTGGACGTTGCCGCGAGCTGGCTTGTCTACTAGACCTACGGGGCGGACGATGACCCAGTCGGTGTCGCTCCTTTGCACGTCCGCCTCCTGTTCGTCCTTGTCGGCTAGCGCGTGATAGATGATGATCCTCGTGATCCACGACACAAGGTGGCGGTTTTCGGCGCCGACAGCGTACGAGGAGCACATCACCAGGCGACGGACGCCCGTGTTTTTCATGGCTACGAGGATTGCCCGGGTACCAACGGAGCACACCGTGTCGCGGGTGAGCATGGAGTGTGTCCCCAGGGCCACCAGAACCGCGTCCTTGTCCCTCACGGCCGCCTCCACGGCAGCGGGGTCGTCGAGGGTCCCCTTCACGCACGAGATGTTCGCGTGGCTGACGGTCAGCTTGTCGGGGTTCCTGACGTAGGCCGTGACGGCGTGTCTCGCTTCGGCCGCCTGTCTGCACACTTCCAATCCGGTCTTGCCTGTGGCGCCGAACACGACAACCTTTAGCAACCTGACAGCTGACTGACTCACCATTTTCTAATAAACTTTGTTGAACATGATCGAAGGTGTCAGAAATTATTACGTGTTATTTGAACATGCTCCATTATCGAGAGTTACGTTAGTAACTCTCATATAGGATTTGACCCCGATTATGAAGTCATTAAAAAAACGCGACCCGCTTCTAACACGACTCCAGACGAGCGGATGTCTTACCTTGTTATCGTCGTCGTACAAGAAGGCAACAACAAGCAGTTTCGTGTTTGTTTGATGTCACAAAACCGCGTGGTTGTAGAGAACAAAACAATTTTCGAAACTCGTACCCAGTCCCACGTATTTCTCGTTCTTCTTCTTCTTGTTCTTGTTCTTGTTCTTGACCACGCATAACTCGGGATAGGAACACTTTTAAGAAATGAAAATTACACCAATGGCTTCAGAATTCGTTGGCATTCTCGCTTCTGTGGTCAAAACGTCTCGAGGCTACATGACATACATCGGTGGTTGTGTTAGCAAATCACGTATAGTTAAGCTTACTGCACTGACAAGACTCGAATAGGTCCTACTTCGCTCTTTATACGAAGTACTAGCAGTATACATCATGTAATCAAATGTGTATGGTCTGGGCACTACACGTAGTGGTAATTAACAGTGGCGGTTATAATAACGTGCACGTGCGTACTATAATCATTCTTGTTATTCGATCGTTGTAAGTTTGACGCTCTTTTTTTTTTTTCAAAATGCCTTCACGTGCAAGGTACAGATCCTGAAAAAAGACAGCGATATTGCCATAGTCCTGAACGTGCATCTCGCTCGGCGAAAATAGTTAAGGTCACTCAAAGGTATGTCGTACCTTTACAACCTCCCTCTCATATCACGATGGATTACTTAACATGCTATACGACTCATAATCGGGTATGAATAAAAATCAATGAAACAAGTAAATAAAAAACATTCTCTATGAGAAAGTTGGTGGCATATAGGATTTGAAGGCAATGGTGGTGTAAAAAGGAAGGAAACAAGGGTCTAATAATAAGGGAAAATGGAATAGTCCTATATTTAGCACATTTCTATATGTAGGATATAGTATGTTGTTCGTGTGCTAAATATAGGACTATTCCATTTTCCCTTATTATTAGACCCTTGTTTCCTTCCTTTTTACACCACCATTGCCTTCAAATCCTATATGCCACCAACTTTCTCATAGAGAATGTTTTTTATTTACTTGTATACTAGATCAGTCCATATGTTCATTTTACAATAACATCCGAGTCTATAGCAGACAACCTAATTGCATAAGGCGATCATGCACCATCCAATGTATGTGCCCCTGGGTGTTGCAGTCGTGTGAACATGCAGGTGTGGTGGTGCAAACTGAACTGCAAGGGTGCTTGATATAGGGTGGTATAGGAGCTACTATATATATGAATACTCCTTCAGTTTAGCAAGCCACAATACATGTATCTATTGGTGACCATAGCTGTGACCACATATGCAGTAAGAAGCCAGCTGATCCTTACTCCTTTATCATATGATGTGGTGTGCATCATGTAGTTGTTAACCAGCTCTTCACACCCCCTCCCCTTCCCTCTCCTCTCTATCCACTGCTCTGTATTTATCATATGTGGTGGTGCCTGTTAGCAATCACGGGGAAAAAAATCGTGTTCCGGACCTTGGGTTTTAACCTATCGACCTTGGGATCTGTTCCATCAAATGTATTCACTGTTGTCTTAGGCACTTTGAATACGTTTGATGAACAGATCCCAAGGTCGATTAGGTTAAAACCCAAGGTCCGGAACACGATTTTTTTCCCTGTGAATGTCTACATGCAGCCCATTGTAACGATACCTAACAACATTCATAAGTATAAGGCCTCGTGATCCGTAGTTAAACATTGCCTGCCATGCAACATTACGTAACAAACCCCTCCTACATGCACGCATGTGTACGTGTGTACACAATAGATAAAGATACACACCTTGCCTCCGCTACCTCAGCCTTTCTAGGCACAAATGTGAGCATAACAAGTGAGGGCAAACCACATCTCGGAGCACCACTTGGAACAGAAAAATATGTAGCACAATCTATTCAAAAGAAGGTTGCAAAGCGGTGCCTACAACTTCAGACCTTATGTTCAATTGCAATCACTCAATCACATGCGATTTTTGCAGCCTTTACTCACAGTGTGGTTCACCAATGGACTTACCTTGCCAGGACTGTTCCAAACATAAGCAAATTTTTTACACCCATGGAAGACATAATAAGGTCAAACCTTATCCCATCCCTTACTGGCAGAGCTCCTCCTGGCGGACCGCGAGCGACTCCTTTTGTCCTTGCCTCCAAGACTAGGTGGTCTTGGCTTCACCATCCCTACCAATCTGTCAGCCATTGAGTTTGATGCTTCAATGACAGTCACAAAGCCATTGTACAACCTCATCCTGCAAAAGAAAACACACTATCCACTCAGTGTAATTGAGGCACAAATCCAGGCCAAAAAAAAAAAATCCATCAATCGAGGCAACAGCAAACTCAAGACACAGCAGCAAGCCTATTACCACAGTTGTCTGAGTCTTCCCAGAGATCAATGGTTCTCAATCAAGAGAAGGGTGCTTCCAGCTGGCTTACTACTCTTCCTATCTCTGAACATGGCTTTGCTTTGCACAAAGGTGCCTTTTGTGATGCCCTTGCTCTTAGATATGGATGGGACCCTCCTAACACACCTTCACATTGCATCTGTGGAAAATCATTCACTGTAGAACATGCACTTTCATGTCCTTTTGGAGGTTTTCCTACCCTACGCCACAACGAGATTCGGAACCTCATGCACTGCAAATCTACTGTCTGAAGTGTGTCACAAATCAATGTAACTATCGAACCAACCCTACAACCAGTTACTAGGGAAACCTTCAAACTCGCCTCTGCCATCACTGACATTGGAGCAAGATCAGACATTGCAGCTGATGGTTTCTGGGGTGGCCACTTTGAAAAAACGTTTTTTGACGTCAGAGTCCTAAATCCACTTGCTCCATCTAACACCACATGCACCCACACCCAGTGCTTGCTACCGCAGACATAAAAATGAAAAATAAACAGCATATGAGCAACGCATCAGGGAAATAGAGCATGCCTCTTTCAACCCCATTGTACTCTCCACTACTGGTGGAATGGGTCCAACTGCAACCACCTTCTATAAACGCCTGGCAGACCGGCTAGCTTCCAAATGGAACTCATCAGACACCCAAAACATTGGATGGTTGCGATGCCGTTTGTCCTTTTCTCTCCTCCACTCATCCATCCTATGCATCAGAGGAGCTCGATCGTTCTGGAAAGGGGCGTGTACCCTGCAGTGTCCCTCTCCCTGTAGACCTAGTGCACAGTGAATCAAGGTTCACTCTGGACTAGAAAGCAACTAGTTGATCTATATCATTTAACTTCATTATTTAACTCGTATCTAACACTGTGTACATTTGTACATGTAAAAAAATAATCCTTTTTCACGTAAAACACAACCAATTCTTAACCCGCCCGTAACGTGACTGGCGTAACGGCAGCGTATACGGGACCGTTGTAGCCCTGTTAAATGAATAACATTATTCATTTTCTTGCACTGTTACAGGCCCGTATACGCTAACGTTACGCCAAAGTTGGGTACCGCTCACGTTATGGGGTTCAAGAATTGGTTGTGTAATTCGTTGGACACGGTTCACTACTGTTTCAATACATTGAAACGCGGGTCAAAAAGACCTACGCCCAGATATATTGAAATGGCTGCGTGTGCTTAGCAACGAAATATTGCAATCGAACAACGTTGGAATGTGCGCTACTCTTTTTTAACACAACACTTGGTAGCATGTTTGACGCTGTTTTATGGTTATAAAACTTGTACTCTATCCGACATCACAAGTACCATGATCGTAGCTTAAGCCCATCGAACACTGTGCGACTTAAAACATATACACTTTTAGCGGTACGTCGTTACTCATTGGCTTTTGTACAAACTGAGAAATTTTTCTGGCTCCTACGGCGCATAGCGTTGTATTGTACATGGAATGAACTTGATATTTTTTTTGTTTTCTAAGTGGCTCTGTTATACGTTTTCAAGTTAACAGTTCGTGCACGAGACCTAGCAACTAGGTCAAAACGGTTAATCAGTATAGTACTACGTTATAGTTGTGCACGGACTGTTTTATACTACAGACACTGGCATTTTAGAAAATGAAAGGTTCTAATGTCCCCATGCATGGTCTCACATACTGGCCCTAACCCCATGTATAATCAGCCCTACCCCCACAACCCAACCCTGACCCCATGCACAACCAGCCCTGACACCATGCACAACCAGATCTGTCCCCATCCACAATCAGCCCTACCCTCAGAATCAATCCTGGGCCTATGCACAACCATGCAGCCCTGACCCCATGCACACACGACCCACAACCAGCTCTGGCCCACAACCATGCCTCACAACTAGCTCTGGTCCCACACCAACCCCGGGCCCATGTATAACTGTGCTCGTGAATGCACAACCCCACAACCAACTCTGGCTGCACAACCAGCCCTGGTTCCACAACCAGCCCTGGCTCCACAACCAACTCTGGCTCCACAACCAGCTCTGGCTCCACAATCAGACCTGGCCCCACAACCAGAGATAATATATAGAGGGATTGGAAACGAGGCCAATCAACACTAATTAACGCGCGCAATCCTCGAACGAATCCTTACAAGCGGTACGAATACATGTGTAGCACTTAGAATTTTTTTACAACAGACACATAATATGGACTAAATCGTTTTTCTCAAGCCTTTAGATTTCTGTGTGGTTTTTTGCTGGGCAACCTTCATCTTTTCTACCCACGCACTGGCATAAGAAAAACCACGAACTGTGATCCACATTTTAGCTATCTTCTTAAGCAGTGCAGTGCTGCAATCACTGTCCCAAGAAACGCTGATTATGGACCATAAAAAGAGAACATCCTCACTTTCAGTTATCTGTACTACTACTTCATCCCCCAAGTGTGTTGGTTTGATCTTAAGATGGGAACGCAGCTCTAGCTCCATACTTAAAAACAGCTCGAAGGTCATGTCATTCACACATACCAGCCCACCACGGTTTAAGCTGTTAACCCAATCACTGGATGAAAGCCCTGCATCTCCATCACCAGATATAAGTTCATCCAGGCACAGGATACAATCTTTGTTAAGTGGGTTATCTGACTTCTTTTTCTTCTGTAGCTTTTTCTTAATAGCTCTGGGAACAAACCCAGCAGCATACCGAATACCATTCAGTTCTTCGTAGGTTAGGTTCTTCTCTATATTCAGCTCATCTGGTGATCTGACTGGAAATTGCTCTTTGATGAGCTCTTTGAAAGCATTATGCCCAACATACTGAAGAAATATTGGGGATGGAATAGCAATGCTTACACTGGTCTTGATGAATGTGTACCATAGACTTTGGTAAGAATCTGAGGTCCGGATTTGATGGTACTTCTGCCAGATTGAAGGTTTGAACCCTTTCACGCTAGTATGTGATGCTAGGCAACTTGACAACAATTCCTTCAGTTTATTCTCAAATACTGCAATGTCTGATGAGTGATTGGGTGCCCATTGAAGTAATGATGTAGCTATCTTCAGAGCTAACTGTGCAGGTCTTGTTGTAAAATAGAAAGAATTTTCTGCTAGAAGCGCTTGGATGCCTTTCATCAGAATGCCATCTAATAATTATGTATGCATAGGAGTACACATTTAGATACATGTGCATGATTGTAGTATGATACACGTACCTGATGTGTGCATTACTGACGATTCCACCGTTGTCACTTGATTTACACTAGATGGCTTTCTTTTATGACGCTTAGGCATGGGTTGCTCCATAGGAAGTTCAGTATCACCACCTCGACAGTTTCCTCTTTTTATTCCTTGGCAGAATGAATTAACCACTCTTATAGCTTGGGTATTCTTTGCAAACTCAGCAACATTCGGATTGTCGTGCACACCACCTCGTTGCCGCTGTGCCCCAAAAAAACGTTCAAGTGGGTCTTGACACAAACGTTGACTCAAAAAGCATTGCACATCAGGAACAGTGAAAAGATACCTCACTAACTCAACAAACGACATGCCTATAGTGGCAAAAAAAAAATGTATACAAGTAACGAGGGCAAATACTTACATGTAACTTGGAGACCATATAATGTTTCTGCACTAATCAACATGTTGTTCTTCTGAGCCTTTGTAAACCCTTTCCTTAGCTTCACAGAATTCTCCCAGTCCTTCAAGTACCCTAAAAAGTCAGTCTCCAACCACTGCACAGGGTATAGAGAAGATAATATGTGATGATTATTGTTTTGTATAAAGAAATGTACATGTACCTTTAGACGAACATCTGTACTTGAAGTATATGGAAGTTGAAAAGACTTCAAACCTCTGATACCATGTGAAAAGTTGTGGACATTCAATGCATCAAAAAATTTGTCAGCCATGTTGACAAAATGAGATGTCTCAGAAGCCTCCTCGCCGCATACTAGAAGTAAACCTTTGGAAAACTGTTTCACTTAGAACCTACACAAAAAAAATTTATGTGCACATATATGTATAAATACAACACTTGTCAGAGCTTGCCTGTGCAGCTAGATCCACTCTCATTTTTGAGAAAGGTGTTAGGTGCACATGTTCATATTTGAGCTTTGGTATTATCCTTATGCCCACTCCTGGTGCTGTGTCGGTTTCATAAAGATGTTTGAGATGGTCCCATACTATTGGTTTTCCATTGCACTATAAAACAAAAAACTTACACTAAATTTTTTTTTTGCATTTTTGCTGTGTGTACTGGTCTCATTGCATTGATACTTACCCAGAGTCTTCTCTTGTACCAACAGTTTCGCATTGTTTTTACCAGATGCGGTGGATCCGATATGAAATAGAGGTGACGCTTGTCTTCAGAAAAAGGGTTATAAACCTTATAAACAATGCCAGTTGCATCCGATGCATCCTTGTGCAGTCTCATCAACTTCCTGTTAGGTGAAGCTCCATCCATTGTAACGCCCATTACCTTTGCAACAAAAATATAATGAATGGTATTGCAGACTAAACAGACATACATGTACCTTTAGTTCCATATTTTCCAAACGCTGCACAGCTTCCCAGAAGGGATCATACATATGGACACCACTCAGGTCAGTACAAGAAAACTGAACATAGGGAAACTGCAGTTTCGAAAAAATGCCTCGAACCATGAAGACGAGCACTGTCTTAGCAAGCTGGGGCTGGGTCGGGCCATCTTCCTCAAGTGAATTCTCAAATCTTGAGAGGTGATTGCTGATGTCTCCTAAATCTGTGAACCCAATAAGGTTACCTGAGTGTTTATCAAACACAAGATCCTGTCGTATGTGCATTTCATCAAGAAGTAAGAAGATGTGCTTCTCCCTCTCAGGACAGCGGTTAGGTTTAACAGCATCAATTAACATCTGATCTGCTTCTGAAGAGAAACCCAGTGAAGCCTTTGTTTAATGGGTATAGTCTCTCAGTGTCCTTTGTGAGGGCAGCTTTATACATCCAGACTCCCGCAAGGCTTCATATGCACCACTCGATCTAAGCAGAGATAATATGAATTCTTATAAAAGCAATAAACAGAGGGAAAAAGTTTTATATACCTATTCCTACCTGTATCGCAAATAGAGACACCAACAAATCATCAATGGATGCCAGCGCATATTGCGCAAATGAGGTTTAGATGCTGCCTCTGCAAGCTGTTGCCAAAACACGTACTGGAATGAATCATGTGGCAGACCTTGAAAGTGAGTAATGGTGTTACTTGATGTTAAGGTATCTCGTATTAAATGATCAGATTCATCATCCAGTGTTATCCCCACATTCTCTGTTGCAGATGCAATCTTTTCTTTCAGCCTGCTCAGTTGTTGCCCAAGATTGCGATAGTTGTGATGAAGGTCATCTAGCCTGTGAACTAACTCAGGCAAAGACAGGAATCTGCACAAAACATTAGTTAAGATTAAGCTTAGGTATCTATGTATTTCACAATGTTTCTCACATACCGGTAGTTTTTGTGCCGAGTCTCAGAGTTTTCAGATTTGCTTCTGATTCTCCATCGTCGAGATCGCAAAGTTGATCGAAAGCTGGAACAAGGAGAACACCGAACTGATTTACCAGCAAGGAGAACACAGCAGTCATTGTGTCGAACAGTAGGCTGGTTAGAAATAAGTGAATGATCCAAATATCCTGACCGTTGACCTACATAGGATTTAAGGTAGAGGTTTAAACACCAATTACATTGTATGGCTACGCAATTACCTGAACAACCATACAGAGAAAACATTTGTTGGTACCACAGAGTCACAAGATCCTGGTCAGGATTGCCTGCACAGAATGTTGTGTGGTCCAACCGTTCAAGAATCTTGAACACATTGTCAATGGAGTTGAGCAGTATTGGTAGTTCACTCAGCAACACACAATTATGAGTACTAAACTGCCTGTGTGTAGTGTGAACAGACCACTGCATGTCACTGTTGATTACCAGACACATTGCAATTACTGTTGCATGATTCCTTTGCTCTATCAACTTCGATATAGAAAAGGACTGGGATCCATCAGATATGATAGGCACCCAGGATGGAGGGAGTGTGACCATTGATATTCTTTCACTCAGCATGCTCAATGATTGTACCAAGCCACCAGTGAAATGGAACAAAGGGAAGGAGACACAGAGCGATTTCACTACTGTATGATCTGAAGCTTGATCATGACCATGGTCAGGAGTTTTAGAAGGTTGTACAGATATTACCTCTGGAACAGGCAAGGACAAGGTTAGGCCTTCTGTAACAGGCACATATACTTGAGCGCGAGGAATTGCCACGACCAAACTCCCCCTTTTCTCCGCGTTCTTAATGTGCCGAAGCTTCAATTTTCTTCCGCCCATCACCTTTGAAGAAATGTACAGAACGATTGGGACGTGGTTTACCTTTAAAAACATGTGATGGGCACACAACCAACATAGCTCTACCATAATAATATATTAAAACCAGCTACCATCGTAACAAAAAGCCGTGGCTCCCCCAGAGAGTAAGGGTACCCAAAACATCATAGCGAGGTTTCTGAAGATGCTATACGCAAACAACATAGCGATGGGCACATACTAGACTATGAGCAGTAAATACACAAATAATGACGTGGACAGTTTATTTAGATCGACGGATTCTCCCCCCAAAGTAAAAAAATGGCCATTTTTATTTTATTTTTTGGTTAAACAATGGCGCAAAATCGAATCTATAAGTACTCAATGAATCTTTAGTTGATCGTCTATCGACTACTGTATTTAAACTTGAGAAAGGATGTTTCATTACCTTGTGACATTCAAGACTTCAATTCAAGCCTACAATTCCGCCCCCTTTTTTGGTCAACGTAGGTGCGATTCACGCGTGCAAGGATAGGGCGCGCTAAAATTGCTAAAGTATATGGCGCACGTGATTTGTTTCCAATCCCTTTATATATTATCTCTGCCACAACCAGCCCTGGCCCCACAACCATCTGGCTCCATGCCGGACCCACAACCAGCTCTGGCCCCACAACCAGCCCTTGCTCCACAACCAGCTCTGGCCCCCACAACCAGCCCTTGCTCCACAACCAGCCCTGGCCCCACAACCAGTTCTGGCATTACAACCAGCTCTGCATGGCCCCACAACCAGCTCTGGCACCACACCAGCCCTGGCCCCATATTCAGCCCTGGCTCCACAACCAGCCCTGGCCCCACAACCCGCTCTGGCTCCATGCCGGACCCACAACCAGCTCTGGCCCCACAACCAGCTCTGGCTCCACAACTAGCTCTGGCTCCACAACCAGCTCTGGCACCACAACCAGCACTGGCTCCACAACCAGCTCTGGCACCACAACCAGCCTGGCCCCACAACCAGCTCTGGCTCCATACCCTGGACCCACAATCAGCCCTGGCTCCACAACCAGCCCCACAACCAGATATGGCACCACAACCAGCTCTGGCCCCACAACCAGCACTGGCTCCTCAGCTAGCTCTGGGTCTAGGTCCCACAACCAGTTCAGGCCCCACAACAAGCTCAGGCCCCACAACCAGTTCTGGCTCTGGTCAGCCCTGGCACCACAACCAGCTCTGGTCAGCACTAGCTCTGGCTCCTCAACCAGATGCATACAACCATGCAGCTAGCTGCATGCACAACCAGCTCTCAGCGGCTCTTAAAGAACGTCTTAAGGATGATTTAGATATAAAATATATAGCTGTGATCTGTCTAAATGTTGTGTGTGTGCATGTGTGTGGTAAGGAATTAATGGACAAACGTATGTATTTTTATGCCATTGTATTAACATGCATGCACGTTGCATGTGTAGGGGGGCGTGTCATTAAGTCAGGTCGAAGCAGCCGGGAGGGTATAAGTACAGTCAACTGTGAGCTTTGAACAATCGCATAGTACTTTGAATGCAATAAAGTGCATCCACAATATTAAGGAAAGCATTTCTCTCAAGACAGCGTTGTGTCGTATTCCAGTTTACCATGCAAAAAAGTCGAATATTCGTACTTTTTGTGCTCGAAAAACTAGCAAGATTATAACAGAGCCACTTTGAAATGTATCTTGATGTATAGAACAATGTCAGCACGTAATGCAGGATGGTGTGGCATGTCTCGAAAAACTTCCAGACGGGAACACTCTGAATCAGACTAATAGTAGTCTCCGGCACCAATTGCACATGCGTACAATAGAAACACCTCCCCGCGGAGTATAAAAAACTTTCTGCATCTGAATTAGGTACGTATGTGTACAGAAAGGTCCTTTCTACATGCCTAGGCTCTCTATGTTGCTGCGTTTCATTCTGGTTGTGCAAAAAGTGGCTCCAAACAATGCACTAAGATAATGATTTAATGACGCCATTTTTCCGGCATGTTTAGCAATGTTCCAATTATACCCTTTTTGACCCACTCGGAACAATAGTGCGGCGACTATTACAAAGTATTGTGAAAATATAGCCCCTTATGCGCGCACAAACCAGAGATTTCTCTCTGCATATATACAAACTATAGCTCGTGTGAACTTACGCGTTGAAATTAAAATTAAAAGCATCCATCAGTCAGTAATATAACGTATAACAGTATTAATATGCGGACGTGCTCGGCGATGACTCAAGCCGGCCAGCAGAGAGAAGGAGTCTTTCCCACGTATGTCCGGTCCTCCAGCTGCCCTATCATGAAAGCGGCCACGTCGGCCCGCGAGATCCGCAAGGACGCGGAACGGGTAGCGACCCGGACGGCTCCACGTGGACGTTGGCGCGAGCTGGCTTGTCTACTAGACCTACGGGGCGGACGATGACCCAGTCGGTGTCGCTCCTTTGCACGTCCGCCTCCTGTTCGTCCATGTCGGCTACGCGCGTGATAGATGCATGATGATTCTCGTGATCCACAACACGAGGTGGCGGTTTTCAGTCTTATTCTTGTGGTGATATCCCTTCTAATGTGCGATGGGCTTTAAGCAACATTCAGAATATATGCAGCCACCAATTTATGTTCACTTCACTCGCAGAGCCATAGTGAGGCCAGGGGCAACAGAGCTATAGTGAGGTCTGGGGTAACAGAGCCATAGTTAGGCCAGAGGTAACACCCCCCGCCAACATTGCGTTTGATTAGCGAGCTGAGCGTGTAGGCATGCAGCTTCGTATGGTGAAATGGTCGCCAAATGCTCAGATACATATTAATTTTACAAGACAAGCTAAATGGAAATGGTTCAATCCAACAATAAATCAGTATCTCAGTCACATGCACAGGTAGAGCAACACCATTTGTTCTCGTGCAGTGTTGGGAAGTGTGAGAATACCAACACATTTGATAATGAACCATTTGTGACAGGTGTCACATTGCACCATGTCTCCATATAAGCGGTGTCAGGCATTAGACACGCACAATAAACATAAATATCCTTAGGGATCGTTGCACTGTTTGATTATACCAAACCATTAGTTTGAGGATGGTATATGCTGTAGATTATCCTGTGTTCAGTTCCCGTAAATTGAAACAGTACTGCATTGACTCTGTTCACAAATTCACCTCCTTGATCTGATATGGTGTCATTGGTGCAACCATGCCTGTAAAGAATTTACATGTTATGATATGCTTGTATATGCTTATAGCCTTTTATGTAAACTGAATTAATAATTCATATACATTTGCCTGCATATAATCTTATACAGAAACTCAGCAACTGTTCTTGCAGCTAGTCTTGTCAGCTATAGGCTCAGCCTCAGGCCACTTAGAAAAGTAATCAACTAAGGTGATGACGTAACAATTGCCTCGTTCAGTTTTTGGGAGAGGATCTATTTCAACCTAAATTGATACATGCATGCATTAACTTAAGGTAGTCTTGATTGCAACTAACTTGATGCCAAACACTAGGTTGTATAGGTATATGGGATGCAGAGGGGTTACGGTCTTCATAAACTTGGCACCATTGGTGCTGTGGCAAGCATCGCACGTCTTAACGAACTCATGCACCCATACATCTTTCATCTGCGTCTTCCAGAAGAACCTCGATGAAACCTTAATTTTCTCTTGTTATATTTCTTCCCAGGTGTCCACCTATATATAAAAAGCGCTATTATGATTATTGGATCGATCCTAGCTTGAGTCAGTGTTAATCCTCGGACACTTTTCGGGCGCTTGGTTATCGACGTTGGTGATCTATACCAACCGTTTAGTACACGTAAAGACCATGACTAATGCATAAGCTGTAAATAGTTGGTTTCGATCATGAAGTACTAATTCGATAACCGAGCCCCGATGCGTACGTATATACGTGCACTGCAGTCATACTCACTTTCTTTGGACGAATGGCATGAATGAAGGATTCGTTCTATTTCTTCTACGCCTCTAGGAATTTGAAGATATTCAATTTTCCCTCTTTTTTTAATCCCTTTTTGCGGTACAGTATACACCGCTATCGACCGCATAGTTCACACACTTGAGCTCCCCCTCGTTTTAGGTCCTTGTGATGCCATGCAGAGGATATATAACTAAGTACCATACTCCAGAAAGCTGAAAATGGCATCGTACTCTTCTTCATTCATAATGCTGCAGCTGACTATTATTGAAAGCTAATAGCTACTAGCAGCTGCAAAGCGCACCACGTGCAACTTAGAAGGGCGGAGGGGACAATATTCAGGCAGGGTTGCCGAAAGTCAGGCCAGGCTCCGGCCTGTGACCTGAAGGTCAGGCCAGGCTCCGGTCTGAGGCCTGAAGGTCGACCTGCCAGGCCTGATAATTCAATGTACAATTATTATTTTCAAGTTACAATTATTCCTACAATTATACAATTATTTATTCGTTAAACATACATACACACAAAATTCACAGTTATTTGGTATGAATGCAAGTACTCTCTAGGTACTTACTTCCCTTGTGTATCCTACAAGCCCAGGCCTCTGGGTTTATAACACTTTATGCTATCACACTTCAACGTGCATGAAACAATGGAAAAGAGTGGATATACAGGTTAGCTGATAAAAGCTTGGTGTGATTACTGCCATAAGTCCGTTGTTGAGGAAAATTTAAACCTTCTGCTACTTCTACTTGCGCGGTGGAAATAGCTTGACTAAAATTTAAGCTTGCGAGAAAGTACTTATCCCTGCCTCGTCAGCAACAGCTGGAACGGGTATTTCTAGAGCCAAGCTTAAATCCTTCTCCCTCAGTGATTGGAGGCATGCATAATGCTTAATGATAGATCGACCGCACGCCTACATGTAGGCGAAAACGCGGTTTTAGCCTACATGTATAGGCGACCTCTGGTCCTCGCATTCAATGGCGTGTAAATCTTTCGACTTGAATAATGTAACTCTAAAGCATTAGGCTTCATATGTTATATTTTCGTTCAACCATCACTCTGCATGTAAATACCCAATCGAGATGGAGGAGCGTATAAAAATTGCCCACGATTTTGATGACGGAGAGCATAGAAGTTGGAAACCGCGATCGTGTGGGTTTGGCAATATGAAGTGAAACTCTATCTGTTTAATTAAAACGCAGAAAGCTTCTATAACATAAATTGGAACTACTCGAGTAAACGAGGGGCATGTCCCAATCAGAGCATATATGTTCTGTCCGGATGCAGTACAATTATCCGGTTGAACAACCGGTCGTCCGGATAATCAACCGGATACCCGGTTGATTAACCGGACGACCGGTTGATCAACCGGATTAATAAAAAAAAGTATTGCGCATGCTCAATAAAGTGTGAACACGCCGATCATGGATAAGAGCGCCAGCTGCAAGATCTTTGAAGAGTAATATGTAGATTCCTTGTTTCCTATTGGAGGGAAGCGTTCAATGAGTGCTGTGATACGGCAGGACTTGGCCAAACGAATCGTTGATCACTTGAAAGGAAAACAAATCCAGATGCCTCATTTGGACATTTCGTCAAAAAGGGTGGCTTTGCTCTACTGGATATGCCATCGGCAGGCATTCGTGATGTACTAGTTGTCTCTTTGAAGGAAGAAAAGCAGGTAAGATTTCATTCAACGTATACGGCGTCGCATGAAGTCAGATATTTACACTTCGCTGTACCAGAATTCACTATCAGTGATGAAAGTTTCTCGCAGAGTTGCTACAGTGGAAGAGTTTTATAGCATATTGGAGCAGGTTCACTCTAAAGACTGTCTACATGCGGGCTCAAAAAAGACATTTGCCAAGGTTTGCACGTTTTAAACGTTTCTTATATGCTTTAGTTACATGCATGCAGGTGATTCTAATTGTCTAGGTTCAATCTTTGTACTCGCATGTTCCTAGAAGTGTGGTAGAGCATTTCATTAAGCTTTGTGAAACTTGCAGTCTTCGTGAGCCTCAAAAACCCCAACTGAGGCCTATAGTGGCAAATGGATTCTTGTCACGTGTACAGGTCAGTATATTTTTCTGCCCAAACATTTTTATTATCCACTTTACAGATTGATCTAATTGACATGAGGCAAATGCCTCAAGATGGCAATAGGTGGATCTTGCATACCATTGGTTAAAGTTCAATTTAGCACCACAGAAGACTGCCAAAGAAGTGACAAATGCTCTTGAGAAGTGGATTTTACATATGTTTATTCTCCCTACTATCCCGCATAGTGGCAATGGGAGAAAATTTGTGAATCATTTGATTGAGGACGTTCTAGCCACTAGGCCAGGAGCTGTACAGCTAGTGAGTGGTCGGCCGCAACATCCTCAATCGCAAGGCCTGGTGGAACAAGTTCACTATGCACTGGAACGAATGATGAGTTCCAGAATTGCAGAGCCATGCAGCATCTAATTCTCCTACCTGGACTCACTGGCCATCACACATTGTCTGTAAGTTCTGTCTTGCAAATGAATATAAAGAAACAAAACCCATTTATTGATGGATTTCAGTTTATATTATTCAGTCTTTTAAATTTCAAATGGAGCATAAAAGAACACCCTTTATTCAGATATTGAATATTAACAACAGTCATTGGATTACAATATCTACCATTGGTGTACCACCATCTACTGTCAAAGTGCATGATAGCAACATGGACAACTGCCTCATCATGAGCAAAAGTTAGAGGCAGATATTTTGCAGTCTTGTCAAGTTGAACCTGATGTTGTAATCCATTACATTGATGACCAAAAACAAGCTAATACATGTGATTGCGGCTTGTACTCAATAGTATTTGCAACTGCACTAACCTTTGGTCAAGATCCTGCCATGATATATTTTGATCAGGAAAAAATGAGGCATCACGTTGTCAACTGCTTTGAAATTGGACACACATGTCATTGTTCCCAACTCATGGTCACCGAAACCCGCAGCAACACACCACAGAAACCTTCTATTTATTGTATTTGCCGTCTCATCGCTGAAGGCACCATGATACAATGTTTCTCTAGTAAAGAAAGGTTTCATAAGTCCTGTCTGTCTGTTCCCTCGAAAGTCATTCATAACAAAAAACTTGTCTGGAACTGTCAGTCGTGTGCTGGTGATTCAATATACCACTGATGATAGCATCCTTAGTGTTGTATTTGTTTCAGGTCTTCAGTGATACATTCACACTCATGAATTATATAACTCATGGGCAGGGAGGTGAGTGGGTGTAGTTTTTGTTTCCATATGGTCGCCTCAATAAGTAATTTATACACAAATATTCACCCATTGAACAACCGGGTATAAGTCCTGTTGAACAGCCGGGTTCAACAAGCCGGTATACGTAAGTTCCGATGAACAGCCGGGTAAACTATACTGCTCCGTTAGGCAACCGAATAACCCATTGAACAGTCGGGTTAGACAACTGGATAACCCATTGAACAACCGGGTAAGTCCCGTTGAGCAACCGGGTAGATCCCGTTGAACAACCGGGTAAACTATATTGCCCCGTTAGACAACCGGATAGTAATAACGCAACCGGGTACCCGGTTGCGTAACCGGGTACCCAGTTGATCAACCGGGTGCCCGGTTGATCAACCGGCGTCCCGTTGATCAACGGGACAAATTGATCATCGGTACGGAACATATACATAGCAGCTGGCGTTGTCATCTTGCAAGTAGCCTTCATGATATATTGACTATGCTTATTTCAAGCGTTAGCTGTTTGTTAATTGTTTAATTGGAATAAAGCGATTGGCAACTCCTACATGTAGATTAAAGCGCCTACATGTAAGTGGTCCGGCGACGACCTAACATTAACGCACAATGCTTGAACAATTAATTTGGTTTACGTATAGTGCGTGTAAATACAATAACGATCAAAGGGTGTGTCCCGACCTTCAGGCCGGGGTCCGGCCTGAAGGTCAGGCCTGAAAGGTCGGCCTGACCGGCCGGGCTGGCCTTCGGCAACCCTGTATTCAGGGCCGCAGCCAGGATGTCTGGCGGGAAGGTAGATTGATAGCACTGTAGGACTGAAGGGGGGAAGGGGGAGGGTGTGGGTGTGTGTGTGTGCTAAACTTAACTTTCTGGCTCGATGCAAAAAGCGGGCGGAGCTTATAGGGACACCAACAAAAAAACCGGGACGGCCAAGGAGGCCGCCGGGAGGGGGGGGGGGGAGGGGGAACATCTGCTAGCGGATTATGCCCGTGGGGGACAATTTCCGCTAGCAGATTATGTCCGGGGGGAGAAAATTTGCGGGGGGACAGAATCTGCTCCGACAACGTAGGTACTTGGATATTTTTTTCAAATTGATATTTTTGCAACAATTCGCATGGTTCTAAAAAGAGTAAAAAATGAGCATTCCAACGGTATATAACTTATCATATCATCTTTTTTCATTCGGTCAATACGGCAGCATAAAGCGGTACTTTTGAATGTATGGAATTGAATGATCGCGCTAAAAAAAAACTGTGCCGGTTTAACTTATATTCGCTACATGAACTTACTAAACATGCTACTGCAGCCAAATATATAAGGACTAACTGCCACACATACCTGCATATAAAAATAGTTTTTAGAAGGTACTACAGCAGATATATTATGCATAAAATCATGCCAAATATGCAGCCTGCTCATGGTAGCGATATAGAAATATATAGCCAAGTGTGTATACATCATGTTCTCGGAAACAAAAATTTACCATTCAATGAAAAAGGCACTTCACATGTCAGGAAAATCAACAAAAATCATATCTCCAGTAATATAGTCAATAAGCAGCAGTAAAATGCATATTTTTTCATCTTCCCCTTCTTCCTCGATGTCTTCCTGTGTCCAGTAACAGATGGTGGCTTTTGGAACTTTGCCAGTACTTTTCCCTGAAATAATGTGTCCATGATACAGAATATTTTGTTTTTGCTCAGTAAACCATAAATGTTCAATGTAAAGGCCATTAAGTATAGACATATTAGATATAACATTTTTAACAGTTTCTGTTTGTTCAATGCTAAGTTCTGGGAGATGTTATATATACAATGCAACGCGCAATATTGCATGACATGTACTGCATGTACTCAAATACAAACATACAATACAAGCCCGAATAATGCAGTCCTGAAGTCCTAATCACCCGCCCGCCCGCATGCTATAAATATAATATGGAGGACAAGAATCTAAAGATTAGTTTGGTGTGGCCTAATAAAGACCATGGTATGGTAGGCATAGCTAGGTTACCAGACGGTTTAAATGACTTCGCGGGCAAGGAGCGAAAGTACAAATCGTTACGAAATGTGCAGTTCAATGTGTTTAAGGTTTTTAATTTGCCATCGCGTTACAGAGAAATGCGATGTATTGTAGCTCTATCGCCTATCCGTGCCGGTAGCGTTTTAGTCTTTATTACAAACCGCAGTTTGTATATGAGTGAATATACCCTATTTAGTTCGATCTATTACAGAGGAAACTACCTTATAATAATTCTTACTTCATTAAATTTTAAGCGATAAGGTGATATAATCCATCTGTAGATGTAAAATACAGCCAGCTATCCCCTTTGCGGAATGCAGAAAATTATTCCTGCTGCTGCGATGATTTCCTTAATCTTTTTCGTTAGAGGATGACTATTGCAAGTCGCTGTATTATAACTTTCGCTGGCTTCAGATCAGCCAGACATGCATTACAAGCCTTCGTGCAAGTGGTAGACTTGTACGAAGTAATTCGAGTCGTTCTAATGTACAGACCACACTTATATAGCTATCATCCAGCAATGTATACTGCCGGGGAGTATTTTTTTATAAATCATGTAAAAGAAAATTAATATAGTTGCATGATTCATTCAAGCAACAAATTGTTCGAATCCTCACAAATTCCAAAGTTGCCAGATAAATGTCAATACCACAATCAGAACTTAAATCCAGTGGATTGACAATGTGCTGTAATTCATTAAAGTCTCTGCTCGACAAAGGACAGTTGGTGACAGGCACAGCAATGCAGTCTTCATCCCCATCTTCAGAGAGTGGTCCAGTCCAATCAATGCCATAGTGAGGTACACCTTCCTGGTGCTTCACGGCTGGAGAACACAGTCAAACGAACAATTCAAGCCTTACGAATGCAGGAAAAGTGAACTTAGTGTGGAAGATGGTTGTATCCTTTGGGGAAGTCGTGTAGTGGTACCTCCACCTGGAAGGGTACCAATAATCAAGATTCTGCACGATGGCCATCCAGGGGTATCTCGAATGAAATCTCTGGCCAGGAGTGTGGTGTGGTGGCCAGGACTTGACGCTGAACTCGAAGCAAAGGTGAAATCATGTGAGGCTTGCCAAGTAAATAGTAGGTCCCCACCTAAGTCCCCACTGCATCCTTGGGAGTGGCCTACAAAACCCTGGTCTCGCATTCATGTGGACTTTTGTGGCCCTTTTCTGGGTAAAATCATTTTTGTCATGGTGGATGCTCACTCCAAATGGTTGGAGGCTGCTGTTGTTTCCTCCACATCTTCCCAGCAGGCCATACGAGTGCTCCGACAAGTATTTTCATGTCATGGTCTCCCAGAGGTGTTGGTGTCTGACAACGGCACGGCCTTCACCAGTACGGAGTTCCAAACCTTTGTTCAACGTAATGGATTCAGACACATTAGAAGTGCTCCCTACCACCCAGCCACTAATGGATTGGCGGAACGAGCAGTGCAAACTGTGAAAAATGCCTTAAGGAAGACATCAGGGGATATTGACACGTGCTTATCTCGGTTCCTTTTCCAGTACAGGTTAACACCCCATTCTACCACAGGAAGATCACCTGCTGAGCTGTTGTTGGGGAGGAAACCGCGCTCGCACTTGGATTTCATTTTCCCATCTGTGGAACATCATGTGACTAAAAATCAAGAAAGACAGAAGGAAAATCATGACGTGCACACAAGACAACGCTCATTCAGGTGGGGGAAGAAGTGTATGTCCTAAACCACAGAGGGATGCCAAAATGGATACCAGGAAAAGTTACTGCTGTACGGGGTCCATTGACACTGGTTGTAACGTTGGATGATGGCACAGAAAGCCGTTATCATGTTGAACATGTCAAGCAGCGGATTACCGGGGGTAAGAGGGACTCGGGAACAATTCAGCAGCCAGAATTGGACCCTCTGCCAACCATTGTCACAATGGCAGACAGACAAGCTGAATTACCGCAGGCCCCAGCCCCTCCCATCGCGGAAGTCGAGCCGGATCCTGACCCTTTAGAAGAAGAGGCTCCTCCAGTGGCCGACCTTGGAGCTGTCCCTCTTCTGCCCAGACGCTCTACTCGTCCTCACCGACCCCCGGAGCGTTATGGCTTATGAGGGGAGAAGTGTAGTAATTGTAATTGATTATTAACAGCAGACCATGGGGCTGCAATAGAACCTTCTAGACTAACAAGCACGTGAGGCAGACTCTTTTAAGGCGCTGGAATTGTAAGTACGGTTCAGTTGGCAACCCGGAGTTTGATAGCTGGACTATTGAGGCTCTACCCGTCACTCCCACTCTTCTGGACTTGGGTTTTCGCGTATGGTGTTGTATATGTTGTACTTGTATAACTGTGTGTGTATTAAGTTATCACAATTTGACAGTAAAATCAAGCGCAAATCAAGCGCACTTGATTTTACTGTCAAATCGTGCGTTGATTCAACAATTGATTTAAAATCCGTTGTGAAATCAATAAATGATTTGACGCGTTTTTTTGCTGTGACGTAGCTACGCTATATACACTCAATGCTTTAAGTTTTTAAGGAGATTCGCCCATTGCATATGTAGCGGACCGACCCGGCAATTAGAGTTCGAATCCATGCAATCGGTTGGCAGGCTATCTAACACAAGCAAACATATTTAGGAGTCCCTAGTCCTTCGTCAAGCAAACAATCAAATCAACTTGCCAATGAGGTGGATGCATTGCACAATAACGAACAAAAGGATGGTCGCGTAGCACACCTGCATGCTTGTATGTACGTATTATATACATATTAAGTATACTGCATCGATAAATTATAATAAAAAATTATCAGCCAAAAAAGTGTGGGGGGGGGGGGGGGGGGGGGGGGGGGGGGCAGCTGCCCCCCTTGCCCCCCCGGCTCCGCGGGCCTTGGGTTACTGACACTCATCATGAAATATCTGGAACAGGTACTTTGTCTCATAAGTCATAGCACTACATTTGTTCATTAGAAATGTGTTGGAAACAATATGATCAGAAGAGTACGAGGCTTTTATATTTAAGAGCTGATGGTCATATATAGATCTATTTCAGTACCGGGGTTGCAGTTAACAGTATCTTTTGCTTAATTGTCTAAATCAGACCCGCGCCGCCTCTCCAAGTAATAATGAACAGATGCACTGCATGCGTGAAGACATTTTCTTCGTCCTGTCTGTTGTTCAGGTATGATTTTTTTATGTTTAGGTGACTTACCTTGTACGAATACTGGTGATCCTCGCTGGTAAATTTCAGGCTGTTTCTATATACACCATGCTGCTTTACCCCTGCCACGTGAAGATACATTGAAGTTTATACTACTTTAGTTCGCCAGAAGTGCAGCACTACCAATCCCTCGGCCCTCAGAAGGATTAAGACCAAGCCATCATTTGATAGCAACAGTGGGATCCTTGTGGAGCCCCAAGCACTCAGGGGCACAACATAAAGCCAGGATGCCATATAAGGGGAAGGAACTGACAAGACGTACCTTATCAACTGCAGAAGATAGCGTTGGGAGATCTACACGTACATATATATGACAGGCACAGCATTATACTTGTGAGAGCAAACGCAACAACTATCCTTGCAAGATCCTTGCAAGTTGCTGATATGCGAATGGGCACAATTCATGCACTATATTAATTTAAAAACTGTACATAATAGTCAGCTGGCAGTCATTGCCTATAACTCCAAGGTGTCCCTCACATCACGCAATCATGGCTAAGTCTGCCCTAGCTTCTCCCACTCTACTGCAGTGAGTTGGTGGTGGGACTGTGTGCCCCTATTGCCAGCATATTGCTCTTGATCCCCTGCATGGGTCACCACTCTGTAACCTGGGCATGGGTGGCACGGTAAAATCACATGCGGCCTAGTCTCGTACCCAGACCCTCAATCCCACAGCTGCGGGTGGATTACATCACCGCTACGTGGAAGAGGGTCCGGCGAATAGATCGAAGTTTTTGGTTCAGACTTGTTTTGAATGTTTATGCAGTTATAGTGTCGTCATAAGTGTCGTCATCGTATAATTAAGTGCGGAATGAATCTGCAAAGTCTGTTCGGTGTCTGTGTCGGACTGCTCGCAAAGACGACAATTGGGAAGGCATACGCAGCTAACGCAGGACTCTAGTCTTTGTTTCGCGCAGCTTAGGGTCAAGACGGAGCGCACACAGAACAGCTCTCGGCATAAGTACAGTATAGATTCCGTAATAGAAATTCATTACAGTACTAAGATTTCATGGCCAAACAGTTTAGACATTCTGAACCCTACGACGGCGAACAAATGCTATTTTACCGTGAGGTTTATCTCTAACACAAACAGTAATGAACACTTACAGTAATGAGCGTTTCATTTTTCGCCTGTACTGGTCCACACCCCTCTTGTAAATTCTCGTTCTAGCTGGGCCTAGTTTAGGTTCAGTGTAAGGGGGATAAATACATTGGCTTCCCCCCACTTTCTAACCCTAACCCTGAAGCCAATGTACGTATCCCCTTACACTGAACCTAAACTAGGCCCAGCTAGAACGAGAATTTACAAGAGGGGTGTGGACCAGTACCGGCGAAAAATGAAATGCTCATTACCGTAGTGTTCATTACTGTTTGTGTTAGAGATAAACCGCCTCACGGTAAAATAGCATTTGTTCGCCGTCGTAGGCCCAGCAAAAAGTTCTTGCACAAGACTTGCCCAAGATCTTGGACAAGATCTTGGGCAAGACTTGCCTAAGACTTGCCCAAGATCTTGTCCAAGACTTGCCTAAGACTTGCCCAAGATGCCAAGATTATGGCTGCCAAAATCTTGCGGACCCAGCAAAGGATCTTGTGCAGAACTTGCCCAAGATCTTGTGTAAGACTTGCCCAAGATCTTGTGCAAGAGCTGGAGCAAGACTTGCCCAAGATTTTGTCCAAGAGTATTAATGCCCATTCCCATTGACTCAACACAAATGCCTTTTTCAAATCATCATGATATTGTAGCTTTCAATGCACATTGCAATGTTGTGTGTTCACACATCATGCACTTTCCTCAGCGAAAGCCTACTCACATTCACAACTTTTCTTTTTTCAGTTCCTCTTTCCGCTTGTCCCTACACTTTTGATTGAGGGATTTCCAGATCTCCAAATCATGTGCTGTCACTGATCCATTCCCAAACTTTTTGTCAATACATTCTATAAATGGATAAGTATAACCATTTCATAATGCTGAGTTCAAATATTGTACCTTCAATTTGCTTCACCCTTGTAGACGACAAAGGAGGTTTTGTGGACAAACTGCATGTTGCTTGTGGTGGAGTTTTCGTAACAGCATTCTGCTTGTTCATCTTCACTGAAGATAAAATCCAGCAACGCAAGACCATACTTAACAGGATCTGGTACATTTAGCATTAGCAGATTGAGCCCATCCTTCTACCAAAGAAATATATTTTTTAAAATGTGCTAACTAACCCTAACCCTACTCTCTTAGCAAAATTTATATTCAATGCAGTTAGTGTGCTTTATGCTTTGGAAGTTACAAATGTTATACCTTTTCATGTGAAATAACCATATGCTTAGCTTTCTGTTTTCCTTTCGCATAGTCCTGGTTAAAAAAATTGATATTTAATAAATGTTCTAACATTTTAAATTACACATACCTGTGTTTCTTCATCACTGTAGCTCTGTGAAACGGATGAGGACTTAGTTTTCTGTTTCTGCTTTGCATGTTGAGTTGTACTGTAATAATATTTACCTTTCCTGATTATAATATACCTGCATTTCTGTTTCTTCATCACTGGGGCTCTGTGAAATGGATGAGGACTTAGTTTTCTGTTTCTGCCTTGCATGGTCCTGGTAAAAATGATGTCAGTTCAATTATACTGTAATAACATTTAATTGCATACCACTTTGTTATCACTACTGAACATTTCCCTCAGATGCAGAGTCTTTTGGAAATAGGGGGCTTGCATCCGCTGTATGAGAATGAACAAGTATTTTCTTATTCTAACTGGATGGATACGGAGTACCCTTAAAACGCTTGAAATGACAGAAGAATAACTTGTTCCTTTATAGACCCTTTAAGTCATCCTGGGTGGCATATTCCCTTTATCCGTTGAGAGTGATGATGTCTTGCAAGTGTATTCTCTACTGTTCTCTAAACATACAACTGTACATGTAGACGCGCGTGATGACGTAGACATAAGGTCTATTGAAATATAATAGCGTGGGCGTTTTTTATTTCACGCGTACGAGAGTTGATGAAAGGCTAGCTAAACGCCGCCACTATCCAACTCTGCCTTGCTCAGAGGCGTACCATGTACTGTAACAAGCGGTATGTTGTGATATATAATGAAGCCCTTTCGTGCGCGCTGTGATCATAAACAACTTTCCATCTACGTTGCTATAATTATATATATTGAAACGGCCAATAGCCAGCCTTGTCAAACGTCGAAATGCACATGTGTGTATGACATGTACGTACTACTACCATATGCGCGCGTTATAACGTTAACACTTTTAAGTGCACATTATTAGGCTCTGTACACGTACGCGGTGCCATAAGATGAAAACTTACGATCATCAGCTCGTTTGTCATCGACAGCAATTTCAATGTTCTCATGTAGGTATCTTGGTGGAGGTTTCACTGTACGCTTTACTTTTGGCGGCATGATACAAGCTAGCACGTGGTACGAAATTTTTACGCGTAAAAAATTGTTTTCGCAAAATTTGAGCTTGCCGGTTATATTATGAGTGATCACACTGGTGGAAACCGAAAACGGTACAAAGAGTACCTAAGGAACCCCGCTTTTTCTGTACCAGAAAGGATGGCAGCACGATACAAGCAACGTGGCTCGCGTGAAATGAATTCGAATTAGTACTATTATATGTGCATATTGGCTAGCGTTAATTACATGTTAATTGTATGCTGGTGGGGTTCATGTTCACTCATGATCGATAATAGTTTATCTGCCAAATGACGTTTATGAAAAGCACTAGACAACTTGATTTATTGACAAGTTGTACTTTGATATGTTGTATGCTGTTTTGACATTATGAATGTAATTTGCATCAGTGTAATCTATACATGAAGAAACTTGACTAAAATGGGCAGCAAATTAATGAGTACCCTCTTGCCCTATGCTCTCATGCAGAAATCAAAGTATCTTGTATTTACACATTTCTTGCCCAAGAAGGCAAGATCTTGAGTAATCTTGGGCAAGACTTGCCCAAGCAGGGAAAAAAGTTAGGAATACTACAGAAGAATACCACGGTTTACAACTGCAGTAATAATTATACAGCAGTCTTACATTACTTTGCACTAGCTGTATATCGCTGTTATTTTAAATGCTGCAAATATCCAGCTATTGCTACAAAATGTCAAAGAACGCATTGAAGACCATTGTAACTGGCGTTGAAACAATTGCATTCTGATGTAAATGATGATTTACCACCAATGTCGAAATACAATCACGTGAGAAAGTCTTATCCTTAGCCTCGTTCGCAGACACACAATTCAAATCGTTGGGCGCGACCCAACATGCATCTGCGCAGGCGCTAAGGTCGTACTATTAAGCGGGAACTACATGTACTTCGAATTTAAAATCTAGGATGGGCGGGGTGGCAAGGGAGTGGAGGAGGAGCACACAGTTTGCTCGTATCAAAATGGTAAGATGATATAAATTTGCTTCTGTGCCTTAATATTGTCCGAGCCGTCATTTTGTCCAGAAAAATATTAAAGGGCGATTCCGGCCAGATTAATTATCCGCAAATACGCACCCTTACGGCCGTAAATTTTTTTCATTTTTAACGAGCGAGCGTCGACTGGCATATAGGAGCAGAAGAAAGCAAAATGTGTATAGGCAAGTAACATTCAACCATTAGTGTACACTCCCCGGCATATTTTGATACTCGTGTTTGGTCACGATCGCTGGTTTTGTCTCTGTCGCGTGCGTGTACAAAATACGCATTATGGAACTACTTTAGCAGAGAAACAAACATCCATTTTTTCAGGCGGAATAAGAAGTAAGTGGACCTTTCTAATGTTTCTTGTAATAAAAAGTATGGTTTTCTTACGCTAGTGAACGAAAAACCTTACAGCAGCTACGAGGTATGTTGTTCTAATTGATGCGCGCGTGCTGTTTCCTGTTTGAATCCGCACCCTCGTCGTTGATGAATTGTGGATGGTGTGTTTAATAGTCAGGGAGTGTTTTAGGTTGTGTTCGAGTGCTGCTGACATGGTTGGTACATGTATGTAGGGTTGAGTCTATTATTGGTGAGTGGAAGCTTTTGTGTGGTGTGGGATGCTGGAGCCCTGTAGGTAGTGTATGAGTATTGCGGCTTTTTGGAGGAGGGTGTGTGTGGGTTTGCGAGTATTGAGGCTTATAGGGTTTCGTGTTGGAGGATTGTAGAGTGTGTGGGTGTCGAAGGTTTGTGTGTGTTGGTGTCAAAGGTTGTGTGTGTGTGTCAAAGGTTTGTGTGTGAGTGTTGGAAGCTTGCAGGTGTGTTTGGGTTTGGAAGGTTTGTAGGGTGTGGGTGTTGAGGTTTCTAGGGTGTGTGTTGGTAGGTGTCGAAAGCTTGTAGTGTGTGTGGGTGTCAAAGGCTTGTAGGGTGTGTGGGTTTACGAAGGCTTGTAGTGTGTGTGTGTCAAAGGCTTGTGTGTGGGTGTTTGAGGCTCTGTGGCAGAAAATAATAAAGTAACTGCGTATTACGAGACATTTGTTTTCGGAGACAAATTGTCTTCTGTTCCTCGATGATTTGAAGGCCTCTGAACAAGTTAGAGTTGTGCTGAACAACAGGAAGTGCTCTAAACCAGTACCATTTTTTTCTTTGGCGTATATTTGTTTGCATATCACTTGTGTCTCATTGTAAGTACATGTTTATCTCTTTACTGATTTCTGCAGGTGTCCCCATTTTCACCTCCAACATCTTCAGTTGCTATTACTGTAAGTGCTATGATTGCTTTGTATGCCATTTAATTGTAGGTGTCACATTCTAGCCCTACTTTTGCTGGTGATCAGGTAAATTTCCAGGATGTAAATTATCAAAGTGTTCATAGATTTATTCCCCCAGTTGGCATCTGATTTCTACAAATCTACAAAGTAGCTAAGTAGCAAATTTTAGTTCACAAACTAACTCCTGTATCCAATATTCCAGAGCTACTACTCCAAGTCAACCTGTTACCATGCAAAAAATGACCCCGTCACGTCCTCCTATGAAGTTCTCTGCACGCAGAAGCATCAACTCTCAACCCGTGCAACAGTCAATAGAGGTACAGTATTTTTTCATGCTGTGATGACCTACCTGGAAAACATGTACAGGGTTATCAGCCTGAGAAAGGAGCAGGAATATTTGAGGTGAGTGTAAAGGCACACTACACCTATCAGTCAGTATATTGATGCACACGCAAACATCAAATGCAAAGTGCATATGGCAGGCCACTTACCTTGTCTCTGTTTTTCAAATTCAACCTGCAGTGATGAAGAACGTGAAAACACAACTAAGTATGAATTGGCTAGGGCCCAAAAAATTCAAAAGACAAAATGCAAGGTATATATCGAGTGAGTGCGTGTGAATTCACTCTGCGATTTGGTGTGACCGTCACTCAGTTTTAGTTTCTATTAAGGGATGGCACTGTGGGATAAATGATAACTTCGTTGCTATTTAACCATTGATGTTATGGAGTTAGGTACAGGGTTGTAGTACAGGTGATCACGGGTTTGTATTCTGACCAATGCTTAGTTTTTTTTTGCTTTTTGGGCGAAATCCCTGCACCTGGTATGAAGGTCACACCTGATTTGGTGTGTACTACCTTCACACCAAATAATTGGGGGCCTTCACACTTTTGATATTGCTGCTAGACCACTTACCGTGTCCCTGTTTTCAAAGTCAACCAGTGATGAAGAACGTGAAAACAGAACTGAGTATAAATTGGCTAGTGCCCGAAAAATTCAGCAGAATAGAGAGTTTCTTAATCAGCAAGAAATGGTATGTTACTGTTCACATTCCTATAACATGACTTTCTTGTAACTTACTACCAGTAATACAATGGATGATGACGATGCTGTACTCATTGCATCACATTGGTGGCATTCACAACACAGTGCACGTGTGTGCATTACAGGGATTGTTACTCAGATTGACGGGCTTGGAATTCCTAGATCAAAAAAGAACTGCACACTTCAAGAACTTCTAATTTATTTTGGAAACAGACTCTTAGAGAGGTACAAATAAAAAACGGCTGGATTGTGTAAAGAAGATGTAATTGTGTAGAAAATGTCATTGATGAAGTTCATTCCTTTATAAAGTTTAGTCCTTGTTAATGTTAATTAATGGCTGCTCATTCTCGTTCCCAGACTAATGAGGAATTACTACAGTGCTATACAGTGTAAAAGTGGGGCACTAGTGACGATATTTGTGGTATTTTCACACACATGCATTGCTCCTGTGAGTCGCTCAAACTATTGCAATACAGAATTACTACAGTAGCAAAGTATGCAAAAGTAGAGCAAATTTTACTACAAAAGTAAAAAATACATGCCATGTAAAACACCAATTTTAAAGCATTAGCAAATCACAGTTTACACCAGTTTACAACAACATTTACATCAGATCATATGGAACTACTCTAGAACTTCAGGGTAGCAAAACAAACTTTTTTTCCTGTGTTAAGAAGGCAAGATCTTGGGCAAGTCTTGCGCAAGAACTTTTTGCTGGGAGGGTTCAGAATGTCTAAACTGGCCACGAAATTGCAGTACTGTAATGAATTTCTGTTACGGAACCTAAACTGTGCTTATGCCCAGCTCTCTCCCCTTGCTCTTCAGACCCTTTCCCAGGCTGTTGCCCGCCGAGCTTCCAAGAGATCGATACTCTAATAAACGCCCACCATGTCCAGAGGGCCGCGGACCTATCCCGCAGCCTCATAGCCCTGTACAAAGAGGGCAAGAGGTACTACCACACATACCACAGGCTGCCCCTCAAAGTTGCTGTGACGGCAGGCTTCGTGGGTTAATTGGCTGGCGTGTGTGCTTGTGGCCATCCCCAGCAAAAAGTTCTTGGACAAGATTCCTGCCCAAGATCTTGCCTAACTTGCCAAGATTATGCCGGCCAAGTTTTGGCCAAGATATTACTCAAGATATGGCAAGATCTCAGCCTCCTGCCAAGATCTTGCTCTTCTTGGCAAGAATCTTTCCCAAGAACTTTTTGCTGGATCTTGGAGAAGTTGCCCCGTTCTTGTAGGAGGGTGGGAGCTAACAGTGGAGGGGTGGGGCACTGTAGCCCTAAGATGGTGGTAGTTCAGGTAGCCACAGTGGTGGCCATTGTTATGGTTCTTTGGTACCAATCCTCCCCATCCAGTATTTCTGGTACTACGCGCTGCCTCTCGTCTGTTGTTCCTATGTGTGTGTGCGGAGGTCCGCGTTCCGTGCCGCCTGGCAAGGGATGGCAACCAATCGCGTGCTGCTTTTGAAGGGGACGGTGCACCTGGTGGGTTTGGAGGCCCTTGTCATGAGCTTCTTCTATCGGGAGGTGCTCTCTGCTGTCCTTGTGGTTGTCTCCATCTTGCAGTCAGTCTTTGGGATGCACGAATAATAATGGCGTCTAGCGATTCCCCTGAGTTAGTCCCCGACATTCTAATCGCTGCTTGGCTCATTATTGCTATGGAATGCAATTACAATGTTACGACCGTGACGTCAGACCGTGCTGCAATCCGATTGGTCCTTTGAAATCGAGGAAAGTCAGATCCAAAAAGTTCGATCTATTCGCCAGACCCTCTTCCACGTAGCGGTGATGTAATCCACCCGCAGCTGTGGGATTGAGGGTCTGGGTACGAGACTACATGCGGCCGGGATGCATGGCATTGTGGACATCTTTTGACGAGCTCATCTGCATGAGTTTGAGCATGGAGAAGGGCCATGGTCACAGCACACCAGACCTGCAGATGTGCTCGTTGCTGGGACAAGCCTGCAGCATTTGATGTCACAGTAAAATCACCTCTCTGTCCAGCCATATTGAGGATTTCACGTTGAATGTCTGGTGCAACATGTATGACAGCAGAGACCTGCAAGTTACTCACCAATGGTCAGATCCATTGCCAGAGCCATCCTGGCAACGGAGCTCTTCTGCCCTTGTGACTTTATTTGTGTGGAAAAAGTGAGGCAATGTTTTTGGTGGTGTTTTAGACACCGTAACTGCACCTGGTATTGAAGCTCTAAAAGGCTTAGCGACCACCAGCTCTTAAATATAAAGGGCCAGGGCCTCGTACGCTTCATATTGCTGCCGATGGGTGTGTAAAAACAATTCAAGCAGCTTATTTCCGACTGCTACAGCTCTACGTCGATCGTGAACTGATGTAAGTATTCTGATATTAAGCTCAAAGCGAACGCAATGTGTGCACCTTTTACAGCAGTTCCTAAATTGCTACAAAGTACTGCAAAGACACTTTGTAGTTACCTGTCCGCTAAGCATAGTTCTATTTATAAAGCACTTCCCGTATACCTCCGTAAAACATGAAATATATATATATTTATAATACAGATTTATATATACATTACGAACAATTTTTTTCCCCTAAGCGAAAAAAAAGGATCATTTGTTATAAAACGAAACGAGCATAATTATGGTGGTGTTCACCTCCCATAAAAGAAAATAACGCTCGCATTGAAATGTATGGCTAATTATAAATTCAGCGCCTAATAACTTTGTGAGGGATAGTCCGATATAGGATGCATAAGGACCATTTGACAGAAGCTCATGGGTGTTCAAGGAAAATCAAAAAATTTGAAAACTTGTAAAACTAGCCAGAAGGGTGATTCTGCTGGACACTGTCCCATATATATATATATACACTGAAGCATGAGAATAATTTCAAATAAAATTTAACGAAACAAGTAATAAAAACGTTCTCTATATTACAGGAATCAATCAATGGCGATGGTGGTGCAAAAAGCAAGGGAACAATGCTTCTGATATAAATGTAATATACCTATATTAGCAGCATGTTGTCATATTTAACTGTGCATGTGTGCTAATATAGGTTTATTTCATTATTCTTTTTCAATATCCGAAATACACATTTCTGTGGGTTGAGCACAGCTAATTAGACTGCAAACTTAGCTCTCTCCCAAATGTGATTGGCTGCACAGCACGTGATGCAGCCACGGGTTTAAATGGAGATGTGCATGTTGGAATTGTCATTCTAAGTGTTGTGCACGGGCTGGAAACTTTTCTGTGTTGGTGCATTATGTGAGAAGATCCAGGTGTTGAATGTTCTGTTCCTTGACAGCAAGATAGAGATGACAGAGTTCACGACCAAGGACACCATCAATCGAGGTGACAAAAGGGGTGGAATATGCACATTGAACCTCACCATTGAACCTCAACAGCCTCCAAGTATATTTTTCTTTTCATTCTCAGCTTATAGGAGAACAGAATCAACAGTGCATGCATGTGGCTGGTTTACGACTGGGCATCAGTGTCCATGACATCGCCTCATTCTGGCAGTCCAGCTACCAAGGCAGGAAGATCTCTCACAATTGCTTCTCTTATCACATCCCTAAATACATGCTATGGATATACAAGATCACCCAAGACATCTCTCACCGTTGGAGCAGCCCAAAGCATGCTGCGTACGTCACAGTGAGCAGACAATTGGACACAACAATATAATGACATTGCAAAACAACATCTCTGATATCATCATACTGTTTAGCGGCACTGTAATTGTTTTGGGACATAATGGAATAGGATGCTTGTATGCTATCAATCGTTCTGTGTCATAAGTCACTTTGTTTTAAGTAGTAAATTGAGAGTTGTTATGGGATCTTTGCTTTAGCTTCAGATCCATTGTGAAGTCTACATGCATGACCAATAGACCATACAAGCTCCTGTTGTTGGCGCATTGAAATTAAAGCAGGTACACACCCTCTACAGTATCCTTCCCACCCTCCAATCCAAACACTCCACGCCCTGTGTATCCAACTTTTACAGTGCATTTTATGATTGGAACGAAGTGGAGCCCATGCATGCTGAGGGGGCTTTCCGTTACATCCTGTTAGCCCAAAATCAGGCCCACCATCCAGACCTGGTACACAGCGCTGGTTTGTGGCCTGCATCACACTGATCCTACCTCATTTGCCTGCAAGTGGGATACTCCTCATTGGTATCAGCCCGTTCTGAGGATTATGCACGCCTCTCTTCCACACCTCATAGACAGATGCACAAGCTTCATGGCTACTACATTGGTGTCCCTATGGTTTCAGTGTGAACATGGGCCACTAGCCAGCAATTATGAGATCTTAATGCACTAAATGTGCTAGTAGGATGGAAATCCCCTCACTGCATGCATGGGCGTCCCCTCATACCAACCATGCGATTAAAAATACGGTATAAATATGCACCACACAAATTGGATAATACAGTTGCGGTGGTTAGGGGGGGGGGGGGGGGGGGGGGGCAGTGGACGGTGTATACTTGCTTGCACTGCAACAAAGGGGGCTTGTATATGGTCTATTTCTCATGTATTCTGTGCCCAACGTGGATTTGAGGCTAACGCAAAGACCCCAGTGAGCTAGCAACCATACTCAAACTACATAATAACCTAAACGGCAATAACGTGTGATTAGAAACATGCATCCTTAAAATTCAAAATGCTTATCTAAATGCTGTTATTGTCCCATGTGTTATCCGTACCAAAACGAAAAGAATACATATACACGTCGGTACAGTTACAATCAGATGACACGATTTAATATATGGTACAAATAGAACCGTTTCGTGCGCACATTGTCTACTGCTCTATGTGAAGTAACAATCAGTGGCAATGAACATTGTCCAAATACTGCTTCTAGTGCCTCTTGGAGGCTATGCCTTTGGCAAGTCTTTGTACATTCCCCGGGGGACAGTCTTAAAAACTACATGTGTAATGGATCTCTTCAATCAAACACAACCCTCGTATTGGGCGCTGGAGAACATCGCGGACCGCTCGGCTGTCTCGTCTCTGACGTAAGTAATGTTACGATACTTGGATCCAATAGTGGTGAATCGACGATATTAGGGGAAGGACTGTGCGGTATTATGTTTAAAGTCGTGCAAAATCTGACAATTGAGAATATAACTTTCGCAGGATGTAACGGATCAGATGTATCACCCATCATTTACCTTAGGACCGCGCGTTACGTATCACTTCGACACTGCACATTCCAGAACAGTCCTAGGTACAGCGCCGTTTCTAATAATTCTGGAAATATAGACATCTCTTACTGTACGTTCCAAAAAAGCACTGCGATATTTCTGAATGGTTCCACAGCTACTGTCACTATTTCACACTGCACGTTTCAAAACAACATGGCTAAGATAAGGTATACATGTCCTTAGTAGAAATACTTGGATCAAGCGAAAGCATTCATTTCAAAAACTGCACATTTGAAAATAACTCTGCCCCGCTGCTATATATCAGGTCTGGTAGCCCAGTTGCAATCACAGATAGTACAGTTCGAAACAATTTTCTCTATTATATGGTACGGGTTGAAGGTAGTAATGTAGATATCACAACATGCACTTTTCAGGGCAACATTTATAATGAAGTGTTAGTTTATGTTTCTGGCAATGACATTTACTTCAGTGAATGCATTTTGCAGAGAAATATTGCAATTAATATACAAAACTCGACTAATCAATTATTTATGCATACTGTATTTGTACGTCCAATCGGCAGCATTTCATTTCAAACTCTACATTCAAAAATATTGATACAGACTACGGAGACGGAAAAGTGTTTGTGGCGCGCAGCCCTAATAGAATCTCTCTCACGAATTGCACCTTTACAGGTATCACGTTCGGTGTGATGTCAAACAGCGAAGATTATGGGGGCATTTTAAATAAAACGGCCATTAATATAATCCATTCCACATTCCAAAACAGCATTACACCATTGTTCCTTCTGTTGTGGAACCCGTTCTGCATCATTAACATTTCACGTTGCACATTTCAAATGAACAACTACGGAGCACTTGCAATTTACGAGATCCTTCCAGCCAACATAACTGCCACTATTACAGACTGTACATTTCAGAACAACAATGGCATTTACGGAGGAGCGGTAATTATTATATCGAAAGGTAAATTTCTCATCGCTAACTCAACATTTGTCAATAACAGCGCAACGGTGAGCAACTATGATGATTACAAATGATCTAGGTCCAGATGCTGTCCCAACAATTGAACTGTGCAAAGTAACTATGTTTGATGCAGTGGTACAAAATAACCATGGCAATGGCGGAAAATATGACAAGACCAGAGGAGGAGCCATATCGTTTAGTGGAGCCATGGTAGACATCGGGGAAAGTCAGTTAATATCCAATAGTCCCCAAGGGGCTATCCAAGGAGCGGATGGCTATCTCAAATTCCGGGGTATGGTCACATTTGTCAAGAACTCAGGAGAGAATGGCGGTGCTATCAATCTTCTAATTGTGCGTCTAACTTTTCTTGCAAGTTGTGCTGTTTCTTTTGGTAATAACAGAGCATCTAGATTAGGTGGTGCTATTTACACAGAAATACAAAAGAACATCAGTTTCTATGTCAGTGCTGGTACTCTTCATAGTAGGAAATATTGCGCCATTATAAAGCAGAATGGCAGCATTACCTTCCAAGCAAACAGTGCTCAACTGGCTGGCCATGCAACACCTCTTTATGATTGCTACTCCTATATTATACAAATTCCATTTCAGATGTCTATATGGATGAATCTAAAGCGAGCATGGATAGGTATGAATTTAACGTGACTATGGATTCTAACAGTCCTCAAAGTGTTTCATCTCCAATATCAGTACAGACTTGTACCCAGGTGGTACTTTGGAAATGAATGTGACCACAGAGGATTACAATGGTAATCTATCTCCAAGTGCAGTCTATGCACAGATTGGTGCACAAAGCATTAAACTTCAAGCACGGCAGAATGTTCAGTGGGTGGGAAAAAACTTCACTACACTGAAATATCAGATCTTTGGACCTGAAGGGGCATCACTGAATCTAATGTTGTCAAGCTATCCGGGGAATGCCCCCACTGTCATAAATGTGAACCTCCTGCCATGCGCAGTTGGGTTTGAGCTATCATCGAACACTAGTAGTTGTGTTTGTTCAGAATTTTATCAATAGTAAAGTGGTATGCGATGTAGCTCAAGGTGAAGTTATCAGGAATGGAACTCAATGGATAGGTGTGTACATACATGAAAACAAATCTTTTCCAGCTATTGCATCTGTCTGTCCTTTGAATTACTGCACAAACGTTACTCAAGTCTCTTTAGCACATCCTGAAGCCTTGTGCAGTAAAAACCGCACTGGGGCTCTGTGTGGCTGTTGCTCTGATGGTTACAGTGTGGGTCTTTGGTTCATCAGAGTGCCAGGAATGCTCAAATATGTGGCTCATTACCATTCTCATGTACGCCATACTTGGGGGCTTACTAGTGGACTGTGCTGTTTGTTCTAAACCTTACAGTAGCACAAGGAACCCTATATGGACTCATCTTGTATGCAAACATTATTCATATCAATGGGACCATATATACTTTAACCAATCAGCAGTTAATGGCTTACATATCATGATTTCTTTCCTTAACCTTGACCTTAGGTTTCCACTGTGTTTCTATCATGGTATAAATTAAGGCTTTAATGGATCGGATCCGAACCATTCAGATTGATGTTCCAAAGTCGGAACAGATTCGGATTATAGCCCGCCCAATCCGATCGGATGCTAACACGTATATCTGAATATCCGGTGATCTGGGGCCGAGGAAGAGCAGCCATTCCCCCCCCCCCCCCCCCTCCCCAAGTTCAACAGTCCGCGTGGCCGTTTCGTTTGTATTTTTGGCAAAAGACGGTTGACGGTGTGTGAAATAAACGTAGGCTAGCTTCTCTTCCCTTTTTTGCACTTAATGCTTTTTCTATTTCAATTTTTGCCACCGCCCTTTTCCGATTTGGGCCTTTCCCCCATGCTGGCTTTATATTATATGGGGTGTGCGTATTTTTTTTTTAATCATTGGTTTCATTTCTCACGTACGTTCAGTACTCGCCTGAGCCAGTCTATGATGGATTTGACCATAGATTTGGCAGAAGCTCAAAGTGAAAACTTTCCTACAATTTAGCAAAACGGTAAACATCATTGCATGCGCTTGATCGAAAACCACGCCCATGGAACCAGATTATAATGCCGAATCTGATCTGATCTGATCTGTTAAAGCCTAAGTATGAATGAGACCATCAAGGCAGGCCTTCAGTTTGTGTTCCCTGCCTATATCCTCCATCACTGTTATTGCTGTCTGTCACTACTGTCTTCGTAGAAATACTGAGAAAAGACACTGCTTAGACAGACTTAACTACATAATTGGACAAAGAGCTGTTGGTGTGTTTTGTACCTTTGTCTATCTATCATACTCCAAACTGCTAAGAACGGTCATTGACATCTTTGCCCTCACCATCATCCAGCATCCAAATGGTTCTGCATATGTCTGGTTCTATGATGGAAATATCAAGTACATGCAAGATATACACGCAGCATTATTTGTGGTTGCCATGGGGATCTGTATATTGTTCCTTCTTCCATACACACTTGCTCTCACTTTCATACCAGTTGTTGAACATTACAGTGAGCATAACAAGCTCTTCAAATATCTCCATAAGATGGCCAATCGGGTTAAGCCAGTGAATGATATCTACTTTGCTCCATTCAGGGGAAAGTGGCGCGTTTGGCTTGGGGCACGGCTGTGGCTTTTAATATTCTTGGATGCCATAAGTCCATTCTGCAGTTCTGATCAGCCACAGTTGCTTCTGTTTATTCATGTTGTCATGGTAAATTTGTTCATGCTAATACAGGCTCAAATAAATCCATTTGGAAACTCAATCCAGAAAACCAATTCATGTGACAGAATGGAATGCATCTTCAATCAGTTTCATAACTGGTCAGATTTCTTTACTTACTCAACTACACGACACTATCTCTCACAGTGCTTTGCACTTCATACGAATATCATAATACAAACCAGACAGGACCAAGAGACATGGCAGTTGGGTTTTGGGTTGGTCTCTATGGTATGATGGTGGTGGCCAGAGTCTTGTACCATGCCATTGTGAACATACCCATGGCCTTTGATGTGCATGAAAGAATAAAGGAGTATATGAAAGGCTTCTTTCTTCCAACCAAACCACAGCCTCAAGCCATTGAGCTCACTAATTCAATCATTGACAATATAACCACCAGCTGCGCTTTAAGGGAACCATTAATACTATGACTTGCTTTTTTTTTTTTTCTATTTTTATTATTTTAATGCAAAACTTTTTGATTGAAATATCAGTAGAACATGTATTTAAGAGAGTCATTTCCAGTTAGTACAAAAGTGACTTTTGTAAAGGCATCCACTATTACATCATCCAATATATTATACTTTGAGTGATCAGCTATCAGCGAGGCACAGTAATGCCTTCTTCACGGTTTACATTTCATGATTCAACATCATTCCATAACGGGTTACTATTATAGCTTTTTACTCAATGGAACAGCTTACGTATACAATCACAAGAAAACTGTGCATTTCTTAGCAAACCCTGTGCCGCTAGCCACGTAATGATAATCAATGCGTGAATAAAACTAATAGTGGTGTAAAAAGGAAAGAAACAATAATAATAGGGAAAATGTAAACGTCATTGTTAAAATGTGACCTAGTCGAGCGGGACATCGGGACACTAATCACTCCGTGGCAATCAAGCGATATCAAAATGGAGAACAGTTTCCGTGTCAAAATACCCGTGCCCATGGCTCGTACACAGTCCCATCCAAAAATTTTCCATCGTCGTCGTCGTCATCGTCTCCTCCTCCCCTCCCCTCCCCTCCCCTCCCCTCCCCTCCACTCCCCTCCCCTCCCCTCCCCTCCCCTCCCCTCCCCTCCCCTCCCCTCCCCTCCCCTCCCCTCCCCTCCCCTCCCCTCCCCTCCCCTCCCCTCCCCTCCCCTCCCCTCCCCTCCCCTCCCCTTCCTCCCCTTCCTCCCCTCCCCTCCCCTCCCCTCCCCTCCCCTCCCTCCTCCTCCTCCTCCTCGTATATATTATCTCTGGTAAAACGCCAGGTGTACCAATCGCTTCAGGATGTATGCCCCCACACCCTTCTCTCTAATCGTGTAGCTCACACATTGTGTTGTTCCATGGCCAGCAGTCAATACATGCTCGATAGTTTAATTTATTATGCTGTGGGAAAATATTATGTTCCAAAACCAGAAGATTGACCTTATATTAAAAACATATTCACTATACTTGTAAGACACCATTAGAAAAATGGTACAGTTGAACGAATACCAACTACGGAACACAATTTTTTCCATTAAGTAAGCACTAGGAACCATTCAACCCAGTGGTGCCTAGGGTCTGTTATCCACTCCTACCTTCTTTCATGTGTTATATGATGGTATTCACAAAGAGATGCCTGCAATTTGTACCTTAATCCTCGCCTTAAAAAAAAGGACTAACGAGAACAAACTATATATATTGCACGTACAAAAACAGTTCAAATTAATTGACACAAAGTAAATCAATGGCAAGGAGGATTTAGAAATAACAGTGGTTTGGTATATGGAATGACCAGCAAAGCCGGCTACACTTCTCCTCTGGCCTGGCCACACCCATCCAGAAATACAGACCTCCTCTGGAGTAGCCGAACTATGAAGAGAAGGGTATTGGCTTACCGGAACTAACCATTGGGTTTTTCCCCTTTAAGAATATCAGATGTGGTGCAAACATGTTTACTAGTGCACACCTTATAAGGTAATCCTGATACACGTGAGGATTTCATTATAGCATTATTGATTGTTCTGATACACCCATTCTCACATGTGTGCTATGCATCTCATCTGATGATCAAGCTTTTCCCACAATTTTATGGATTCCTAACATGTAGGAATAACTTGCCCCGATCACAGTTGACAGATTATCGATAAAGTACGGCTACATCTATTTTTGTCTGTAGTGTTAATAACAACTTATGTTCGTTCGTTCAAAGTGAGTTGTGAAGGAGGCCTGTGGAAATTGCTTGCGCCGTGAACAGCGGGAAACTATACATAATCTTAATAAGAGCTGTCAGGGTTCACGATCTACCACCCTAACAAAGGATGAATCATGCAGGTGCTAAACGAGACTGAATAGCGGGAGCCTCCAGATCTAGAATGACGTTTATAAGAACCTTTTGCTATATATAATGTGTAGTATGCACGTATTCCTTGCTCTGGTACGGGTGTTGGATATCTGGCAGCTAGAGGGAAGGAACGGCGCGCAGGTTGCGGCTAGATCGATCCATCACATAGCAAAAACATGCCTAGACAGGGCTAATAATGAGGCTGCAGCAAGTACATTTCAACACAAACAAACACCTTGGCTTCATCAGGGCTCCCTGACAGAGAGGTGTCATGCTAATATGAATATTGTAAGTTAACAATCTGGCTGCATGTTCTAGTTTTTGGATTACGTCACTATGCTTGCCTGCATGCGCTTGCGCTCATGACGTCATGATAAACGCGCGCTATAAATGTATTATCCCTAGCCCAGAATCAAGATAAAGAAGCGATGAGCAAGGTGTACGTGCTTGAGCTTGAAGGTGGTATGTACTACGTTGGTACCTCTGACGACCCCGAGAAAAGGTTCCTCTACCACATGAGAGGTGACGGAGCCGCCCGGACACGAATGCACTGTCCGAGAAGAATACTGAAGGTTACTGATGGAGGGGGCATGTTTGAGGAGGATAAGGTGACTAAAGAGTACATGGCCAAGTATGGAATTGACAACGTAAGAGGAAGCTCGTGTGAACAAATCGTTTTATCGCCGGATCACAAGAAACTGCTCAAAAAGGAAATATGGATGGCGCAGAACGTGTGTATGCGTTGCGGGTGGGCAAGTCATTTTATTAAAGACTGTTGGGCGCGTACGGATGCATGTGGAGACCCTATTGAAGAAAATACGGAGATGCACCATGGTGCGCATGTGGAACAACGCGGCAGGCAGTATCGGCAGGAGAACCGCTGTAGAAGATGCAACAGAACAAACCATCGCACGAGCAATTGCTACGCCACTACACACCTCGATGGTAGCGAGCTCTGAGGAAGCATGCAGGCTTCTGGAGCCGATAAGACAACTAGAGGGGTGAAATTTTAAAAAAATCATATATAAATTTGTTTTTTCCATGATTCATGCGGCGCGTTCCAATAACTCACGTGCGCTCACATTGTACTGGTCTAAGAATAGTATGTGACGTATCAGTTGCGCATACGTGCATACGAATAAGCCGGCGATCTTAATCTATCCCATTTCTTCGATGTAAAGTGATCAGTAAGAAATTTCATAACTTCATAATGCTCCTGAACCATAACAGTTTGAGCCTCTATAGTTAGCCAGCCTGATGGCCAGACGCGAGCATAGTTGATGGTGGCGATTCAGAAGAAGAAGAAGAGAAGCTTCACAGTAGAACTGGTAAGAAATATACGTTTTGCGATGGATACTCTACTATTAAATGAAAATATAATCCCATTAAGTGTCAATGTGGAGTACTAGTGAGGACTCGGGAGTACTTTTGCATGCTGCTGTGAAATACATCGCGTGATGCTAAAGAAAGAAGTAAGTGCCAGGAGGATTGCATGCATAACTGAACGTGAAGGATTTGACTTAGTGCGTCTGAATACAAGGGTACTGCTACATATAAAGGGCAAGTTGCACGTTAACAGAATAAAACAAAAAGGATTTTGTCTCTATTTCCTTTCCCAAAATCCGTGTTCCGTTCATTTTTCCACTTAGGTCTTCAATTCCTGCATGCCACTAAATTAATAAATTTGTAGCCAAGCCCTGAAGCTGTGCACGTAAGAGCAATGTGGTTAATGTAACTGACAGTGCACGCCGCAAAATATATTTTTAAACTAAATAATAAATCTTATTGAGCACAGATAATGTTACGTGGCTGAATTTCGATCAATTCCTATGAATTTCAGTACTAGTTTAACATGTGATGTTTGCATTCTGATCTGCTGAAAAGAAAAAAACAAGAAATGATGTTTAAAGTAGTTTACTGCATTTAAAAGGTCATTTTACTTGGTAAGTGTTTTTAAACGTCTCAATCTGGCAATTCAGTGTAGTTTACTACTTCGTAGACTTGCCCAGTCGTTATTTCACCATATGGATCACACGGTTGCATCACTATCCCGTCACTATAAATAAGTCGAACTCAAGTAATGAAGCAATCTAGTAACTGCCAGCCTTACCAGACATCAGGAGAGATATTTTTTGACCCAGAAGAAATAACAGAGGCTCTATCATGGGTAAGATGTCAGATAATTTATTAATATGTACGAGTAAAACTAACATGGCATGACCACACCTCCTTTTCCTGACAAGGATCACCACCCTTACAACAATTACAGTGGCAGTAGTGAGCATTACTACTACAAACACAGCAGCAAGACCACCAGCTAAGGTATATTCAAGCACACCTCCAGAATATGACGCAGATGTATTGCTGAGAGCATCCACACTAGTCCACACTGCAGTTGAGCCCGAACTGAAATGGATCAAGGATATGTTCACCACCAAAGCCGTGTCTACCTCTCCACTGTACAACTGCCCCGATATTGTGACCACTGCTACTACAGTGAACCAGTGCAATCCATTTGGATCAAGGTTGGTGATGACTTCAGCAGTGGTGGTTGGTGGAAAGGTCTGAGCCATGTACCAGATTTGCTGCCCATTAGAAGAAGTGTTGGAAAGGGAACTGCATATGCATGAATAATACACCGAGTACCCTGTCAGGATGCCATCAGGAGGGATTTGGACAGCTAGCCAGGCCACCCTTACAGATGATGCACTGGTTCCCATCACAACCACACCTCCAACATTAGCTGCGTGAAGGAAGTGTGCAATGACATAATTTGGTTTGAAGTGGGTAATCAATGACAAATTAGAGGGAGTGGTTACAATGGTAAGGTTTTTACTTACGTATAGCTGCAGTGGTGCTGCGTACCTCCTGCAGTGTCCAATGTCTTGTGATGGTGTAGCCAATGACGAATAAGGTGTATGTTGTCTTTGGTACAAGTCCTGTTATTGTTACGGGCTGTGTGGTTGTGCTGTAGGTGTTGACTGACCCATTAAGGTTGTAGATCACCTTATATGTGACTGCCACCCCATGGAGGTCTTCAACAGAGGGCTCCCATGTGATTGTAATTGTTGTAAAAGTACTGTTGATGACTTGTAATTGTGTACCTGGTTCATGTTCTGGTGTTTACAAATGAAGTGCGTTATTTAAATGTGCTGAGCAGAATTGCACATGACACTATTAATTTGGTGTCACTACCTTTGCCGCTTACCCTAACACCAAACCATATAAACATAGTAGGGTAATAAATATTTTTGTTTATTTCCAATGACTGCATGCAACATGGAAAGTGTTTACAGAGAAGAGGAGAAGAAACTGTTACCTATAATGGACACAGACGCATCAGCAGCATTGCTCTGAGATGGGAAATGGGTCCCCACAGCTACAACTGAGATGTTGTATTGAATGTCAACTTGTAGGTCAGTTATGACATAAGAGCTGGAAGTGGTTGTACCAACAATGATACATTAACTAGCATCTAATATAGATCTGTCAGCCACATAGTATATGTCATATCTGGTCACAGGGCCACCGGAGGTTGGTGCAGCCCATGACACAATGGCAGATGAGGGACCCAACTGCACAGCAGTGACATTAGTGGGTGTGCTGGGAGGAGCTGTATGCAAGGATATGAGAACAAAGCACCCGTTCAGTAGCAAGCTGACGTACCTTGAATGATGAGTGACGAGTTTGCAGACCTTGGGTTGAGGGTGAACCCTGTAGCTCCACATACAGGTGAGCATGTTGTGGTGATGGTGCATGCGTATATCCCAAGTGCTCTCCCAGTAACAGTCAGGATGTTATTGTATGTAGAGGTTGGCCGATCTAGAACTACCTGAGAAGAAGCATAGATACCATCATTAACTGGACCTCCATTGATGGTCCATTGCACAGTTGTGGGAGGAGAGCTAGTGCTGGTGCAGGTCAACTGGAACACTGGTGGATCAACATTTGAAGGTGTCAACAGTTTAAATAGGACACCTCCTGTGATGTTAGGACCATCTGTGGTGGGAGTGGGAGTACCTTAATTCTTAATGCATGCATAAAAGAGCATTTTGTTCCTCACAAGTGGATGCAATGGAGAGATCTAAGTTGTTAATGTTTGAGACAGCTAGCCCAGCTGATGCTGCTAACATGGGATCAGAGTAAACACCAACGCAAAGTGTGATGGAGGTGTTGGTGCAACATTGAACACCATGTGGGAAATCGGCAGGTGTCCCACGATATAACTCTACTCCTGCTGACACATTTCGCTGACCAAAACCTCCAGGAGTTGTTGGAGGGTCTGGTGTTGCCGGGGGATGCAGTACTCCATCAGGTTGGTACCATTGTCCACCTGTTATACCCTGGCACACGAGGGGGGCCTGGAATGCTGTTACGCCTAACGTGCTGATTCGATTTGGTATGACTGAGAGGGTCACCAGGCTGTTGTTGGCAACAGTGATACCTTTCCAGGAGACCCCGACACGCTGACCTTAACAATTGATACGGTGAAAGTTTAATATAAATGAATTATCAATAAGTAATAACAGGGGTTGATTAAATTATGCAGTCACTATTCACTCACTCACATTTGCACCCATTTCCAATCATGGATTATTAAAGACCCGTAGCAAAATAAAAAATAAAAATAAAAACAATTTGGAACCGTAGAGGAAGTATATTCAGATCCTAGACACCAACATTCCTCTCCTAATTAGTAGTATTCTCGATCCTATCAGATTTTTATATACTATAGATCAGTTTCGGTCATAGATACGTTTTTTTACACCACTATATTGCCTACGAACACGTTTTAGCGTTAAGGATACTCACCCCGAACATCTCCGAACAAGAAGAAGATTGCGGTGATAAAGTGACAAGTTGCCCTCGAGAACATTACAGCTTGTAATGAGCAGTCATTGTAAACGTATAGGCTGACTTCCTTGAGATAGAATATTAAATAAATTAGGCGACCAATAATAAACGCGCTGTGGGCAAACATCGCATTCGCCTCGTAGTCTACGCCGGACATATAGTACGTGCTTCCCCGGCATTTTGACGCGACATTGTGTGAGTGTGTGTGTGGGGGGGGGGGGGGAGGTAGGATGATGGAGTGTGAGGTACTGCCGTTCTCGCTACCGAACAGCTGTCACAGGGTGAAACTCAACTGATATCTTCAATCTCTCACTTTAAGAATTCTATCACGCCCTGTCACACAAAAATTGTACCGTGCAGTAATGGTAACCGGGGCGGTTGCACACTTTTGGCAGCCAAAATTGGTATTGTTTTAGCTGCCAAAAGTGTACCGACCTTGCCAAAGGTGTCCGTATAGTGAGAAAGCGATCACAAATTCCTTACTAGTCTGCCTTGAGCGTAGCGTGCCCTAATGCATACGATTTGGATGTTTTCCTCGATTCTGAATCAATAGAATTGAGCGCTGAATAAATCATTTACCACACCAAGCAGGGCTGCCGTAGGCCGGCTAGGGGTCCGGCCTGAGGCCGGCCGGCCTGCCAGTCCGGCCTGACAGGTCGGCCTGGCAGGCCAAATTAGTGGATATTATAGTTTATAAAAGTCAATCATTAATTTTTTTATGTTACGTTATTGCGTTGTCAATCAACGAAGCGTGTCTGCCGGTTTCTACGATTACAAAGCGTGTCCGTCGGTTTCTACAATTCCTATACCTTCTGCTCAGCGGCTCAAACCTGTTTCAAACCCGGATCTGTGGGAATACAATCCCGAGGAACTCGTGAGATTCGCGCCATTGCGATGGTTTAGTATAGTACCATAGATATTATCTATGATAGTACTGTATAGTAGTGTAAACACATCCGCTATCTGGCCTCATTTCAAGGTCTATACATCAAAGGAGTAGGCCTACGCAGATTAAGCGTGGTGTGATTACTACCACAGGCCGTTCTCCAGAGAACACTGCACTTTAATTTGTCTAGACACATTGAAAGGCATCACAAGGATGAACAACAATGTGCATGTGTGTAGCAGTCTTCGCAACACAGTTAAGGAATGTATGCTTGCATGGCTTCGACGCTTGGAGAACAGATCAGTAGATGTCGTGGCCTCTTTAGATTGCTTGCATGGAATAGTGTAAAATGCACAACACACAATTTCCCACTATTGCAAAGCTTGCTCGAATGTACCTGGCTATTCCAGCGTCATCCGCTCCATCAGAGAGCGGAGTGTTTTCAAGAGCAATTTTGATCCAGGAGCGAACCTGCATGTACTTTCCCAACGGCTGGAGGCATAATTATGCTAAAGCACAATGCATGGATGCTTCGAAAGAAATAAGTCAATTAATACTATTGTTCAAGGTACTATAAATAATAATATTTATTTGCATCTCAGTATGATTTTTTATTATTTCACAATCGATCATCTTCACTACATTTAATATTTGAACTCTGAACAAGAAGTAAGCGTGATTTGTACATGTATAAATTAGTCATATACTATATGCATGTATTGGCACAATGAGGGGCGTGGTCCGGCCTGGCATGTGAGGGGTTCGGCCTGACAGGCCGGCTGGCCTTTGGCAGCCCTGACTGTCACCAAGTAATTTTTAAAGCTGCACTGCATTGACACACTGGAGACAGTGTAAATAAAAATAAGTGTTAAAGTAGAGCTACCCTGCTAAAGGAGTTCTACGCACATGAAACCGGGTGAAGCCACCTGGTCTCCACAATATACTAACAACGATAACATTTATAAAAAAGCAGTACCATAATTACGCACTTGTGGGATGCCCGGTAATTATATTCATTGCCTACGCGTGTAAATAAAATTAATTACTATAATTTCCGATGTACACCCGTAAACTTCCGTCTCGGGCCACACTTGTGGGTTTGGTGTATCGCTTTTATTCTACATGTATAGTGCCTTAGCGACCACTATCCAAAATTACATGCACACAGTGGCATTTCGGCGACGGAGGGGGGTCCGATATGAATAATTCATTATGGGCTTGGTCACTCAGTGCAACTCATAAACTGGAGCGGACTCATACAGTACACAGTCACAATCAGTACACAACTAAATGGCTACAAGTAATAAAAAACCTACTCTGTGAGAATGTTGGTGGGATATAGGATTTGAAGGCAATGGTGGTGTATAATGTAAGGGAAAAAGGGCTGTTAGGGTTTTCAATCCCTTCTGTGCTACTTTAAGCAATGTCCCATCACCACAGTGCTACCGCCGTGCTGAACTGGAAAAGAAACGTGCATATGAATATTCTCATTCGGGAAATCGAGTTTGGTTCCTTTTTCTCCATTAGTTTTCTCAATCACAGGCGGATTGGGATCCACTGCAACTGCATGTGGTATTCAAGAGACTTGCATTGTTGATCGCGGACAAGCAGGAGCAGCCATACAGCTGACATTATTCTGGCTTCGTTGCAAATTGAGCGTCTCCCTACTAAGATCGGCTGTCATGTGCCTTCAGGGGTTCCCGCTCATCGTACCATAGACCACAACATCTCTTTGAATCATCCATTGACCTTGCAATTGCTGACAGCATACAAGGTCAACCTCTCAGCTATGTAAACCTTTTTCATTGATATTTCATCTATTTATTTATTTCTTTATATAATTATTTATTGTTTATAATAACATTATTAAGTTTACGAAACATATGCTTATGAATATTCGCATTTGGGAAATCGAGTCGGGTTCCTTTTTCTGCAGCTTACATTTGGCCACTTCAGCATTAGCATCAGCTATTCTGGCAGCAATAGTTGTTTTCATTTCTTCTTTATACTTATATTCAGCTATCTTAACCTCCTGCTCAGTGACCTTGACATTAGCCTCGGCCAACTTTATCTGAACTTGGGCCAAGTTAACTTTAGCATCAGCTATTCCAGATTAGTTGCTTTTAAAGGCATGAATAAAGGCTTTATTGTGAGGAATATATCATAATTGATTTCTGTTTTTAAAAAAAAAAGTTTGGACTATTTTGGCCTAAGAAGATTCTCTGTGTGTGCATAATCACTGTGCATTGTGTGTGTGTGTGAGTGTGTGTGTGTGTGTGTGTGTGTGTGTGTGTGTGTGTGTGTGTGTGTTGTTCTGCAGGTGACTTGGCACCTCAATCACCAGCAGGTCCTAGCACTGTTAATGTAAGAGTTTTAGCATATTGTATTTGCTGTCATGCACATGCATGGTTACATGTTTATATTTCTTTATTTTCAGGCCGGGGCTAAGTGCACATAGCCCACTACTGTCATGTACTCTTGTAAGTGCACCTGCTACACCCAAATATCCAGGGGGGAGGGGGGGGGGGGGTTGCGGAATTTAGCTGTGACATCTCTCTGATAACAAAGCATAACTGTGAAGAGGACTATGTTATTAGTGATGAGAAGAAAGTGACTGCCACAATGTCATACTGGCCAGTTTGCAGAGAGTGGAAAAACAAAAGAAATGTCGAGACCTTGGTCTACAATACTGTAGCCGGTATCCTGACCTCTTATCGAGATCCCGTACCAGCTATTACCATTGTTACGTAACATTGCGTGTTGTAGCATTTCGATTGGTTGTATATTCATACAAGTAAAGAAAAACATTCTCTGACGAGAAAGTTGGTGGGATATAGGAATTGGAGGCAAAAGTGGTGTAAAAAGGAGCGAAACAAGGTTTTGAGAAAAGGGTAATGAGACAAAAATCCTATATTTAGCACGTACAAATGTAACAGAACCAAAAGAAGTGCTAAATATAGGATTTTTGTCTCATTACCCTTTTCTCAAAACCTTGTTCCCCTCCTTTTTACACCCACTTTGCCTCCAATTCTTATATCCCACCAACTTTCTCGTCAGAGAATGATTTTCTTTACTTGTTCTTTTCCTTTTTTATCGATTATTAATACTGGCAAGTGCCTCCCTCCCCCCCCCCCCCCCCCCCCCCCCCCGCTTCAATTACCGTCACGAGCAGACGCCCGCTTTTGTTTGGGATCACTGTACGGTACGTGGGAGAATTCTAACTCGTCGTCTCGACTTTGGAAATATTCCTCTCGTTGTTTAGCTCTCTTTTGTTTGCACAATTCTAAATATACGTAAATGTCGCCATGGGAACGGTTAAACATAGCACTCCATATTACGCAATGATTACGTATGTCAGTTGTATGCTTTATTTGATACCTGAAGATGTCCTTCCAGGAGATTCTATAAAGCAATTGGTATAATTTGCGCTCTTTTAAACCTTTCCTATCCGGAGTTATACCCACCCGAGAAGAAGAAGACGATGATGACGACGGAGAAGAATTGGCCTGGGGACGAGGAAAACCACGAGCTTTTTTGTTCTTTTGAAGCAAAGAGTTTGAAGACTGGAACAAAACATTTAAATGACCTTCTGGTTCGATAGGAACAAAGAGCTAAACTATCCGTTTCTTGGTACGGGAGTTATAGACCCCTTTTGGCGATAAGTGGCTGGTATGAATAATCACTGTGAATACATTTATTACGTGGCAACCGTTGCTATCCTCCATCTTGACGGGCAAATTTTCATACGATATCCCTAGCACGTGGCCATACTGACGAGCAAACGGCCGACTTTTCTCTACAACGTTCTATCAATGACTAAAAACTACACTTCTACCTTGCAAGGACTCGATTTAGATCGCTATTGTGAAGAAGCTACAATGTCTTTGTGGGAGGTCAGGGTGGGTGAGCCAAACATGTCAACTCTCGCAAGCGTCAACCTTTATCCGTTTCCCAGCACTGAATGGATTGATGACATATTGTTATGGCCCCTGTGGACTTTCCAAGCTTGTGTACACACTTTATTGAGATACACACTGGAGAAGCTCAAGGCATACAAAAGTCTTGAAGCTTACACTATTATCAGAGGTTTATTGTCCTAAATGGTGTGTGCATTGGAACATGGTTGAGTTCAAGCATTTATCACAGCATAGGCATAGATGGCACACATTGCATCTTAAAAGCGAAGGTTAATCCATCACAGAAGTTGAATGATAAACCACCTGAGCCCTGGGTGGCAGTTGATCTGAATCAATTGTGACTGCACATTACACATGCATGTATGGCTGGGTGAGATACATTCATTTTTATTGTACTATGTGACACTACAAATTACTTAGGGGAAGTGTGCTCACATGTGGCTGCAGTGCTATTAAATACTTCAGATTTTAACAGCCAGATTAGTACTTCTCTTCCATGTGTTGGAACCAATTGCAAGCTTTTTCAAAGAAGGTAAGCAGCACTTTTATAAATGCAGTTTAAAAAGTTAGTTATGAACAGGCAAAACCATCAACCCAACATTCAAAAGATCAACTCTGAAAGACCTAAAGTCAATTAAAGGAAATCACTGTTCTAATATTTCCACATCACCACATCATCCATTACCAATATTGAAGAAAATGGTTCTATTTGATGCAATCCACAAGGTATATCCAAGTGCACCCGCAGGCTCTGTTCACTGTAACTCCTGGATATGAGCCAACATCTAAATCATCTCAACTAACTTAAGAGATATAGAAAGCAATCTACCTCCTCAACTCACCAGCCTATATTACCACAAGCACACTCAATGCACATCACATGAACTTGTTAAATTGTCAGAGGCTGTGCATGAAACACTGGCAATAAAATATAGCTTGGATGAAATTTTGTTGTTGAGAAGTGTACTAGAGAGCAATCTCATTCCATCTTATGTTTGACATCGACTTGGCCGCATAACAATGTCAATGTTTGGTCAGATTGTCAAGCGTACTGAAAGAGTGTTTCCCATGTCTTTAGTGAAATCAGCCATGCAATACATTAGTGTAAATCCTAATATACCATCTCTGTCGCTGAACTGGATCTGCTGGAACTCTGGCATCGTTAACACAATAGGGTCTCGTACAACGCAATGAAAATTTGCCCGTCAAGATGGAGGATAGCAACGGTTGCCACGTAATAAATGTATTCATAGTGAATATTCATACCAGCCACTTATCGCCAAAACGCTAGCGCTGGTCGCGTTTTTTTTTTAATGATATTCACGACCCGGGTTATAGGAACTACTATCGTAGTTCCTGATACATTGTATATGCGCGCGTATTGTACTGCTGTGCGATTCTTTAATTCCTTTGTGTTGTCGGCCTAGAGACTGGGTGACCCTTACGTCCTCGCGGGACACGGATATAGCTAGGTTACAACAAATATGTCAGAGGAAACGTGGTCCATCAGCTCCAACCATACGTTGTCAGCAGGCACCTCTCACCCGTTGCTAAAGTGAGAATAAGAGGAGACGGAAACTGTTTTTTTTTCCGGTCTTAGGCATATGCAGTAACAGGATCTCATGATAGTCACCATGAGCTTCGCCCATTAATAACAACATTTATGAGTCAGAATCCTTCTGTCCTTGCATCCTACGTAAAAGACAATGAAGCAATGAATGACTACCTAAGGAAAACAAAGATGGAGACACTAAGTACTGATTTGGGCAAGTGAAATAGAAATTTTTGCTGCTGCCCATCTACTACAGACTCCAATATTTGTGAATGCCAAATGCGGAATGCAGTACACATGGCTGCAATATGGCCACACAAATGAAGAGCAATGGACATGTGGCAAACATAATGTAAAGCGTATGTGATTGAACATTATACCTTTTCTACCATATTATCCGGTGAATGTGCATGCAGCAATTTATGACATTACACTTGTATAGTTGTATGTACTTTATTGGCCATGGTTATAGATACCTGTAAACTCCAGTATAAAACACCTACCCCGTGCACGGTATGGAAAATATTTCGTTATTAATTCGGCTTTCGTGCGTGAGTGCGTGCATGCGTGTGTGTTTTAAAGGGGGACATATTTCGCGAAGGGGGGGGGGGGGGGGGGGGACAATCCGCTAGCGAACACTATCCGGGGGGGGGGGGGGGGGGGGGGGGCACAATCCGCTATGACACCGGCATGCATCAGTGCGTACAGAACGTAAATAGGTGCTTTTCAGCCCAGCTGTAACTTTAAATCGACCCCGCCTACCCCATGCACCATGGCTCTGATGTATTGTACGCCGATGGCCACGCAAGGAGTGACACGGTGTCGTAGGCATGGTTGTCCCCACCGCAAAATGTCCCCCCGGACATTCATGCCTAGGCACCAATGTCCCCCGGACACTCGTGCCTAGGCACCATTGTCCCCCGGACAATTATGCCTAGGCATATATGTCCGTAGGGGACATTTATGCCTAGGCATAAATGTCCTACCCTGGGCACCAGTGTCCCCCCATGGGGGGACACTGGTGCCTAGGATAGAATGTCCTAGCTTTATAAATACAGGCCTGACATATACATTTAATACAATGAAATCGTTACACGCTTGATGTGCATGTATTTGCAAACATCATGCTATGTACATGTATGTGCGTGCCCGCTCGTCCTTGCATTTCATCTGTAAAATCTGATTGTTACAAGTGTCCAAAACTATATTTGGGTAGTTACATAATGTGCAGAGCAGGCTAATTAGTTTCTATAAGGCTCTCATTTCAATGCAAGGCATATCCTTGTGTAAATTTAAAATGTAAAGATGTATGAATTAATTAAGATTCATGTGCGAGTATATGATTTAGCTTATCCGTGTGTTCAGGAGTAATGATTGGTAACATGATATCACAAAAAACTTCATGTGTCAGACAGGTATTTGCTGCATGCAGTGCAGAGCCATTTATCCTTATCCATCCAAACTCCATCTGGGATGCTCTCACACGTTTGGTGAAATCGTTCATTGCAAAGATCACATTGTGCCATCTTCCCCTCTTCAGGCAGTCGGCACTTGCATACCAGGTAAACATGCACAACAGATAATTCATTCATCCTGGGCGCTCTTGCCCTTCCAGGAAATGTAGACATTTTGCGATTAACTAGACAATCCAACAGGTGGGTTCTCATGGACTTCTGTGTGTACATCATCTCTGTGGGACAGGTTCCATTGCAAAGGGAAGTGGCAAAAGCCAAGGCAAAAAGACCACAATCATTTGAACCTCTCTGTCTCTGCACTGGATGGAATTTAAGGCTTATTTTCTTCAATGGAGAATAAAGAAGAGATGCTATTTTCTCCTTTGTTCTATCTGGCAAGTCTTTGTGCAACATACTGTCAAAAATATTGATCTCTCCAAAACAACAACCAATTGTTGAGACCGTTATCCAGTGACTTGATGCCACATTTAAAATTTGTACAAATTCTGTTGTCTCAGGTTCAAAAGCTAACACTTCACCAAGGATTGTAGCTTGAAAACCACCAATCATTGGAAATGCTTCCTTTAACATCATTTGGCCTGCATGTATTATACTGTCTGATAACCACCTACCTTCTGTCAGGGCATAATAGTCATCCATGTACAAACTTAGAGATGGAATCCAGAACTGTGTAGAGTTTGCACTTTTGTCATCTTTGATTTCCAGAGTACAATCTTTAACTGTGGTAGAAAAGGGTATAGAAAAGGTTATGAAAAATTCAATTAAGTTGTATGAAATTAACATAACTGAATGGTTGAAGATTTTTAAGCAGTTGCAGGGAAATTCACACTGTAAATTAAGTGGGTCAAATACAGCATTGTAGCCCTTAAACCTAATAATGTCAACAATATGCTCTTCAGACATATTAATAAGCTACCAGTGCCAGTATTTTCACATTATTAGCAGTTTGATTGTTCTAATTTATCAGTTTTACCATTTCCTACAACTTTGTATATATAATACTAATTCAATGCTTCTTATGTTACTAAAAGCAATATAATTCTTGACTTACACACCTAAATTTATACATTTAGTAATGGTAGCCCAACAGAGCTATAATAGTTAGACCATACAGCTGTTCACACCTTGACAATGTTATACATTTGTCTACCCTTTTCATACAAGAGCTAAGACTTTCCCATTAGCAGTCTTTAAAGATAAGCATGTGGCATTATAAAAATACAGTTATTATACCAGTTGACTTTATGCCTTTCATTCTACTTTGGAGACCTTCTCTTTTGCGTAAATCCCTTATTTTAGCAAATGTATGATGCTTTTTTTCTCTCCTCCTAGTGTACTTCCGAGTATCTGCAGTAGCTGAAGGTGTCACACATGTAGTTTTGAATTCTGTTTCACAAACTGGTGAAATGCTGATGTCAGCAGGTAGAACAAAAAAACCACATTGCTTTTTGGGTGTACTTGTTACAAAGCCATCATTAATGTCACACATCGTTTCAGAAAATGAAATGGTCTGTTGGAGCCTGCTTTACTGAAGTTCATTGTCAACAAAGCCTATGTCACCAGTACACAAAGTGGAGTGACATTTGTTCACTTCATCACTGATGCTACCTTGGCCTAAATGTTTTGTCACTCCACTCATTGGAGCTGAGTATTGCTGTGAAACTACAATGTCACCTACACTTTGGCAAACAGGAACCGAAGAAATCTGACAGATAGTGTCATCAATCCCACCAGCATCAGTACTCACTACACAAGCACCATGGCCAACCATTCTATCTGATTCCAACTTTACTTGACTGTCATGACTGGATTGGATGCACCCATCATCAGAAGAGGAAATTGCTATCCTTTTTTTGCGGTAACATCCCACAGCTATTGGACTGCATGTTTCATCACTGCTGCTACAAGTCTGGAACACGGATGAATCTGAGAAATGAAAAACTGGACCTTTAGTGGAATAATATGGTTTCAGTCGGCACACATTCACTACTTTCTTGAGTGCTTTTCCAGTTGAAGATTCAGTAGCTTGTACACGCCTTTGCCAACTGACTCTTGAACTCTGTATGGTCCAAGCCAACGCTGTTGCAATTTCCCACCTTCCTTCCATCACGCTGAGAATTCCTAAGCAACACCATGGACCCAACATCAAGAGCCTGTCGATAAATGTGTATAATTATAAATTCTGTTTATACATATAACATCTTACTTTGCCTTTCCAATGCTTTTTATCATAATCTCTCTTGTAACGCTCTTGTGCAGATAAAATATTTTCATGGGCCAATTGGTGCATTCTCTTTTTCACATCTGTCATTTTTTTCATTGCAGTATCCAAATCATCACTACCACTGTCTTCAATGAGAGGACTGCTGGAACACTGGTATTCTGTTTCTATGGGTAGTATTTCTCTCCTAAAAAAATTAGGCATAAAGTAAAATTATTAATTCGTGAATGTGTTTTCCTTACCGGCCAAACATTATTTCAAATGGTGAAACACCAGTTGATTTATGTATCGATGTCCGGTATGCAAAAAGTACTCCTTCCAAATATATGTCCCAATTGTCCTGTTCTTTATTGACAAGTTTCACCAAAGATTGTTGCAGTGTTTGGTTGTACCTTTCTATTAAACCATTTGTTTGGGGATGGTAAGCAGATGAGATTTTGTGATTAACTTTGGTAAGTTTGAAGAGCTTCTTGCACACGGAGTTCACAAATTCTCTCCCTTGATCACTGATTATGACCTTTGGTGCCCCAAATCTATATGCAAGATATGCAAGAAATATCCATGCATCACAATATGATTATTAAATAAGACCTGTTAGAATAAAGTGCACAGTAAATATTTTTAATGTCTTATCATAGAAAGTACACATGCAATGTATATTATACCTGCAAATGGTCTTGTACAAGAAAATAGCAACACTGTTAGCACTCTTATCCTTTATTGCCTCTGCTTCTGGCCATTTAGAGAAATAGTCCATCAAAGTAGCAACATACTTATTTCCCTGAGTGGTTACTGGGAGAGGCCCAATTAGATCGATACCAACCTATGGAAATACATCAATCCATATACCGTTATTAAGAAATCAATGCAGTTATGTACCTGATACCAAACTTTTGATTTGACAGGGATTGGATGGAGGACTGTGTCAGCTTTGATGAACTTAACATCATTGTTTCTCTGGCATACATCACAAGTTTTCACAAAGTCACGAATCTCATTAACCATATCCTTTCAATAAAATCTTGCAACGATCTTTTCTTCAGTTTTGTCTCGTCCAAGATGCGCTCCCCCTTCAGTTTTGGAGAAAACAAAGTGAAACTAATAAAAGATAAATATGTATTACAACGATCAGGAGCGTATCCATACAGGTTTCCATGTTGCCAGAACCCTCCCCCCTCCCCACATTGAGCGCAATTACTTAACCGCCGTTAATATGTGTTAAATAATCAAAATTCGGACATTGTATATCGGGGTCAAGACCCCCCCCCCCCCTCCCCGCTTCTTCCCCGTTCGTATTTGGTCTATCATTTCCTTCCCCGCTGGTATTTGGTATACTTTCCCCTTCCCCGCTCGTATTTGGCCTACAGCATAGTGGATCCCTTCCTTTCGATTGACGTTCTAAGTTGGAAACCCCCACTTTGAAATCCTGACCTGACGATTTACCTTCTGGTGAAGCGTGGCAAGCTATCATTATTCTATCCTGCTCTTCTTTAGATTTGATCACACGCTTCCACTGCCGATCGCCACTCATATCCTTTAAAAACGTTTAGCATAATAAAGAGCGCCGCTCTCAATCTTGTAATTTCCACACGCTTTGCGTCTGAAAGAACGTTTCTGATCTTTCGAAAATCCTACTGGATACCTTCCTTTCAACAAGAAGTTAAAAACGTTTTCGTAGTCCATGACCGGCAGCACTCGTCTACTCTAAAAAGAAACTCTCTCCACGTGTGGAGATCAGTTGATACACGCATGCGCAGTTACGAGGATTCGAAGGCTAAGTGTTTTGTTGAACGTTTATTGCAAACGTCAAAAAGTAGGGGGGTGGGGGGGGGGGGGGGGGGACAGCTGTGCCTAGGAAAAAATGTCCGGCATGGGGGGACAATAATTACTAGAGGGGGACATTTATTCCTAGGCACCAATGTCCGGGGGGACAGTCGTGCCTAGGCACCAATGTCCGGGGGGACACTTTTTCCAGGGGGACAGCCATGCCTCCGACAACGGATTCAAATCGAGGCGTAACATTCCATGTATTACACCTCAAACGTTTTTAAATGTCCGACAGTGATTCGTACATCAGTCAGCACGATCTCCTCTGAACAAGTGGTAGCTGTTTCTCTTATGGCCTATCTGTGGTGAAGGAGTGAGAAAAACTTTTATAGTTCTTAATAATCTTTTGTGGTTACTCGCGTGAGATTCTAATTCGTGTATAATTCTAATTGCCTTCTGGGAGTTATAAGGTCTTCATTTCTTGGGGTACATCAGAACTTCTTCGCAGAACTGGTATTTCGAATACTATAACTGTCGATGCTAGTCTGGGAAAATCCTCAGAGAAAGGACAAAGTACAAAGGGATGGGGCGTGGGATGGTTTAGTTGCTACTTTTTAGAAAGCACGATTAAAAGCTTTATTGTGAGGAATATATCCCTATATCCATAATTGATTTCTGTTTTTTTTTTTAATTTGGACTATTTTGGCCTAAGAAAATTCTCTGTGTGTGCATTGTGTGTGTGTGTGTGTGTGTGTGTGTGTGTGTGTGTGTGTGTGTGTGTGTGTGTGTGTGTGTGTGTGTGTGTGTGTGTGTGTGTGTGTGTGTGTTGTGTGTATGTGTGCTTATGTGTTTGTGTGCATGTCGACGTCTGTGTGGTGTGGCAGTGTTAAATCGGGCCAAGGATTCAAATCTGGGCGTAATATACCATATGTATATGCACCTCAAACGTTTTTAAACGTCAGTGGTTCGTATATTTTCAGCACGACCTCCTCTGAACAAGTGGTAGCAGTTTTCTCTTGTGGCCTATCTGTGGTGATAGAGTGAGAAGCTTTTTTATCTTATAATCTTTTGTGGTTACTCTTATTGCTTCTTCTGAACTGGTATTTCGATGGAGAATCCTATTGTTCTTCTTTTCATGAGGTACATCAGAACTTCTTCGCAGAACTTGGTATTTCTACGGATGAAATGATGCTGTAGCTATCGATGCTAGTCTGGGAAAATCCTCAGAGAAAGGACAAAGTACAAAGAGATGTGGCGTGGGAAAGCTTAGTTGCTACTTTTTAGAAAGTTTTATTGTTGTTGATATCCCTATATCCATGATTGTTGTCTGTTAAAATAATTTGGCCTTAGAAAATTCTGTGTGTGCGCCCACGTGTGTGTGTGTGTGTGTGTGTGTGTGTGTGTGTGTGTGTGTGTGTGTGTGTGTGTGTGTGTGTGTGTGTGTGTGTGTGTGTGTGTGTGTGTGTGTGTGTGTGTGTGTGTGTGTGTGTGTGTGTGTGTGTGTGTGTGTGTGTGTGTGTGTGTGTGTGTGTGTGTGTGTGTGTGTGATGTGTGTGTGCGTGCATGTGGTGTCGTGTGAATTCGAAAGGCCCGGCACGGCATGTGAGTAATCTCCGTAAAGTCACAGAGGGGTTCAACGGATCGAGGGTTATGCATGTGCTGCTCGATCTATACCTTCACACACACACACACACACACACACACACACACACACACACACACACACACACACACACACACACACACACACACACGCACACACACAAACACAAACACACACAGTGAAACACACTTCAACTCAAGAACGAGCATATTAAATGGTTAGATAAGATGCATGCGGTCCCCGATGATGGATAAGCGGCGGACGGCTACGCAATATGACATTGGGCGCCCAAGAGCTGCGGTCAGTATTCTTAGATACTATCATGCTCTTCCGACTAAGACGTTTTCACGCTAATTCTAATTCGTGTGAATAACTTTGCGGGTAATTGTTCACTTAAATAAATGAATCTTCAGACCTGAGTCAATGCAATTTTTTTACAGCCGGTCGCAATAATCAGACTGATCGCTTTGGGAATGAAGAAGGCCTACGCTTCGCTGCACTGGACAATCGCCTTGTACTTGGTACTGTCCATGATCTATGCGAGTGCGAAGAGGCTTAATGCTAAGACTATCGACGAGGCGTTTGACAAGTACAGCAACAACCGAATTTCTAAAATACAGCAGGCCGATACTGAGGTTTGCCTCGCGGCCCACAAAGGTTAGTATCAGATTGCAAGTATATGATGATGTAGGCTATTACGCACGCTTATAACTGATACGCGCAGTACATGCGTGCATATATTAACTGGTCTTATTTTCTCATCACACAGATTATCTTTCATGCTTGAAGGCATACTACGATAAACCCAGTGCGTGCTTGTATGTGTGTTCATGCATACGTATGCATGCCTGCATGTGTGCGTGTGTGTGCATGTGTGTGTGAGTGTGTGTGTGTGTGCGTGTGTGTGCGTGTTTGTTTGTATGCATGTGTGTGTGTACTGTCTGTGCGTGGGATGTGCATGCAAGTGCGTGCGTCAATATGCCATTATTTTTCTTAGACACACAATACACATCTTCGGCCGTGCACTCTTCTTCACACAAACTTTGGCGACGACGAGGTGGCTGTCCTCCTGCTACTAAGCCTCCATCTACGAGTTTTCCCGCTCACCCAGTATTGGTGCGTGGCAATCAAATAGGCGTGGTCAGCGGAGTGACTGGAAACTACATTCTTTCCTTTAAAATTGTACCCATTGGAATTGTAACTGCTGCTTCAGCCAGTATTGTGCACTTTACTACCGGCAAAGACTACGGTGAACCTGGTAGCCGTTCCCCTGCTATTTGGTTCAATCCTGGCACAAGTATTCTAGCCGTCTATGTTACCGATGGGGAGGGGGGAAATGCAGATTCATATGCGTTACCTCTTAACGTCCGTACCAAGGTTATCCTCGAGTTAAATGGAAATGATATGAAGCTGACTGTTGGGCAAAGTGTATACACTTCTAAGCAACCTTACCGTCGCTACGCTGGAAATCAAATCGTCTATGCTAGTGATCCTTGGTGGCCGGCTGCAAATGCTCAAATATACAACTTAGATTACAAGATCCTTCCCGCAGGACTTCATGCATTACACGATTATAGGCGCATAGAGAATAATAACGGGGCATGTAATTATGCATGTGCGATCGTTGTAAAAATGTATGTAACTGCATGATGTATAGCTATAATTATATAGGAACAGTGTCCAGCAAACCTATATGATGCTTTATCAAATTCTTCAGGACAAGCAAAAGAAAAGTAACACTCGCATAGAAATGTATGGCTAATTATACATTCAGTGCCTAATACATTCATTATGATAGATAGTCCAATTTAGGATGCGGAAGTACTATTTGATAGAAGCTCTTTGGAGTTCACCGAAAATGAAAAATTTGAAAACTTGAAAAACAATCCAGAAGGATGATTTTGCTGGACACTGTCCCATATATATATATATGACACTGCCAAAGAAAGGTTTATGTGGAAGGGCATCCTGAGGGATGTGAAGAGCATGGTAAGTTTTTTTTTTGTTGTTGATCTTTTGCTCGTTGACGCTCAAATTGTGTATTGGGATTTAATCACTAATGCACTATACAGATTGCTGCTTGTGATGTCTGTCAAAAATCAAGTAGGAAGCCACTTTCCTCTCAACCTGAGCTGCATCCAGTCCCAATTCATTCACCGTGGTATCATGTGGGGATTGACTTTATTGGCCCTATTACTCCTGCTTCTTCCAGCGGCAATAGGTTTATCCTTACACTTTCAGACTACTACACTAAATGGGTAGATGCTGTGCCCCTTCCTAGTAAGCATGCTACCGGCGTTGCTGCTTCTCTGCTGAAGGTATCCTAATATTCTACTTATGGTGTTTGTTATTTGCATGTGTTTGCGCATATGTTTTAGATTTTCATGAGAATGGGACTCCCAAAGCTGCTTACAACAGATCAAGGCAAGGAATTCAGAAATAGTTTAGACAAGAGATGACAGAGCTGTTAGGTATTAAGAGGCACTTCACGACACCTTATCATCCTCAGGCTTATACTATACTTTATTATTACATAAATGCTATCAGCCATGCACCATTACCTATATAGGCCAACGGCTTAGATGAAAGATGGAATCAAACCTTGAAGAACATGATTGTCAAATTTGTGAATGAGAAAAAGGAAGATTGGGATGTCTATATTGACTGTCATGTGTTTGCCTACAACACTGGAAAACATGCGTCTTCCCTTTATTCGCCCTTTGTCATGTTTGGGAGAGAAGCAATATTGCCTATTGAACTGTCATATAATGAGGAAGGAGAACAATTGTTGTATGACTATGAGAATCCAGATACTCAGCAAGACAGGGTAAGTAAATACATGTAACTTTAAAAACTATATAAGAATTTTCTTAATGGTTTAGGATTGTTGTCATGTATACTTAACCAATGCAAGAAAGGAGATTCTGGAGAATGTGAAGAGAAATGTGATAAATGCCCAAAAAATACAGAAGATTAATTACAGCAGAAAGAGGGGCTAAAGATCTCATTTTGCCATTGGAGATAAGGTATTGAAGAAGGACTTCAGGCGCAAAAAGCGAGCAGGAGGTGCTCTTGATCCAAAATGGCTGGGCCCATATAAAGTAATAAAAGATATAGGAAAGGGTCTTTTCTTGGTGAAAAGGTGTGACAATGGAAAGGTAGATCGTGTTCATGGAGATCATTTGAAAGTGTTTTTGGAACAGATAGAGCATACTTTGACACATAAAGCATCAGCTGAACATAAGGCATCCTATCTGTCCATGAAGAAACATCACACTGTTAAAAAAGATTCCACTTCCCATGAAAGCATTTCTGAAGATTTAAGTGGACAGGACAGAGATGAAATCATGCAGAATGAAGACACTGTTCCACAGAATGCTACAGGTGATGCAACACTTAAAGAGCAGCTGTACTCTTCAAGTTTATTGCGATTATGGAGGTCAGGAGCTTGCACACAAAGGTATGAAGCTAATGAGGATGATGAATATTTTGATGTAAGTTGCAAATCTGCATTTCAACCATTTTTATGTACTATTACATTATTTTAACAGGAAACACTGCTGAATGTACAAGACGGAGAATACGCACTAAGCAAGGATCTAGCTGTTTCTTTGTGGACTGAGTTCAGAGAATATTATGGATACACTTCATTAAGGGAAGTATTTTGTGGTAGCTTCATTATTGTTAATGAGAACCTGCAGGATGAATTTAAAAAATTTAACAAGAAAGTTAGCTCATACATTGATGCATCATACAATGTGGTGAAAGCTAATGAACTGATTAATATTTGGTTAAAATCTTGTGACATCGTATTGAAGTCTATGAATGTACTTGGAAACATGTATTTTTTAATGGATGGATCAGATCTTGATGACTTATGCCTATGGATATATAACAAAAGGACATTTTGCTGTGACAAGGAAGTTCCTATTGAGAACTTATTGCAACCAAGTGAACCTTAGAATGGCATACCAGTACCAGAAGATAATGTGCTTCGATGATTGGAGGAAACAGATGAAAATTTATCAGATGGCATACATATAGATGTAGTTGAAAATGAGCAAATATCTCAAATTTGTTACACACCTGTATGTAAGGAATGGCAAAAAGATCATTGCAATTTACTCGGGCTCCCATACATTCATGGAAACATGGAACATCACACTACACATGTAATGGTTTCCAAGTGAATCAATGTCCATCTTCAACAACCAGAATTGTTCCTGATGGTAATTGCTTTTTTCGAGCTCTTTCATTTTCACTTACTGGTTCACAGGACTATTAAAAAGAAGTTTGCTTACTGGTTACAACCTTCATGATTGATAACGCAGCAAATCCTCAATTGTCCTGCCTTATTAATGATGGTGAAACAATGGATACTTACATAGAACAGTCAGAGATGCAGTTACTGGGTACATGGACTACAGAAATTGAAATCATTGCTTCAGTCTTATTACTTCAAACCACAATCTATGTCTATGGACCTTGTGGAAAGATTAACAAATGGCAAAAGCATGCATTTCATACATGTGAAACAGAAGCTAACATCCATTACAATGAATGTATATATATATATATAATCACTAATGTGTTCAACCACTTTGAAACTGTTAAAAGGATTTGAATCAGCTTTGATTATGATTATATGTGCTTATGTAATTTGAATCACTAGTTTCAATACTAAGCCAATAACCATTTGAAACAGTGTAAGCATAGTCATTATATCGATATCTCATGTGTACACCGGTTTTATCATCTGTTTTAACAGGTGACATTCAATACAAAACGTTTTAGTGTGGGACAGAAAGTAAGTTTCAGAAACTTTTTATCCCAGGGATAAAATAATGGGACAAAAAGGATAAAAACTTTTAGTCCCACGGATAAAAAATACGTAGGGCAAAAATTCGTGTGACAGACCCTGCAAGCGAGGCGTATACGCAAACCATCGAGTCTTCTTGGGCCCAAGCTAAAAGCAAGTATAAAAGGATGCATGGAACATCAAATGAACTATTCTCCTCGTACTCGATAGAGTACCTTTGGAGACGAAAGTACATGAAAGAAACACCCTTTGCAATGTTTATAAACTGCTAAACTTGCATGTATAATTGGGCATAGTGTCTGAAATAAATGACATGCATCTGCATGTCTGTTTGCTTGCACCGATTGCTGTACTTTTCATGCCTTACACTAATTTCGCAGTAAAATTCTAAGTAATCCTAGGAATATCTGAAGTAATCCTAAGTAATCCTAGGAGTACCTGAAGTAATACTAAGTAATCCTAGGAATACCTGAAGTAATCCTAAGTAATTCTTAAGTAATGACATGTGAACAAAAATGTGAACAAAAATGCGCCTTTTACTACCTTATACTACCTTCTACCACCCTCTACTACCCTGTACTACCCCAACAACCTTCCACTACCCCGTACCGCCCTCTACTACCCTTTACTACCTACTACTACCCCATACTACCCAGTACTACCTTCTACTACAGAATGATAAACTCGCACGTGACCATTTCCGCTGACGTATTGCAGTTTGCAAATAACCATGCTTTAGATAGTTCGTTTGCTTGTGACAGTCACATCGAGACCCGGTTCGATTTCGATGACTCCAAATGAATGCCTGCCTGGATGCGCGTGCATTAAGGTAAGCGTTCCCTCTCCCTCGATCGCGCATGATTGAACAGTGCATGTCATAAGTATAGGGTGAAGCGGTTTGGATCCATATCCGCACCAGTGGTAACGGTGGGGTGTGTGGCTTGGGGGTGTTTAGTCTACGTGCGGAGGGAGGGGGGTACACTGCCGAGGGCATGTGGTTTGCGGCACAACGTCGAATAGCCCGCCAAAATTCCCAGGAGGCTAATTTTAATTACAGTAGCGGCTCGCAAAATGCAACACTTACTCGCAAAATATGACTTTAAGGCACATTCATTGCAACCTCAAGTAAGCTGTTAGCTGATATAAGACGCCCCACGGAGGGTGGCTAATGAGATTCACTTTGTGACCAATGTATCAACAAACTTTGACTGTGTCAACCTGTTGTTTCCTATTCTAAGATTTTCTCAAGAGATAGTTTCCTGTAGCGTTACATAATCCGCCCCTTTTCTAATATTTCGTTTCCGTCTCCGCACACCCTGCCTACCTGTAGTACTCCTTACCTTCATTTCATGTACGATGGCTATCGTACATGTAAGTAATACCTGCACGCTCACTTGATTTTCAGAATAAGAGATTCAACCTTGTTATTTTACATTGGTGGAGGATGGACACAACCTGAGTACTCAACCAAAGAAAAACAACTTTCACAATACGGTACACTGTTACTTCAATTTTACCTCACATGTTCACTTGCTAGATGATATACACGTGCACTAGTGTTCTCTTGGTTATGCAACTTGTTTGAGCACCTGACCACGTAACACCTCCGGCTGAGAGAACCGGAGTAGGTATACGATGTACCTGGAATATCAGTCTCATTCAGAACATTGTTATATAAATTTGGTGCAGTAAGGGAAGGGAGGAGTGCAGTTATCATACCACGATTACTCACATCAGTTTTGGCAATGAGCACACCATCTTCTGTGCAATAACGAAAAGCACGACACAAGATAAAGGTACAGTGTGTGGAGTGATGCTCACACCATCATGCATTTGCAATATGTCGATGGATATGGTGATTTGGCATGACCAAATGTGTACGGTACCAACTGCAGCATTACACGGGGATATCAGAAACTGCTTTATATTTAGGACAGCTTTTTGCCAACTGATTATACAGAGAACACAGATCAATTGCGTTAAGGTCTCTGCTCTTTACAGGCAGATGGACATTGAGCTACATGTAATGCTGCTTTTGTATGTGGAGGAACCATTCACATGCACTTGTGCATAGCTCTACATGAACATCAACTAACCTAAAACCGTACAGTACATGTGCATACATTTAGCCATGTCCATAATGTATGCATGCACGACATTCAAACCTACGATTATAAGTCACGAGTGCTGTTGCTTACTTACCCCCAAACTGGCTGTGACCATGCCCTTACCCCCTTGGTGGTGTGGAGAACCCTGCCAGTTTGGCTTGGGGCGTTAGTTGTAAACATGCATGTACGGTGATGCATCTACTCTGGTTACCTCTTCACTTGCTCATTTGTACTACGTGAGCCCGTTAGTTTAGTTGAGCCATTTGATTCCACTGCACCACACTGTACACCTGTAATACAATTCAATATTAGTAATAGACAGTTTGCTCAGAAAAAAAATCATCTTACCAACATTCCGCTGAATGCAAAAAACAACCATCTCCACTAACTTGCTCAGGTACTGTCTATTGGGTCATGTGACTACTTAAAACGATGGTGGTAAATGAACAAACTGCAAAGCACGCACACCTACATGTTGGAAGATGCTTTGCAGCAACAGGGTATTGATATCAAAGAGAGCATGTGCAAAGTGAGTTATGAAATAGTTGTTCATATAGCACCATTCTGACAGCTTAAAATTTGTTCACTGAGCATACTAAGGCGATCCCAGGCACTGATATCATGCACTTGCTATTGTACAAGTTATAAACTTGGCCATGCAAGGAGAGATTATACATGTGTAACTGATGTATCAGTGTATCACTGTGATCTATTATTACTGATGCTAGCATAGCAGTTTATTACTATATATGGGAGGCTATAACCTCTGCACTGACTGGCAGCGTCTTCTATAAATGCACGTTGAATTCATTTCAAATACTCATTTTTGCAGTACTACCAACCAAGGTACGAAAAGCAGCTAGCCGCCATATGTTCTAGATCATGCATAGTCTCATCTCACCGTGTGTAGGCAATTAAAGCCATGAACACGTAGCAGTAAGATGTTAATTAATTCGACTGTACCATATAAGTATAAGTGGACTTAGAACCACTGTGCATGCTTAAATCTTAAATTCATTTGAACAACAACTCAGTGTGGTTATGTTGACGACGCCTAATGCCCTGTAGCTACTAGTAACGTGCACAACACAATTGTCAAAAAAGTGGTTCACTTACCTTGTAGTTTCACACATATGATTCCAAGTGATGTGTATGACTGCCTGCGTACTTACAGCGGCGGCCACATGCAGTAAATATTATAAGTGCTCGTTCATTAGAATCTGAAATCGTGGTCCGAGTCCCGATTTCTAATGAATATTATGCATGTGAATTGTAGCGGAATGGCCATGGACGGAAAGAAGAATTCGAAAAGAACGAACCTCAGCCTACAAGATAAGAAAATAATTGTTGAAGAAACCCGAGATGGTACGACGGTATGTGATGTGGGGAAGAAGTACGGTATAAGCCGATCACAAGTGTACAGGATTCTTAAAAATAAAGGTTCTCCTCCGTGCGATCACGTGATGCACCTTTGCACTCTAAGATAGGAGTAAATAAGTCAAAGTATCCTATTATTGACCAAGCAGTCTTTGAATGGTTTTGTGCAATGAGAACTTTTCGTCGAGGCAGTACGTACAAAGTGTTGCCTATCTCACGAGAATTAATTAAGGCACGCGCCAAGCATGAAGCCAATGTTCGCAATATCGTAGCGTTTAAAGCATCTGATGGGTGGTTCGCTCACTGGAGGTGGCGATATCTTGTAGGGAAACGTGTTCGCTTACACGGTGAAGCTGCCGATGCAGATCTGCATGGTGTTGAAGTAGAGATGCAACTTCTTAGGGAATCACTTAGCAATTAATATCAGGTTAACAATATCTTTAACATGGACGAAGCAGTGCTATTTTTTAGAGCGATACCAAACCAATCGGATTTGATGCCTGATGAAGGCGATCCTAGACAGGTAGGTCGAGGCTGTAAAACTATGTCATCCAAAGAAAGACTTACTCTTATTTTGTGCGCGAACGCAACAGGTAGTCGGAAAATAGCACCTGTTGTTATAGGATCGGCAAAAAAGCCTCGCTGCTTTCAACACAAGCAACCCTGTATTCCTTACTTTCATCAGAAAAATGCTTGGAATGATATAAAAAATTTTGTCAAGTGGTGGGACGAAGTTTTTTTGCCTGATATTCGTGTATATGCTAATGACCCCGTTGCACTTTTAATTGATGGCTTTGCAGGACACGATAGAAATGTGAAGGACCCTAATGGCCAAGTAACTATGTTTGTATACCCACCTAATGTAACCTCTGTGTATCAGCCTATGGAGATCAGAGCATTATAGCCACTCTCAAGACCGGGTACAAGAACAGGCTGCTGTCACAATTAGTACAGACTGCTGGTAATAATGAATTGCAAGCCTTAGCTAAGCAGCTGCTATCTGGAACTTCTGGTTTGTCATATGGTTGCCCCCCTCATGTTGGGGATGCAATTATGCTGGTGAAGGAGTCCTGGGATGCTATATCAACTTCAACTATAGCGGCGTGTTTTGATCATGCTCACTGTTTATCTGCAATTGAGGCAGCTGATCTTGCTATGGAGTTCAGAGACTATTGAAAACTGTGCAGTCAGACACTGTCCAAATCATGTGTGAAAGGTTAGCTAGCTTAACCATAGGTAGCACTGATGACTTCAAAAGCACAGGCCTTGATGTAGTACTGAAAGCAGCACATAGTCAGCCCAGCACTGCCTCAAGTATGCTCCTAGAATGGTTGCAATTGGAAGATATTGGTGCAGTTCCTGTTGGAGAAGAAGATGTAGGTGAACAAGATGATGATGAAGGTATAGATCCTAACCTAGTAAGCAGAGCATTACTCCTTTTACAAGACTTGCATGGACTAGCTGCAAAACTTCACAATGCCCAGCTTATGGATGTTACAAGGCGATTTGTTCTAGAGCTGAGGAATGCAGATTCTGCCATTGCCTAACAATATGCTTGTTTTATTGTTTTTCTTTTTCCCCTCGAGTTATTTTCAATGCATGTATATCTTATTGTGTTTTTGACTTAGTCATTGATATTATAAGTTGTTCAGGTTCAGTTGTTCAATTCACATGGTATTGCAACCACTAGAACACATACAATTGGCGGGGGGGGGGGGGGATGAATAGAAATTTAAACAAAGTACAAAAAAAGCAACTTGCTTCTATCCTATTTTATTCCTTGTACAATAGTAAGTGCATGATATCAGTGCCTGTGATCGCCTTAGTATGCTTAGTGAACAAATTTTAAGCTGTCAGAATGGTGCTATATGAACACCTATTTCATAACTCACTTTGCACATGCTCTCTCTGATATCAATACCCTGTTGCTGCAAAGCATCTTCCAACATGTAGGTGTGTGTGCTTTGCAGTTTGTTTATTTACCACCATCGTTTTAAGTAGTCACATGACCCAATAGACAGTACCTGAGCAAGTTAGTGGAGATGGTTGTTTTTTGCATTCAGCGGAATGTTGGTAAGATGATTTTTTTTTCAGAGCAAACTGTCTATTACTAATATTGAATTGTATTACAGGTGTACAGTGTGGTGCAGTGGAATCAAATGGCTCAACTAAACTAACGGGCTCACGTAGTACAAATGAGCAAGTGAAGAGGTAACCAGAGTAGATGCATCACCGTACATGCATGTTTACAACTAACGCCCCAAGCCAAACTGGCAGGGTTCTCCAAACCACCAAGGGGGTAAGGGCATGGTCACAGCCAGTTTGGGGGTAAGTAAGCAACAGCACTCGTGACTTATAATCGTTTGGTTTGAATGTCATACATGCATACAATATGGACATGGCTAAATGTATGCACATGTACTGTACGGTTTTAGGTTAGTTGATGTTCATGTAGAGCTATGCACAAGTGCATGTGAATGGTTCCTCCACATACAAAAGCAGCATTACATGTAGCTTAATTCTGTGCAGTGGCAGCCAGCCTAACCTGATCGTGCTCCACAGACATTTGTCCGCAATGTCCATCTGCCTATAAAGAGCAGAGACCTTAACGCAATTGATCTGTGTTCTCTGTATAATCAGTTGGCAAAAAGCTGTCCTAAATATAAAGCAGTTTCTGATATCCCCGTGTAATGCTGCAGTTGGTACCGTACACATTTGGTCATGCCAAATCACCATATCCATCGACATATTGCAAATGCATGATGGTGTGAGCATCACTCCACACACTGTACCTTTATCTTGTGTCGTGCTTTTCGTTATTGCACAGAAGATGGTGTGCTCATTGCCAAAACTGAGATAAGTAATCGTGGTATGATAACTGCACTCCTCCCTTCCCTTACTGCACCAAATTTATATAACAATGTTCTGAATGAGACTGATATTCCAGGTACATCGTATACCTACTCTGGTTCTCTCAGCCGGAAGTGTTACGTGGTCAGGTGCTCAAACAAGGTGCATAACCAAGAGAACACTAGTGCACGTGTATATCATCTAGCAAGTGAACATGTGAGGTAAAATTGAAGTAACAGTGTACCGTATTGTGAAAGTTGTTTTTCTTTGGTTGAGTACTCAGGTTGTGTCCATCCTCCACCAATGTAAAATAACAAGGTTGAATCTCTTATTCTGACAATGAAGTGAGCGTGCAGGTATTACTTACATGTACGGTAGCCGTCGTACATGAAATGAAGGTAAGGAGTACTACAGGTAGGCAGGGTGTGCGGAGACGGAAACGAAATATTAGAAAAGGGCGGATTATGTAGCGCTACAGGAAACTATCTCTTGAGAAAATCTTAGAATAGGAAACAACAGGTTGACACAGTCAAAGTTTGTTGATACATTGGTCACAAAGTGAATCTCATTAGCCACCCTCCGTGGGGCGTCTTATATCAGCTAACAGCTTACTTGAGGTTGCAATGAATGTGCCTTAAAGTCATATTTTGCGAGCTGTTAAGTGTCGCATTTTGCGAGCCGCTACTGTAATTAAAATTAGCCTCCTGGGAATTTTGGCGGGCTATTCGACGTTGTGCCGCAAACCACATGCCCTCGGCAGTGTACCCCCCTCCCTCCGCACGCCCCCAAGCCACCCCCCATCGTTACCACGGGTGCGGATATGGATCCAAACCGCTTCACCCTATACTTATGACATGCACTGTTCAATCATGCGCGAGGGAGAGGGAACGCTTACCTTAATGCACGCGCATCCAGGCAGGCATTCATTTGGAGTCATCGAAATCGAACCGGGTCTCGAAGTGACTGTCACAAGCAAACGAACTATCTAAAGCATGGTAATTTGCAAACTGCATAGTGTAAGGCATGAAAAGTACAGCAATCGGTGCAAGCAAACAGACATGCAGATGCATGTCATTTATCAGGTATTACTTACATGTATGGTAGCCGTCGTACATGAAATGAAGGTAAGGAGTACAGGTAGGCAGGGTGTGCGGAGACGGAAACGAAATATTAGAAAAGGGCGGATTATGTAACGCTACAGGAAACTATCTCTTGAGAAAATCTTAGGATAGGAAACAACAGGTTGACACAGTCAAAGTTTGTTGATAATTGGTCACAAAGTGAATCTCACTAGCCACCCTCCGTGGGGCGTCTTATATCAGCTAATAGCTTACTTGAGGTTGCAATGAATGTGCCTTAAAGTCATATTTTGCGAGCTGTTAAGTGTCGCATTTTGCGAGCCGCTACTGTAATACCAAAAAAGGTCATTCCCATGGGAAGGTATGAAATAATTACTGTGGGAATGCTAGAAAAGCGATGCCATTCAAGTGTTCATGAATAATTGCATTACCTCCTAATCTTGACGAATGCCCTCATGAGTTTCATCTTCCGTAGTTATTCGCGTGTCAAAAAAAAATGAACTCGCTGCGCTGCGTGGAAATTCTACGGTGGAATTCACTTGTGCTGGGATCGTTGTTAGTTTGAACGTGTGTCAGTGTTCTTTTAAACTCAAACCAGGCAAATCGATTTACGAAGACAACTACGTTGGAAATTGTGTACCGTTTTAACATTTACCGTAGCGTGTTCTTTAAATTAATACAGAAAGCCGACAGCAAGCACAGCATAAAACCACTGCTCCACTACTAAACAAAGGATCGAACCTGCCCTAGAAAAGGCAAGTACTACCCGCTGAAGAACTTGCTATGCGCACTCTTATGTACACATCGCTTCAGTTGCTTCCAGTAAGTCATGGTGTTTATACCTCGGCTACTGACTTGACGCGCATATTACCTCAACTCCAGGCCGAATAGATGCAAAGCTGCATGGATGGTGGAGGAAAGAAGTTTAGAAAGCAGAATTTCGTACTGCTTATCCATGTCGTTGTAATTCCATTATATAAAGTTTGCAACTCATGTTATTACTGGTTATTGGGAATGGATATAGTAGCCGAATGCACATCGGGATATGCTACGATAACCACTCGTATACCGAAACTTCAGGGCTGCCAAAGGCCAGCCGGCCTAGGGACCTGGCCTGACCTGTCAGGCCGGACCCCTGGCATGTCAGGCCGGACCACGCCCTCGTTGTGCAGATCAAGCTTACTTCTTGTTCAGAATTCAAATATTAATGCAATAGTGAAGATGATCGATTGTAAAATAATAATAAATCATACTGAGATGCGAATAAATATGGAACATGCAGTTTATTATTTATAGCACATTGAGCAATATAGCATTGGCTTATTTCTTTCGAAGCATCCATGCATTGTGCTTTAGCATAATTGATGGAGGAAGTACATGCAGGCTCCATCGCTGTCGCTCCTATAGATCAAAATGGCTCTTGAAAAAACTCCGCTCTCCGATGGATGGAATAGCCAGGTACATTCGAGCAAGCTTTGCAATAGTGGGAAATAGTGTGTTGTGCATTTTACACCTTTCCAAGCGATCTAAAGAGGCCATATGCATGACAACTACTGATCTGTTCTCCAAGAGTCGAAGCCAAACATCATATTCCTTAACTGTGTTGCGAAGACTGCTTCACCATAGATAGTATATGGCTACACACATGCACATTGTTGTTCATCCTTGTAATGCCGTTCAATGTGTCTAGACAAAGTCTGGTGTTCCCTGGAGAACGGCCTATACATGTGGCAGTAATCACACCACGCTTTATCTGCGTAGGCCTACTCCTTTGATGTATGGACCTTGAAATGAGACCAGATAGCGGATGTGTTTGCACTACTACAGTACTACTAAACCTTCGCAATGGCGCAAATCTCACGAGTTCCTCGGGATTGTATTCCCACAGATCCGGGTTTGAAACAGGTTTGAGCCGCTGAGCAGAAGGTATAGGAATCGTAGAAACCGACGGACACGCTTCGATGATTGACAACGCAATAACGTACCATAATGATTGACATTTATTAACTTATGGCCTGCCAGGCCGACCTGTCAGGCCGGACCCCTAGCCGGCCTACGGCAGCCCTGCCTGTTACCATATTGTTAGCAATGTCTACATGCAGCCCATTGTAACGATACCTAACAACATTCATAAGTATAAGGCCTCGTGATCCGTAATAAAACATTGCCCGCATGTAACATTACGTAACAAACCCCTCCTACATGCATGCATGTGTACGTGTGTACACACTACACAACCAATTCCAATTCTTATCCCGCCCGTAACGTGACTGGCGTAACGGCAGCGTATACGAGACCGTAATAGCCCTGTTTAAATGAATAACATTATTCATTTACTTGCACTGTTACAGGCCCGTATACGCTAACGTTACGCCAAAGTTGGGTACCGCTCACGTTACGGGGATTCAAGAATTGGTTGTGTAATTCGTTGGACACGGTTGCATGCGGCGACTATTACAAAGTATTGTTAAAATATAGCCCCTTATACGCGCACAAACCAGAGATTTCTCTCTGCATATACAAACTATAGCTCGTGTGCGTTGAAATTAAAATTAAAAGCATCCATCAGTCAGTAATATATAACGTATAACAGTATTAATATGCGGACGTGCTCGGCGATGACTCAAGCCGGCCAGCAGAGAGAAGGAGTCTTGCCCACGTATGTCCGGTCCTCCAGCTGCCCTATCATGAAAGCGGCCACGTCGGCCCGCGAGATCCGCAAGGACGGAACGGGTAGCGACCCGGACGGCTCCACGTGGACGTTGCCGCGAGCTGGCTTGTCTACTAGACCTACGGGACGGACGATGACCCAGTCGGTGTCGCTCCTTTGCACGTCCGCCTCCTGTTCGTCCTTGTCGGCTAGCGCGTGATAGATGACGATCCTCGTGATCCACGACACGAGGTGGCGGTTTTCGGCGCCGACAGCGTACGAGGAGCACACCACCAGGCGACGGACGCCGGTGTTTTTCATGGCTACGAGGATTGCCCGGGTACCAACGGAGCACACCGTGTCGCGGGTGAGCAGGGAGTGTGAACCCAGGGCCACCAGAACCGCGTCCTTGTCCCTCACGGCCGCCTCCACGGCAGCGGGGTCGTCGAGGGTCCCCTTCACGCACGAGATGTTCGCGTGGCTGACGGTCAGCTTGTCGGGGTTCCTGACGTACGCCGTGACGGCGTGTCCCACTTCGGCCGCCTGTCTGCACACTTCCAATCCGGTCCCGCCTGTGGCGCCGAACACGGCAACCTTTAACAACCTGACAGCTGACTGACTCGCCATTTTCTAATAAATTTTTTTGAACATGTTATATAATCGAAGGTGTCAGAAATTAGCTCGACATATTATAATGTATAAATATAACACAATACAAATGTTAGTCATCATATCGAGAAATCGCCCCATACATCGGCGGTCATCTTGCATTTTATTTCAAATTGAATTCTAAATGACCTCGAAAAATACTAAAAATTGGTCTGAATTTGATTTGCAGTTTTTATTGCGTTGCAATAAAGCACAAAAATCAAGACAAAAAATAATAATTACCGTCGTATAGTCTCGTTCCCGGGCCAGGGAACGAGACTATTATTTCGTTCCCCTACATGCAGTCGTGGCTATCCAGATAAGTAGCCTTCTTCCAGAGCGCTTGGCCACAGGTCTACGCTTGGTTAGTGTGAGGAGATGCCCCAGGGCCACTGGTATTCTTTGTTTTCTTTCTACCAATGCCAGAGAGAAAGAGCTCGAGAGAGCCATTATTTTTCTGATGCGTTTCCTTGGCTGTGGTTCTGAAGGTCTCAGCTGACAAAAATTTATTTTTTGCAACTCCTGCAGATGAACCTTGACTGACCATCATCTGCAGCTACTGGGACATTAAAAACCCTGCTGAGCCTATCGTAAAAATCGAATACCTTTTTATTTTGTCGAACCAACTTCGTGAAAACTGATTAGTCGGAAAAGCGTCAATTGCTGGGTGAAGTACATTGTTAGAGAGTTCAATTATCGCCAAGAAGCTTGGCTTTGTTTCCTGCCTCGCATCTGTACTGGACCCTAAAGTTGTATGCATTCTAAGTGACGCGGTTCTAACTTTATCGATCTCGAAGCGTCGCCGGATACACTTTTTTCCTAGGCCATTTTGAGCAAGTTTTAATATTGCTTTGAACATGCAATGTGAACTAAACCTACTGGGAGCGTAACTCTTATTGTGGTCCTACAGACGTCCGTAGAGAAATTGAAATTTGTAAGTTATGCATCTGATTTACAATGTCTTGACAAGATATGTAATGGCCTTGGTTGAATCAGTTTTTTCCCCCAAACTTTACCAAAATTTGTCTGCAACTTCGAGATTACCAAAACTAAGCTAGCACTAGGTAGTCCACTATTTGGATTCACTGCTTTATTACGTTAGTGTCGAAAGAAGGCCAATGGCGTCACTCCTGACCCAAACATTGGGCTTGGGCACGACCAATATTTGAGTCTGGAGTCGAGATCTAGGTAAGTTTGGTTCACGCCAACATATAGGTTATTGTAAGGATTTGTTTGTAACTTACTTCTTTGATTAACGTGAGCACATCAATTCTGTTTCCGAAATCAGAAACGTTCTCAGAAAAGAGGGTAACATTCTTGGAACAGTTTTACCTTCTCGACTAATATAAAACGAACGCAGGCCCTCATTGGATTCAGTTGCAGAACGGGGAATGGTTAAATAACACTGTGGAAAATCGAAGTTATACAGTACCGTATAACGCATGAATTATTTTGTTATACACGCGCAATACACTCGTGTACGCATGTTATACACGCAAGCTAAGGTGCATGGATACTATATACGCTGCATTTTTGTATAACAATAGAATACACATGCAGTATAACGTATGTATAACATGAGTATGGTGTGTATTCGTGTATGTATAACATGAGTACCCGGTGTATAACTAGGAGTATTCTATTGTGGTTACATTTGTTGTTTCAACCGATTCCGCAGATACTTGTTTACACTGTCCGGACATTACATGGCTACACATACCGCTTTCTTCAACCCACTTATTCTCGTGTATTCAGCCCGCCTTTTTTTGTTCACTTGACTCGCATTCTTCAGGATTTTAATTACAATATACAATACACATTGCCAAACAAAAAAGAGTGTAATGTTCTCAGAAGCGCACAAGGCATAGGCGGCGATCGGAGAGCCCAGAACACGCTTGCTTATTCAGCCTCTGATGAGTATTTTGAGTGGCTTTCCCAAAGCTGCAGTAAAGTAAAACAAACTTTGGCAGGCGAGTAAATATAAAAACGTACTTGTAGTTCCCTGCGCTGCAGTTTGCATGATCACGCGGAGGACGCAGCTGCTAGCTAGGAGACTATGTCGAAATCATTGCCGATTTCCATGGATATGTATAAGAGCAAAAGCAAAGTTTTAATATGACGGTTCATACGACCACTTACGCGATGGTTCAGATGTTTCATATGGCATTCCAAGGAGGGGGATGTACCCCTTCTCTGATTAATGCAACAGGCATAACTCACATGCGCAACAAATAGAAAAAAAACATGCTAACCTTTGGGTTACCACCTTTTGTTCTACCGAGTGACACAGCAAGTTACTCCTTTCCTTTTGCGCGTGAAACAGGTTAAGAAACATAAGCAAACAGAGCAACGTCCAACGATTGATTTGCGGCATACCTTTTTCAGCACTCGAGGCATCACAAGTAGAAGCATGTGACTCAAAGCTCGTAGAAGTAAATCTGAATGTGTCACACAACCTAGATCACATAATTTACGCACGCAAATAAGTATACGAAGAGGACATACGAATAGTACATTACCGTGTTGGTAGAGGTCATACCTCGCAAAGGAACAAAGCAGAAAAATGATCGAGATAAGTTACCGAGTCCTGTTCAGGTCTAGGACCAGCCTTGCAAGGAGAGTCACCAGCCATTTTTGCGCGCCAAAATCATAAATTCGTATATAGACAGTAAAATTGAAAGGCCCAGGGTCTGTTACGAGCATTTGAGTATCATCCTATTTTGAAGGGTTAATTTATAAATCCGCCCACTATCACACACACACACACGCACACTATACCGTATATGACATGTTCGAGACAATATTGTCATATTGTAAACAACCAGTATAGATCTATGTATAGAAATATTTGCTTCACCACATTATTATTCAGACATGCAGGGCTCTTTGTTGACTCAGCTACAGGGTTGCCGAAGGCCGGCCGACCTTTCAGGCCGACCTTTCAGGCCGGACCTTCTGGCCTGACCTTCAGGCCGGAACCCGGCCTGAAAGGCCACTTATTAAAGATGTAATTAGATTATTAAATAATATTATCTCAAGATTATATACAATCACTGTGTATTAATCAGTCACACGATATGCCGCATACATCAGTAAGTTGTGAAGATGAACCAGACCGCCGAGACCGGTCCAGACGTAACTAATCTAACTGTTCAGCACCCATGCATTGTGCTTAAGCATTATGCACGCCTCCAGCTACTGGAGAAGAAGATTCCATCTTTGACGCTGTTGAATAAGCTTGGCTCTAGAAATACCAGCTCAGATGGTGCAGATGAGGCCAAGCTAGTATTTTCTTGCAAGCTTAGAAATTCTTGGAAAACGCGAGTCGTGCAATTTCCACCATGCAAGCGGATCTATACATAGATAGTACTATGATCTATAGGAGAAGTAGCATTCACTTGTCGTGTTTCGGGAACTGAAAGCCAAGCATCAAACTCATCCTTAACTTCTCTACGTATATAGGTCGTTCGACAAAGGGCTTGTGGCAGTGGTTGCACCAAGCTTTGTCAGTAAACCCTTCATATCCTCTCTTTTCATGACATTTATACAATTTGAAATGTGCCACACCACGGAGGGTTGTTTGCGTCGTTGCGGGTACCTGATAAGCTCATCAGTGTTATAAACCCAGCGGTCTGGGTTTATAGGAGACACAAGCTTATGAGATATATCTGCTACAGAGGAGCCACCAGTCCCACCACAGTCACCTGAAGCTATATTCGTAGCGCTAGTGACGGCGCTAAAGAATGAATAAACGTCACGCGCGTCACGTTACTTGTCTCATATGCATATATTGTAAATTAATATTTAATAATTTTAACATGAAATTTAATAACTGCATCTTTCGGGTCGACCTTTCAGGCCACGGGCCGGAGGCCTGGCCTGACCTTCAGGTCACAGGCCGGACCCTGGCCTGACTTTCGGCAACCCTGCTCAGCTAGTTTCTTTCACACAAAGGTATATGAACAATATTATCAATTACGACGGGCACGCTTGGAGGCATTAATTTGCCATACCCTCTTAGTCTTTAAACTGCCGTTGCTTCACGGCTCGCTGAATGCGAAAAAACTACTCTGATGTTCTTCCTTCACTGAATCGGGCTATATCACAAGTGGGTCTGTATCCAACCTTGTGTTGTAAGAAAAGAGGGCGTGGCATCGTAACAACGAAGCATGACAACATATACAGCTTGTAAAGTTAATAACCCAGTCTATATCATTCCTGAGTCACCAGTGATTCGACTGGCCATACCCAATTCAGGCTATAAAGCACGTTCAAATTTATACTTCGCTTAAATCTGAGTCCTTTGAGCCCAACTACAAAAATAGAAACAGGCTCAGGTCGCGATGATCTGCAGCATAAATGAACGTGGCGGTATAGCATGATCGGAGTTCTGATTTCTGACTATACATGTAACACGTATATTGAAGAGTACAATCGGATCGATATACATATATATACTAGTCGCGCATGTATGGATGTGTTCCAACAGCGCATGTATTCTGAGAAGTAATTAGATCCTAAGTACTGATTTATACACTATATGGAACAGTGTCCAGCAAAATCACCCTTGTGGTACTTTTTCAAAGATTCCAGGACAAGATAAAGAAAAGCAACGCTCGCATTGAAATGTATGGCTAATTATAAATTCAGTGCCTAATAACTTTGTAATGGATAGTCCCATTTAGGATGCGTAAGAACCATTTGATAGAAGCTCATTGGCGTTCAAGAAAAATCAAAAAAATTGAAAACGAAAAACTAGTCAGAAGGGTAAAAACTGTCCCATAACTGTCTGTGTGCAACACAATAATAATAATAATAATTAATACATAGCAATCATGCATGATGTAGTATATAGGGGTAGTATGGTATAATAGCTATTTGTTTCATTTATCCTACTGTAATATGTCAAAGCAAACTAAATAAACTGATTATTATTTATTTCATTGGATCAGTCATATTAATATTACTACTTGATTTACATATACTATTCCACTGTTTTATACTTCAAAGTTGTTAATGTATTAAATTGTGCTGATATGTTGTTAATCACACCAGCTCTGATGATATGTTGTCAGGATCCTTTCCAATGCAACATGTGGTACATATATAATCCCCTCAGTTGTTACAATCTCAAAGCATTTACAGCTCAGGCTTGTGGCATTTATTATATTATTCCTCCCATGCATTTCATGTGCAAAAATAAAAAAGTAAAAACCATTCCTTACATGCACTATTTTTTACTGTTCTGACCAACACTAGTAGTGTATGCACACACACACACACACACACACACACACACATACATGGATTAAGCTTGGTGAGGTATAAGGATAGAGGAGGCGGGATGGGGTGGGGTAAGACATACATATTTTTTGCTTATTATATGAAAGTGGTAAGATGATACACATTTGCTTCTATGTGTTTTATTGTCCGAGCTTCCATTTTGTCAGAAAAGTGTAAAAGGTTTTAAGTGAAAGTCTGATTCCAGATCAGAATTGAACCCATTTCAGATGAATATATTAGTGTGCTTATATGAATCCAGATATCTTCCATTTATGGCTTGTTGACATGTCTAAACATAGGATTTGCAGCTGCCTGCATGGTAAGGTCTGACCTTGAGGTTACTGACAGCATGAATATGATTAGGTGTGTGTGTGTGTGTGTGTGTGTGTGTGTGTGTGTGTGTGTGTGTGTGTGTAATGTAGATGTTCATGAGAGATTGAGATAGCTATGGGATTCTCAGTTTGGAACAGCTATCTCACATCATACCAATAGTGTACTGTACAGAAGATCCAAGGAATATAAAAACACCCCCTCCCAATAAAGTAGAGTGTCCACATAGACTGTGGGAGTCAGTTTCTTAGTCCAATCCCACTGGTGGATCCCTCCCTCCCCTGATCTCCACCTTCTTCCACCAAGAGGGTCAGCTTTGCCCTAATTTGGGCAAACTAACAGCGTTCTTCATACACCCTGGCTGGGTTAATGTGCACTGTACATCAAATACCATTAATAGCATGTTGTTGGTGCCATGCATGTCAATAGTCCAGTACACGTTTGTACTAAAATATTCTATAAGGGTTGAAATCGATTCATTTTAAGCTGTACAAGAATGCAGAACAATCAGTCTTAGTTTGTGAGTATGAAAGTCTTGATACTTCATCCCTACACATGTTCAGCTCCAACCTGAAGAACGACCAAAGCATGTTTGTAATGGCACAGTCATACATACTAGCACATATCACAGAGGCACAAGCACACACAGACACACATCATACCATAGATGTACAGTTTCATTAAGCCTGAGGGGAGGGGGGGGGGGGGGGGGGCTAAATATGCCACAGCTGGGGGTCCCCCTCACATTGGCTAAATACGATAACGTTGGGGGGGGGGGGGGGGGGGGCAGAAGGAATTAAGGCCAAATACACTAATATGGAGTAGTACCCTTGCTAGACTGCGTTATACACCACTTAATTCTTGAATTACCATCACAATTGTACCCTTCCAGTACTCCTCCACCCACCCTCACCCTCCAACACAAACTGTACACCTCCACTTACCCAGAATCTTCACTGTACCTGCCATCGAACTCGAGGTCTTCCAGGTCCAAGAGGGAGGGGGCAATAGCCCCACCCCCTATATCAAATCTTTTGGGAAAGGGGAGGGATAATCGCCACCTCCACGTTGAGTGGTATGGATGCTTATGACCTACATGTACGTATGTGTTAATACAGCAAGTGATCTAACGCATTGACTAGTGAGAACAAATCTATTTAGTGCCCACTTAGAAACACTTATTCAGGTAGTACACAAACAAAAAAGAGAATGGCACCTTGGATGAGAACATCTAACCCAGTGTATGAAAAATTAACTCATGGACAGTGACATACCTAATAGTACCCACTACATGAAGGCAGTACTTTCTTATGAACCATATGAATCACCTTGTCTGGCAATACAATGTGTATTGAAAGGCCCTCCCATCTTGGATAGTGTCGTATGTATCACATGTCAGATTGTCAGTTAAACTCAGCAGCACTGCTATTTTTCAATTGTGTTCATACCCGCTTCCATTAGTGGGAGTAACAAACGTTCCAATTTACTGCGTAACTGTGGATTTTTAAGCACTCAGTTGCAGTGGCTGATTCTAGAAAGAACATAAGATTAGAGGTTAAAAGCATGAAAAGACACTTGTAAAAGATCACACAGTTCCTGTGTAACATATAGGAGTTGAAAGATGAACACATGTGTACATTTATGGCCCTCATGCTTCCTACACCTGCACTGACATCCCAACTTCTTACACCCATACCTATTCCATAAGTAAACACCCCCAAATGCAATTGCTTCCACACAGCAGCCTTCTACACTCACCAATACCTCCCTTCTACAATTCAGTGCCACACTCACAATTGACTGCTACACATACACATATCAACACAACATACTACTGAATTCACAGCAGAACATTACACATACACAACAGCTTTCTGCACAACTCTACCACACACTGCTTATATGCAACCCTTCCATGCACCTGAAATGCACCATCTCCCTCTCCTCATACCACTAGACCTGTTGGGTTAGCAGCGGTGGAGCTAGTCCCCGCTACTGATATCAACAGAGGTACTCCCTTCCCTTAGATGGCCCCCCCCTACTATAAAATCCTGGCTCCGCCTGTGTGGGTTAGACCAATGCTTCCTCACAATGCTCAGCCACTCTCAACCCATAGTAATCAACACCACTGACGCTCCTTTCCTTGGTGGCAGCTAAACTCTCCTCCATGGTGGAAGGCACTCAGCAGACCTTATCCAGTGTTTGGCAACTTCCTCCCCATAACCTTATCAAGGGGCAGGCATTACCTCCCCAGAGGCAGCAGGACTCCCCTCAAGCGGTAGGCACGTTCTGTCATCCACGGTGGCAGGTCTCCCTCACAGCGGTGGAACATCTGGTCCATACGGTCGGTGGGAATATTTGTCCTCGCGGTGAGCTGGGGTCCGACCCTCCTCTCTCTGGGGAGCTGTGTTCATTGCCAATGTAATATCCCACACCACACACTGCTGATATGCACACCTCCCATGTCACAACACACAGCTTACCCCTAAACCCCACACAGACATGCGTTTCATGCCCACACAGAAACGCCTCCCACAATCCACACAGACACGCCTTCCATACACCACACCTCCCACATAGGCACTCCTTCCAAAGTGATATACCACACAGAAACGCCCCCCACATATTATGTCCATAGAACTCAAAGTCCATGAACTGTATGAATCCGTAAATGAGGCTAGCGAGAAACGTCATCAACTTACATTATATATTTTAGGCCGCGTACTTATCATCGATCGCGGTGGTTTCAACGTGTTTATAAAACTGCCTCCTCTCGTTCAGGAGGCGGTCTCTGATTTATTACCAAGCACGTGCAGCGATAACGATGAATGAGTAAATGTGTAAGCGCTGTGTTATACACAGTATGTATATTTCATGTGTAGTATCTGCAATCACAATCTTATACCGCACACTTACCTCAACGATGTGTATAACTGTGTATAACAGTATTACACTTGTTATACGCTTGTAATACACTTATTGTATAACAGCTATATACGTTTTGGTGTATAACTCTGCGTATATAGTACAAATACACCCAGTGTATAACTGCCTTTTTCCATAGTGTAATCGAACTCCATGTTGCACCTGTATTATTTACAATTAAAGCCTTTCCTACTAATTCGGATCCTGCATGTGTTAAACACACACACCACAATCTTTGTCATTGTGTATGTATGTATGACTTGACTGCCATCTTGTCACTGTAGGTGTGTGGAATTTGAGTGACAACAAACTTCTTCAGTTGACGCAGATCCTTGATGTAGCCACACAGTATTCTAGCAACAAGCACCTCCATGTCACTCTGAACAACCTTCATGTCTTCTCGGGATGGCAAAAAACAGTCTACCTTCAGTGATACTGGCGAGGTGGGGAGAACTGGGGCAGTGGAGCAGGAGGTGAGATGCGGGCCTTTATTGCAAGTAGGCTGAACATGTGTCTAAGTTCCCCGTGGTGATCACTCCTGATGTCTCGTACATTGCACTGCTTATCCACATTGTCACCTACGAACTTCACAAAAGCCCATTCTCTTAGCCATTTGTCCATCACTTTAGTATGATGTATTAAGCTAATTTCATTCACTGGATTGAGAATGGCATCATAGAAATAACATTGATGTGATTCAGCTGTGTCCAAGTCTGTAAATAAATGTGTACTGTTATTTGTGTACTCCATTCACACACACATTATATACATACACACACACACACCTTCTTGTGAATGTTAGTGGAGAAGAGGGCACTGGATATGTATAACTGCACCCCACACATCTCTCTGTTGCACTCCTTCAAGAGAATGCCAACAGTCGGGCACAAGCCTGGGTATTGTGCATCTCCTCTTTTGTGCTTGTTCCTGACCAAGCCTCATGGGACAACTGAATTATGGATGATTTTGAATAGGGTTGGTGCCGAGTTCCAAAATGGCCTGAGCCCACGAGAAACTCTCAGGGACATATGGCGAAACAGTGACACTGACTGTGAATTCTTTTTACACAATAATGAACATTCTTCACAGATCATATGGGACACTTTAGAGACAGCCTCTTCTCTGAGATCAGGATTGGCAAAAGGAGCCCTACAAATGAACTTCATGTTGCCGCCAGCCAATGCCTTCACAATCTTTTCAAAATCAGGACGTAGAGCTGTAATCACTTCAGCACCCTTTTTAGATGAGTACACTGAAATCAATTTGTGTACTGTTATCTAAAGAACATGAATATAGCATCTTCAGTTATGTTCTCACATGGGTCCAACACTATTGCTTCAGTAACTGTGGCGCACATATATAGTAGGTGGATGATATGAACTTATTTGTACAACCAACCTTCAACATGACTCTGAGATGGGTTTGAGACACCAATCACATTTATCTCTTGGTCTTAGTCTCCTGTACCCTCTGTAGTATCCTGATAATTGACACTGTCACTCAGTGGCTCAGTACTTAGTGCTGTACAAGCATTAATAAATTTAAAGCTATAACATGTAATCAGTTCTACTTGATACCAAGGGCCGCTTTGAACAGAAATGTAATGGCTAATAGAACAATTTGTATAAATGGTACCAGATACACAGGGTTACACTATATAAATTACATGCCACTTGTGGTGCCCAATACAGAGGTAGCATTGCCATGCTGTAGTGTAATGGACACTCTCTGGAGAAGGAATGGGAGGGACTGGTGATCATGTGTCATTGATTATTATTTCTTTCCCCTACATGCAGTCATGGCTATCCAGATAAGTAAGCTAACTTCCAGAGCGCTTGGCCACAGGTCTACGCTGGTTAGTGTGAGGAGATGCCCCAGGGCCACTGGTATTCTTTCTGCCGATGCCTGAGAGAAAGAGCTCGAGAGAGCCATTATTCTTCTGATGCGTTTCCTTGGCTGTGGTTCTGAAGGTCTCAGCTGACAAAAATTTATTTTTTGCAACTCCTGCAGATGAACCTTGACTGACCATCATCTGCAGCTACTGGGACATCAAAAACCCTACTGAACCTATCTGCAAGGCCTGACGCCAAAGAAACACTTGAAAATAACATAATTGAATGTGTATGAGTAACAGCGTTTCTACAAATCCTACAAGACCTTGCAGCCATGGTTGACTACACGTTCAGTAGAAATACTTTACTTGTAACTTTTTATATGCACAGAGTGTATTTCTAAATGGAGCGCCATGAAAATCTACGGGGGACACCATACGAGACGAGGAAAAGCCAGTGCTGGGAACGAGGAGTATACGGAATGGCCAAAATAAACTACAAAAGTATACGATTATCCCTTTCCTTGGTAATGTCTAGCGCATGCGCGCTACCCTGGCAGTGTCTACCAAGCCTTCCGTAACTTTTATATAAAAATAGGGCCTGGAGATGAGGCTAATAGAAGACGAACAATAACTGAGATATTTACATTGAATTTTAAATACAATAGTAGTATATTCATCAACATACATGTACTTTGTAGAAATTTGAAGTTGGATCACTTGTTCTGATGCGGAATTCTAGAAAAGATTCAAGAAAGGGGGACAAAATGTTAGACTAGTATTTGGGATCATACGAAGTTGTTGAGGTCAAGGGGATCGATCTATCATAAAAACTAGTAAAAATGTTAAATGTTGCAGGGTTTCAAATGTTTAAAGGAACACATTACAAAGTAAGCAACCATAAGCAGCCAGTAATGGACGAAGTCAGTGACCAAGATGATGATAAAGTGGAAATCAATGCAAAATGCAAGAAAGAAATAAAACATTAACTGTTAATCAACTGTGGCACTGATTTGATTACAGGGTATACTGAATTTTGAAAAAGAGGGTTCACAGATGTTAATTAAGTCTAAGCACATCATAGATCATTCATACTGGGAAGATGAAGGCTTGCATCCGCTTATACTCATGAAACGTTGGTATATGTGTAATGTCACGTAAATCTAGACAAGTGTATTACATATGTATCTACAGAATCATCCTAGTCTAGTTTAATTGGCTTAATCTTAATTCTCCCGCGGCTAGTCGTCCTTATTTAAGATCATTTTTTGTCCTTAACCAAGGACGGCTATTCCACACTATGTTTTTAAAATGACTGATCAGTATTTTTGCAAAGTAAAGACGTTTTTTCATGAATATTAATCCTTGTTTACATTACAACTGAAATTTTGTGTACCTACCTATTACGTAGCTGACTAGTACAGTTCAAAATGTAATGGGTTTGATGGCAGACTCAAAAGTTTGACATCGAAAAACGAGCGGTTTAGATTCAGTTAGCTATAAGCCGGCTTTTAAATGTAGTTGTTTCCGATTTGAGATGTATTAATTTTCAGAAACCTGAAGCAATTCACAATAATATTGCAATTTATTTTTCTTGTTATCTCAAATTTGACATCCGTGTTTAGCAACATTTTACAGAGCAGTTTAACTTGATAAAACATTTTGAAGAGTGAGATAAGTAGTTTTGTGTCATATTTAATCATTTATTATCAATGTGTCTTTGTTGTTGTACATAAAAACAATGAATATCTGTAATGTGGTTAATAATTGGATGAGCATTAGTTATTAACGTAATTTCATTTCCTATGCTCTACATAGTAAAGGTGGACACGGCTGTTTGTGATAATAACAATTATTAAATGCATTTAAATCAAGCCAATCAATCAAGATAAATGGAAACAGTAAACTGAATACAATTATACTTGATTTAAGCGGTATTTGAAGCAGTTTCGTTTTGTGTTTGGTTTGCAGACTGTGTACATACTTTCAGTTATGATGTCTGACCATCCTTGAGAACAGAATGATGATTTTATACATTGCATCTCAACTGGACTTGTGCACAAGTAGCAGACATAGGTAAAGACGACAAGGGAATACAGATGTGCTGCGTTTCAACCTAAGATACAAAAAAGAAATTTTTTTTTCCAATGCCAGAAATAACTTACCTGTACAGATGGAATATCTCGAAGTGTTTATCCTGTCACTCTGAAAGACATGCATTATTTATGAGTTAATGCATAAGCCAGTTTCCCAATAAAATTGCTGAAATGATCTGGCGATCCATAAACTTTTTCTACTTCAAAAATATGAATCTAGTATGCGCATTCCAAATACTGTTGCGTAAATGCGATGCCACCATTTATATATGTATACCACTCGCATTCCAATGTAAGGGATCCTTGATGCAGGACGTAGATGGTCAAGCCTATCAATGGTGCAAAACAGCTAAAAAAAAAATTATTCTACTACGGCAGGTCGCTTCACCTCCTTGAAATATGAAACAGTTTCCCATATGCCATCGATCTCACAATATAAGAAGCTGCAACACAGATGACATGGTTAGTTAAGACACGGTGGTCTTTGCTATACTCACTGATGCTAATCTTTTTTAGTCTCCGATCGCCCTTATTTAAGTCTGTTGTCCTTAAATAAGTCTTAGGACAAAAATCAAGTTGCATTTAACAGGTAAGATTGGGGGTTATAATAGATAATTTGGTGGTTTAAAATTACGCAAAGTTATGGTTATGCGTGTGAGTCAGGGTACGAGACTTTATAATTGAAACGTGGGTTTGGGCACGAGGCTTATTTAAAAACAGTCAGTATGGATCCTGGCTCGACTCCGATGCCTGGCGGCTCAACGCCATCAGCGAACGCTCCTGCCGCTGCCACCAAACAGCCGATGATCTATATATGCGGCGGTAGGTGTACCGCTGAAATTGCAACGCTGACACTGTACAATCACGTGACTATGATTGAATATAGACTGCCACTGTGAGAACGAGATAAGACCGAAAGATCCTATTCGTTGCAGAGAGTGCGGCTACCGTATTATGTACAAGAAGAGAACAAAAAGAAGTATCCTCTACTGTATATCTGTTGCGCGCACAAACACATGCACGTACGCACATGCCTAATCACGTGCATGATACGCAACAAATTTGAGATGGTGTACTTAACGTGCTTTTAACCAGTTGTCGTGTTCGATGCGAGGTGACGAACTTCCGCTCCCGGCCCTGTTGTCTGGGGTGTGTTGTGTGTTCTCTCTCTCTCTCTCTCTTTCAGCATAAAAGAACTGCACCGGTTTGAATGCGTCTTTTTTTTTTGTTTCTAATTCATATTTGGGTTAAAATTAAAACGCAGCTGAAATGCCACAACTGTTTGCACTCACATCAGCACACACACACACACACACACACACACAGTCACAACACATGCATGGTTTCAGGAAGGGATGTGGTCTTACACAAGGGAGCGGTACACGTATCCCTCAAAGGACGCATCATGTCTATCACATCTTGTCTCACTCTCTGGAAGGACGAATCCCACTTTTCGGTCAGCTTTGTCGTTGGAATATTTCTGAAGTGAACCGGGATGTGAAGATCTTGGAGAGCCCTGCTTATTGTCTGCAGCTGTGGTGGCAACGGACCTGCTCTGAGCGTCGAAGGAAGGGTGCGCGGGGGATGAGGGAGAGCCTTTTTGAATGGGACCGGGCCTCACCATGCTCGGCGAGTTGTGGTTTCTGCCCCCTGAGATACCGGCGTCAGCCTGAACCCAAGAGGAGGAGGGATTGGAGGTCTGAACCCCAGAGGGGGGATTGGAGATCTGAACCCCAGAGGGGGGATTGGAAGCCTCAACTCCAGAGGTGGGATTGGAGGTCTGAACCCCAGAGGAGGGAATGGAGGTCTGAACCCCAGAGGAGGGAATGGAGGGCTGAACCCCAGAGGAAGGATTGGAGGCCTGAACCCCAGAGGAAGGTTTGGAGGTGGGTGACAACGCAGGTGTGCCATTGAATTGTCTCTCGGAGGGGTTAACGATGCTGCTTTCTCGCAGGGCAGTGTCAGAGGTATACTCTCTGTGCGCTTCAGAGAAGCGGCTGCCAGTTTCCAAGGGGACGACAGGCTTGGACCTACCCAGCGAGTTCATGCCTGTAACCTTCTCCATAGCCACATTCTCGTACTTGCGAAACTCATTGGCGAATCTGGCCGCCGGTTTCTTTTCCCAAGGCGTCTCGTACAAGTTGTTACCGTTGCTGTTGTAGTCCATGTGGCTATTGTTGTCAGCCTTCTGATGATCCCACCTGGCCGCGCTGGCTGGCTGGTCCTGACACCTCCCCTCTAGCCCGGAGCTCTCCTTCCTGTACCTGTGGACCCCTAGTTCGCCCCCCCCAAAGAGCATCTTCTTGATGTTGGCGACGTTGGCCTGGGGTCCCGCCTCGGCCCCGCCCACCCCCCCTAACCTGGTGGCGGCGGCGGGAACGGCCTCGAGCACAATCGGCGCCAATGATTCGGCGGATGCAGGCGAGTTAGTTGTTTCTATGGTGACTGCTTCGGGCTTGAAGGTGACTTTTTGTTTCTTCTTGTTTGACGGTTTCGGCGGAAAGTCCTTGTTCTCCACCTTCGGTGATGGCTCCTTGAACAACAGCGAGGAAGAAGACAACAGTGGGGGCGTGGCCTGACTGGTACCACCGCTACTATTACTACTAGACTGGATGCCGTCCTCCGGGGGGAAGAAGATCCTCTTTGTGACCAGCTTGCTCGACGTCTTCTTTGGACTCAGGTTCTTGTTGAAGCGGAGCTCCTCCTCCTCCTCCTCCCCCTCCTCGTTGTCCCTGCCGCAAGACGCCTCGGCGGACTGGTGCAGCAGCCCTCCTCCCCAGGCCTGCGACTTGGCGTCAAACTGCAGGGGCTCGGCTGCGTACGTGGGGCGACCGGATGATGATGATGATGATGATGGTACTGGTGGTGGTGGTGGTTGACCGCCACTGCTACTGCTGCTTCCCTCCACAAAACGGTCGTAGGACGGGACGGAGGCACCTTGGAGACTGTGGTTGCTGAGGTGGTCGTAGAGTAGGTTGCCCCCCCCCCCACACTGGGTACCGGCGGGGGGGTCCTGGCCCCCTCCGTCGGACGATCCGGGGCTCGCAAAGTCGTCCCTGGAACCGTCAGGGATGGGTCTGAAGGAGGAGGTGGTGGTGGTGGTGGTGGTGGTGGTGTCTCCCGCGTGCCTTATAGGGCTCTGCATCTCCAGTTCGTTCAGCTGCTGCTCAATCGTGCTGATCGTGTTCATGACGTCCGAGAACTCCAGGTTAGTGACGTCGTCACTCTTTGTCGTCCCTTGCGGGGGGTGGGGGGCGACGGAACCCTTACCACCGGTGGGGGCCGGGGATGAGGAAGAGGAGGAGGAGGAGGGAGGAGGTGTGGAAGGGAGGGAGTCCGTGGGGGCACGGGCGGAGAGCTGGTAGAACGGAGGAGGAGGAGGGAGCTTGGCGACGGAGAGGGGGAGGAAGGAGGACAGGGATGGAGACAGGGGTCCCTCGGCTGTCGACGACTTCCTGTCCAGAGTGTTAGTTAGTGGAGGAGGGGGAGGAGGGGGTTGGTTGGGAGGGGAACGGCTCCTCACCTTGACGCTCCCGCCGCGCTTGCTCGACCTCTTCTTGTGGTTCCTCTCCTTGGCAAGGCTACCCGTGGGAGATCCATTGTCAACGTGCGCAGTTCCCCCCGCGGGGTTACCGACGTCCCCCTGGGTCTCCGAGCTGAGAGATGCCTCCTGCCTACCACCACCACCACCACCACCACCCCCTCCTCCTCCACCTGCTCCCTCAGGACTGGAAAGGTCCCTGTCCGTCGGAGTGGGGAACTCGGGCAGGGAGGCATAGTTCTCGTGTAGCATCACGAGGGCATCTGAGCCCTGGCGACTGTGCGGCGTCCTTTGCGACGGCTCGTCTTCCGTGACGTCCAGGTCCAGGTCGAGGTACTGGTTGTTGCTGGTCAGCGTCCCGAAAAAGTCCTCCTTGCTCAGGGTCTGAGGTCGACCGCTATCACCACCACCACCACCACCACCACTGCTGTTCTTGAGCACTTCAGATGAACCACTGCCTTCCACATCTACTGCCTTGGCGGTGGCTGCTGATGGGTTGTCCTGTTGCCTCTCCTGCTGCAAAGAAGAAGCCTGCAGTGGTTGTTGCTCCGACGAGGGAGGGGTCTGGTTGGGTATCTTGGCCTTGGCGGGCGCTGGGGGCGCCGGCCTTACGGGCTTCCTCCTCCCCGTACCGGTGTCTGCGGTCTTCATCGGACTTGGAGGCGTGGCAAATGCCTGGACGGCCGCTGCGGTCGCCGGTCGCTCGGCGTTGCTGCCCTGTGAGCCGGCCCGTAGCCTCCTGGCATCTTCCTTCGACTGCTGGTGCCTGCGTCCCTCTCTGAATGCCTCCAGAGCCTCGTGCAAGGTTCGTATCCACTCGTGCAAGTCGTATCTGCATGTGTGTGTGTGTGTGTGTTTGTTTGCAAGTAGGGGTGGTGTGTAGGTGCGTGTGTGTGTGTTTGCATTAGGGGTGGTGTGTGTGGGGGGTTTGCATGTAAGAGTGATGTGTATGTGTGCGTGTGAGTGTTTGTGTGTATGTGCGTGTGTGGTGAATTTAGATGGGTGTGTACATGTGTGCGTGTGGTGGATTTGTGTGTGTTCGTTCGCATGTAGCAGTAGTGTGTGTGTTTGTGTGTGTGTGTGTGTGTGTGTGTGTGTGTGTGTGTGTAGAGAGAAAAAGAATTTATTGATTATCGACAAGGTTATTGCTTTGCCAGCAGAGCATGTATTGGAGATCACCAGGGTCATGCGTTGATGGAGCACCAGACAAAGCTGTTAATTAAGGTATGTGATTTGTGTGTTTGACCGCACACACGCATGCACTTAGTACAAACAACACTTGCTAGCTCAAGACAAGGTACGAATGAATCCCCCCCCCCACCCCCTCCCCCCCCCGAGCGCTCACCCCCAATGCTCATTGAACGCTTGTTGAACCAGTCAGCAAGAATTAGGGTCGGGCACATGATGTACATGATTGCACAGTGTGCAAACAAAAGAGATAAGGAACAAAAAATTCGCAAGGTTTTTGTGCTGTGTACATTTAGCTTACTTAATAGATAAGTTAATAATAGATAAGTTAATAATAATAGATAATAGATAAGTTAATAATAGATAAGTTAATAGATACGTTAATAATAATAACACTACTGCATCGTCTATGGGTAGAGGGAGGGGGAGGAGCCTCCCTCTGCTCGCCCTCCCACCTACTCCTCCTTCCCACTCCTCTCCCTCCCCTCCCTGGGACGTAGGGGAGAGGGAGGGAGGGGGAGGTGGGAGGGGAGGGTGTGGAAGTAGGTGGTGGAGGGAGACTCTTGGCATTAGCAAAGTTGCACACTCTACAAGGTTACCTAAATGGAGTTTGGGCAGAGGGGTGTTGCAAACATAGCAACAGTCACAACAGTGGAAAAAATGTAGGTAGATAAAGCATTATCGAAGAAGACCACGTGATGACTGGGGAGTGTCTGTTAGATGTGCCTGAGTGTTTAATGATGTGTACAATCACACTGAGGGGGGTGTTTACATTACCCCTATCAGCAGCAGGGATGCCTTTGACTCAATGACACTGAGGTCACCTGGAAGTCAGTACAATAGGCCTTGTTACATTTGTATGTCATTGCCAGAACTTATAACTCCCATAAAACACACCACACATACACAACACACACACCACACACACACACACACACACAACCCACACACAACCACAACACACACCACACACACACAACACATACACCACACTCACAACACACACCACACTCACAACACACACACACCATACACTTACAACACACACACCACACACACACCACACACAACACACACACAACACACACTCACAAATGAACGGACACACTGGCCCAGAAAAATTTACCCTGTGACAGAACACATTAATGTTCAAAACCACATAACCTGTAAAATCTGTTCTACAAGCTACAGTTCCACCTTGCTAGGCTAGACACCTAAACCTACAGCAATTCATTATGGCTGCAACCACAAGCATAATTATGTGCCTGTAACCACACACACACACACACACACACACACACACACACACATGTACACAAAACATTAACACAGCAGCATGGAGCCACACGCTTACAAACACATACATATACCTCTAAGAACACATAAGTGTGCACACCACACATACTTTTACACGCACGTACACATACTAACATACAAGTACACACACACACACACACACACAAAAACACAATCAACTCTACCAAGTGCAAATGTGACACTTGGAGGTACAAGGTGACTAATACTTCTCCTAATATTTTCCCAAGAGAGGCAGGCAAATACCTAGACGTTCACACCATGAATCTAATTAAAGGATCATTTTAAAATATGTACCATCTCTATCAGACAGACACTACCACAAAGGGGGGTGACACCCCCACCCCCAAAATGTTGGCGAATGAAATATTTGGACACATGCTACATCCCAAAGACAGAGGTCATTGTGTTGTGTGGGGTCCCTTGTTGCCAAGGTATTCAGAGGGACAAATGCCAGCCCGGTACATATACGTAGACATCCACAGACCAGCTTGCCAAGCTCAACGAAACAAAAGATCCACCCACCCCCCTTCCCCCCCTCGCTTAGAACCATGCAGTGTTACCAGGAGACTTTCCTGTCCCTACCTTCCTCCTTCCCTCTCCTACTTCCAATTCTTAGAAACCACAACCCAGCTACATGTACATGTAACTAATGACATCTCTGGTAACGTGTGTAATAGGATAGTGTGATAATGGTTTGTCCGTTTTCTATGCAATTAGATGTCACTTGTACAATATCACACACACACACACACACACACACACACACACACACACACACACACACACACACACACACACACACACACACACACACACAATCTCTCTCGCGGAGGGATACGTACCTACTTTCCGCTACCAAGACGTGCTTCTGCCTTGGTCCGTGGATGGCAAAAGCCGTTTTATAACCCTGGTACTCCACTACAACGGCGATAGAAGTGCAGTCGTCAACGCGAAAGAAGCCTTCGTTTTTCTGGCGTTCGGCATAGCTGTCTTCGCTTTTAAAATACGCCATCGCCAACTGGTGTTTGTTTTCCACGAGCACGAACCAGTAGCGAACGGGTTTCTGCGGTTCAAAAGAAAAAAAAAAAAATAGAACGCCGTAAGCCATCCCACCAACAAAGCCGTACGTGTGTTGGGGGGAGGAGAGTGACCACATGAGGTACGTTGGGGGGGCTTTTTTATTTTCAGATGACTGCAATGCGCTGCTTGTATCCTTGCGACCCTCTCTACCCCCCGCGCATCCATGTACACTCATCCCTTCATCTCACCTTTCTGTATCCCCTGGAAGGCTCTTTCAGCATGTAACCCTGTCGAATAATCTTGTAAGGAGCCATTGTAGCTAGCTTGGGCTAAAATGCTAAACTAAACAACAACAACAAAAAAAAAGAGATAGATTCTTTCATGTATCGCCACAACTCTATGTGATATTAAATAGGGTAATTGCTATATTTCACACGAAATTCCAGCTGCCTTTGCTGCAATTCTTTTAATTGGCAGAGCCTCCTCCCCCCTCCACCACCGGCCGAAATAAAACACATATGAATATAAGTGGGCGGGTCTGGTATGCAAAGCAGGTTGCGTCTGTCGATCGACCGCAATTGGTGCTAAACCGTTTGTGAACAAGGGCTTCCCCGATGACCGGCAGATGACATTGATATGACGTTTCCAAAGTACCTCTGTTTGTGCCTTGCCTGGCTGGTATTGGGAGGTTAGTGTTGGTTAACACAACAAGACGAACGCACAATAGTTTATTTTTTATATCTTTTTATTTTGTTTTGACATCGCTTTTTTTTTTTTCCCTGATGGGCAGGTGCTGTCTCCACCGGTCCCCAGATCACCAGCCCGCCTCAGAGCGTTGTCGTGGCAATTAGCGGGAACGCCAGTCTCCCGTGCAGCGCGACCGGCTCTCCCCAACCCGCCGTCCAGTGGTACAGGTTTGGCGGCACCCTCCCCTCCGGACGCTTCAGCGTGGCTTCGAACGGAACGTTGAGGGATAACCGGTCCTTGTGCAGTCAGACTCGGGAACCTACTACTGCGTCGCCAGTAATGCGCCGGTAGCGTTCTGAGTTTGAATTCGAGCATCACCGTTGCATGTAAGCGAACTACCCACGGTCACGTTGCGCGCACATTTTCGGAAAGGGAGCCCGTTCTGTTTCGCGCACAGTGCGCTTTGGGTGTGCACTGTGTGCCGCTTACTTTAATGATTTGGTTATATAAGCATTTCATTCCAAACAGGAATAGTAAGCTTGCCTTTTAATTCTAAGGTGTCCCCCCCCCCCCCCGGTACAATCATAACAACGTTTGCGGTGGACGTGCCTTCCTTTATAAAAGACCC
>OY811971.1:5992755-6012650 GCA_963681505.1 Eunapius fragilis | reverse complement strand
ACTGCGCGAGCTAATATTGAAGAAAATTTGCGATTATTTATTTTAATAACCTCTTATTAAAATGTCATTTTGTGTATCCACTATCCTCAAGTCCATTTATGCATAATAAATGGACTTGAGGATAGTGGATACACAAAATGACATTTTAATAAGAGGTTATTAAAATAAATAATCGCAAATTTTCTTCAATATTAGCTCGCGCAGTACACGTGTTTATGTTTTTATGGAAGGTAACCTTTTACATTACGTATACACTGTGTGGGTTACACAATATACCATTCGTGAAGGAAACAAGATATTCTGAGAAAGGTGGTTGGTGGGATAGAGGATTTAAAGGCAACGTAGTGTAAAGGAAAGGGAACCGATGATGATATGAAATTATTTCAAAAGCCCTAGCGACCGTGCTCTACAAATATAATAAAATTGTCGTATCATCAATTTCAGAAGTCAACTTCCGGCAACTTAAATGTGAGCGCAGTAACATCTGCGCTGTAACTGACGACGAAAGTACTTCATGCGTATTGGAATATTTTATTCTTGCTGTATATTTCTTCGTGGTGTTTAATTCTATAACGATTTATGTTTTGTCAAACATGCAGAGTCATTTCATTTGGAATGTCAGCGGTAAAAGGTCCAATACAAGATACAAATGCTACTTTGGCGGTAGTACTTAGCATAAAAACTTGCATGCATGCATGAGTCAGTGGGTACAAAGTGGTGATCCGCGAATCCAATACACATGCCACGGCACGCATAATTTATTTTGGTGCAGTCCCCATCCGTCATTATAGTTATTCCCATCATTATATAAGTATGCTCTTTTGCACACCTGCAGAGCACATAACTTGAAAACATTATATAAGATGAATTTCGAATCAACGCTCGTCGAGTTCTTTGCTGTTGCGGTCATTGCAAACAGTTGTATCGGAAATTGTGTTGGCCGCAGTAGATCAGGTATATCAATGAACGGTCGCTTTCGATCTACATTGAAATTAATATAGCTTTCTAAAGTTGAAACTGTCCCAGTCGGTGATTATGTTGTGGAAACTTGATGGAGGTTTTTAAGGAATCCTCCAGTGATATTGACTTCATTTTCTGCCTGAAAGCTGGTGAGCTAGGTATATAGGGCGGCAATGCACCAAATGTACTACATGCCTTCTGTGGCTCTATAGGTGGATGTGTCTTTTCCAGCAGAGATATACCTGCAGCAGAGGTGCCGCCAATTGCAAATTTTTCAGCGGGTCAACCAAAAAAAGGTGAACAGTGCGTATCAACGTTGACTATACGACGTGAAAAAGCCTCAACTGGGAAGTGCAAGGATGCGTGCTTACCGCCACGTAATTGAATTACCTATCGCGTTACAGTGGAAAGCGAGCAAATATGCATAAAGGGTGGTCTGTAACTGTCCGTAAGTAGCATGCTCATTTGAGTACGAGATGCATGCAGTGGCTATTTTGTCTCATTAATGCGTCCAACGGCATAATAAATTGCTCGCGAGTACAGGCTGAGTCTCTGAACACATGGATTGTTGAACAATAGAGTTTAGCAATATGCAGGTGTTTGCGAAAGAACGCAGCGCTTTAAAATCCCCATAACTTAGGATTGAAATTAATATGTTGCAGTATAAAATGAAATAAAAAACACTATTTGATTTGGTAATGGATTATTTAATGGTGCGTTATTAAAACTAAAAGTTAATAAGAACGTTGTGGCTTATTCAAGTTTGATTTGTTGTTTTGAATAGTAAAACGTCAATCAAATTTCATACTTTTTCAAAGCCTCATCAATGTTATTCTGTAGTTTATAAATCACGTTATTAATTAAAAGTTGTCGTAAATTGATTTATCAATTTAGTTAATTACAATCTATCTGATTTTATGCTAAACATAAACGAATTGTAACTGGTATTTGACTAAACGTGGTTATTGTACGTTCATAAATTCATTTAGATTGACAATCCTATTAAGGAATTAAATTTATTTAAAAGCGTTGCGCTCTTTTGCAAAGACCCTGTATATGTAGTGGGTATCGTTTTGAACACAATTTATGGAACTATATAAGCGTTTAAAAAAAAAATTCTTTCAAAGAGGAATTGTCAAAGTCACACGTTAATTTCGGGGCAATATGAGTAAAATGAAACAATGTCATGTGATAATCAATTTTATAAATAGCAATTGTCGTTTGCGATGATACATGTATATCGAAGGGGAATTCAAGACTGATGCAGAACGAACCTTGCACTAGAGATGTCCAAGGTTGAAGCATGCATAAGCTAGCGGTGACCTATATGACGTGACAGCGAGCTACTCAGTATAAAAGTACTACAACCACTCGGTTGTAACTTGTGCATGCGTTCAACTGTATATTTAGGTCACATTAATTGTGCACACCAACCAAGGTGCACACAACGTTAACATTATTATTAAGACCATTTCTGCAATTGAAGATGTGGATACTTGAGCTCGAACAGCACGAAATCATTGCTAAGTTACGTATAGCACTGATTGAAGACGTGATAGCACTGCATGAGATGCACATGGATGCGCTCATTAGTGATGGCGCCCACTATGAAGTGTAAGTGTTGAGGCCAATGTATGCATACAGCGCCAGATTCTTTGATTTATCTTATGCTATCGTGTAGAGTATCCAAGAGGTGGCCTTAAACTCTGTGAATATATGAAACCAATTTAGATTAGGCAAAAACACACGCTCTGGGACCAAAGAAAGAGAATCATACTATGGCAATTTCAGGCCAAGCTTCAAAGGACCTGTACAACAAGCATGCACCGTCAAACCCTAACCCTAACCCTACACTGGCAGAACGTGAATAAATTTATTTTCTGTACACCGCGCGCGGTAGACAAATGTACCCCTGGGAGGACGCCCGGTACATTAGACATTAAAACGCTTATAGTTCCATAAATCGTATTCAAATGATGCGCGCTATAGCTACATGCATGTATTTTTTGTTCAACGATCCAAGTGTGTTCGGAGACTCAGCTTGTACTTGCGAGCAACTATTTTGCTGTTGCATGCATAAATGAGACAAATAGTGTTGCCGCGAAATAACCTTCATTTTTAATCGTCTATATCGCGATATATCGCGATATGAGGATTTATAAGTATTGCGATATATAACATTATTCATGATCAATTATCGCTCTAAGCTACTTACTACCAAGGACGACTTCCTGAGGGTTGACCGCAAAGTGTTTAAAAGTACCGTTTGGGAGTACTTTGGATGGCACAAAAAAAGCAATTGGTTCTTGCTGTGTAGTTTGCAGCATGTGCTATGGATGGGTTTCCAGACACAGAAAGAAATGGTGGCGCATCTTACATGAAAGGCTGGGCAAATGTATTTTTCTCAGGCAAAATTCGAAACTATTCTAACTTTAACCGTAATTCCGTAAATTAATTTCATGACATACCTAAATGTATGCTCATATTCTCTGCTCGTATCTAAATTAAGGTTTCCAAAATCCGTAATCTATGCTAACATCCGTACACGTTTATTTTGCGATAAGAGTAAAATTTAATCGAGATATATCGCGTTTCGCGATATAAAGATTTCATCGCGATATATCGCATTTCGCGGCAACACTCATTAACGATGTTATAAAGGTCAATACGTTTGTAGCCACAAGTCGAAGATGAATAGATGCAAGTTGTGCGATGGTCCCGTATTAGAAAGCAGGAATAGGAGAGCAGAGCGGTTTTAATGGGTTTAGCGATCGAGACAACTAAAAAAAAAGGAATCTAGGAGAGAGTATGAATCAGGATTTAATTATTTGTATACAAGGTGCTTTGACTCGATCAAGAAGTACTTGGCACTGCAAGAAAAATTGGAGAGCATTAGAAAGGACCTGCAATCAAAGATCTCCCTCCGTCTGCGCATTAAATGGAATAGCCCAATACTTACATTAATGCAATCAAGGGTGAAATGACCATGCACCACGATACTACCAACGCGTTTGTAGACTGAGGTAATTGAACGCGTAGGGTAGCACAGAGAAGCGTAACGACTTTCCAGTCCCCGTTGGCAAGCTAATAAAAACATCGCGCCCTTCCATGAAGCTTTTAATAGCTCTATTCTGGTCTGGACGAATCGTCGCATGCCCAGCTGTTGAAAAGCCTGAATTATCGCATGTCGAGCTCCAGGTTTGACACAGCCACTGCTCAATAAATAATGAAATGCTATTACCATATTGGAATGTAATTATCGTGATGTCATGGAGCACCTGATTTATGATTGTACGGTTAAAAATCGCCCGGGCATAGAACCAATTTTGTTAGGCAGTTTCCCAGAACACTTCTCGCGTAGCGGTGATGTAATCCATCCGCAGCTGCTAGTGTGGACTGGGTGCGAGACTACCAAACACAAGTTCCCAACAGCTGCGGGTGGATTACATCACCGCTACGCGTAGAGGTGGTGATGCAATCCATCCGAACCTGGGTCTGGGTACGAGACTGTTGTGAAGTATTATAGCAAATTGACCTTCCGTAGCCAGTTGGAAACCAAGCAAACACATCCCGACTTTGCATTGTACAGATAGAAAAGCTTTTCCTCCTGCTTGGCCTGGAGTGTTGGTGAACACACGAAAGAGGCGGCGGCGGATCCAGGATTTAGGGGGGAAGGGGGGGGGGGGGGGGGGGCGGTACAGATGTGGATGTGGCAAGGGGTGGGGCGGAGCCGCCCAGGGGAGGGTGCGGGAGGGGGGCACCCCTCCCGCCCAGCCAGGGGGTATGGGGGAGCGCTGCAAGCTCCCCCATCGGGGTCTGGGGCTCCGCCCCCGAAGCCAACGCTTTTTGCGTAGAATCCCCCCCCCCCCCCCCCCCAAAAAAAAAAAAAAAAAACACAAAAACTGCATTAAAAAACAGATCGAGGCTGGGGAGCCACAGATCAAGAGCTCGAGCCTACATGCAAGTTCAAAGCGCTGATAAATCGCCGCGATAATGTTCCACATGCACTGAACTCACCGTTCTTCGATTAGAAAATGCACTGGAAGCTCCCTCATCGGAGTCTGGAGCGGAACCCTGCAACTTCGTAAAAAAATAATTGAATCCCTTCGAAAAAGGTTTGATTTGCTCTTTTTAAAAACTGATTAGAGTACAATGAATTGAGCAATGCATTTGCCAGCTGCTCCCAATAAAAGAACCAATTCATCTTTCGAGGATGCCATGCCGCAAATGCGTCTATTATTTAGTTCTCTACCGTCACAAAGGCTCCAAGCCATTATCGTTTAGATATACATCTGTATAGGAAGCTGAATGCACCTAGCTTGCTGCAAGCTTTTAGCTATAGAGACAGCAAAAAGGCAGACTGACCATTGCAACATTCTATAAATAGCATCACTGCACATTAGCCAAATTTTCTACTTGGATCATTAGAGATGCTGGCGCTGTTGTTCATCTTTCTACGTTTAGGAGACAGAGGGCCTGAATGATTCTTTGTCGTTTTGACACTGCGTCACGTTCAATACCCTCAAATCGTGCGACCATTGCATCCATATACATATAACGGTGGAGTGTCCGTGTGTGTGTGTGTGTGTGTGTGTGTGTGTGTGTGTGTGTGTGTGTGTGTGTGTGTGTGTGCGTGTGTGTGCGTGTGTGTGTGGTGTGTGCGTGTGTGTGTGTGTGGTGTGTGTGTGTGTGTGTGTGTGTGTGTGTGTGTGTGTGTGTGTGTGTGTGTGTGTGTGTGTTTGTGTGAAGCACGTTTTGTGGGTTCGAATCCTGCCTGATGACGTCAATTTTTTCCCTTCATCCTTTGTTTTCTTCTTAGCAGGGAGTGTAATTCTATCGAAGGATGCTGTCTGTGTTGTATTATTAACTTATATTCGTGGGATGTTTTTTTTTTAGCTTGCATGGCAGTTACGCAATAGGCGCGCAATAGTTACGTTTAGCAGCTGTTACGCATTGTTATTAGTTTGCAGTTAGCTTATAGGCGTTATGATTAACGTTGGAAACTGAGTCGCCTGACGTAGAGTACAACTGCTTCAAAGGGGATATATACTGCAAGCAAAGCTGCCACAAGCAAACAATTTAGTATAATTATGAAACCATCGGTAATGAATAATTGATGATCTATATCGGCGCGTATCGCGCACACGCTGTATGAATCAATAGTCGTAGACACCTAGGTATAGGCAGAGCTAGCTAGCTGAGCAGCTAAATAAAGTTAATGGCATACAAATTTTTTTTTTTATGGGGGGGGGGGGGGGGGGGGGGGGGGCACGTGCCGCCCCGCTGGATCCGCTGCTCACTGCTCGGAACTGAACAGAATGCGCCAACACATACTTTATAGCTGGGCACATAACAATGTGTTTAATCTACAGTGGACATTCAGTGTTAGTTATTGCTGCACATGCCACTGTCCTCCAAACCCACTCCTTCCCAATGTCACTCCTCCCTTTCAATGTCACTCCTCCCCTCCCACACCACTCTCTCCCAATGTCACTCTTCCCATACCACTCCATCCCAATGTAGAAGGAATCGGCCGCATTGAGAGTGTTTTGTGAGGGCCCAATATAACTATAACTATGTCAGGTCAGCAAGTTAGAACGTTAGCAATGTATGTGAAGGCCAGAGGGGGTCAATGGTGGGGAGGTGTCCAGTAGTGTCACGAGAGTGAACACACTCTTAGCACTTCTGGGAGTGTTTTGTGAGGACCCATGTCACTATTTCAGGACCGTAGATTGCAATGTTCATTGGAAATGTGTGGGTTTAGGCCTGAGGGGGTTTATGGTGGGAAGGTGTCAAACACACCCTGGACATGAGGTCCATTATACCCACAACACTTCTGTCATACAGTTGTGTTTTGTGACCTCACCGGTAGGGAGACAGGAGGGTTTTTGTTTCTTTAGCCCTCAGTGTACTTAAATTATCCATGTCCTCACCCACAGATTGAACTTCCGTACATCGGCGGATAGGAATCTGCATATACAAGTTCCACTGCCTACGAGTCTTAATACGATTCTTGATACTTGTCTTGATGCGTCCTCATGCTGGCAATCTTGTTCGTGACCGTATATTGAATAATTAGCCACGGACCGGACCAAAGTTTTGAGGAGGACCGGACCAGAGTTTTGAGGCGGATCAGACCGTCTTTTTTTTTAACCGGACTACATGGAGGCGGGCCGGAGTTTTTGGGACAGACCGAACTTACCAGGACTGGACATATACCGAGCGGACCGGAAGATTGAACGGACAATTGCCGGACAATTGCCGAACTCTGACTACGGTCCGATCGAATTCCTGTCCGACTACGAATCCGATCCATAAAGTTTTTATTGACCGATACTGTATACGTATAGGCTAATCATTCTATTATGTATAAACAATAATAACTTGGTTTGCTGACGTTCAAGAGGCATACATGTACATGCATGTACGTGTTTGTCTGCATATTGGTCTTCATATACGAATATTTCGCGATACTTCTTAGCATACTGGTCTGCATACGCGAAAATCTGCATTTGTGTCCGCATACGACTGCGTATGCAGATACGGCATAACTCAGTATACGACACGTTGTCACGCAGTGCATGACCCATAGCCATTGAGCCTGATTTCGACATTTTGGGAGCTCTGCATGCGTTCATTTCCAAAGGGTACTGCTGCTGGTCCTTCAGGTCTTCGAGTCCAGCACTTTCTGGATGCTGCAAGCATCCTTCTGCCCACCTCCATATGTTCATCCCTCAGGGACATAGTGACCCTTCTTGCATCAGGTAAAGGCACCTCCCCTGGTCTCCATGCAAATACCTAGCAGGTGGCAATCTGACTGCTTTAAACAAGCTAAAAGAAGGTAGTGCCTATGATCATTGCTGTGGGCGAAGTTCTGAGGAGGGTGATCCACTGGGCCCTTTATTATATTCTTTGGTCTTGTGGAAGACCACAATGGCCATTGACGCCAATGATGATGGCCTTGCAAAGCTTTTTAATGCTTGGTTTCTGGATGATGGTGTGCTAGCAGGTTCTCTCATGTGCCGCACCTGGTCATACTTGGTGCTCCAATTGGGGAGCGCCAGTTACATTGCCTCCAAGTGTATATACTGAGGCCATGAAGCTGTTGTCATGCACCGCTGGTAGAAGTGGGTTGCTTTGATCCTCAGATTGCCCTGATCATCTTGAGAATGTGTGGAGGTTATTGTAAGCTAGTCCATTTGGCTAGAGCGCCACCTCCTAGTCTAGTCTCTGACCCTTTGCAACTATTTGATGCATATAGAGAATACTTTACCCTGTGCACTACAGTTCCTGTATCCAATTTGACATGGCAGCAGGCTCAGCTCAGTTTAAGCCATGGTGGTTTGGGACTCTGCTCTGTTTCTCACCATGCACTCTTTAGCTGCTTACATTGCTTCTCTTTGTTCTTCTGGTTTTTTCTAATAGGGATCACAAACACCTTGCTCGCGCGGTTGACAGTTTCAACAGCATTGTTTCTCCGTTCAAGATAGTTACCGTGGCATCCACATTGGCATCACTCATGCAGCAGAGAGCACTATTCGAGAAGATAGAGAATAATCAATTCTCAGCACTTTATATGAAGCATCACTACCTGCAGACAAGGCACGTCTTTTATCCACATCAACCCCACATGCTTCATCTTGGCTGTTAGTCACTCTGGCTACCAGGCTGGATCTCCATCTTAACCCCAAAGAGCTACAGACAGCTGTGAAAAGTTGGTTAGGGGTTGACACTGCAAGAGAAACCTCCTGCTCTTTATGTCCAGATACAGCACTTGACCAGCTGGGCAATCACGCCACCACTTTCAAGCGAGGGGGAGATGTGGTCTCTCGTCACAATCACCTGAGAGATCTAGTGCTGGAATTCTGTCGCTGTGCCCACCAGGTGGTGAGGGTGGAGAAAGGCAGTGGTCTTACACCTGATCACAGCCGATGTACTCTACCAGCTGACTAGTCTGGGGACCCGACTGATGGCTGCACTATCAGTCTGGTGACTAGCTCGCATCCGTTTTGTGCACTATTGCACGAATTCGTGCAGTAGCATGAATCTAATTTGTGCCCACCTACGAGCATGTATGTCATTAACTATAAGCCAATAACATTATGAATAATATAAATCTATACCACGTAATGGCCGATATACGGATGTTAGTTGATGCTATCCAATACGCTGTGAAAAGACTTGGGTTACCGAGGTACAGAGCCTTCAGTTGGAAGTAGTTCTAGCTATAGCCACTGGACAGGGCGTTTTTGGAGTGTTACCAACTGGATATGGCAAGAGTATTTATTATGCCTGCCTTCCTATATTGCGCGAACATCCACCATAAACGTACAACGCTAGATGAAGATGTTCCGTTAAGGCCCGCCTTTAGAGTGGAAGGTTGTTAAGGTCATATCCACAAGACAAAGGACAGAAAGATTATCCGCCATACTAATACTAAATAGTCTGGGGACTAGTACTGTTTGTGACAGGTAAACCGTTATCAACATTATTATATTCATGAGATTTCATGATATACCAACTAGTGCACAAAACGGTTGCGAGCTAGTCACCAGACTGATAGTACAGCCATCAGTCGGGTCCCCAGACTACTTGCATTGGATTGGGCATGCAGCCTTCGATGTGACCGTATAACATCCCCATTGTCAGTCTCCATTCTCTGAACAAATCGGTAGAACAATCAAATTACTTTTTTTTTTGCTGTGTTTTTGTCGTGGCGAAGTTGAAGTGTTACAACGGGTTATTGCATGGGTTATGGCTGCTGTGATGCAAATGCGGTTGTGTATTCGCGAAATATACAACGTCGTATATATTTCAAATGTACAGATCCGGCGTACAGTCCAAAGTACACAATGTATATCGTATAACAAACTAAGTTTGCACAGTGTGAGATTCCATGCATCGCAATTTGAAATCATTAGCGGTGGGTTGAGTGGATCCCTAGGTACACAAAACAGCATAACTATGAATAGGACATATGTTCCCAAGGAACCGTTGGCAATCTAATTAGATCCATCACCAAGTGAATATCATTAGCGGTGGCGTTCGCTAGGAACACAAATACCTAGCCTAACATCATATTTTCCCCGATGCGAATGCCGCTACGGTATATGGATCGTGTAAATATTCATAATCGCGGGGTCGTGCGAGTGCTGCAAGTGCAGTGGTGTGAATATTGATTAGTAAAAGTATTCACAAACCGTTGTCATTCATGGTCGCGTGTGTGTCGATTGCGCGGTCATATAACATACATGCCATAACTATATACGCCAGGCAACTTCTACTTCCTTCAGTGCATGTTGCATAGAGAATGGCAGCGGTTACTGGACTGATGATTCTACCTTTTGCTGCATTTGTCGCTGTCTTTGCCTTACCCGATGGCGCTCCCCCTGAATCATGTGCGTCCGTGTATCCACTGGGCCACACCGCGCTTACTCCCAGTAAAGTTGGAGAGGGGAACGTGAATCTGAATGTTACAGCGTTTAGTGGCGGAATCTATGTACCAGGAAAGACATATACATGTATGATCAGGGGGGGTGGTGGTTGCAATGTTTTTTTTTATTTTTTATGTTTGTTTCTTTTCGTTATACTTTCTAACGCGCGCTGTTATTTTTTCGATCCTCTTTACTCACGTGCATTCATTACGCGCCACGCTTCAGTGACTCTAACTAGCACGGACGTGTTTTTGGGATTGCTGGTGCAGGGGCGGGTGACGGCTGACGGTAGTACTCCCGCGGGAATGTTTGCGACGACAATGGACGTCAAACTCAGCAGTTGTAATCCTGCCGATGTGAGTTTTTTCTAATCAGTAACTGAATTCAGTTACAAATCTTCTCACCTTCAGAGTGCTGTCACACACATCACCAATGACAACAAAAACAATGTGACGCTATTGTGGACTGCTCCCGCGAGTGGTACAGGGCCAGTTACATTCTTGTAGGTCAATGTTATTATTATATATTTTTTGCATCAACATAATTAATGTTGACTTATATGCTTGCAGCTACGCCGTGGTTGTAGACTACGAGCCAGCAAAGCTCGAAAACACCTTCTACGCCACACTTAAGACAACTTCCATTAAAGAAATGAATGGTAGGGGAGTTAGTGAAGCTATTAGTATAGTGCACTGCAAAATCAAGCACGCATCCTAAATATCCACGCATTCTACGTGTCTATAGGTGCTGCCTCTTTTCTCAGCGGCCATTACGGTAGGCACGAGAGATGCTGCAGGCGTGTTGTAATTGATGTTTGATTTCCCACCCCCTCCCCCGCCCGCCCTTCCTTGCAGCTATCTTCTGGCCGATTGTCCTTTTCGGCTTGCACGTTTCCAGGCTATGTTGATCAGTTAATCCCTCGTATTATATAGTAAATTGGATTAACGCTCATGTATAACGTTTCTTAGATCAACAGATATATAATCAAGAGCAGTTACATAGCACGTGTCTCTATGCATACAAAAATAGAGGCTTATATATCTAACAGTCAGGTGAGAGTTCAGGGTGCAGACATGCATGTAGGGTGCGCGCGTCTCAGAACAGAGCCTGCGATGCGCGGCTGACGTCACTATTACATCACTCCCTTCTTTCAATGCTGGAAGTACGGTCCGTACCGATCTGGAATACGGCGGTCCGTACCGATCTGGAATACGGCGGTCCCTTGCCGCGGGTAGCGACGTGGCGCAGGCGCTGGAGCTGGATCTTGTGCTGGCACGTCTTCATCCTGGTCATCGTTTTCGGTGGGCTGCTCATCCTCGTCGTCCAATAACTCATCAGCAATTATAGGTTGAAAGCCTGGCATCTGACTGGTCGTTGCAGATTGTGGGTTGGCGTCCCGGCGGCTTTTTTGATGCGCTGCTTGACAATGGTTGTCGGATGCATCATTCTGGCCGTGTAAGTCTCCACCAACGTAGGGCTTCAATCTGTCAAAGTGTACCCATTGGGTTTTGTTACCCCTAGGCCTTCCAATCTTGTATACACAATCCCCTCTGCGCTCTAGGACTTTCAGTGGGCCCTTCCATGGGAGATGCAGTTTTTTCGACTGACCGCGCGGGACAGCTGGTGAGTGTAGCCATACCAGATCAGTCACCGGTACCAGGGACAAAGGGTTTTCCGTGGACCTTCTCGTCGTAGATGTCCTGGCCTTTTGCCGTCGATGCTCAGCCTTGCAATGTTCTCTCACCAGGGCATATGCAGTCTGAAGTCCTTCCTTTAGCTTCCGGGCGTATTCCGTTACGCACCTCTCCTCTATCGGGTTGGAACCATACATGAGGTCAACCGGGAGCTTTACTTCGCGTCCAAACATGAGGAAAAAGGGGCTGAAACCTGTAGCTGAATGAGCATGCACTTGAGTTATATGCCAAACACACTTTACGAATATAATGCTCCCAACCACCCGGATGGTTATGAGTAACGGTAGATAACATGCAGAGTAACGTCCTATTAAACCGTTCAACCATATACCATTACCCTGTGGATTGTACGGAGTTGTATGAGACTTCCTGACCTTCAGCAGGGAGCATACCTCGGCTAATAGTTCGGACTCGAATTGCCGACCTTGGTACGAGTGTAATTGTTCGGGGGGAGAGAAGCGGCAAAATATCTCGTCCTGGAGTTTTTTGCTTACTGTTGTGGCTTCTTGATTTTTTATGGCGTATACCTCTGCCCATCTTGTGAAATGATCAATAGCCACCAAAACATACCTGCAACCATCTTGTAATATCTACGCTCACGAACTGGATTGGGTAACCCGTCTGGCAATTCCGCCTTCCTGGCTGGAGTTGTCATTTTCCTGGAGGCACAAATGTTACACGCCCTACACCACATTTTCACTGCTTCCGTGCACCCTGGCCAATAGAAACGTTCTTTTAGTTGTGATAATACCTTTTCTTCTCCCAGATGTGCACCAACGGCCCCTTCATGTAGATCTTGGATGACTTTCCGCTGCAGGCTATGCGGTAGGACCAACTGCCGACGTTCCTTTTTCCCCTCTGAGGAGCATTTCCAGAGCACCCCACAGTTACAGACAAGCGTGTCCCATTGTTATAATAACATACGTCTCTCCCTTCTCCAGGACTTGGACACATCCAGCTCTGGTGCTTTACCTCGTCGAACAGCCTCTAGAACAGGTCCAATGATGTTGTCTTCAGCTTGCATGCGCCGAACTTCGTCTAAACAGTTTATCTGGGGGATACGAGGCAAAATAGCATCCACAGCACATGCACACTTCTATCGCGCACAAGTCACCCCGCCCACATTGCCTACACGGAATTCTTGATAGGGCGTCTGCATTACTGTGTCGGGAACCCTGACGATGCAGAACGGTGAAATCACATTCTTGAAGCTTTTCGCCAATTGCCCCTCTGGCTCTTGAAATTTTGCATCCATGCCAACGAACTGTGGTCTGTTCTTAAAGTGTCTTACCTAACAAGTAGGGTCGGAAATGATGTGTGAACTCCACGACAGCTAATAACTCCTTCCGGGTTACGCAGTACTTTTGCACTTGTCTGCTGAGCGTGCGACTAGCGTACGCTATTACACCTTCCGACCCGTTGCCCTGGATTTGTGAAAGGACCGCCCCTATCCCAACATCGCTTGCATCGGTGTCTAAAATGAATGGTTTTGAGTGGTCAGGGTAAGCGAGGATGGGAGCCGACACTATAGGCATTTACGAAGATCGTCAAAAGATTTTTGACCGCATGCTGCAGTCCACTCAAAAGGTGCACCCTTTTCGGTTAGACGTTGGAGAGGTTTGGCGAAGCTTTTTATGAATCGCCTATAGTAGTTTGCTAGGCCTAAACATTGCTGCAATTCACGCTTGCTACTAGGGGCCGGCCACTTCTGTATTGCCTCGGTTTTGCCAGGATCGGTTGAAATCCCCTTTTCATGCAGATACTATATGCCTCACCTCCTTTTGTAAAAACCTACACTTTGAAGGTTTTACGCGCAGACCGGCTTCTCTCAGCCTACCCAACACGCATCCCAGGTTCTGTATATGCTCCAGCATGTTGCCTCCCACTACCACAATGTCATCAATATAGACTAAACAATTGTACCACTTCAGCCCATGGAGCACTCTGTCCATTAACCGTTGAAACGTCGCGGAGGCGTTACGACATCATGTTAAATTGGTACAGACCTTCTGATGTGTTGAAAGCTGTCTTTTGTCGATCTGCCTCCTCCACCTCTACTTGCCAGTACCCATTTTTTAGGTCGAGTGTTGTGAACAGTCTGGATCCAGCCAAGGTGTCATCAACGCGAGGAAGAGGATACGCATCCATTCTGGTTATCGCATTAACCTTTCTGTAATCAACGCAAAATCGAATAGACTTATCCTTCTTTTTGACAAGTTCAATAGGAGAGCTCCGGGGACTATCAGATCGATGGCTGGATTACTCTTTTTTCCAGCATGTCTCGAAGTAGTTTTCTGACTTCCTCCTTCTGAGCATGGGGATGTCACGAAAATTTTATCCTAGGATAAATTTTTGCAAGGCACTACACTGCAAGAATTTATCCCACCCAGCCATTTTTTATCCCACCCCTAGTATAACACTTTACAGCGCTTGCGCAAGACAGGCCACGTGTAGACAGGTGTCATAGAGTTCTTTTTGATATTGCGAAGGCAGCATGGACTGTGAGACGCTAAGTGAAGCTAAGGACACACCGGCCGTGGAAAGGGATGATGATTTAGTTGACCACAAGAGACAGCGCGTATCCAAAGCAGTGCTCGCCATCAATGAAACGATAGATTCGGTTAAGATCTAAGAAATTCGAGCTGCGAAATGGAGAGCAGTACTACAGATTAGGAGAACCGCTCAACGCGATGTAAGTTGCTGGTATTGCATGCATTTAGGTAGTATTATGCACGTGTACTCGCGAGCAAAACAGCTAGCGTAATATGTAGGCTAATCTGGAGTTTAAGTCATAAAATATTGCTTATAGGTTGTGAGGTACATTCAGAACCAGACGGAACAGCATAAGATTGCTTTGGCTTGCCACATGGATCCCATCTCTGGTCATCTCGGTGTGAAAAAGACGACTGCAAGAATTAAAGAAATCTCACTACCCCTGCCACCACTTGCATCATACCCCACCATGCATTACCCCCGCCACCACCACCAGCACTACTCCTGCCATCATCAGCATCTCTAACCCCACCACCAACTGCACTACCCTGACCTGCTGCCACCAGCAGAATGTGGCTTGCATGGAGGCCGAGTACAAGAAGCCCTGGAAGAGGGCAAGGAATGTTTGTACATATCATTAATAAGTGAAGTTATTAGTTTATTGCACTAAGAGGTAAAGTCGGGTCGGGTTGGATAATGCAAATTTGTTTATAACAGTCTTCCTAGTTACGTAATGCTTGTATGTTTTTTTACCTGGCTGGTACAATACGATGGCTGTTGCTACATGTACTGTTTCTATTCCACCGCTTCTTCCTACTGAGTTTATTAGTTGTGTAGTTAGTTTGAAAGTTGCTTTTATGTCCAGCCAGTAGACTGTCGTGATGCCACTATACAAGAGGGCCATCAGGAGCTGTAAGGGTAAAATTGAAGGTGCTAGAGGTACTTTGCTAGGTAGCCTTGCAGCACTTGTATGAGGCAGAAGGTGCATGTCTGTAGTCCTTCAGAGGTCTGTGAGTTAACTAGAATTAATGTAATCGAATTAACCTATCTCTACCTCAGGTAACCGTGTGGTAAAGTTTAGTATCATGAGAATAAATAATAAATAATAGACACATGCATAATTATACAGAAATTATGCTACAGTTCACAGTTCAACAGTTCAGATTCCCACGGCACGAATAACTTGATATGTTGAGAATGCAATATTCATTGAAGACAAGACTTGTTCAAAGATAGAAAGATCAATTTCATCAATGTTTATCTCTTCTTGCTTGTTAGTAATAACAAAGAATATCTGTATTTCTTGAATGTTAAAACCTGCTGATCGTAGCGTACACACTAACATTTGAAAGTAACTGTATTTCAATGTATGTTTCCTTCATTACTTGAACAAAGGTAACGATGGCATCGTGCAGATAAACAGCATCATACCCTCCTTGATTCCATTTTTTTGGTTTTAGCCACTTACACTTCAAGTCTTCAGTTGTTTACATGAAGAGGATCAAACAATAAACAATCAGATTCCTCCCACTTGTACGTTTTATTTCCATTGTCATAATGTTCAAAACCACCTTTGGCGATCGATGCAAAAAACCATAGTTCTAGAAGCCAACCATACAAGACAGGGTTTTGCAATGCGCCAGTAGATACCATTAATGATTTTACAAAATCTGGACCGCATTTTACAGCTATTTGTGTAGCTACAAATTCACTAACAATACTAACAGAGCTCACACCACTGCTTGTTTTAAAACGACAGAGAAGTGAATTAACTGCCTCTGGTGATGTTCCACCAACATTGTTTTTAAGATACGAATCAAAATCACGTACTTCCTGAATTTTTGTTTGTAAGAAGAAATCAGCGTAGCAGTGTCATACTGAAACATATAACGGCAACAGGACCCAGCAAAGTAATACTTTGATAATATCAAGTCCTTCGTCGTGTTGGTAGTCGTAATTGACGAATCCAAGACACTTTGTACGTGTTTCATAAAATCATAATTGGAAACACAGTCTTCATATTCCTCTAGACTCCATGAATAAACTTCAAATACTTTTAATTTAAATCGCATCAGTTCATCTAGTGGAATCTTAGTACATGAATTCATCGAAGTTACATAAACCAAATAAATCTTTTTCATCGCCACAGCACCATTCAGTACAGCTTGAAAACTATCATGTTTATCAACCGCTCTAATACCATCTACAAAAATAATATGCATTTTCAATGGCTGCACAGATTGAAATATGACATTGAGGTCTTCAGCATTTGGTACGCATTCAGAATCAGACACAAGTCTTTTTTTTTTACTATCATTGAATTGTATAAATTCAGGCCGATTGATAACATTGAGATGTACCCATGTAACGGCACAAGTACCCGATTGCAAACAAAAATGATGTGACGGATTTCCCTGAACCAATAAAACCTTCACCAATAACGTTCATAGACAGAAACTTGATTTGATCCAACACTCCATTTCGAATATAGAGAATTACATCTTTTTCATTGTTCCCAAGTCCAGAATACTTCAAATACTTTGAATGAACAGTAACATATTTTGTGTTCGAGTTCGTGTCAAATGCCACAGCAGGAAATTTTCCTTCAACTGCAAATGGGAGGATTATAACTAGATGATGACCACAGTACATCGGAAGGTGACCAAACAGATGGATGCAAGTTATAATTGTGTTATAATTGGTAGTGTGATATCTTGTTTGCTACGATTGACTTTGATTTTGGACAATAAATTTATTTTTATTTGTATGTTATAATTATGACCACCACTATAGGATGAACACATGGGATGATGACCACAGTAGATGACTACACTAGATCATGTTGATGACTACACTGGATGGTGACCACAGTGACCATAGTAGATGATGACCACATAAGATGATGATCACACAAGATGACCACACAAGATGATGACCACACATAATAATGACCACAGTAAATGATGACCACACCAGATGATGGCCATACTAGAAGATAACCATCATTTACTGTGGTCATGATGACTACACTAGAGGACGACCACACTGGAAACTGGATGATAACCAAAATGGATGATGACCATACTAGATGAGGATCACACCAAATGATAACCACACTACTAGATGAGAACCACACTGGATGACGACTACACTGGACAAGGACCACACTGGATGATGACTACACTGGATGATGAACTGAATGATGACCACAATGGATGATGACCACACTGGATGGTGTGGTGACCACACTGAATGAGGACGACACTGGGATACTGACAATGACAACCACATTGGATGATGACCACATTGGGTGATGATCACATGATGACCACTAACCATCATGATGATGATCTCACTGGATGATGACCACACTAGATGATGACCACACTGGATGATGACACACACCACAGGATGAGAACCATATTACATGATGACTGCACTGGATGACGATGACACTAGATGATAACCTCGCTGGATGATGATCTCACTGCTAGATGATGACCACATTGAATGCGGACCACACTGGATGAGAACCACACTGGATGAGGACCACACACACTGGATGATGACAACACTGGATGATGACAACACTGGATGATGACTACACTGGATGAGGACCACACTGGATGATGACCACACAGGATGATTGAACATGCCAGCTGATTAACCATGCCAGATGATGACCACACAAAATGAGGACCACACAAGATGATGACCACACTGGATGAGGACTACACTAGATGATGACCACCACATTGGATGAGGACCACACCAGATGTAGACTGCACTGGATGATGACCACACTGGATAATGACACTAGACACTGGATGAGGACCACACTGTGTGATGACGACACTGGATGATGACGACACTAGATGATAACCTCACTGGGTGATGGCCACACTAGATGATGACCACACAGGATGATTGACAATCCTAGATGATTATCAATTATCACACTGGATGAGGATCACATTGGATGATAACTACACTGGATGAGGACCACACTGGATGATTGACAATCCTAGATGATTATCGATTATCACACTGGATGAGGATCACATTGGATGATAACTACACTGGATGAGGACCACACTGGATGATGAGCACACAGAATGATTGACCATGCCAGATGATGACCACACTGGATGAAAATTACACTGGATGACGACCACACTGGATGATGACCATGATGACACTGGATGATGACTGAGGATCACACTTGATGATGACCACACTAGATGATGACCACACTGGATGAGGACTACACAGGATGAGAACCACACTGGAAGATGACGACACTTGGATGATGACCATGGAAGATGACGACACTTGGATGATGACCACACTGGAAGATGACGACACTTGGATGATGACTACACTGAAAACGACTATGGATAAGGACAACACTAGATGAGGACAACACTGGATGATGACTAAACTGATGATGACTATGGATGAGGACCACACTAGATGAGGACCACACAAGATGAGGACCCCACTGGGTGATGACCACACTAGATGATGACCACATTGGATGATGACCACACTGGATGATGACCACACTAGATTATCACCACACTGGATGATGACTATGCTGGATGATCACATATGATGATGACCTCACTGGATGGACCACACTAGATGATGACCAAGACCACACTATATGATGACCACACTGGATGATGACTACGCTGGATGATCACATCATTATGTTGACCACACTGGATGGACCACACTAGATGATGACCAAGACCACACTGAATGATGACACACTGGATGATGACCATAACCACACTAAATGATGACCACACTGGATGATGACATACTGGATGATGACCACACTGGACGAGGACCATACTGGATGATAACCACATTGGATGACAACCACACTGATGAGGAACACACTGAATGATGACTAAACTGTACGATGACCACACTAGATGATTACCACACTAGATAATGACCACACTTTATGTAGACCACACTGGATGAGGACCACACTAGACAATGACACTAGATGATGACCACACTGGATGAGGACCACACTGAATGACAAATACACTAGATGACGTCCACACTATATGATGATCACACTAAACGAGGACCGCACTGGATGACCACAATAGTGGACAACACTAGATGATGACAACACTGGATGAAAACCATGATGACTACACTGGATGATGACGACACTAGATGATAACCTCACTGGGTGATGACACTAGATGAAAACCTCACTGGGTGATGATCACACTGGATGATGACGCTGGGTGATGACCATACTGGATGATGACGACCACTAGATGATAAC
>OY811971.1:5730255-5987755 GCA_963681505.1 Eunapius fragilis | reverse complement strand
GCGATATGGTTCCATCAAGAGCCATTTCTTTTTTTATCTCACCAAAAATTCTGCGATTGTGAGAACTGTCGGCCCTGTCATGATCAGTGTGTGTATACAGTTTTTCAACACATAAAAATAATTCTAAACAAACCTTTCAGTGAATTCGAAATTGTTCCCCGCTTCACTCATTGCGCTATAGAGCAGCTTCACCGTGTCCTGTGCATGATGATGATTTGATGTATTCATGATCAAGCGGCTATAAATACAAGTCTCTTACCAGCGCATCCTTCGGAACTGCTTTGCTCCTGATTTCGCAGCGGACTGCACAGATTCGAGGGTATTTGAAAACATAGCAAGTTTCTCGTTTTGTTCTTCTGATAGCTTTTTAAGCTTTTCAATTTCTTTCTGTTGAGCCTCCATGACCTTCAATAACTCTATTACGGAAGGCTGCAGCTGCTGGTTGCTCGCGTCGTCGTCAGCCCCAGAGAATGAGACTACAGGCACAGGGACTGGCGGTGTTAGCTGAATTGTTCTGCCTTTCGGCCTGGCGACAATTCTGCTAGGAGTACTAACGGAACCATAAAACGATCCAGCCATATCGCGTATCGCCTTCAGCTAAATCATGCAGCTGCGAAATCAGTCAATGCATAATGCAGCTGCACGATTTAGCTGCGCGCGCATGGGTTTCCGCACAAGCGCAAGTTATACATCAGATCACGTTTGTTTTGTGTTTTAAAAAATTCAAAAATGTTTCAAATGCATGGACCTACCAAAAGAAAGCTTTGCCCCCATAGCGGTGTTCGTCTTAGTCGTTCTGCATACTACTTGCATAGGCGACAGTTCTACTCTTTTGAGACAGGACAGTGGCAGAGAAAGTCAGCAGCTCCTGATCAGCAGCAGCAGGCCAATGATCGACAGACAAATGAATGTGAAATTGCAGATAATGTCATTATGGATTCAAGTTTCTCCAGAAACGAATATTCATCGTCCTCTGATCTGTCTTCGTCAGAGTCGGATACATTTGGTTCAGATAGTGTACAGGTAAGAGATCATAATGTAATACATACTGCCATAGATTCCATGCCCACACTGACAACGGGCGTGACATGACACGCCCCTTCCGCCCCCACAGACAAGAATCGAACGTTTTTTTTTTAAAATGTGCGTATCTCCGTAACCATGCATAAGCGCTAGCGCTAGGACTAGAGTCACTAGACTGATAACGTTATTCGAGAAAACAAAGGTTTTTCAATATTGTTTTAGTATATATTCCATGGGGGCGGAGGTGGGGTGGGACTTTAATAGATGCGTCGTAATTTACATGTACATGTATGATTATGAGTGTTACACTTCAAAAACCACACAAACCTCAATGTAGGATTTAGTGGAAGTGGAAGAATCAAACGACATTCAGAGTGACATGGAAACCATGGAAACAGAGGATAGCAGTTCTGAGGAGAGCAGAAATCCCACACAAAATTCTGCAGCAACTGGTAACCCCAAATCATTGCATGTTCTACGGTACATATTGCTATTTGTTCTGATATGGAAGAGCATATGTAAGGTTGCAGACAATGCAGTGAAAAATTTATTGAAGTTTTTGAATGTTCTGATTAATCTTCTGGTGAAAGATAGCCCGTTCAGTGTTCCTTTAACCCTAGCTTCTGCATTGAAGACATTGGGAATATATGATAACTTTACACAGTTTTGTGTATGCAGCAAATGTCATTCCCTCTACAACATAGCTGATTGCATAGAAAATGTTGGAGGATCTTCAAGTTCCAAGAAATGCAGATTTGTTCAGTTTCCAAACCATTGCCAAAAAAGATTTCGCACTCCGTGTGGCCAACTTTTAATGAAAGAAGTTAAGCAGAGTTCTGGGAAAACAAAGTTAGTGCCAAACAAAGTATTCTGCTATAGAAGTGTTATACAGTCATTGGCTGATAGGTTAAGAATGTCAAAGTTTTTAGATCTATTAAACTACGGACATGAGCATAAAAGCGCTGATGGTGTTTTAACAGACATATTTGATGGAAAACTATGGAAAGAATTTCAGTCAACATTTGGTGGTAACAAAAACAACCCTTCATTAGGCTTTATGCTCAATGTTGATTGGTTTAACCCGTTTAAGCATGGTAATTATTCGTTAGGAGCAATGTATTTGTCAATATTAAATTTACCAAGAGAGCTGAGATACAAGGAACAAAACACCATACTAGTAGGATTAATACCTGGTCCCAAAGAGCCAAAACTAACTTTAAATTCATATCTAACACCTCTTATTCAAGAGCTTTCACAATTAGAAACAGGCGTCCAATTTTATTCACCAGATGCACTAGGGGGAAAGGTGTTTGTAAAAGCTAGGTTGTTGGCAACTTCATGTGACATACCAGCATCTCGTAAAGTGTGTGGATTTGTGGGTCATTGCGCTATAAAAGCTTGCAATAAATGTCTAAAAGACTTTAATAGAAAAGATGATAGAACAGATTACAGTGGTTTTGATGCAGATTCGTGGCCTAAACGCACTAATCAAGAGCACAGATTGCGTGCACAAGAATACCTTAAATGCACAAACAAAGTAGAAAGACAACGGATTGAGAGCTTGCATGGTCTTAGATACTCTGTTCTGCAAGATTTACCTTACTTGGACATTATCGAGCATTGTGCAATCGACCCCATGCATAACTTATTTTTGGGAACGAGTAAACACGTAATGGAAGTGTGGCAAAAAGAAAATCTTATAACAGCAAGTGATCTAGTCATCATTCAAGAAAGAGTAAATTCCATGAACCCACCACCAGATATAGGCAGAATACCCTCAAAAATATCTTCTAATTTTAACGATTTCACTGCTGATGAGTGGAAAAATTGGACAATAATATACTCCATATATGCTTTACATGATACATTGCCAGCATCAGAATTAAAAATGTGGGAACTTTTTGTAAAAGCATGTTCAATAGTTTGTTCCAGAGTTATTACTGAAGAGGATGTCAAACTAGTACACAGGCTATTGTTGGAATTTAACAACTGCTTTGAACGTCTTCATGGACCGGACTATTGTACAATAAATATGCATTTGCATTGCCACCTTGCTGAAACAATACTAAATTTTGGTCCTATCTACTCATTTTGGTGCTTTCCCTATGAGCGATACAACGGCATACTAGGGTCATATTCAACAAACAATCATGTGATTAACGTGCAAGTGATGAGAAAATTTTTACTCCAGCAATCCCTTGAAAAATGTCTATTTGATCATGATTCATCATTAGAAGACATGCCAAAGGAATGGATCCTATCTGTTATTGGTTCTAAACTGATGAAAAGCACAGGATCACTGAAATTACAGATTTTCGATGCAACTTCATACGAAACCATACTAGCACAGAGACACGGACATGGAGATATAAGAGTATCATACTCAGCACATCAAAAGGACAAACTATGTGGAAAAATATATGAAGGTGCATTCACAGATTCACAATTTGAAGAAATGAAACAAATGTATAAATTGCTGTACCCAAATGCAACTACAATGCAAGTGTCTCGGTTATACATAAGATGTTCAGATGTAGAAACATACAGTACAAATGAACACTACAGCTCTTCATCATCAATGAGCAAGAGATCCCATTGTGCATATGGATTGAATACTTCCGTTGTTCCTAACAAAAAACAATTATGTTCCATCGAATGCTACATAAAAAACTCAGTTATTAACTTACATTCCAGTAAATCAGAACACATTCTGGCATGTGTTAAGTGGTTTCAGATTCTTCCTGGAGAACAACAAAAGAGCCTTGGTGATACTGTTGATCTATGGAGCACATTCCAAACCAATCAACCAACCTACATCTCTCTCTACCAGATCCAATGCAAAGCCGCTACAGTGAAAACAGTTGCCATAGTAGATGGCATAGAACAAAATGTAATCTTATCTGCTCCAGTACACAGAATGGTGAACCTTTAACAACTGTATAGCCTTGTACATGTAATTTGTATGCATAATGATTCAATGTGTCTCTTTTCTATATATGTATATACAATGCACACACACACATTCAGATTAAATTTATATCCATACAGAAAATCAATAGAGTGTGTTCTTTTGCTCTTAATGGTTCCTTCTATATAATGCATATCCTGAACAGTTCAATTCTATCACCACTATTTGTTCCTTGTAACTTGCACAAACACATGTAAACAACATTTCTACATGTAATTCCAGCTGGTTTCCCATTGGGATATGACAAGTAAATCAGCAATGAATTCCTCATGCCTGTCACAACAACACATACCTCCCCCTCTCCACACACAACTGCTCCATTTCAGGTCTTGGACATCATCTGACTCTTCAACTCTTCATACAAGAAGGTGTTTGTTTATACATGGACTTGGGGTTCCCAGTCCTTACACTTTTAAAAAGATTCTGTCTCTTTATTGACAAAGCCGTCATGGCAACCAGAGTATTACCAACACACAAAGCTTCAGGGACATGGGAAGAACGGTCCTAACCCTTTTCCTGACATTGCCATGCACACTTTAACCATGCTGGGGGTATGGGCTAAGTCCTTACACAGTGCTTAGTGTCCTATGGTAGCACACAATGAACATGACATCGCCCCGACCTAAAACTCTTTCAGTATGTGGGGACCATCAGTTGGTACTAGGAAATATTGTACTTGTGTTTCTGAGCCACTCCTAACTTCACATAAGAAGGTGTTTACATGGACTTGGGGTTCCCAGTCCTTACATTTTTAAAAAGATTCTGTCTTTATTGACAAAGCCATCATGGCAACCAGAGTTTTACCAACACACAAAGCTTCAGGGACATGGGAAGAATGGTCCTAACCCTTTTCCTGACATTGCCATGCACACTTTAACCATGCTGGGGGTATGGGCTAAGTTCTTACACAGTGTCACCCAGTGCTTAGTGTCCTATGGTAGCACACAATGAACATGACATCGCCCCGACCTAAAACTCTTTCAGTACGTGGGGACCATCAGTTGGTACTAGGAAATATTGTACTTCTGTTTCTAAGCCACCCCTAACTTTACATAAGTAGGTGTTTACATGGACTTGGGTTCCCAGTCCTTACATTTTTAAAAAGATTCTGTTTTTATTGACAAAGCCGTCATGGCAACCAGAGTTTTACCAACACACAAAGCTTCAGGGACATGGGAAGAACGGTCCTAACCCTTTTCCTGACATTGCCATGCACACTTTAACCATGCTGGGGGTATGGGCTAAGTTCTTACACAGTGTCACCCAGTGCTTAGTGTCCTATGGTAGCACACAATGAACATGACATCGCCCCGACCTAAAACTCTTTCAGTATGTGGGGACCATCAGTTGGTACTAGGAAATATTGTACTTGTGTTTCTGAGCCACCCCTAACTTCACATAAGAAGGTGTTTACATGGACTTGGGTTCCCAGTCCTTACATTTTTAAAAAGATTCTGTCTTTATTGACAAAGCCGTCATGGCAACCAGAGTTTTACCAACACACAAAGCTTCAGGGACATGGGAAGAATGGTCCTAACCCTTTTCCTGACATTGCCATGCACACTTTAACCATGCTGGGGGTATGGGCTAAGTTCTTACACAGTGTCACCCAGTGCTTAGTGTCCTATGGTAGCACACAATGAACATGACATCGCCCCGACCTAAAATTCTTTCAGTATGTGGGGACCATCAGTTGGTACTAGGAAATATTGTACTTGTGTTTCTAAGCCACCCCTAACTTTACATAAGTAGGTGTTTACATGGACTTGGGTTCCCAGTCCTTACATTTTTAAAAAGATTCTGTCTTTATTGACAAAGCCGTCATGGCAACCAGAGTTTTACCAACACACAAAGCTTCAGGGACATGGGAAGAATGGTCCTAACCCTTTTCCTGACATTGCCATGCACACTTTAACCATGCTGGGGGTATGGGCTAAGTTCTTACACAGTGCTTAGTGTCCTATGGTAGCACACAATGAACATGACATCGCCCCGACCTAAAACTCTTTCAGTACGTGGGGACCATCAGTTGGTACTAGGAAATATTGTACTTGTGTTTCTGAGCCACTCCTAACTTCACATAAGAAGGTGTTTACATGGACTTGGGTTCCCAGTCCTTACATTTTTAAAAAGATTCTGTCTTTATTGACAAAGCCGTCATGGCAACCAGAGTATTACCAACACACAAAGCTTCAGGGACATGGGAAGAACGGTCCTAACCCTTTTCCTGACATTGCCATGCACACTTTAACCATGCTGGGGGTATGGGCTAAGTCCTTACACAGTGTCACCCAGTGCTTAGTGTCCTATGGTAGCACACAATGAACATGACATCGCCCCGACCTAAAACTCTTTCAGTATGTGGGGACCATCAGTTGGTACTAGGAAATATTGTACTTGTGTTTCTGAGCCACTCCTAACTTCACATAAGAAGGTGTTTACATGGACTTGGGTTCCCAGTCCTTACATTTTTAAAAAGATTCTGTCTTTATTGACAAAGCCGTCATGGCAACAAGAGTTTTACCAACACACAAAGCTTCAGGGACATGGGAAGAATGGTCCTAACCCTTTTCCTGACATTGCCATGCACACTTTAACCATGCTGGGGGTATGGGCTAAGTTCTTACACAGTGTCACCCAGTGCTTAGTGTCCTATGGTAGCACACAATGAACATGACATCGCCCCGACCTAAAACTCTTTCAGTATGTGGGGACCATCAGTTGGTACTAGGAAATATTGTACTTGTGTTTCTGAGCCACCCCTAACTTCACATAAGAAGGTGTTTACATGGACTTGGGTTCCCAGTCCTTACATTTTTAAAACGATTCTGTCTTTATTGACAAAGCCGTCATGGCAACCAGAGTTTTACCAACACACAAAGCTTCAGGGACATGGGAAGAACGGTCCTAACCCTTTTCCTGACATTGCCATGCACACTTTAACCATGCTGGGGGTATGGGCTAAGTTCTTACACAGTGTCACCCAGTGCTTAGTGTCCTATGGTAGCACACAATGAACATGACATCGCCCCGACCTAAAACTCTTTCAGTACGTGGGGACCATCAGTTGGTACTAGGAAATATTGTACTCGATGTGCGTCATGCAAGTACCGGTAAGGCGGTAACGATGTTCGCACATGTGCTTGTACACGAGTGCGCGAATGCAATTTAAATTCGGTTTACCTCAAGCAGATAGATAAGTCCATTGTCATGAACTAGAACGTCGGTAGTAGCTCTGGTTCGTCGTACTGTACTGTACCGTGGAGTATTATTGCAATAACGTTAACCAATGTTATTATTGAATTGGCCACACCTCTGATATTATTTGGCTAGCGAACTAAACGTGCTTTTCCGAATCAGCGATCCCTATGTTGTCGTGTACAAAAAAAAGTTTGTGTATATATGTACTTGGCATGTGACCCATTTTATTCTTGAATACGTGTCTGCATACTATTAACGCTACACATCTGTCAGCATACGAATTCCAATACTTCGACTAGTCCGTACATGCTTCCCGATACTAGTTAATCCGCATATCCATCTGCATACGTTTACGTATGCGGTGTCTGCAGAACTCAGCATACGATACCATCTCACGCGGTGTTTGGTGTATATTTTGATCTTCGTACGATGAAGAGAAGGAGAAGAACTTCACTCTTGAAGAAGGAGGAAATGGCGTATGTAGAAGAGCGAACTATCGCTTCACGAAAATGGCATTCAACGAAGCGCGTTCTATGCACATATCGGTACCAACCGTTCAGGTGTAGACGCTCTTACAGGTTTTTTAGAGTTTCATCGCGCGCCGTCGCTTCATCACTCGTTCATGACATCAGCATAGTTACGCAGGTCTAAAGCCACTTATATCACCTTCTTCTCTCCAGAAGTGCTTGACTGCGTTATATTTAAGAACTTTCTCCCCGTCTAGTCTCTGCAATTTTGCTATTCATCGATGGTGAGTGACTTAGCCTTTACACCAACGCTAGCAGCGTTACAGCACTTGCAGTAACATTTGTGAAGGCTGCAGTCGATGTACCCGCGTATTCTGGTATCAATGATTGATGTCGGCACTGCAAACTGATTATTGCATGGCCTATGCGTTATGTATTCACTGATCAGCTACATAAACTATGCACTTATACAATTCATCAATCCACCTGGGATTGGCCGAGATTGGCACAGCAGAGAAGCAACTGGCGAAAGTAAACGTCGAGTTAGTAAAAAATTAAATTATCATTTCTGCCTCGAAATTATTGTAACTAGCAAGCGGGACACATTGTCCTCGAGCTGTGAAAAGAGCGAGGACAGTCTTTGCGTGGATAGTTAAATACGAACTCATTGGTCAAATAGCGGACCGTTGGCAAGGCACCGATTTTGACTACCAAAAGTGGACCTGGTACTCTATACATGAAAGCAAGCATTGCTACCAGGGCATCATCAATATATGGTACCAATCTGGCTAAATATTTCTTGCTGCATGTGAAGTCCAGCAGATTCGAACATCGCGATATTTTACTGTGCATTTACACATGGCCGTAGTAATCACAGTATCCCGCATGCAATGGGTGCAATTTATTAGAACATCGAATCATATTACTGTTCCCCACCCCCCACCCCCACCCACACCCCCAACCCTTTCCCTTACTACGGCCTTGTTACATGCCCACATGACGAGCGTAGACCATTGCATGTACTATTTTCACGTGACGCAGCACGCGTGTCGTTATCTATCGCTTCGTGTTTTAACAGCTGCAATTCCCCAAGGCCAAGTTTCGATACTCCTTCCCTTTCTCCCACACACGTGTCTTCCCTCAGTTTCACAGTAACCATATAGGGTTGCTAAAATGTCGTGGTTTCTTCCATTCGCTTTGTCTCCGGCGGTGAAGAAACTCCTGGAGTGGCGACAAGATGATGAAGATGCCAAATGGGCTGAAAAGGCCATCAATCTTCTCATTAAAAAGCTGAGCTCCAAGTTAGAATCAATAGAAGAGCTTCAAAGGGCCTTGGAAAATCCCTCCCGTCGCTCCAACTGCGTAACCATTCCTCGGACTTTAGACGGTCGACTCCAGGTGGCAAATAGGAAGATGCTTCCACACGTTATATACTGTCGCATATGGCGTTGGCCCGATCTGCAAAACCAATATGAATTAACGCCGACCGACGCGTGTGTCACTGAATGCAGTAAAAACAACAGCGAGGTGTGCATCAACCCATACCACTATTACCGAGTGGAGACACCAAGTAGGTACAGGCACTTCTAGCTGTTTTCCCCCTTCTCTGTCTTGTTCTTAACCTGGTTGATATTTCCTTGTAGTTGTTTGAAGGGAATGTGACTTTGGACTGCCTTGTGTATCTTCTAGTAATCTTCATACGCTTTGATATTTCGACTTTTGAGCCACAAAATTGAAGTGTCCAACTCCTCCTCCCCCTCCTCCTCCCCCTTCTCCTCCTCCCCCTCTCACTCTGTTTAGTCCTACCACCAGTCGTAGTGCAACGCAAACCAGAATGCTCATCCAAGCAATACAGCATTGTCCCGAGCTACCTAAAGCCACAGGAGGCTCCACTTCATGGTATGGTATGCACTGTACAGGCAATGGATGTTTGACAATTACATAGAATAAATTAACGCTTTGAAGTGTAACCGTTTGTACATTTATGTGCCCATAGTCACAACCATGAGATATTGTTATTGAAATGATGGCCCTCCTAAATCAAGTGTGATCTTGCCCTCATCTTGGTTTAGGAGTCTTAATCTATTACTAATGAGATTGCCTCTATTTGGGATATTTTGACTTTCGGTTCAGGCCGGTTACGTTTTCTTTACAGTCATTTTTATTCAATTCCGTTTTTTGTGTAGAAATAGATTATTCTAGGCAATCATAGGCTACGGCAGTATGGTGCAAAATTTTTTAATGGATTCAACTCAAAGCTCCTATTTTTGCACTAAGCTATCCACATATATATGGTTGTAGCTGTGAATACATGAAAAGTCCAGCTTTGAGGAGTCAATTCTGCAACTGCCCTCAAGCTAGTCAAATGATGTCATTATGTTATTACTAAGTACTAGGATGTATCAGGACATTGGTCATAACATCCCTTCTAGGGCACTACCCAAACATCCCTTCTAGGGCACTCCCTTCTAGGGCACTACCCAAACATCCCTTCTAGGGCACTACCCAAACATCCCTTCTAGGGCACTACCCAAACATCCCTTCTAGGGCACTACCCAAACATCCCTTCTAGGGCACTACCCAAACATCTCTTCTAGGGCACTACCCAAACATCCCCTCTAGGGCACTACCCAAACATCCCCTCTAGGGCACTACCCAAACATCCCTTCTAGGGCATACCCAACACTTTGTTGAACAACTTCAAATATGCTAGATCTCTCACGTGGAATGTGAGGAAATAAAGCTTGTTCCCCCCCCCCCCCCCCCCCCCCCCCCCCCTTCAAGGTTGCAAGCTATGGCACCTGTAAAAGAAATGTGCTTCACAATTTGGTATAAAAGGGGCACGACTGCTCCGATCAAAAATAAAGCTTGTTTCCCCCCCGCCTCCTCCAAGGTTGCAAGCTATGGCACCTGTAAAAGAAATGTGCTTCACAATTTGGTATAAAAGGGGCAAGACTGCTCCGAGGCTTTCCCTACATTTGCACAAGCTGACTCTTCTATGTGCAACAAAGCCTCTGTATTCAAGCTTTATTTCATGATTGCACACACAACTTATTTTATGCCTTTTTAAAATGTTCCAATTAAAGCACAGGCATCCCTTTTTAGCAAAGCAAGGATGGTCACATGTGCACGATATGAAAGCTGTAGTATCACCAGATAGGAGAAATACAGAAGCAGCTCATTAGCAACAAGCATCATGACCTAACCTTAACTGATGTAAAGGACATGGCTTTGCTACCAGGTGTGCTAAAAAAAAGCGTAAATGACGAACTTATCACCAACCAAGCATGTGGACACTGCATGGCTCAGACAATTCATCATTACATGATGATTTTTATTTTATTCTCATTTGACCTAAATAAATTTTGCATGTACATCATTAGGACACCAATCACAATACTGTTAGGACCCTGCAATTGACTCAATACATGCCCCAAGTGTGATTGTATTTCATAAAAGCAAACGGCTGCTATTAAACCTCTTATAGATGAAACGCAAGTCCACTTCCAGGAGAGTGAGTGTTGGAGCACTATCCAATATTATGAGCTTAACCAGAAAGTTGGGTCCCCATTCAAACCTACCACTATGCAAGCCTATGTCAATGGTTACACAGACACTGTGACAAAAGACCGCCTGTGCCTAGGGTCGCTAACCAATACTAGCCGCAATGAGAAGACTGAATCAGCTCGTAGACATTTAGGGCACGGCATCCAGCTCTCATATGTCTGTGGTGAGCTATTTTTGCGATTATGCTGTCTTCATTCAAAGCAAGATAGTTGCCCGATCACTGGGGTTACCACTTTTATCAGTGATGAAGCTTCCTCCTGGTGGGAGCACAAAGATATTCAGCACAATGGAGTTCTCAAAACTCATCCATGAAACAGTCACAAATGGATACAAGGCCACCTTTGACCTGACCAACTTTTGCTCTGTGTACCTGAGTTTCATCAAGGGCTGGGGACCAGAGTACCATCGACAGAGTGTCAATAGTACACCCTGCTGGCTGGAGATTCAGATGCATGCCCCACTTGTTTGGCTTGACAAGGTCCTCGTTGAGTTGGGTCCTACTACCAAGATCACATCAAAATCGTAGTTTTAAACAAGCTTGACTTTTTTGCTGCATTGTATGAGATTTTTCATTTGTACAAATGAGTTCAAAAATGATTTGCATTGCTGTAACTGTAGATACTGGATTTGTTATTACAGAAATGAGATTTGTAAATGTGCTGTCAACAATTGTCCAACCCTACCTAGCACACACCATGTAGTTTGTCTCATAAATTGTACTACATGTACCCACAATAGTGATATTTATGCTGGCAGGCAAATATAATTTGCTTGCAGTTCATGTTGACAGAAATAGAATTTTTGGTTTGTTAAAGGAGGGGAGGAGGAGGGGGGAGTTGCATCTTACACCATAATTGTATTACCAAAACTCTGCATCAGTTGGTGTGGACACAGCTATAACTAATACGTGCATGTATGCAACACCAACATCTTTGTAAATGTCATTGGTGGTGTCATGATTTCAACAATAAATGTTCATTCCAAATAAACATGTGCTCCTTTAAATAAGCCGGTTGCTGACGAAAGGCACTTTGGAATTGGACCTCAAGTTGTGAAAGAAGTATTAAGTCACTAAAGGAGTCATAGGCATTAGCAAAGGTTTTGTGCCATTATGAGCCATCAGAAATGGTTAGTTTATCATGTGATGCGTCCTCAAATGGACTGGGAGCGGTTTTGTCACATCAATTTAGGGATGGGTCGGAAAGACCGATATGCTACGCTATCAAAAGCTGAGAAGAATTAGATTCGCAGGTAGAGAAGGAGGCCCTTAGTATCATTTTCGGGTTGAAAAAGTTCCACCAATATCTTTACGGTCGGAAATTCTGATCACCAACCATTACTTACCAGTTACCACTGATTTTTTTGGTTCAAAGACAGGTCTTTCCTCTGTGGTTGCAGGACGCCTATAACGGTGGGCTATACTTCTGTCAGGCTATCAATATGAGATCATATACTAGCCAACCAAAAAGCATGGAAATGCAGACGGACTTTCAAGATGTCCTTTAACAGTAATGATGATGCAGAGTGTGATGATCATCAAGTACATTTGGTTCACAAACTTACACTGTCTGTACTGCCTATTACTGTAGAGGACATAGAAAAGGAAACAAAGGCTGACGGGTTATTAAGTACAGTACTACAGTTCACAAAGTCAGGCTGGCGAAAAAACAAAACCTGATGAGCTTCTAAGGCCTTATTATGAACGCCGGGATGAGCTATCTACCGAGGGTGATTGTTTAATGTGTCTCAGAGTGGTAATGCCAGTTGTTCTGCGTCAGGATGTTGAAAGATTTGCACCAAAGCCATCCTGGTATAGTTAGAATGAAGTCCCTTGCACGCCTACAAGTGTGGTCAGCGCCGGGTTAACCGGGGCGCGAGTGGCGCAAATGCGCCAGGCCCACTGAAGATAGGGCCGGCGTTATGGCAAGCAAGCGGGCTCGGAAAGTATCTTGAATTACTTTTCAAAGAAAGCAAAAGGTAATTTATGCGTACTGGAATCGCGCGCCTGTCCATGACTTCACCCACCCGATCTTGAGTGCATGAAGACCCAATTAGAAATCGATCCAATCCCCCGTCCCCCTCCCTTTCAGACTTCTACCTCGCTACGGGCCTGGAGTTTTTTTTTTTTAATACTTCAGTTTTTCTTTTTTGACGCATGAAGATATGGGTAAGACGCAAGTCTCTCAGAGTGTTACTGATCGTGAGGCTCATGTACCCACATCCGATGGATGTATCAATGACAGTGGTTAGTGATTTTTAAATGGTAACTTTATTGTGGAGCATATGCTTTTTTAGCTCACCCGAATCAGATTGTGGCTGAAACTAGCAGTACTGTGATCTGTAGTTCTTCACTTACCGGACAGTTTTAGTTCTGCTAACTTAACATAGACGCTTGTGAATGGTCAGTCATATTGTTTGTCGTTTAAATGTATTTTACCATTACTTGCCTTAATTCAAATTAGCTGGTTCCAGCATTCCAAGTGCAATACAAAGTGGCCATTCTGAGATTGCATTAGGTTAGAAGCATGCATGAAAATATCATGCAGTCTCTGAATGATATAGGCTCATTTAAAATGGTGACATAGCATCAGGCAAGATTCCATTGGCAGCTCTCACAAGAGAACATCGAGTCTACTATACATCAAAAACCACATTGTTCCTGGGAAGCTCCAGCTTTCCACGTACACATTACAAAGAGGAGATGACCGATCCACGCACATTATTTGCCGCCCTTTTCAAGTTTCTATAGTATGTGATCCGTCAAAACTTCTGCGCTTCGCGCGGGAGGGGGCACATCCCCCTCCCGCACCCTCCCCCTATTAATTATTCATGTGGCCCCCCCCCCCCCCCCCCCCCCCCTTCCAGAATTCCTGCATGTATCCGCCCCTGCAGCACAGCGGCGGATCCAGGATTTAGAGGGGTGTGTGTGTGGGGTTGTCACATGAAAGCAGAGGCATGGTAACATGGAATGAAGTGGTGGTCACATGACAGAACAGGAGGTAACATGGCAGGATCACATGGTCATGCAGTGACAACAGACAGGTTGATGTGAGAGCAGTCAGTCACATGATCATGTGTATACAGACTGTGATGGTCTGATGAGTGCACATGTGATGGTGTGGTAAGTGCATATGTGATGCTATGATGAGTGCACGTGTGATGGTGTGATATACTCAACTGTTCCTGAGAGAAATATGCGATGTCTCTTTTTATTACCTAAGGAAGGGAGTGCACGAGAGGGGTGTGGCTTTGTGGGAGGGGCTTAGCACCTTGTGAGCTGCTATTCTGGAAAGAAACCTTTGGAATTCAGACACAGTGGCGTCCAATGAGATGGGAGGCTTGAGGGGAGGCACCACCCTCTTGGGGGGCAGTGTCCAGAAGCACCTCGTAAAGCCACTGGATGTCCCCCTGGGAACAATGGACCTCAACAGGGGAGTGGCTGAACTGAGTGAGGTTGGTCTGGGATTAAGTGAGGTGTAGTGCAATAATTAGAGTAACACGAGATGTGTAAATGCACAAAATATTTAATGAAATAATAGTGGTAGTGACAGTGATATGGGAGGATGACACATGATGATGAGGTGATAATGTGGTGATGTAATGAGGTGATGAGGTGGACCAGTACACACCTTGGAGATGATCTTGAAGGGGGTGAGGGGCCTTATGGTGTTGAGGTACACACTTCGGAGTGTGCATCTAACTCTTGTATCCTGGGGAGGAGGTAGGTAGGGAGGGAGAGGTCAGGTCACATGACAAAGTGTACTTGTGTAGGTCACTCGCCATGACATTGCTGTGTAATGCATGCCCTCCCATCCTTAGTCTGTTGACAGATGAGCAGGTGTCATGGCAACCATATCAGTCAACACACATGTTTTGTTCACACATAAACACATCTCACCACAGAGCAACTATGGTGATAACATGCATGTCACATGATCTGCACATGCTTGCTTGTCACATGACCAGCTGCATGTGTCCTGCACATGAAACAATCTGATTGAGGAAGGCAGTACAGTAGTGACAAAGTGACATCATTTGGCATTATTTTTTGCTTATACACATACATGTGTTCAGTAATACTCGTGGGCATTTTCAAGCAGTCACCGTGGACAATTGCATGGTCTCAACACAGTACTCCTTAAGACACCAAATTGGACCATCAAATATACCATACACATAATGGCAAATGAAAGGTGCCAATTAGTTGAGTTGTAGATTTTAAATGCCACATGACTATAGGATGAGTTCTACTGATCTTATGAAAGAACTATGTTTGCAGTCAAATCAACACAACAGTCAAACACTCTAAACAGACGAGAGGTATGTGCATGTCAGCAGAGTCCACAACTGTCACCTAAGGTACATGTGGAATACACCCCACAATACTCTAAAGCACACACACATGTGGTGTCAGCAAAGCACCTCATAACACCCAGACAGGTTTGCGAAAGGTACAAGTGGAATACCCCCATGCAAAATACTAGCATCCAGCAATGCATACTCAACACCACCTGACCCGTCACCTGCAACACCACCTGACCGTCACCTGCAACACCACCTGACCCATCACCTGCAACACCACCTGACCCGTCCCCTGCAACACCACCTGACCCGTCACCTGCAACACCATCTGACCCGTCCCCTGCAACACCACCTGACCCGTCACCTGCAACAACACCTGACCCGTCACCTGCAACACCACCTGACCCGTCACCTGCAACACCACCTGACCCATCACCTGCAACACCACCTGACCCGTCACCTGCAACACCACCTGACCCATCATCTGCAACACCACCTGACCCGTCACCTGCAGCACCACCTGACCCGTCACCTGCAACACCACCTGACCCGTCACAGGTGTGGCTAGCTAAGTCTCAGCCCACAGGAAGTAGTTGCATATTCGTGTACTTCGGTGAATGGAAGCGGTTCACGCTCGTACAACGGCGCGGGGAAAATGTTCCAACTTTGCGCCTCTGTATCTCCGTAACGGATGAGATAAAAATTAACGAACAGAACAATTCGAAAGATAAGGACCTCTCTATCTACAAACCGAATTTAAAGCGATTTGATTACTCCTACCTAAAGTTATGGCGGGTTTGAACCTGGTCGGGTATCGAAGGTTGCAATACTGGTATATGGAGCAAGTGAAAGACTCCAAAATGTATTTTACCATAGATAAATGGTGTGGTATGAACTGTTGAAAATAGGACGTCAATAGCGTTTAGCGTTCTGGAGATATATCGATTCAAACAAGAAGCATTTTTATAACACGACTATTTATAACATAGGAAACTGTCCCAATTATATTATAATTGTTATCTCTGATATAGTTCGCAACGTAGTCTCGTATCCAGACCACATAAGTACATTATTCGACGTAATGTGGTCTGGGTACGAGACTATTCGCAACGGACTCGAATTCCTTGACAAAAAATTGGACTTAATTCTGTATCACAGGGCGATGGTTCAGTATACGATGGCGCTAATGCGCAGGTTTTGGAAATCGTGAACAATTGCTTTTCCACTGGCTTATTTACTTACCTGTATCCTAGGGTGGCCATCTTGACACACAAATACTGACGCATGCGCAACTAATTCCCGCCACTTGCACGGTTGTTACGGCACGTACAAAATTGGACAATAGGTCTATGCGACTATGAATGTTAAATACATAGCAACGGAGACTAATTACGTCCATGGCAACGGATAGATGTTACAAAAGGGCCATTTATGGCAGCTTTTGTGCATGCTAAGCGTTTATTTTTTTTTAACCATAGAATCTGCGGACAATGGAGATTCGAACGGTGTAAAGCACATTCCTTACCGTTGTACTGAACGTCACTTGTAAGCGCGTGATGTCAAAGCATGTTTTTGGACCGGGATCGATAAACACCCATTTTTTGACGATTCCGCCCTTATAAAGATACCTGAAATTTGAATGCAACAACGAACGTAAGTATGGGTAATGTTTTTTTGTTAAAGTAGCGAGTGCCATATTTTCTAGTTGAAGCAGTTGCCTTCTGAATATTCCCTCTTTTACGCGGTTGTCGCCATTTTGTATGTGTTAGATAAACAATACCAATGAGCAGAGGATCGAGTTCTTTTATGTCTTTCTGCTACGTAGTTTTCTTTCTTTTCATGGTGTGTTGCTCATTGTGTTGGCAAGATGTCAGGACTAGTGACAATTATTAACACCTGTGTGATCAGTGCAGCAAATTTGCAGCTGCAAATAACAGCTTAAGAGCAAGGAATGTACAGTTCCTCCAGTGTGTATTGGTTGGTGAGCTGTCCATAAGGACATGCACAACTTATTTGTAGCTGCAATTTGCTGCACTGACGTCGACCACACTTGTGTTTATCACAGTCACTAGCCCTGACACCTTGCTGACACAATGAGCAACACAATATGACATCCCCAAGAAGTGCATTTACCATATCCGGAGGTGGTTTGACTGCACCGTTCTGCAACCAGGCCAAATCATAACAACAGGGGCATTTGTTTTGTGCTGAGATCCTGATCCAAACAATAATACATGCACTCCTTACATACACCCATGTGCATGGCAGCTGGATTGGCTGCTGCAGTGTAGCTAAGCAAATTGGACACGTCAACATGCTCATCACAGATGCTTGCACATGTGACAAGGCTGGGTAAGGATGCCTTGCTATAATCGGGGGGGGGGGGGGAAGATCAAAGTGATTACTGCTTTGGGGGTGTAACCTTTTGCCTTAAAGATGTGCTGTCATCTAATTTTATAAAAGTGATAAAAGTGTATGAAAAGGCTTGCAGACCTACAAATATCTTGGGACTTATGCATATTGGACAGCGACCACATACCTTACATGTATCAGAAGTGTGCATGAGCCAGTTACAGGGCTGCACACTGCACTTGTATGGGGTTTGGCACTCCCTTTGCTGCGTGTCATACATAGCCTTATGACACAATATACAATAATACAAAACATATGGGGGTGGATCACTTGCAGCATCTACATGTACATCAAAGGCTGTCAAGTCCTTTGAAAATGAGTGACACACAATTGTGGCTCTCATTTCCCTGCCTTGCCTTTGTTTTGATCATTTTTTTGTAGCCTACCCTACACGGTCCACAAGTCGGCACGTGTGGTTGGGATACCTCGACCATATATGGTGTGCTCGACCGTATATGGTGTACAGATGTGCATTATTCATAACTTAGTATGGTATGTCGTTCGTGGCCATTTCACGAAGTGGAAAATATGGCACCTACAAATAATAGAGTATTTCGACTTATCAGTGAATACACTCTTCTCTCTTTTATTTTGAAGGGCACTTATAAGAGCGGAATCGGCGCAAACTTTGATGAAGCCTAATAAGAACCGTCTGTCGGGTAGCGAGTAGTGCATGACCGTTTTAACAGCATACACACGCGTTGATTTACTGAAGCTAGTATATAGGTTTTCCTAACTGCTGATAGCATTTTTCTGTGCATTGCACGCGTCCGATGTGGAAGGTTTGGGCTTCAAACTTTAATGAGCTATGAAGCCGCCATACTGGCAATAATACCGTAAATTTTCTTAAGTGTTCTAAATATATAACCTATTGTCCATGCAAAACATCCGTGCTGTGCAGTTCTCATCGATTAAAATTTAACAAGTAAATAAAAACATTCTCTACAAGAAAGTTGGTGGCATATAGGATTTGATAACAATTGGTGGTGTAAAAAGCAAGGAAACAAGGCCTTATCAGAAGTGAAAATGTAATAGTCCTATATTTAGCACATTTCTAGAGCATATGTTATTTGTGTGCTAAATATAGGACTATTACATTTTCACTTCTGATAAGGCCTTGTTTCCTTGCTTTTTACACCACCAATTGTTATCAAATCCTATATGCCACCAACTTTCTTGTAGAGAATGTTTTTATTTACTTGTTTCATTGATTTTTTTTTCTGACATATACTACAGGTTGTGTGATGTCATATGTTATGACATGTACATGAACAAAGCTAAGCAGGATGCGTGTTTTAAACATTAGATCTTCCCTTGCTGTACGTAGACCATCATTAATGCTTTTATGCATAATGTATGTTGGTATTTCATAATAACACATGTACAATGCATTAAATAAACATTAATATTACAAAATTCGAGCAATAGTCAATAGTTAACCCACACAGCCTCTTCCACCTTGTCCTTTCCACCGCCTTATCCTCCAATGTGGCCACCTCATTACAGATAGATCGCATTGGGAGCATGATGTTTTCAGCAGCTTTGTGAGTTTAGAATTCACTCTGAATTAATATGTATAAATTTCAACAGATTTCTTGCGCTTTTGTCGCAACTTAGTCTTCCATCTTTCTTCCCATCCCTGTCCTCTTCCGCCTTGTACTCCACCATATCTCCCACCTCTTCATCTCGTCCTTGCAATGCTAAATGGGGAGACGGTGGTGCTGGTGGAAGTTCTGGACTAGGAGATGGCGATGCTGGTGGCAGTTCTGGATGGTGAGATGGCAGTGCTGCTGGTGGCTGCTGGTGGCAGTTCTGGACGGGGAGATGGTGATGTTGGTGGCAGTTCTGGACTAGGAGATGGTGGTGTTGGTGGCAGTTCTGGACTAGGAGATGGTGGTGCTGGTGGCAGTTCTGGATGGTGAGATGGCAGTGCTGCTGGTGGCTGCTGGTGGCAGTTCTGGACGGGGAGATGGTGGTGTTGGTGGCAGTTCTGGACTAGGAGATGGTGGTGTTGGTGGCAGTTCTGGACTAGGAGATGGTGGTGCTGGTGGTAGTTTCTGGACGGGGAGATGTTGGTGTTGGTGGCAGTTCTGGATGGAGAGATGGCAGTGCTGGTGGCGGTTCTGGAAGAAGAGATGGTGGTGCTGGTGGCAGTTCTGGACGGGGAGATGGTGGTGCTGGTGGCAGTTCTGGACAGGGGAGATAGACGGGTTCAGCACACACACACACACACACACACACACACACACACACTGACACACACACACACACACACACACACACACACACATTTACAATACAGTACTTGGTTGATAAAGAAATAATGTAAAAGCCATACAGAAGGGCTAAAAGCAGCTTTGGACAGATTATCATGTGCACTCACACAATGAAAAGAAGCCATACAAACAGCAAATTAAGTTCAGCACTAATTTACTGACAGCAGCATGTGCAGATCTGGTATACACTTGTGCTAACCATGGGTGTGTCTTGCAAAAAGCATAATTTAATAATCTAGTAAAGTGCTATTCACTTTTCAAGGACACCCTTATCATACAGAGTAGCTACAATAAAAAAAGAAGTGCTTACATGCAAACATTTTGTATGTGTAAAACCATAAGACTAGGCTTGACTCCAATACTAAAATGGAAAAGTACTTGGTATGAAATCACTAAGTGTAACTGAGATTCAATGCAACTGCAACCACTTATCACTGATATCATCAACCACATAGCAGACATGCAAGCACAGCATTTCCTTGTTGACCTAAAGATCTTCCCTATCTTCATATAGTACATTACACATCAAATAGAATGCATATGACATTTGCCAAACACTTGGGTAAAGTAAAGAGTGCAAACAATAACTGCATGCATCTGATAAGTAAGGAATGGAACTAAAGCCTATTCCACATAACACACTGACACAAAACAACAACGTTCAGCTAATGTCATATGCAAACCAAGCTTAGTAGTATCTACATTTACATACCTTTGATTAACTTTATCGGTAGTACTCTTTCGATGGACTCGTTGGTTTTGCAGGGTACACAGCCAAATTGTACTGTATCTGTTCTGGCATGTACTGCTTAACTGCCTGAACAAAACCCAGCACACAATCCTCTCCAATCTTCTGTCAGCGACGGTTTAAGTCACAATATGATATCTGAAACACCTGAGATAGGATCCAACAGACACATCACTACACATCAACACAATATACACATCAAATTCCATTACAACTTCTTTGTCAGCACCACTAACCTCAATTAGTGCTCACCTAGAATTTAATAATAGCTCCACCACACACACACACACACACACACACACACACACACACACACACACACACACCAAAACACTGAACTGAACACATGCGCACGTACATATACACTCACACACGCGTAATCTTGTACCTTTGGGGTACACAAATGAACGAGCCAGATAAATCATGGTTACTCAAAGGTGCTCCTTGCTGTAATAGTCGCACGTGTTGTCAACCACGTGAAGACTTATGACTGGGACTAACCTTTTCGGGACAGGCTTGTAGCTGTCGCATACAGAGGCCTTCATTTCGGAATCAGACGTGTAGCGCGCTCGGGCTTTAGTTTTGTTCTCGTCTTGCTTTTGGAAGTATTCCGCTCGTTGCTTAGATCTCTTTTGATTACTAGTACGTGACGGTCTACTGTAATAGACGCACGTGTTGTCAATCATACGTGTAGACTGATGACTAACCTTCTTTTCGGGACAGGCCGCCTTGTAGCTGTCACGTACAGAGGCCTTCTTTTCGGAATCGGACTCAGGCTTTAGTTTTGTTCTCGTCTTGCTTTTGGAGGTAGGCCTATTTCGCTTGTGGCTTAGATCTCTTCTTTTGATTACTAGTACGTGAAAGGCCTGCTGTAATAGACGTACGTGTTGTCAACCACGTGCAGACTTATGACTGGGCTAACCCTCTCCTCGGCCTTGTAGCTGTTGCTACAGAGGCCTTCTTCTTTTCAGGTTTTTCAGGATTGACCTTGTAGCGCGCTCGGGCTTAGCTTTGTTCTCGTCTTTCGATTGTTTCTTGCAGATGAATTCTGTACCGTAATACGTCATACAAGATATCTAATTATACAAGAACACAGGTCATATAGTCGATTCTGTACCAAAGTATAACATCGATTATTTACATAAAAGCGAGTCCTCCAGCCGATTCTGAAGCTATTGGTGAAATTTTCATCGCTAAAAAGTGTTCCTGTCCTGAGTTATGCGTTGCCAAGAAGGAGAAGGAGGAGAAGGAGAAGAAGACGACCCGCCCCCTGTTCCGAGACTGGGTACGAGAACGGGCGGTACACTCTTGTTCTCTACAATCACGCGGTTCTGCGACATGAAACAAAAACGAAACTACTCATTATTGACTTCTAGATCGATTGCTATAACAAGCTACACGATCCGATCGTCGGGAGTGTTGTTACAGACGGGTCGCGTTTTTTTAATGACATTCATAGTCGGGGTCAAATCCTATACATGTATGGAAGTTTCTAACGAAACTTCCGATATGAAAAAATCAAAATGGAACCAGTTTGCGGTGTCGTGGGTCTGGGTACGAAACTACGTGACGCGTGCGTTGTTTTCACGTGACGTGATATTTTAGAACAAACTGGTGAGTGGTTGTGTTTGCTTGTTGCTTGACGCCAGGGTAACGTCTGTAGTGGCGTTTGGATTTGGCACGGAAGCTAGGCGCATGTCCGCCAGTCCACTAGAACGAGTTAGTGTGTAGATAAGATTTTGGGGGTTTTGCTCGTATAAGCAGAGTGCTTCATTCCTGGGTAACTGCAGCGGGGTTTGTTTTGGCACGAAAGGACGCATGTGCGCCCAGGGTGCCGCGGGCATGGCACAGTGGTAAAGAGTACATTACTCACTGGTTCTTTTTCTGTTCAATCTTTCAGTCTAGATCGTGACAACTGGTTCCTGTATAATTATTGAACATACTGTCACATTTTCAAAGGTGAGGCTGGTGCTTTATTTAGAACCCATATAATAGGTGATGAATTGTACACATATGTACAACATGGATGTGTAGGGATATCAACTGTGCACGTACTTAGAAGTACTACATAGGGCCTAAAGTGCACAAGACATGTATGCACTACTGGCTATTTAGTTTTTTTAGCCAGCTGTATGGCCTGCTGTACGGGCTGTTGTATGGCCTGCTGAACGGCCTGCTGTATGGCCTGCTGTATGGCATGCTGAACGGGCTGTTGTATGGCCTGCTGTATGGCCTGCTGTATGCCTGCTTCAACATGTCACTTCCACACCTTCACAATGTCACTACCCCCACCTTCATCATGTTACTACCCATACCTACATCATGTCACTACCCACACCTTCATCATGTCACTACCCACACCTCTTTCTCTCTCTCTCTCTGTTGGCTTGGGCCTCCCATCACATTTCCACACCCGTGAACAGAGTAGGCATATTAAAATATTATTCAATTCCAGCCCTCAGACTTTTCCCTCAGTGCCCCCTGCCCCCTCACTCCTATTGGTAAGGATTCCACAAAATGATAGACACAAAATCAAGTGCTGTCTGTACCAGTGCACATGCTGAAAATGACGGAGTATGAGTATACAGGCTTGCTATTCTTGTCTTTTAAAATTTCTTTTGAAATTCCGACACACTCAAAATGGAACCAGGTCTGAAGGTCTGATTTCTTGCGGTGTGGTTGGTTTGGGTACGAGACTACGTGACGCGTGCACATGACTACATATTTGAGTTGTTTGCTTGCTTGCCAGGGTAAAGTCACATTTGGATTTGGCACGGAACTAGGACACATGTCCGCCAGTCCACTAGAAAGAGTTAGTGTGTAGATAAGATTTTGGGGGGTTTTGCTCGTATAAGCAGAGTGCTTCATTCCTGGGTGTTTCGGCACGAAAGGACGCATGTACACCCAGGGTGCCGCCGGACATGACACAGTGGTAAACAGTATATCACTCACTGGTTCTTTTTCTGTTCAATCTTTCAGTCTAGATTGCGTGTACTGGTTCCTGTAAAATTATTGAACATACTGTCACATTTTCAAAGGTGAGGCTGGCTTGGCTTTAGAACCCATAATAGGTGAAGTGTACAGATATGGAATTTTGGGTGGGTCAAACCATATGAAGATCACTTAAAATTGGACGCATAGCTTTAGATTTTGTTGCAACTTCTCATATTTTTCAGTCCTCATATGAAAGTAACTTTGATGAAAAAAAAAGTCAAAAAACTTTAATGGTTTACGAATTACATCGTCATGAATAATTAATGATTCTTCACATTTTTGTTCCTTTGCTGAGCCATTACTTTGCTCTCACAGATCTTGCAGGGTTATATTTGGTATCAAATCAATGTTGATGAACAATTAAATTATGATATGTGTTTATGATAGAAGTTAAAGGGTTAAAAATTATATGTGTTTATCACACGGTTTACAGAATTCAGACCACTTGCAGATTGAAACTCGACCTATTTTTTTTACATAGTGAAAGCCACACCCTGTTATAATGTTTTTAAAAAATAAAAAGTCTGAGTATCAGTTATCTCTGGGAACCACAAACGATTGAACATCAGGACGCCATTTTTTTTTTGGCACCTGTCAGTGTTTACATTCGTCACAAGTGGTGTTATGTAATAATTGTCTTTACTTATCGCAACACTATCACAACTGATGGGGAAAAAAAGTAACTGTTTCACCCCATGCGCATCAATTAGAAAAACCATGGGAGCGTTGTTCAGGTTAGTGCGATAAGCTCGTTTAATCATTTGCTTCAAACAGTTCATTCCAATTCGGCCACTTCGCATGGTTCGCTTTCTTGCAGGAGAGATTCCATGCAAGATAAGTGTTTCGTTAGCCTTGAATAGCTCAAGCTGCTCGTCATTGTCACTATCTTCGGTTTGCATGGGAGTGCACGTGCTTAACACACTACTGGGAGCTGATTGAGAAGAGCGGCTAGGGCCTGCACCGTGTTGTGAACTTGGGCTACTGGGGCCTGCACCGTGTTGTGAACTTGGGCTACAGGGGCCTGCACCGTGTTGTGAACTTGGGCTACTGGGGCCTGCACCGTGTTGTGAACTTGGGCTACAGGGGCCTGCACCGTGTTGTGAACTTGGGCTACTGGGGCCTGCACCGTGTTGGGAACTTGGGCTACTAGGGCCTGCACCGTGTTGGGAACTTGGGCTACTGGGGCCTGCACCGTGTTGGGAACTTGGGCTACTAGGGCCTGCACCGTGTTGTGAACTTGGGCTACTGGGGCCTGCACCGTGTTGGGAACTTGGGCTACTAGGGCCTGCACCGTGTTGTGAACTTGGGCTACTAGGACCCACAACTGCTTGTGTAAGGCTACTACCATTAGAGGTATCTACGAAAGCTATTTCAGAATTGAGCTTACGTATTTTTCGTAGACAATTGCAGCATGCTAAATCTCCGCTTCGAATACAGAGCGAGTGATGTTCTGTTATCATTGCCGCTGGTACAACTCGAAGATACGAGTATATACGACGCGTATGACTCTTGAATGGGTCACAACAGAAATCTCTGAAGTTTCTTGCCATTGCTTTACAAAACGCCAGACTAAAAATACATTTCAAAGCCCGCGCATGCCTTATTAGGTAAAAAAAAAACGTACAGGAGGAGTGTCTCTGATATGTGCTGAGTCATGCCAACCACAGTTTACATATGTGTGGATAATTATTACATAACATCACTTGTGACCCATGTAGACACGTAGAGGTGCCAAAAAAAGAAAAAATGGCGTCCCGATGTTCAATCGTTTGTGGTTCCCAGAGATAACTGATACTCAGACTTTTTATTTTTTGAAAACATTATAACAGGGTGTGGCTTTCACTATGTAAAAAAATAGGTCGAGTTTCAATCTGCAAGTGGTCTGAATTCTGTAAACCGTGTGATAAACACATATAATTTTTAACCCTTTAACTTCTATCATAAACACATATCATAATTTAATTGTACATCAAAAGGGCATTGATTTGATACCAAATATAACCCTGCAAGATCTGTGAGAGCAAAGTAATGGCTCAGCAAAGGAACAAAAATGTGGAGAATCATTAATTATTCATGACGATGTAATTCGTAAACCATTAAAGTTTTTCACCAAAGTTACTTTCATATGAAGACTGAAAAATATGAGAAGTTGCAACAAAATCTAAAGCTATGCGTCCAATTTTAAGTGATCTTCATATGGTTTGACCCGGGTTTAATTACATGGATGTGTAGGGATATCAAGTGTGCACATACTTAGGAGTACTACATAGGGTCTAAAGTGCATAAGAAATGTATGCAAGTTTAGTTTTGAGGTGTTTGTTAGTTTTTTAGTTCTGTTTACTAACTGTACACGCAATAATGGGAAGAGATTCCTCCACCTCTCATGCCAGAATGGGTAAAAATGATGTGTCCGTGGTTGGAATAGATCCCTGTGTTCTGTTTGGTGATAACTGGTTCTTTCTTTTTAGTCCAGATCGTGTGTTTTCACTACTGGTTTCTCTCAAATTCAACTTTAAAGGTGAGGCTGGCTTGTATGAGGAGAACCACATATTGTGGGGTGGAAGATTCTATTGTGGGTAGTGATAATTACATGGCATGTACAAGTAAATTCTCTTTGAGAAATAAAAATCCTACATCATAGGACATAATGACCTTGTATGGTTGAAGAGCATGCTGTTCTAGATCTATCACGTCATGGTCACTCTTTTTCCACTCATGATTACCCTTTTCTGCACTTTTGGTCACCCTTTTCTCACTCATGGCACCTTTTTATCTCACTTATGGCACCCTTGTTTCACTCATGGTACCCTTATCTCACTCATGGACCCTTGTTTTACTCTCACTCATGGCATCATTTTTCTGCACTCTTGGACACCACGCTAAGGTCGGTTACGTAGTATACAGGCTGTATTTATACATCAACGGGTACTTGGTGGAAACATATCATTTAATCTCACGTGAATCTGTTGTTTAAAACGTCTGCCAAGGAGTAAGTCAGCTGGATTTTAATGTCAAACATGTGTGTACCATGGGAAGTCTTGCGAGGGTGCAATTGTGGTTGAAATAGCAAGACTTGCTTTTTAAAAAGCTAAGATGTATGGCGGGCCATGCGTTAGTATCTATGTGGGTTTGGGTTTGTGTTTCGTGTTTGCCGCGGCTAGAGCACTGATTAACGTGCTCAGCTGTCTGTACTTAGTGTTGTATTGGTTCTATTTGTCCTCCATAAAGTACATGTGATGTGTGTGTAGTTGTGTTTGAAGTTTTAGGTATGCATTTTTGTTACATGTACATGTTCCTGTTAAGCACACTGAATTGTTGTCTAGGAATCTGGAATTATGCACGTTATAAATTGATATTATTTGACACACTGGTGTAGGTCATCATGGATTCTACTCCATCTGCAATTGTAAGTTGTGTGTGTTGTATATGATTTAATGGCCTTTGATAAGGGTATGATTTATATGCATGCCCACAGCGTATGAACTTTGTGCACAAAAAGTATGAGTTTTATCAGTGATTAAGATTCATTGTATTTGTTTGTGAGCACACCACACACTCATTTCTAGTCAGTGTTGATGGGAAAGCGGTTCTCTAGTGTGCAATTGTACAGTAGGTTATAGGTGATAAGGAGGTGCTTGTCTGCAAATGTAAAGGCATTGGATTGTTCAGTGTTTACATACATTGCTTGAGGATGTGTATTAGTGTTCACCACTAACCACATTGTATGCATCCGTAGACATTCAGACCAGTTATCACCACACCTGCATACCAAGCCTCATTCTCACCAACCACTGTTCGTGATAGTTTCAATGTTCTATCACGTTCTGTCTTTGATGCTGCTGTTGCATCAGAATATTCAATGGAAGATATTTTCCACGATCTGAAGTTGACTTTCGATTCTTGTTCGTATAAGCATGGAATGAGCACAAATATGATATTGACAAAAATATTATCAGAAAGTCGTTTTTATCAAAGCCGACGACAAGTGAAAGACATTGGATATCACAATTTGTTTAAAGCTGTACCAATCCCAGAGTTTAGTATCTCTTCAGGTGAGAGGCCAGACGTAGGTATATTTTGGACTGATCAAACACTAACTGATCTACAAAACCTTTGTTTTACGTGTGAAGAAGATTCCACAAAAAGTGATAACTACATATACTCAATTTTTAGGGCATGCCATTATTCAAGAACGCTCTGCCGACTAAGTAGCATGGCTGGAATTGACCCACCTCAACGTGGGGTGTGCTTGGTTTTTCCGTCTGCTCATCCCGATGTGAGTGGAAAACCACTGTCAGTTGTGGAAGTTTCATGCTCCTGGAATTATCAGAAATTTTGCTTCGAATTTTCAGCTGAAAGCATTAAACGACGTGATTTACAAAAGCATATCTCTAAACTTTTTGCTCTACGTAATGTTGGCTGCAATGTACATGTAGATTCCTTACAAAAGTATGTCTATAAGCTCATTCCTTCACAGATTACTGGTACTGGATTGCAATTTCAACATAATCCATTTGAATTTAAATATCAGTGCCTTTCTGCTAAGGCAATTGTGATGAAGGTAGTGTATCAAGGGAAAAGCAAGGTCATAAAAGTTATTAAAGACCCCCTAACAATACAAATGCTAAAGCCATCATTGAAATCATCTTACGTATTACATTATGAAGAAATCGATTTCACATGTAAGCCATCTAAGGTATTGTATGAGGAATGCATTTCACCATTAGATCCTATCAGTGCTCGATCTTGCTTAGTTGACTTTATTGAAAAGCTGAAGTTAGTATTTGATGACATTCACGAAAGTTCCTTCCAGCACTGTGATATACGACTGGAAAATATTTGCTTTCGTCTTGGTTCTGATGGTACTGGTTATGATATTGTGTTAATAGATTTAGAATTTGTACAACAAACGTCTGAACGGAATTGGAAAGACACTCTCCGGCCTCTTTCTGATAAATCTTGCATGTACAGAGGTATTTATCAAGAAGCATTTGTAAATGTGGACTTCAAACAACTGGGATACATGATACAATGGATTTGTAATTTTGGTAAAACTATAGATATTACACTCGACGGCAAAGAAAGCAAATTCACATTTGGTAGCAATGACTCCTATCACAATATGGACAAAGTGGACTGCACAGATGAATTTATAAGAAAATTAATTAACGAAGGTAAATGATTCATTCCTTTGTATTTTCAGATGCCATAATTGTAATTTTATACTGTAGGGGAATTCTGTGACACAACCTTTGGAAGTAGTGCTATACAACATCTTCCTAATCTACGTTCTCTCAATGATGTGCTACATGAACGTGAACGTGAACTTACTTAGGCAGGACCATTCCTGATTTCACATACCTATGGTTGTTGTATACTTTTGTTTCATTGGTGTATTTGTTGAACTTAATGAGTGTTTCATAAACTTGAAGATACTGTAAATGTGTTTAGTGTCCAAAGCATGCAGAGAAACATGGTTTGTTGAGGATGTAACATTATTCTGCTCACATGGGCACACAAAGGTGCCTTCAACACTTAAAAGGGCTTAAAGGGTTAACTAGATATAGCTAGATGGTACACGAAATAGTATTGAGTGCATGTGAGAATGTTTAGAGTTCAAATCATGTTCGTGGCGATTTTGAGTAATCATTTATTTACTTTGGTTTAACTCTTAACCACTAATTCTTGGTTTATTTATAAAATCACATATGTGGTTTAATCAGTTAACCAAAAGCATCTGGTTTCAAGCATAAACCTAGTTTGGTCTACACTGTGTAGTGGACACGACAAACCAAGATTTGGTTTACTGTAGCAGCCAACTTATTTGCAGTAATAGCGTATTTATATACTTCACGATGGTGCATGCAGTCTGCTCACCTATATTCCTTTCTATACCTGAGCTAGGTCTGCATGGGTGCATGAAATGGTAAGCACCTTTTTGGACTGCACAGATGTTCACCAATCAAGGAAACAGAATGTCAATCAAATTAGAATACATTATCGAAACGTTTGATTTAAACTGCAAATTCCACTGCATTCAAACCAAAATGATGAGTTTAAATGTTAAACCACAACATTGGTTTGACTGTTTGGTTTGATCACAAAACCAAATTTAAACCACTGGTTTAAAATTCTTTGGTTAACTTATCTTGCATTCAAATTAGGATGGTTTTATAGGTGGGCGTGGCTCTAATCATTGGTAACAGATAATCAACCAAATTATTCTTCATGGTTAGGGTCACAGGTCTTTCGAGAAATGATTTCAATCAGATTACAACCAACCTGTCTGCATGGTTAATGCACAATTGTAAAGCAACAACGCAGTTTCATCGTGAGGTGTATTTTACTGCAAGATATGGTGATCAATTCATTCAATATTATTCCATAGCTTATTTTATTCAATTCAACTCACAATAGTCCATAATGCCTTATATCTTCAGCCCTTGTTTTAGCTCCGTTGTAAGGTCACGTGCTTAGGATGGTTTTATAGGTGGGCGTGGCTCTAATCATTGGTAACAGATAATCAACCAAATTATTCTTCATGGTTAGGGTCACAGGTCTTTCGAGAAATGATTTCAATCAGATTACAACCTGTCTGCATGGTTAATGCATGGACAGGTGATGTTCTGCTTGACTATTAGCCAGCACGGAATGGAGACGAAACAAGGACTGGGGAGGAAGAATATCGGAGTACAGCCGCTTTATTCATCAACTCTTTGAGCTTGTATCATAACATTGACAAAGAGACATGCACAAACACAACCAGCCAATGATGGGTCTACTGGGATGGGGTCACATGGATACAACCTTGATGATCCCAACCAATGATGCAATTAATGTGCTCTTTGGACATGTATGATGTGTATGTATAGTATTTGACAGTTGTGTGACTGGTCAAATACAACTCAGCAGATAGTGGCTCAGTGATGAAGGAAATGAATGCACTGCAATCGCATATACTTTGGAACTTTTTTTTCAAACTTGCATGCATCACACTGATAAATGCAAAGCAGATAACACCAGAGTAATGATAGAGTTTTTAGCTTGTATTGTATAGATGACTTTTGTTACAGAAAAGGGTAGAGTGCCTGTGGTCTGTATATGGTTACTAACAACTAGGCAGGTTGATGAATAAATTAACGGTCGGTTCTTGCTCTCACATAGCACTGCAACAATGCCCAGCGAGCTTCTTCTTCCATTACTTTCTGTCCAAACTGTGATTTATGTAAAGTAAAAAGTTTCCTCTATCCAATAGATCGGGAAAAACTAACAAGTGGGGTTTACTATAAATCATTTAGGAGACATTTTAATAACATCCTTCATCGGTAGACAAAAGCCTGCACGTTTTCGTGAAGAAGCATAGCTTCAAGATCCTTATTCTCGCGGCTCTTGGATCGCGCGTAATGTGGGTACATATAGTCGTGAATCATCTAAGCATTGGTTATGACATTTGCTAAATACAGCTATTGAGAGACTAGGAGGGTGGTGTTTGTTGAAGAGCTAGTACTAGAGACTTATCTAGGAATTCCAGTGATGACCAAAGTATTCTATGTGTCCAATCTGTTAAGGGCGTAAATCACATGTCTCTAGGGATCCACTGAAACCAATAATTGCTCATGGCTTCTTGATTTGTCAATTTTGCTTATGCTTTGGACAGTAAACAGCTATAAGAATTTTGCTGACAAATTTCGAAGAACATGCAGACGTATTTCCCATACTTTGATGTTCCTCGAATTACACCGGCAAAAGTCGGTCAATTAAGCTAATGTAATCTTGATGAATGAATGGTACTCTAATATTCCCTTGATTAGAGATCATCGTAGACACCTCAAAGTCAAGGACTAGTTGAGAGGACACATCAGTTATTGCATGTTAAAAATGGCAACTGAACTTAGTGCCAGTGGGATGAAAGCACCACTTTGGAGTGAACAGTTGCCTATAATATGTGCGCTGTCTGTTTTATATAACTGCCATTCTTATTTTAGAGGCTATATATACAATACCACAGGAGCATCTCCTTAAGAGCATGAGCTAGTATGAGCTAGTGCAATAATCTTTCCAACAGAACAAAATGCAAATGAATGCTGTCTAGGGGATTCAGTTCAACTCATGCATAAATAAAAATGGAAGTCCAAAAGAACCAGTAACAGAGAACAAAACCAATAAAAGGATATTCAGCATGCCATAGTATGTGATAATGAGGTTAAATTTGTGGAAAAGGAAAAGCAGGTGGATCGAGACTACATGTACAAGGAGCTAAATACATAGTTTCAATACCTTAATGCATTTTTATTACTCTCTACAGGCTAGAGTAAATGCTAGCTGACATAAGTACCTCAAATGGGAAACGACTAAAAATGTGCAATGCAGAACGATATATAGCTCGCTGACTTTAATCATATATACCAATCCCAGACATATTTGAAACACTGATTAATAATATTAGCAGTGTGCATATAACAAATCCTTCTTTATGAAATACCTTTAAGAGAATAATCAAATTATTCCGTTTGGTCTATTCACCGAGCTTATAATCGCCCGTTAGTGCATGTTGTGGCGTGTCAAAACACTTATCTCTCTACCACACGCCAACAATGAATTACACACAAAAAAATGAATAATTATATTAATCATGTTTCCATGTTCTAATTAATCCCCATCTAGGGTAATCCGGTTCTTTATGCATCAGGTTCTAGGCCTCTACACAACTCCCCCCAGAACCGAGATGTAACGTCGTGGTGGATTAATCTTCCGACCTGATCTGGTGCACACAGGCGTGGGGATGTCAACCAGTTTTGCAGGCTGAGTTGCGACCACAAGGTGGTCTCTGGTTGGAAGACGTCCATGGTTCCTAGGCTCTGCTGATACTGCTGGGGATTCTAAGTCAATGAAAGCTGGCTTCAGCCTATCCACCGAAATCATCTCCTGCCTTCCTCCCCAGTCGACTGTAAAGGTCTTGTCCCCTGATTAAATGACTTTGAATGGTCCTTCATATGGACGTTGGAGGGGTGTGCGGTGACTATCCCGGCGCACAAAAACGAACTTGGATTGCTTTAGATTGAGTGGTATGGAGGATGGTACTACCCCATGTTGGGAAGTGGGCATGGGCACCTGCAGGCGCACTTGATCCCTAAGTTGTCGCAGGTGGGAGTGATGCTCTAGTTGAGAATTGTGGTTAACAAAAAATCACCAGGCACCGTGAGAGGTGTACCATAGACCAACTCTGCAGATGAACACCCTAGGTTGTCCTTCGGTGCTGTACGAATACCTAAGAGTACCCAGGGCAGTTCCGCTGTCTAATTAGGGCTGGATAGCCGTGCCCGTAAGGCTGCTTTAAGGTGTCTGTGGAACCTTTCTACGAGGCCGTTAGATTGTGGATGGTATGTAGTAGTATGGTGGAGTTGAATCCCTAACAATTGGGCAATGGATGTCCATTGTTGTGAGGTGAATTGGGTTCCTCTGTCGAATGACAGGTCCATAGGAATTCCAAACGGGCAATCCAGTGTGATACAAGTGTGCTTGAGCACAGGTGGTGCTAGTGATGTCATTGAGGGGAATGGCTTCCGGCCAGCGTGAGAAACGGTCAATGATTGTAAATAGGTAGGTGAAACCGTTAGACGGGGGGGGGGTCCTACGATATCCACATGTATAAGGTCAAAATGGCGGTGAGGAATGTTGAACTGTTGAAGGCTAGGGGGGCCTTGACATGTTTGTGAATCTTTGAACTTTGGCAAGGGATGCATGTTTTACCCAGTCTCCAATTTGCTTCTGCATACTCTTCCAGACAAATTTTGACGCAATAAGTTTCCGAGTGGCCCGTATGGAAGGGTGAGACAAACCATGAACCAGATCAAAAACTTGACGTCTCCATGTGGCAGGTACTACCGGTCTGGTCTGTCCTGTGGATGTATCACACAGGAGTGTCACACCATGTGTCCCGATTGGGATGTCCTGCAATGCCAAATTGGAACAAATAGTCTTGTAGGACTGTACTTCAGGGTCTTTCGCTTGATCCGTGGCCATAACGGAATAGTCTATTCCCAGTTGCACTGAGTGCATTGTGGCTCATGACAGGGAATTGGCTACGGGGTTATCTTTTCCCTTGATGTGCTGAATGTCAGTGGTGTATTCTGAGATGTACGCTAGGTGGCGCTGCTGTCTGTTCGACCACGGTTCAGATTGTTTGGACATGCAAAACGTCAATGGTTTGTGGTCGGTATAAGCCGTGAACTGTCGACCCTCCAGAAAATGCTGGAAATGTCTTATGCCCAAATACAATGCCAGTATCTCTCGGTCAAAAGCACTGTATTTCTTCTCTGATGGTTGCAGCTTCCTGCTGAAGAACACTAATGGTTCCCAAGACTTGCTGACCAATTGCTGGAGAACTGCACCTACTGCCTGGTCCGAGGCATCTGTTGTAAGTGAGAGCGGAGCTCCATGGTGAGGATGTGCCAGGAGTGCAACCTTAGCTAACGCTTCCTTTGTAGCAGCACAACCTTTTCCATTTCTTCGTTCCAAGTCAGGGTCTTGGGTTTGCCTGCTATTGCATCAAACAGTGGCAACATCAGGCGTGCAGCACCTGGAATAAACCTATGATAAAAGCTTACCATACCAACGAACTCTTGTAAGCCTTTGACAGTTGTTGGTTGGGCATATTGAGTGATAGCATCCACCTTGTCAGGTAGCGGTACTATCCCCTCGTGAGTGATGCGGTGGCCCAGAAATCAATTGTACTGCATCCAAAATGACATTTAGAGACATTGACGACCAGACCGTACTCTTGAAGCTGTTGGAATAGTGTGCCTTGTGCGACTCCTCATCTTCACTTGCTATCAAAATGTCATCAATGTAGACAAAAGCAAACTCTAATCCTTGACACACGATGTCCATCAACCGCTGGAAGACTTGCGCAGCATTCTTGAGTCCAAATCGAACTCGCAGAAATTCATATAGCCCAAAAGGAGTTATAATAGCAGTTTTGGGGATGTCTTCCTCGGCCACAGGAATCTGGTGGTAGCCTTGCACACGATGAATTTTGGAAAATATTCTCTTCCCGGCAAGGTTTGCTGCAAAATCTTGTATGTGGGGTACCGGGTACCTGTCTGGTACAGTAGCGTCATTTAGGCGTCTGTAGTCCCCACACGGGCGCCAACCCCCAGATGCTTTTGGCACCAGGTGTAGTGGAGATGCCCAAGGACTGGACGATCTACGAATGAGACCCATATCTTCCATATTGACAAACTCCGCTTTTGCTGCAGCCAGTTTGTCAGGTGGAAGGCGACAGGGTCACCAATGTGGCGTGTCAAAACACTTATCTCTCTACCACACGCCAACAAATTATGAATTGCTCACAAAAAAATGAATAATTACATTAATCACGTGTTCGTGTTCTAATTAATCTTCATCTATAGGGTAATCCGCATCAGGTTGTAGGCCTCTACAATGTAACGGTTATACGGCAAAACGCTTACTTGCTGTATAGGGTGTTACGCGATACATGTGTGCTGACCAATATTGCACATGCAGTAGGTCATACATTTTGCATGGTAGGCAATGGAAATGTTACACTGACTAGGAATGTTATTAGTGTGCTGCATGCACATGCAGAAGAACTGATCAACACTAACAATGACGTGCGATGAGGTTGTAACGCAAGTAGTATAGCACTTTACATGCAATACACGATATATTAGAAGGAATAATATACCGGTAGGCTATGGTTTATGTGCTCAGCTGTGCAATTAATTGCCCCTCCAACACAACACTGCGGCATTTGTCCGTGGCACAGGTATTATGTCAATCATTCCTCCTTCTTGCGTAAAATAGCGCATGCGTTTAATCTCAGTATAGCCCTATTGCTCGTTCTTGTACTGCTTTGCAGCCCTATTGCTCGTTCTTGTACTGCTTTGCAGCCCTATTGCTCGTTCTTGTACTGCTTTGCAGCCCTATTGCTCGTTCTTGTACTGCTTTGCAGCCCTATTGCTCGTTCTTGTACTGCTTTGCAGCCCTATTGCTCGTTCTTGTACTGCATGCCGCACAACGTCTTGCAAAGCGCTGCAGTCTTGCATGCCTTCATTGTAGCTATCTGACAACGGAGGAATAAAATGCGTAGTGACTAATGAACACTTAAGTACTGAATTACGATGGACACCAAAAACAGGCACTTAATTGCCCATGATTCCAACTCTTATATCATGCAGCGCCTTCCTCCGTTTTAATTTGTTGGAAATACTATATTGTAATCAGGAAGTAATTTGGAAATTAAAGTTATATCGTTATGTTGTTACAAGTGTGGTCAACACTGCTGTTGGAACAGCACAGGAAGAGCGGCTAGTATCCAGTGAATCTCCAACTCATAGAGTTATTGTATATTTAGGTAGACTCTGCACAACTGAAGCAACTTTAATTGTATGCGAGGTTTGCATCCAATATTTTTTGATCATCCTGTGATCATTGGTGGTCCTCGGAAAAAATTGACGAAAGCAAGTTCGGAAATAATAGAGGTAGATCAGTTGATGGCCATTGGGTGTTCGGTGCATGGCTTTTGGCCACATCCTTAAGCATATCTCCGAATAACATGTTGTCTAGTTTTATTGATGTTCTGTGTGTATGCTTAAATTGTTTAGTGAATACGAATCGTTAAAAAAAAAAAAAAAACTATATTCATCACACTATGAAGTTTTGCTGTGTTAATTACGCGGCGCGGCGGTAGTTGTACATGTACAGTGTATAACGTGCTAATAGATTTGAATCCAATTTCGGGTGACAAATTTTCCGGTGACACTGGACCTTTTTTCAAAGCCCATGCGGGTGGGCGGTAATGCTATATTTATATCATCTCACGTCATCAGGCGTGAAGGCACAACTGAAAATGGTGGCGCTGCATCTAGATCTGTATCACTTGGTGTAACAGGATCTCAATACTTTCATCAAGAACTTCGCAATTTTAGACTACATGGGCATATTTTTAAAGATGTTTAAAGTTCATCACAGATCGCACGCCTTTGCCAAAAGACCGATCGCGAGCATGCGAACGGTCGCAACGTTCATTGGGGGCAACTTAATTTCCTTAGGAAATCTTTCGCGGCGACACAATTTTCGGGTGACAGATTTTCCTGCGACACAATGAAGACGGGAAACTATCCCACTCCTGACACCAATGTAACACACTTTGTAGAAGTCTCACACAAGAACACTTTAGTATCAAATACACACACATATATATAACAATACACGCATGCGCACATGATCAGAGTTCAAGGTTCATAATCAATGTTCAGAGTCATACAGTGGGTGCTACACTACTCCCTCTCTTTTTCCAGTGTGTCCTCACACTCCAATACTGTCATCCACAGGAATGCTGTCTGGTATGCTCACTCGCTCCCCATACCATGCTGGGGGTCGTGTGTTCCGTGTTGATCGTCTAGGAGGCACAGGTACAGGCCTATCTTCCAGAGGGGCTAGTGCCTGTGGTGGTACTTCAGTTGCTGCCTGTTCTGCTTTCCCGTGTGGGTCTGCTGGTACCATTGTTGGTGTATCACGACGTGGGGCTTGTATTTGTACGTCCACCCTCTCTGGGTAAGTGACTACCATGTCTTCAGCATCATCATCCTCCTTGTTCGACTCCACAGGGGTAGGTTCTTTTGGTATTGTGTCATCTGGTAACAGGTCATCACACCGGTCTAAGCTGCCTGATGCAGGCTTCAGCCGATTAAAGTGAACCACATGTTTCTTTCTGGGATTGCTGCAATCCATAATCCGATAGACAGATGGACTAATAACCTTGATAACTTTAAAAGGGCCTTGCCACGGTCTTACAAACTTCCTTGAGCACCCCCTTGGGACCACAGAGCTATGAAGAAACACAACATCATCTACCTGGTACGAGTGACCCTTGATTGTTCGGTCATACACCTCCTTCTGGTGATTCTGTTTTCTTTTGGCCTTCTCCCTGACCAGCTGGTAAGCTATTGTCATCCTCCTTACCAAGGTCTGGCTGTAATGTTCAGGCGACTCGTATATTTCAGGCGGAATACCATACATGATATCTTCTGGAAGGCGTGGATCTCGTCTGAACATTAAACTGAAAGGCGTTGCACCCGTTGTTTCATGAACACTGGTACGATATGCCAAAAGAAGAGATGGCAATAGTAGGTCCCATTTGTTTTCATCCTGCTGAACGGCCATACTCAGCATCTCCACCACAGTCTTATTAAATCTCTCAACCAATCCATCCGACTGCGGGTGGTAGGGGGTTGTTCGTGTCTTCTGCACACCAAGTAATTGACATACTTCTCTTATCACGGCAGACTCAAAGTTTCTTCCTTGGTCGGTGTGGAGAGACTCAGGCACACCAAATCGGCACACAAATTCGTTAACAAACACCCGGGCCACTGAGCTAGCTTCCATATTCTTCGGCTTCTTTCCACTTGGTAAAGTAATCACCCACCACTAGGATATACCTATTCCCACGTGGAGTCTCTGGTAAGGGCCCCAGAATATCCATAGCTACCCGTTCCAGTGGTCTATCTACCTTGCTGACCTCCAATGGTGCCCTCCTCTTAGGTGGTGACTTGCGTGAATTACACACCAAACACTTACTACACCATTGCTCCACATCACGTCGCTGCCCCGGCCAGTAGAACCTATGTTGAACTTTCTCAAGTGTCTTTCTTGTTCCCAGGTGTCCTCCAATAATGGAGTCATGAAGTCCGTACAGGATGTCGGGCACCCAGACTGATGGAAGGACCAGCTGAAGACGTCTATCAGCCCCCCCCTCCTGGAATGTCTTCCCATTGGCGATACAAAATGCCTTCTCTCAACACCAAGTTCCTTCGTTGGGTCCACAGAGACTGGAGTTTCCAACTGGCACCAGCTAGGTGGACACCTGTCTAGAAAAGTATTATTCTGCAAAAAGTCAATTACTGTCTTCAAATCTTCATCCTTATCTTGATGCTGCCTAATCTCATCACTGGACCACACAGGTAGGATGATCTCCGTTGAGGCTACTCCTACAGACCCCATTACTGTATCTTCACCCTCACTCAACTGTGTCCCACACTGCCTACACATGCTGCGTGACAGTGCATCTGCATTACTGTGCAGTTTACCTGGACGATGAATGACTGTATAGTTAAACTCGGCAAGTGCTTCAAGCCACCTGGCCACTTGTCCTTCTGGCTCTTTAAAACTAAGAAGCCACTTTAAGCAGCTATGATCCGTCCGGATTTGAAACTGTTTCCCATAGAGGTATGGCCTGAAGTGGTGGACTGCCCACACCAAAGCCAGCATCTCTCGCCGGGTGGCACAATACTTCCGCTCATTCCTTGACAAGACCCTACTTGCATATGCCAAGACGTGTTCACGACCACCAACCATTTGTGAAAGTACAGCTCCCAACCCTTCCCCACTTGCATCTGTATCAACCACAAACTGCAAATGAAAGTTTGGAAACGACAAGATAGGTGACGACAACTGCTTCTTTAATTCAAAAAAAGCGTTGCTACACTCCTGGGTCCATATCCAATCCCTCCCTTTGTGTGAGGGCATGGAGGGGGGGCAGCTACTAGGGCAAAACCCTTGATGAAGCGTCGTTAATACGAGGCTAAACCCAGAAAGCATTGTAACTGCTTCTGACTTGTAGGCACAGGCCAGTCTGTAATACATTTCACCTTCTCAGGATCAGTTGAAATTCCCTGGTCTGATATTACATGCCCCAAATAGGACACACGACTCTGCAGTAGGTGGCATTTGGTTGGGTTAACTTTTAAACCAGCATCCCTCAAATGAACTAAAACGTCCCTCAACTGCTGCAATTGCTCATGGACAGTATGACTAAATACAATTATGTCATCCAAATATACTAGACAGGATGTCCAATGGAGCCCTGCTAGAACACGCTCCATAAGTCTCTGAAAAGTGGCTGGGGCATTACACATCTCAAAGGGCATAACCTTAAACTGATAGAGGCCATATTGGGTTAAAAATGCAGTCTTTTCCTTGTCCCTTGGGTTAACTGCAACCTGCCAGTAACCACTAGCTAAATCTATTGTAGAAAAATAGCGAGCACCACCCAGGGCATCCAACGTATCATCAATTCTGGGGAGGGGCTGAGCATCCTTACGGGTGCAGTCATTCACCTTCCGAAAATCCACACAAAACCGCGTAGACCCATCTTTTTTCCTGACTAACACAATGGGGGATGCCCAGGGACTATGACTAGGTTCAATAACCCCACGTGACAGCATATCATCCAGTAACTCACGAACTTCCTGCTTCTGGTGAACAGGTAGTCGTCTGGCCTGCTGGCGTACTGGCTGACTGCTCCCTGTGTCGATTGAATGGTAGACTAGGCTGTTGTGGCCCAAATTGTTCTCCCCCACTGCAATTACATCCTTGAATTCCTGCAAAAGTGATGCTGCCGCATCCCTTTCCTTTTCAGACAGTTTGTCAGCACCATGTAGCATGAGATGGACCATGTCGTCCACTCCAGCCTTTGCTGTAACGTTTACAGGCTCCTGTATCATGCCACACACAGTATGGCTGATGGGCCTTGCAATTGCCACCTTCTCACCCTTGTGAACCATCACTGTTTCTGCTGAAGGATTAAGAATTTGAATGACTGTTTGTGAGGAACTTGCCTGAGACAAGGAATGTGCCACAACAAGGCAGTGTTGTTCCATGAATTTATCAAGTGGCTCCAAAAGAACCTCTGTCTAGTCTGTTAGCAGACTGTTCTGTAGATGTATTGTTACTGGAAGATGTATCTGACAATAGGGTGGTATCTCATTGTTTTCTGCTATGAACACCATGCAGACAGTATTATCAACATGTTCATATCCTTCTCTTGTACACATGTGTACTTGTTGCCCACCCGCATACAACACCTTTTGCAGCATGTCCAATACACAATCATGTTGAGACAAAAAATCAATCCCAAGAAGGCACTCTTGAGTAAGGCTTCTGGCTATTAACACCGTGTGTACAGCTGACAATCCCCCAACTTTAATCACCAATGCACACTGCCCTACTAATCCCAGTTTTTCACCATTCGCTGTTACCACTGCTCGTACTGGTGCTTCCAAGCTGTACCCCCTGTTCTTTAGCTTTAATTCCTTCCATACATCCTCCCTTATCAGTGTAACTGCTGACCCAGTGTCCAACAGCAGCTTGGTGCTACGCCCTGCAACAGAACCCATCACCATCAACGTTGAGCTTACCGCTGCTACACTGTCTCTCTCTTTCCCTGTCCTCCTCCCATGAGGGCAGTTCCGCTTTAAGTGTCCACGTTGACCACACAGCCAGCAAGTTGCATTACACACCCCGCTTTCCATCTTAGTGTACTCCTTCCTGGGTCCTGTGGCTGGTCGTCTTGCAGGCATCTTCAATTGTTCTACCTGTTCCTGTAATTGTCGTATTACAGCCTCCGACTCCTGAAGTTGCATGGTCAGCTGCTTGATAGTGGGAAGTGTGCCCCTGACAGGCTCCAGAGCAGATACAGTAGCTTCCATGTCCCCTTCATGGCGTTCGACTGCCAAAGACTCGTGCACACTCCTTTCTTTGTGCAATCTTTTCTGCGCAGTTTCTACAGTTTCCTGTTGTGTGGCTAGCTGTAGCGCCTCAACAAGCGTCGCCGGCATTTCGCGCATTAATTTCAGCTGGACAGTGGGAGAGCGAACACCTTGGATAAAATGGTTTCTCGCTGCTTGAAGAACCAATACTATCCCGACGGAAACGAGCTTGAGTGGCAGTTTAAGTTACAGCAGCGTACGCAGAAGACTGACGAAAAATTGGGTGAATTTGTCGGAGTACTGCGTAGTCTGTAGAGACAGCCAACCCTTGTTGTGTAACAATACGAAAGGGTACATCCTCCAGTAGTGAAATAAGCTCACACGTCCACTGGTCTTCGGGGATCTTTACCTGGCGAACGTATAGCTCAAACCGTGTTAGCCAAAGTGGTAGGTCCGTCTTCTCTGAGAACCGTGGAGGTGGGCGCCGACTCATCCTTACTACCTGCGGTTCTCTTATGACGGCCGGTGTTTCTGAGGTATCCATCTCTTCGGCGCTCATGACCCCACTCCTGACACCAATGTAACACACTTTGTAGAAGTCTCACACAAGAACACTTTAATATCAAATACACACACATATATATAACAATACACACATGCGCACATGATCATGCAGAGTTCAAGGTTCATAATTAATGTTCAGAGTCATACAGTGGGTGCTACACTACTCCCTCTCTTTTTCCAGTGTGTCCTCACACTCCAATATTATCACATTTGGAATGGCCTAACAAAGAAAGAGACGCGGCAATCAATGTATTACAATAGTAGCGGTTTAAAAGAATTAACATATTGCGATGTACATGAAATGATGTAACCTTATTATACATAATCACAAAGTGCACTATTTGACCCTATAGCTAGAGGCACTTAAAAATGGAATATGCTAAAGGTTTGGAATATTATACAATTTTACAAATACTGATTTATTGTATGAGAAACTTATTTGGAAATAGGCTTATAATGCTTATGTTGTCATGCAACGTTTTCATGCAACTCAAGATCACCTGTGATATGATTTAACTGATCTATACTTATTTTCAGTCTCAGTTGGAACCCAGCATGTATAACAGTCACTTTTAATCTCTTAACATTGTACATCTATAGATATCTTGGTTAATGACAATCCAAAGATGATGAATTATAACATAAGTATCCCTTCAAAAAAAATTGGTGACTAAATCTACAATCCGCGCATTCTTATCTAATGAGACATGTTTTGAAGTATGAAAACGCTAGCTGGTATCAGCTTGGTGAATATTATCATCATTGATTGAAAGTAGAATCAGTCACATGACTATTTTGTCACAGTCATCTGTCAATTCTATGTAGGGAAATCGATCGCATTATGTTGGAATCAGTAACTTTCGAATGGCAAAGCAGTACCACATATTTGCATTTTACTGCAAATTGACAGCGGCAGTGCCAGTGGTGCTTATTGAGATCAGAGATGACCACCGAATCAAAAGAATTTTTTGAAATCCTTTCAATGCATGATGCAAATTCAGTTTCTGACGATCTATAAACTTATGCACTCCTGATTTGAACTATATTAATGCTCAATCATCCAGCGTTCTGAAAAATATACTTTGCTGTTCATAGTTATGCCATTATGCTGTGTTAACCTGCAACATTATCAAATATCTTCGAAACGGAAAACGATGTTTCTTCAACTCTTCAGTATGGCGCGGGAATCGTGCCAAAATTACCCTATCGATCTACCGCACTATAGACTAAATCAACATCATGCACCGCTTTGGGTATATACCCCAAAATCGGGTATATGCCTCAGATAAATTTGTAAGTATAGGTTAGTCTCGTTCCCAGACCCACATACGCAGTAGCGGATGGATTACATCACCGCTACGCGAAAAGTGGGTCTGGTGAACTCACGTACTCAATTCTGTCCCGCCGTCCAGGAATTTTGGGACACCAATCAGATTCGAGGTATGCAATAATTGGCATGCCTCGGTTTTTTTTTCATACCTCAGTTATTGTTTAAAGTTATTTGTTGTGTTTAAGATGGAGGATGTGCAGCAAGCGATTAATTAAGTCAGCGGGTGAACGTATGGGTTATTTTACTCTGAAAGACAAACAGCTCCGAATAGTCTCAGACGTTCTCGATGGTCGGGATGTCTTCGTATGCCTTCCAACTGGGTATGGAATGTCACTATGTTATGCCGTTCTGCCTTGGGCATTTGATGAGCTATATCAAGAACGAAGAAGGACAAGCTCCCCTACACTCCCCTCCATCCTCCCTCCCCATCCTCCCTCCCCATCACTCCCTCCATTCTCACTCCCCCCCTTCACTCCTTCCACCCCTTCACTCCCCTCCATCCTCCCTCCTCTTCACTCCCCTCCATCCTCCCTCCCCTTCACTCCCCTCCATGCTCCTCCCCTTCACTCACCTCCATCCTCCCTCCCCTTCACACCTCCGTCCTCCCCTTCACTCCCCTCCATCCTCCCTCCCCACCCCTTCACTCCCCTCCATCCTCCCTCCCCTTCACTCCTTCCATCCTCCCTCCCCTTCGCTCCTCTCCATCCTCCCTTCCCTTCACTCCCCTCCATCCTCCCTCCATTCCTTTTACTCCCCTCCCCTTCACTCCCCTCCCCTTCACTCCCCTCCCCTTCACTCCCCTCCCCTTCACTCCCCTCCCCTTCACTCCCCTCCCCTTCACTCCCCTCCCCTTCACTCCCCTCCCCTTCACTCCCCTCCCCTTCACTCCTCTCCCCTTCACTCCCCTCCACTTCACACCCTCCCTTCACTCCCCTCCGTCCTCCCTCCCCTTCACTCCCCTCCGTCCTCCCTCCCCTTCACTCCCCTCCGTCCTCCCTCCTTTCACTCCCCTCCCCTTCACTCCCCTCCCCTTCACTCCCCTTCACTCCCCTCCCCTTCACTCCCTCCCCTTCACTCCCCTCCCCTTCACTCTACTTCACTCCCCTCCCCTTCACTCCCCTCCCCTTCACTCCCCTCCCCTTCACTTCCCTCCCCTTCACTCCCCTCCCCTTCACTCCCCTCCCCTTCACTCCCCTTCACTCCCCTCCCCTTCACTCCCCTCCCCTTCACTCCCCTCCCCTTCACTCCCCTCCCCTTCACTCCCCTCCCCTTCACTTCCCTCCCCTTCACTCCCCTCCCCTTCACTCCCCTCCCCTTCACTCCCCTCCCCTTCACTCCCCTCCCCTTCACTCCCCTCCCCTTCACTTCCCTCCCCTTCACTCCCCTCCCCTTCACTCCCCTCCCCTTCACTCCCCTCCCCTTCACTTCCCTCCCCTTCACTCCCCTCCCCTTCACTCCCCTCCCCTTCACTTCCCTCCCCTTCACTCCCCTCCCCTTCACTCCCCTCCCCTTCACTCCACTCCCCTCCCCTTCACTCCCCTCCCCTTCACTCCCCTCCCCTTCACTCCCCTCCCCTTCACTTCCCTCCCCTTCACTCCCCTCCCCTTCACTCCCTCCCCTTCACTCCCCTCCCCTTCACTCCCCTCCCCTTCACTCCCCTCCCCTTCACTCCACTCCCCTTCACTCCCCTCTGTCCTCCAGCATGCACAAGCGAAGCTACTCCAGTGAAGGTATAGGTCATTGTGCGTGTGGTTGTCCCGTCTGGACCAAAGGTATATCCTCTGACGCCTTCAAGAAAGGCCATCAGTATAGTGCTAGGTCGTCGACGTTATGAAGCTTTGGCTAAGTATGCTTTCGGGGGCGTTTTGGATTAGACGCACCTGTGTGTTTGCTAACGCTGGAACATGGAGGTGCGGATCGCGAGGAGTCGACGTACGCGCCCTACATGCATCCGAATCTAAGTCCATAGAACACAAAATTGATTCCGCTAGCTCTCTCAGTTGATTCTGAGTTTGACGTAGATCTTCCCTAAGCTTGTGCAACTTTTCCCCCATTCGCACACATCGCCTACACAACTATCCTTCTGTCTGCGAATTTAAAACTCGAGACATTCATTGGAAAGTGCACTATCTATTGCTATCTTAGTAGAGGGGATACTGAACAAATAAAGTGCCGACGGCGTTCCTCTTCGCCACACAGCTTGCAATCCATGGCTTCCAATGAGCTTCGTCAAATTGCCAATATAACTAATTGAAATATCACAATAAATATAATTGCATTCTTGCTGAAGATAAGTAAATTCATAAATACGTCACTGCATTCCTCCCGACGTTGTTATGTAATCGCAGGACAGAAATGTGTACAGGAGTTCACCAGACTGTATATTGCGATAGCATATCAGGCTGGGGACGAGACTAAGAATAGGTTCGCATTAGGTATATACCTCGATCACATTGACATATACCAAAATTAGGTATATGCCTCGGATTTGAAGTAAGGGTATACCTCCTCATTAGGTATCCTCTGCAATAGGTCATTAGGTGTATCTCTGCATTAGGTACATTTCTGCATTGGGTATTCTCTGCATTAGGTCATTAGGTATACCTCCGCATTAGTTATAGGTCATTAGGTGCATGTATCTCTGCATAACGTATACCTCCGATTATAAGTATAGACCCCTTGCGGCGATATCCCGCGAGCGTTCCAAACAGGAAAAATCGTGCGTTAATTAGAAATTTATGACGTATTTACGTTATGACGCAACAAATAACAAAAGTAATATGCGTCATAACGTAAATACGCCTTACCTCACAGCCAACACAGATGCTGAGGCCAGGGCAGATATCAGAGCTAGAGGATTTTGGTCCAAAAGCCAAGATGCATATTTTGATGTAAGGGTTTTTCACCCTAATGCACCTAGCTACGTTTCAAAATCTCTTTCCGCTCTTTTTCGTACCCATGAACAAACCAAGAAAAGAGAATATGGACAACACATTCGAGATGTTGAACATGGTGTTTTCACACCCCTAGTTTTTTCCACTTCGGGTGCAATGGGGAGAGAAGCCACCACTTTTTACAAACGGTTAGCTGACCTACTATCTGAAAAACAAGACAAAGCATATTCCCTCATTATGGGCTGGCTGAGATGTCGTCTGTCTTTTGCCATACTGCGCAGTGCTATCATGTGCCTACGAGGAAGCAGGTCTTCCTACCACCACCCAATCTATTGTGATCTGACCCTAGCAGTGCATGAGGGCAGAGTCTCTTCATAGACTGTATCTATTTCTATGGTTATTGTACTTGGTAATTATGTTGTTATCATTTCAATAGACATGGTGTTTGATGTTTATATTTGTGTACTGTATTGTAATTGTTCTATTATTCAAGACGTTTCTTGCGTAAATACGTCATAAATTTCTAATTAACGCACGATTGTTTGTTGCGTCATAACGTAATACGTCATAAATTTCTAATTAATGCACGATTTTTCCTCCAGAAAAACAGTGACGACAATGTTTTGAACGCTCGCGGGATATCGCCGCAAGGGGTCTATACCTCCGCATTAGGTATTGTATATACACGGCGATCATAACCTCCCGAATTGGTATCGTACCCAGACCCACGGTACAGCTGCGGATGAATTACATAATAATTAGGTAGACAGCGTAATTTAGAATATCCGAGGGCCCTAGGTTGCAACGTCCCGAGCGTATAGCAGGGCACTACTAAGGGCCCGAATGTATTGTTTATTACGTAGATTCCGAAGGTGACCGTCTAAACTGATTTAATCTAAATTAAGCCACGAGCATGTTGACATTTTGTTTATAGCAACGCGCATGACCAATGGCGCTAGAATTATTCATTGCGCAAGCTGTGTAGCAAATGGATCTTATCGAAATGATTCGTCGAAAAGGATGACAAACAGCATAGCGAAGACTTACCAATAAATACCCCGAGCATTCGCATCTCCGAAAATGGACAAAGAAATATGCTATTGCAGCAGACTTCTCTATATAGACAAAGTATTGTTGGAACGAATATGATAGACAGCGAACATGCGGTACTGTATTTATCAGTGCAATAGAAACACTTTTACAGAGCGAGCTTCAGTATTGGCTGCAAATATTTTTTGTCCTAGAAGTTAGGGAAAAAATTGGATCTTCACCATAATTGCAGCGGACTTACGTGTATGCGCCATTTCCGTCAAATTAGAAAGCACAGTTTGGAACTTTTCAACGGGCGGATACTCTAAGTGCCAGAATTAAGGTTGGGTATTCTACGTAGAATACCGCCCTCTGGCATGCACTTAGAATACCAGCCCGCTGACGTTTAGAAATGCGATTAGGCTAACGAGTCTCTACGCACAATAAGGTACCTGCAATCGACCAATCAGATTGCGAGATTCTATTATGCTATGCAGTCTAAATGCAAGTAGCTTCCTGTAGCGATGATTTAATGTCTTTGGGTACGAAGCTAGCTATTTTGTATTTTCGGCATTAGAATATCGTGGTTGGCCCTAACAGCTAAAGCTATTTTGTTAGAGGCGGGCTATTGCCAAGATGGCTGTTGTGTGTTTGAATGTTGAATGTTCAACGGAGGCTGCAGTGGTTTTTTTTAGTAAGCATTAATTGCACACATACAACACACACACACACACACACACACACACACACACACACACACACACACACACACACACACACACACACACACACACACACACACACACGCACACCCACCCACCCACACACACACACACATACACACACATACACACACACATGCACACTACGAGTGATATCTATGACACCTCTTAAATTTCCTGAGCTAATTGGTGGTCCGGAAGAGGATGGCTGTTGAGTAGCCTAGACCAGGTTCTATAGTCACCCATGAATCTCATGAAAAACATGTGATCTTGATGCAGGAGGTGGTAAACCGACCTGCTGTTTGACATTGTATCACTGCTTCTCAGCAGTTGATATATCTGTTGCTGCCTTAGCACCAGGCTCAGCTCAGCCTTAGCAGGGGTAGCCTTTGGCTAAGATCTCTCTTCCATCTTGCAAGTGCTGCTTAATTCTTCTGATTCTGCATCAGAATCAAATCATCATCTGTTCAAAAAGTAGGCTACTTCAATCATTTAGCAGACAGTATCCAAGTTGAGGGACTCCTGTCATTTTACAAATAATTACAGAAGTTAGACAATCACTTTTTCAGTTTACTTCTCAAAGCTTTGTTTGCTGTCAGTCTCACATCTCTACATGTGGCCTCCGGTTTTCAGTACCGCCTTGTTGAGTCAGTACCTCTACCGTGATGCATCACAATTCCACCAAATGTTGGCTTGGTCTGAATACATCTGGTTGAACCAAGGTGTGATGTGTCCTGAAAAAAAAAAAACGCTTTAATTCATCATTTTGGCCACCACACAACAATTTGCTAGCATAGGAGAAATGTTGTGTTTTGTTGTAACAGGCTGTGAGACATTGTGGCTGGGCTGTCGTTGTGAGGCCAATCCCATTCTCCTGACCATGGTAATACACGCCCAGCACATGCTCATCTTGAATTGGTGTAAAAACATGCCTGTTACTCTGTACCTGTCCATCACATCTCTGTTTAACCCACTCATCTGACTGGAAGTACTGTAGGAGAGATGGCAAGTGCAGCTGCAAAGGTAACTGGAGAGTGCATGAAAGCCGAAGTTACTAAATGTGGTGACCTTTGATGGGTTTGTGTACCAGAGCCCTACTCAATTGATTTCTTTTCCAAACTTGCATCTTGCACAGCTAATAACGCAACACACACAAAGGAATAACCTAAAAGTCTAAGAATTTTGATCTATGAAGGAGAAAATGCACGATCTCAGCAAATTGGCTATTGCATTCTACCTCATCATTGTGATACCCATCAGGTCTCTATATTTGGCTCAATACATGTACTTAGCCCCACTTGCATAGTGAGTCTCTTCTTCAGATGCACCCTTGGACTACCTGTCCCACCCAGTATAAACTTTGAAAATCACACTAGGATGGCATCTCCAGATCAACAGATAAGGGTGTGATCACTAGAACAAGGAAAGCGCTTGGTATCAGCCAAGAATGCACACTGTCTAAGCCACTATTTTAGTAGAACTTGCATCTCCTGTGCTAGGTCCATATATATATTGAAGGAATAACTCTCAACCAGGCATTGGTATTTGGGGTTGATATAGCTCTAAGTCTTGCTCTGGTAGAGACTGTGCTGTTATGAAGAAGAGAAGTAAAGAAAAGCTATGAACTGTTCCTCAAATGTGTGTGAACTTGCGACTTGGTAGAGAAGGAAGGATGATGTATGTGTGTGGGATTTGCACATTTCCACACTTTTGTATTGAGTCACTGGATCATTATGCCTACATGTAGCTCCCAATATATTGTATTGAGTCACTGGTTATTATTATCATTATGACTACATGTAGCTCCCAATATATTGTATTGAGTCACTGGTTATTATTATCATTATGACTACATGTAGCTCAAGTATTGAGTCACTGGTTATTATTATCATTATGCCTACATGTAGCTCCCAATATATTGTATTGAGTCACTGGTTATTATTATCATTGTGTAGCTCCCAATATATTGTATTGAGTCACTGGTTATTATTATCATTATACCTACATGTGTAGCTCCCAATATATTGTATACAGAGTACATCAATCATCGACTATATGCACTGGCTACTTCATGATGTGTAAACTACATATCCTTCTAAATGGCATACCTTACTTGAGCCCCATGCAGGTTATCATTTAATTATGATCATTGCATGCATGTTAAGGTATTCACATATGTATTATCATGCAGCTTACCGCTGGACCAGAGGCATATTTGTGCAAACAGGTTTGAGATTTAGTGGTAACATACAAAGAAAATACCACAGCCTACCAATGGAATGCCATGCATGCTGCTGGCCCAAGTATTCTCTTAGAGAGTCTTGTCACAAAAATGGGCAACATGCAGACTCTTTGATGTTTATTTTTTATTTTTCTGTCGGCTGTTACTCTTGCATTCATTGCATTTGAGGTGCCCAATCCCCTTAATGGGACATTGATACACTTTGTACTGATGCTAAAAGATGAAGATGGGAGGGACAAGGATATCAGAATCGTAGAATTGTCAACTGAATTTCACTAATGCATGGCAACTGACCCTGGAGAGATGGGTGCAAAACAGGAACGTGTATGTATCTTTCTGCAATATTAATTTTGTTTTTAATTTAAAATTTTGAAAAACTGGCTTTCAAAGTGCTGACAGTATCTATCTTCAGCTAGCTGTAGTGTTATATAACTCCCAGGTCTCCCATGTTAATTCAGTCAATTCTGGTTATCCCACTCTTACCCAGAAGGCACAACAATTGAACACCAATATTTTCCACCCTGTTGGATCCAACCAACAGAGCTCATCTCCTGTCAGATAAAGCTCCTCATTCTTCCTCTTGGCTATCAGTGGTCCCTTCCACAGGTTTGGGCGGTTCAATGAGTACCAGATGGCCATGAGGTGGTGGTTGGAACTTAACACTTCAGGTCAATTATGTGCCCAACATTCTCTTGTTCATCACAGTGTGACTAGCATGCAGGCATGAGGTCTTTGACTTCTGTCATCATGTTCACTTGAGCATTAGATAGTATAAAGGTACCATGATCACACCAGACCTGCTTATATCGGTTGGGAGACGGAAACCTGTCGCACTGTACATCACCATCACATCACCACCATCACATCACCACCACATCACCACCATCATCACCCCTCTGCCCAGCCACATCTTAGGCCAGTCAGACCACAAGGCAGTACGGCAGCCCTTGCAGCAGAGGCTCATAAGCTCCCCACCAATGGACCAAAAGTTAGGTTGGTTGGTCCTGCATTCCATTGGCCATGGAGACAAATGGAAATTGGGGCAAAGAAAGGCCAAAATTCCATCCCTAGGCTGGCATCTCACGTGAACATTCACCAGTCCTTCCCCAAGTCATCAGTGTAGCCAATGTTAATGTGAGCATAGTTGCCCCCCCCCCCCCCCCCAAGTGCTTTGCTTGTATTCTAAGAGTAAACAGCTTGTGGTACTTATTTATTCACTGTTATTCTGTGGTCAAAGTGTTATTAGTTTTGTACTCAAAGTTCCCTCAGACGAATGTTACGTGGTGTATGTGTAGAAATTTGAGAAGCAAACAATAGCTAACAGAAGTTAGTTACCATTTGATCTGAGAAGCAACGATAGTGTACCATTGTTCCACATGCATATTATTTTACATTACGTAATGTTGAGTCTGGATACGAGATTATGACCACGAAACTTATTTTTTCTCTTTTAAAAAAAAAAAAAACAACAAAACGATTGCATACTATGTAGGTCAATCTGCTGGTCTCTAGTGGAGACCCTCTGTGCAGACGCAAGTGTGGGGCATTCACACAATGATAATTATGCATCACGCAATATCAAGGTATTGTCATCCATGTGGTGTGTGATTGGCTTGGGGCGCTGGACTCCTTCGTGGTGGATGCTTGAGTGGACATCAGAGACACAGGGCCATCAGCTAGCAGCAATGCTGACATTTTATGATCTTGAACCATGTAGTGAAGACACAGTCCCACCCGAAAAGGGTGTGCTACTGAAAATGATGGTGCAACCATCCTGCAGCAGAGAATACATGTAAACACACCAACACAGATCTGCACACCACACAAAGAAACATACATTAGTTTTAGCTAGCGTTACAATGTAAACATTTCTGGTCTAATTTTCTTTGTGGTTGCAAGCACAGCACACCCCCAAATGAGTCCATAAATATATAAATCCACACATACATGTATACATGAACCACTCCAATTCACATGCCAGTAAATGCACACAAGACACACAACCAACACACACACACACATAAATGACATACATCCTAAGCATACACAGCACTGCTCAGAGAATGGTTCACTGTAAGTATTAATAAGCATGCTACAATGGGGGCATAATGACTGCTATAAACATAAGCACATACACACACACAAGTCATGCAAAAACTGGTCACAATTTACAATGCAAACAGCACCAACACCCCAGAACACACTCCAAAAGCCCCGTGTACTCAGAACATACAATGTACACATCTCTATCCTGTTGCACACACCAACACATCCTTAAAATACCATCACTCACTCACTCACTCACTCACTCACTCACTCACTCACTCACTCACTCACTCACTCACTCACTCACTCACTCACTCACTCACTCACTCACTCACTCACTCACTCACTCACTCACTCACTCACTCACTCACTCACTCACTCACTCACTCACTCACTCACTCACTCACTCACTCACTCACTCACTCACTCACTCACTCACTCACTCACTCACTCACTCACTCACTCACTCACTCACTCACTCACTCACTCACTCACTCACTCACTCACTCACTCACTCACTCACTCACTCACTCACTCACTCTGAGTGAGTGAGTGAGTGAGTGAGTGAGTGAGTGAGTGAGTGAGTGAGTGAGTGAGTGAGTAGGGGGTTGAAGTGAAAATACACGTCGATGAGTCGGCAAGGCCACGTTTTTTCAGACCACGGCCAGTCCCATTTGCCTTAAAAGGAAGAATTGAAGAAGAATTGGAAAGACTACAGCGGGATGGTATTATAGAACCTGTGAAATTTTCTGAATGGGCGGCGCCAGTGGTACCAGTGCTAAAATCGGATGGTAGTTTGCGGTTGTGTGGAGACTATAAAGTAACTGTGAATAGTGTGGCTAATTTTGAATCGTATCCCCTTCCCAGAATCAATGATCTGCTTGCTTCACTGACAGGAGGAAAAGTTTTCTCAAAACTGGACTTGTCTCATGCCTACCTACAGCTGCCACTGGATGAAAAATCAAAGGAGTATGTCACCATCACCACTCATAGGGGTCTTTTCAGATACAATCGTATGCCGTTTGGAGTTGCGTCGGCTCCTGCCATCTTCCAACGAACCATGGAGAGAATATTGCAGGGTATTCCACATGTACATGTGTACATTGACGATATTTTAGTTGCAGATTCAACTGAAAAGGAGCACTTGGTGACTTTGGAGAAGGTGATGTCAAGATTAGGAGAGTGTGGCATCAAATTGAAGAGAACAAAGTGCAAATTTATGCTGCCTAGTGTGGATTACCTTGGTTACCATATCTCAGGAGAGGGAATCAGCCCTACTAAGGAAAAGCGCAGAGCTATAGTGGATGCACCAGTGCCTGAAGATATCTCACAGCTGAAGTCTTTTTTGGGGTTGGTGAACTATTACGCAAAATTTTTGCCTTGTCTTGCAGACACACTGGCACCACTGTACAAGCTGCTCACCAAACACCAACCGTGGAGTTGGGGAGCAGATCAGGCAGCTGCATTCCAGAAGGCTAAGTTCCAGCTCACCTCAGATGTTTTGCTGGTCCACTTTGATCCCTCAAAGAAAATTGCCCTCTCGTGTGATGCCTCTCCTTATGGAATTGGAGTAGTGTTATCACACTTGCAGGATGATGGGTCAGACAGACCAATAGCGTATGCATCACGGTCTTTGGCACCTGCAGAGAAGAACTATTCACAAATAGAAAAGGAAGGTTTGGCTGTAGTATGGGGTGTTAAGAAGTTTCACCAGTTCCTCTTTGGTAGACAGTTTGTTGTGTACTCAGATCACAAACCACTCCAGTTTCTCTTCAGTGAGACAAAACCAGTGCCAATGATGGCCTCTTCCAGGATACAAAGATGGGCACTAACTCTGAGTGCGTATAACTACCAGATGGTGTTCAGACCAGGCAAGAATCAAGGAAATGCTGATGGGCTAAGCAGATTGCCTTTAGCGGAGGCCCCTGAAGAGGTCCCTGTACCTGGGGATACAATACTTATGCTGCAGGCCTTTTCTGACATGAGCTCGGTGGTTACAGCTACATCTATTCGACGGTGGACAGACAAAGACCCGGTGCTCTCGGTGGTCAGGAGAATGGTGCTTCATGGCTGGAGAACACAGTCAAACGAACAATTCAAGCCTTATGAATGCAGGACAAGTGAACTTAGTGTGGAAGATGGTTGTATCCTTTGGGGAAGTCGTGTAGTGGTACCTCCACCTGGAAGGGTACCAATAATCAAGATTCTACACGATGGCCATTCAGGGGTATCTCGAATGAAATCTCTGGCCAGGAGTGTGGTGTGGTGGCCAGGACTTGATGCTGAACTCGAAGCAAAGGTGAAATCATGTGAGGCTTGCCAAGTAAATAGTAAGTCCCCACCTAAGTCCCCACTGCATCCTTGGGAGTGGCCTACAAAACCCTGGTCTCGCATTCATGTGGACTTTTGTGGCCCTTTTCTGGGTAAAATCATTTTTGTCATGGTGGATGCTCACTCCAAATGGTTGGAGGCTGCTGTTGTTTCCTCCACATCTTCCCAGCAGGCCATACGAGTGCTCCGACAAGTATTTTCATGTCATGGTCTCCCAGAGGTGTTAGTGTCTGACAACGGCACGGCCTTCACCAGTACGGAGTTCCAAACCTTTGTTCAACGTAATGGATTCAGACACATTAGAAGTGCTCCCTATCACCCAGCCACTAATGGATTGGCTGAACGAGCAGTGCAAACTGTGAAAAATGCCTTAAGGAAGACATCAGGGGATATTGACACATGTTTATCTCGGTTCCTTTTCCAGTACAGGTTAACACCCCATTCTACCACAGGAAGATCACCTGCTGAGCTGTTGTTGGGGAGGAAACCGCGCTCGCACTTGGATTTCATTTTCTCATCTGTGGAACATCACGTGACTAAAAATCAAGGAAGACAGAAGGAGAATCATGACGTGCACACAAGACAACGCTCATTTCAGGTGGGTGAAGAAGTGTATGTCCTAAATCACAGAGGGATGCCAAAATGGATACCAGGAAAAGTTACTGCTGTACGGGGTCCATTGACACTGGTTGTAACGTTGGATGATGGCACAGAAGGCCGTTATCATGTTGACCATGTCAAGGAGCGGATTACCGGGGGTAAGAGGGACTCTGGAACATTTCAGCAGCCAGAATTGGACTCTCTGCCAACCATTGTCACAATGGCAGACAGACAAGCTGAATTACCACAGGCACCAGCCCCTCCCATCGCGGAAGTCGAGCCGGATCCTGACCCTTTAGAAGAAGAGGCTCCTCCAGTGGCCAACCTTGAAGCTGTCCCTCTGCTGCCCAGACGCTCTACTCGTCCTCACCGACCCCCGGAGCGTTTTGGCTTATGAGGGGAGAAGTGTAGTAATTGTAATTGATTATTAACAGCAGACTATGGGGCTGCAATAGAACCTTCTAGACTAACAGGCACGTGAGGCAGACTCTTTTAAGCACTGGAATTGTAAGTACGAGTCAGTTGGCAACCCGGAGTTAGATAGCTGGACTATTGAGGCTCTAACCGTCACTCCCACTCTTCTGGACTTGGCCATTCCGTGTATGGTGTTGTATATGCTGTACTTGTATAACTGTGTGTGTGTCGAGTTATTACACACCCCACAATGCACAGGCCTGCACACACAACACGCACATACACACACAAACACACAACCACAAACACATGCTCTCACACAAGCATGCACGCATGCACAAACATAACACACACACCACATACATACCACACACATATGCACACAACACACATGCACACACATATATATATATATACACACAAAAGATTGTCGGAAACATACAATGTATACATTTCAGTCTAGTTTTCTTAGAGACTAATTTGTAGCCAGCCACGTTAGAGAGATGAGCTATTACATTACCCAAGCAGCTCCAATATCCCAATATGACTATGCAAGCACACTGTGACACACAAATTCACCAAAATACATCAATACATGCTTCAGAAAACCACAAGCACACATGTACATCAATACATGCTTCAGAAAACCACAAGCAAACATGTACATCAATACATGCTTTAGAAAACCACAAGCACACATGCACATCAATACATGCTTCAGAAAACCACAAGCACACATGTACATCAATACATGCTTCAGAAAACCACAAGCACACATGTACATCAATACATGCTTCAGAAAACCACAAGCATACATGTACATCAATACATGCTTCAGAAAACCACAAGCACACATGTACATCAATACCTGCTTCAGAAAACCACAAGCACACATGTACATCAATACATGCTTCAGAAAACCACAAGCACACATGTACAATGCATTCACGCACACACACACATGCACATCCGACAAACATTTTCATTTCTTAACACACTTGCACAAATAGAAAATTAATTGTCTACAAGAAGCTTGTTACACTGAATAGGATGCAGGATAGAAAAGAAATAGAGCAAGCAGTGGGGTTCAGAGAGAGAGGTGGTAAATGACAAAGAAACCTAGAATGTGTGCGGGGAGGGGGAATAAGGAGTTACAATATACTATGCTCAGATTTGCAAGAACGACAGGAGTCAAAAGGTAGTACAGCACAATACCCTCTAATCACACATAACAATCGTCGTGGATTCATTCTAAGCTATGCATTGCCCGTCAGAGCTCAGTGCCATGTCCTTTAGGCTAGGTCATCATTACATTTACTGATATTGTCCAAGGTAGATCTGGAATATATATTAATAATAAGTGCATATCGTAAATAAAATAAAATAAAATAGATTGCAGAAGAGGAGAGAATTAAAGCACAGGGCTAATGATGTTAAATGCTGAGAATCAGGATGGGTTTGTATCCCTTGGTGGGTGAAGTTTTATGGGGCAAGGAGGTTCAAGATTGTTTTTCACGCTTGCCATGATGACACCTCAAATTTCAAGTCCCGGATCATCTCTGATCTGCACCTTAATTTCAAAATAGTTAGAGCCAGTGCTTGGGCCATCTTTTCAGAATATTTTAATTCATTAGGTAATGTATTATGCATTAGCCATCACTATGACTTGGGGAGTTCTGGCATCTCACCTGGCCATTCACCAACCTGGAGATGGCATCTTGCCTCTTTGATCCAATTTCCATGTCTTTACTGCCAACCAATCTATTTGGGTCCATTGGTGTGGAGGTTACAAGGCTCTACTGCATGCAAGGGCTGCAGCACCAGCCTGGTGACACAATGGCCAAGCAGAGAGGTGTTGTGATAGTGATATTCAGGGCTGCAGGTGTCCATTTGAATGTCTGCAAGTCTAGCTCGATCTGGAGTGATCCAAGATCTCAACCAAGGCAATGGCTTTCTTTAAAACAATTTTAATTTTTAATACTGGCTTTGTTCTCAAAGCTGGCAAGTCAGCTTGCCATCTCCTTCCATACATCAAAATCATGTGACATCAAACTAAAACAATAACATGGCCCAGGCTAAATAAATAGGCATCCTTTCCAGGGCAGCCAACCCTTCACCATGGAATTCCCAAACTGCCGGGCTATAATCCTCCAAATATACTATTTTATATCCGCAAACTGTGTAAGTTTATTCATATATAGAATGCATTGTTTACCTGGTCCCAAAATTATTCCCAATAGGAAGATACACAGTGTGTAGATGTATGTCCAATGAGAGTGCATACTATGCATATGTCCCATGTGCCCGACATATGCATACAAATAAATAAAAGTTTTGGTTGTATAGGATTTGGAGGCATTGGCGGTGCAAAAGCAAACAAGATTGTAATCAGTAATGCGATAGTCCTATGTTTAGCACACAAGCAATACCTCCTACAAATATAGGATCTTTTTACTGATTAGATCCTTGTTGCCTTGCGTTTACACCACTATTGCCTTCAAATCCTTTACAACAAACTTTTTCAAAGAGAGAATTATTTCTATTTACTTGTTTCATGCATGTAGATATTTTTCTTGCACATGCCTAGCAGGCCTCTACCCCCCCCCCCCCCCCCCCCCCCCCCCCCTTGGTAATCCATCTGCCGCTGGGACGTGCATGTAAGTCTGAGTACGAGGCTTACGTAATTTGCCGTCACAATCATGTTTACAATGTAGCCTCTACCTGATGCGGATGTATACTTACAAAGGGGAGGTCAATTGTGGGGTATCATGCATGCACCGCTTCGAGTATATATACCCGAAGCGGTACATGCATGATATACTTAATACCTAATGCAGTGGTATAATACCTATTGCGGAGGTATACCTAATGTAGAGATGTTCCCAATGCAGAGATCTACCTAATGTAGAGATACACCTAATGACCTAATGCAGAGGATACCTAATGAGGAGGTATACCCTTACTTCAAATCCGAGGCATATACCTAATTTTGGTATATGTCAATATGATCGAGGTATATACCTAATGCGAACCTATACTTACAAATCTGAGGCATATACCCAATTTTGGGGTATATACCCACAGCGGTGCATGATGTTGATTTAGCCTATAGTGCGGTAGATCGATAGGGTAATTTTGGCACGATTCCCGCGCCATACTTCAGCACCTATTCCCACATCATCGTTCTATTTTCAACTCGATTTTGGAGTCTTGCATTAGGTTCGTTCCAGTGCATGTTGCAACGTACTGTATACTCTTGAGGTTCAAACTCGCCATATCTTTCTGCAGGAAAATCAAATTTATATATAGAGGGATCCTGCACCTATTGATTTGTCTGGTGTGTTAATTTCTTACTCCACCCGTTGCAAAGATATAGCCATGCAATGTACATGCACGTTTTCCGCTCAATTCCCGCCAATGATCACGTCCCATCAATTATATGAGAGGCGAGTGAGTAAATATCAGCACAAACCAAATTAAATGTGTATGCACTTTGCACAGCTATCTTTGCTACGGATAAAGTAAAAATTTTAAGAAAAAACAGGATCCCAAAGGCTAATGCAAGACCCAAAATCAGGACTAATATAGAGCTGTGATATGAAAATAAGCATCGAGGAGTTGGAAAACAAATCTTGCTCCATCCGGGAGATATATGCGTTTGAATCGGATGTAATTTTATGAAAATGAGTTAACGGAACATTCTTGCATGTAAGATCCCATACCCTACAAAAAAATGTTGAGATATTAAAATGATGATTCGTTCTATCGTTGTACCACAATACTTTTTCACTAATAATTTCTATGTGGAGAATAATGCATCATGTAGCATACACATCATATATATTTAAATGCATAATACTTTTTATGTGACTATGAAATGTTTTGCTGAATGCATTTTTAAGAACTGCATCCGTTGTTTTACATAATACGGCCAAGGGGTGTGGTATAAACGTTATTTAACAATTGTACAATGGCACTTAAAACAATAGTAGAGATATGGCTGCTAGTGAATTTACGACAAGTTTGGTCCTTCACGTAGGACCTGGCCCTGGAGAGATTAAAATGATACCGCTAAGAGGAACAAGTTGACATTTTAAAATCACCATAAACTAGCTGTTCTTGATATGATTTAATATCATCAAAGTTGAAAAAGAAGAAGAGTCTGAGGTAAAGTAGGAAATTGAAATAAGCTGCTTTCAGTTATACTCTTCGTGGAAAAGCAGCTCAAAAAAGCTGCGTCCTTGCAATTAAATTAGGACGACCACTCTGAATTAAATTTTTTTTTTGAGGAAACAGTGTAATCTATATTTTATTAAAAACAGATTTTCCAAGCGTTTTTCTCCTGTTATATTGAAATTTTGTCATTTGATGACAGCATTTTTGTCTTGAATTAGATGAATGCTTTTTTATGAAATATGCTGTATTGGTTGCAAAGTTAATGATCCCTTTGTGAGACACGTACATCCACTCCAGGGTTTTTTTTTTTTTTTTTTTTTTTCAACTTTGCCATCAATAAAACAACCCTTTGAATCTGAAAAACATCATAATCTTTTAGTGTGTTTGCATGTGTACTTGTTTGCAACACCATCCAAAGGGTGCACATTTCACTTCAATTCGAGCAGTTCAATGTGTAGTTTGGATGGAGATACACTAGGACACAATAAAATAATTTATGGGACTCTATCTGTCAATACATTCTTCATATGCTTGAGCATGGTGCATTTTACATGAATCAAATCAAAAGGCTTCTGTGACGTGCATTATTTCTTTAATACATTCCATGATACCTATACTATTGCCTGCAGTTGTCCCTTCTGGTAGTAGACCTAACTATGAAACAGGAGGATCATTTGGTATGCTTATATGAATTTCATTGTTATGTTGACCATCAATTGAAGTTGAATCCCAAAAAAACGTAATATGTAATATTGTCTTGTATTATGTACATTACTTACCCTATTTGAAGATCACTAATTACTCCTAGTTCATATGCCATCATAACAACTGTAGACGTACATGTCATGATGTCTTAATAAAACACCCCACAGTTGTCTAACCACAACTTTCATTATAATTACAGCACATGCTGTTGTAACAAGTACTTCATATTCTAAACAAATTGCTTTGTGACATGCGGTGCTATAAATGTCATTGCCTCGCATCACTTGTGCTTGAGGAAGTATACATTGGTGAGCAAGTATGTCACTGAGGTTGCATCTACTTTGAACTTCCACTCCCTTAATGCTATATTGTTTGCACTTACTTCTTGACATTTTTTAAGCCTCAATATCCTCTTCCACAGTTTAGATTTTTTAGTGTAAAGTGTGTTCTAGTAAATGTGACATGGTTTTCATGCATCTGTTCCATATTTATTTTCTTGAGTTGACGCATTTCAAAGTAAATCCATCCGTCCGTCCGTCCGTCCGTCCGTCCGTCCGTCCGTCCGTCCGTCCCTCCGTCCGTCCGTCCGTCCGTCCGTCCGTCCGTCCGTCCGTCCGTCCGTCCGTCCGTCCGTCCGTCCGTCCGTCCGTCCGTCCGTCCGTCCTACTGACATTTTATGCAATGATTAGGGTGCCCAATGTTGTGAGATCATTAAGAGTGGCCTTTCACTACGTCCAGCCTTCTCAAGCTCCCTGATACCATTCATGTGCCTGCATGCACTTATTTCCTCCGTGCGGTGCCAATGGAACGATTAGCAGGCAGCAATGTATTCAAATTAGTACAGTTTTATGCAGAGATGAATGGCAAATGGCACTGAATATCCCAATTATAAAGGACCAAATCCCAAATTGCGAAAATCTTCCTTCCATAGCGGGAAAAGGTCTGTTGTCCTTGCCATTGTTTTGGTTGTTTTATTTTCATCTATCCCTGGTCAGAAATATTCTATATGTTTAGTAATTATTCAAATGCAACCAATGCAGTACAGGAGGTGAACTGCAGTGACCAGTTTTTTTGTTTTTTTTGAAAAATGGGACGTGTCAACCATTGTGTGACAAACTGAAGTTGTATTCAAATGAACTCTCAAATACGGTTTTTGTAGTATATAATAATCTTGGCAGCATCTGTAGCAGATATTGCTCATTACATCATTCTACATATGGCCAAAGAAATTGTAAATAATTTTTTTTTTCACTATCATTCATAATTTATTGACTTTTATTCAGATTGCCATTCCCTTCCATAATCATGCTGTACATGTCGTATCTGCTATGGTATTTGGTAAGACATTGTGAGTGATTATTGGTAAAGGTAATAGGCATAAAATTTTCATTTAAATGTTGACTGTGACTATGCAATTGTCTATACAGCAACATTTGCTTTGGTACCAGCATTGCCCGATCGCAAAACATTGTTCTGCAAAAGTGAGCATATCACAGAGGCTTTTGAGACACCAACCGCATTCTGTTTACTAGGAGGTAAGGGAAAAATCAGTGCAACAATGTGATAATCATTCTGTGCAGATGGCAATAGCTTAGAGGTCATTGAAGTGATGGTGTCCTTGGTGTCATTATGTGGCAAATTATATAATTATTCGCATTCAGTTTGTATGAACCATGATGGGTATCTAATCGTCATACTTAAATGTGCAAAACTGTATTTTTAGTGAAATACTCACTATACCACATGAGGTTGTTTAAATCATTCTTGTTTTTCCCTTTTCACAGGAAGTATCGGGTATTATGCAACTGTTTAGCTTGACATGTTTTGGTTATGCCATGTGAGTATAATTTTTATGAAACTGCAGTTTCCTATATTTTCCCGAGGTATTGAAGGAAGCAAAATGCTCCATCTCACAATACTACTCCAAGCAATATTGGTACCATGCATTCCTGTAATTGCTGCATTTTCAACTGGAGGATTGTATACTCCCATATATCCAGAGGTTGTGTGCACCATGAAGAATTTAGATGCAAAATACTACTATTTTTCATTTATTCTGATTATAATCAATGCCATTGGTATTCCATTATTGATTATCTCCTTCGGACTGCTATCAAGGTATCCTCTCATTCTTGCAAATATTGCTCTCAGTTAAGCATCTTTTGATTTTCAGCACAAGTTTGTAAAACGAAGAAGTTCCAATCAGGAAACGTCCTTGCTGACTACAGAAGTGAATATTCTTATGCTTTCTTATTTTATACTTTTTCCATCAGTGATTCAAGCAATAACTACTTTTGGAGCACAAAGCGATTTTTATACAGCTTTTTTGAACACACTGTTAGCTCCCAAATTATATATTACTGGATATGCACTTATGGGGGCATTTCCTGCTGTCCATTTTCTATACGTCATCAACTTTGAAGAAGTAAAACAGAAGTGCCTCCTTTGTGCCAAGTATGCTGTATCGGTAGGGTGAGCTCAACTGAATAACGCCTGCTGTGCCGAAGTATAAAAGAATGAAATAACTCATAATTAAAATCATGCAATTTTTTGTGTGAATATATGTGAGGATGGCTGAGAATTTCAGTCGAATGTTTCGGTATGTATATCCTCAATTAAATTCTTGCAATGTTACTATGGAACGCCACCTCCAGAGCCATTACCGTGCGGGCAGTGGTTACGGTGTCGGAGGATGCAATGTCCCCCAGGAAAAAGTGTCCCCCCTGACAATACACCCTAGGATAAAATGTCCCCTCCCTGGTTATACTGTCCCCCTAACCGGACACTACACATCTACTATTAGTTGTCCTTCTCCCTGACTGATAGTCTTCGTCGCTCGACTCATATGGTTAAAATACAGGTGACCCCTAAAATTAATACTATAATAGAGGTACTCTAGCCTTGTGGTTCTAGAAATGGTCAACCATAAGTCTATTCTGGGTTTTTGATGTATGGTAGCTATTGGATGTTGGATGTAAGAAGGAAGCGAAGCTTAACTTTCGAATTAAACCTGGCGTCATTTATTATTCTGCCTCTTCGTTTTCGACTAGAGAACGGCGATGAAGGAGAGTAATAACAACAGAGGCTGAGCGTCATCGCATCATGAATAGTTGTCATGAATCTGCTGAAGCTACGCATCGTGAGTGTAAATGGGACTAGTCAATAGAGAGAAAAGATTGTTTTGAAAAAAAAAATCCTGATTAAGCTAACGTCAATGCATATTTTTTGTGCACATATGCACATATAGACTTGTGCACGTTAGCATAATGACCTATGTTCATTGTTGTCAAGCTGCTGATAATTCTGTACATTGGTACTAGGTAAGGTGTAGATTTGTTGCTATGGATATATGGGGGCTAGAATTAAAACATTGTTTAGCAACGGGTTGAAACTATGTGATGCAGTAATAATGTGCACCTGTTATAAGTGATATTGTATGCAAATTCTATATAGACCATAGTTTCAATGAAAAGTTCTTTATAATTTGAATCTAGAATAGTTCTGATGATGCTTATCAACATGAAATCATTTGTTCAACAATAGCAGAATCATTATTTCACGGTGCATTTTATTATGTAGCTTTCATATGTGAATAATCTGTGCACAAGTAAATGAAAATATTCTCATTGAGAAAGTTGGTGGGCATATAGGATTGACAATGCATAGAGAGTGTAAGAAGGACGGAAACAAGTGTGGCAGAAAATTTTACTGGAAAATAAAATAGCCTATGTTTAGCCCATGCATGAACTATACTGAAGTGTGAGTGTGCAAAAATACTAATCTATTTCAGTTTCTAGTCATACTTTTGTCCAACTTGTTTCCATGCTATTTACATCACCATGCATTATCAATCGTATATGCCCACAACTTTCTCGTAGAGAATATTTCGTTAAATTGTTTCGCTAGTTTTTTTTATTTTTACACTGTCATTAGAACATGCCAGAGCATCCCAGTCTACTTTTCTTTGTAGTTTTTCCCCCCTAGATTTCGGCATTAAGGGAAACCGCACTGATAAAATTCTGAAGCAATTGGTAGTAAGACCAAGTGGCTGAGAGGACAGTGCATGAACCACCTAACTGAGCGCTGGCCATGGATGGAAACTTGCTTCATCAAAACAGGCAGGCCAGATTCTCAAGTGGGCATAGAGGATGCAATCAAGGACCAGAAGGATTCACACCCAGAACAGTTTTGAGTTGGGACTGCAAGCTTGGAACAGTCCATCCTTACTGCTGGTCTAGGGGATTTCCCCAAAATCAGCTGAATGTCCAAGCCAGTAGTCAGCCAGTCGACCTATCAACCACAAATCAGCCTTGGCCACACGTAGTGGCCGGGTTATTCGAGAACCAGATTGGTTTAAGGATTTTGTAAAACTAAACTGTTGTTGATAGATTTAGTGTGAAAAAAAGGGGGGGGGGGGGGGGGGGGGGTGTTTATGGTGCATATATAGGGGAGGAACAAGAACTTAGATCTCAAAATCTTGGGTGTGACATTTTTTGTGGTATGTGCAAAGAAAGGAGCACATCAGATTTCATCCACCAACTGAAGATGCAAAACATAGGCCCTGACCTTGATTGTTGTTAACAGAAAAACCTGGTTATGATGCACTTCAATTGGACACATTATTTGAGCCAATGCATGCTATTACTTCAATATGCATTAATTACATGGTTTTGCTGCATTATAGTTTGAAGGTCTAGGAATGACTTAGATATATTTGGTGACAACAAGGAATTAACAGTAGGTTAGTAATCCCTGGACTTTTACATACCTGAACCTGCGTCAGCATGTTCAATATAGGATTTAGGGAGGGTTGATGAATGTCATTAAAAAAATTAAGTCTGGGAAGAGAGAGACAAATATACTGTATACTTAGCGTAAGATAGGCTGGGACTTGAACTTATTATCATTTATTTTGCAAAGAAAGTTGGGTTGGGCTAGCAGGTTGAGTAGAATCCCCCACACTAAGCATTTCAAACACTGTTCATAACGTCTTTCCCATAGAAACACATTCTGCCTGTCTCATAATCAAATTAGTCACCTATACCTGTCCCTATGCAAGCAGTTTTCTCCTTCACAAGTAAGCAACCACCTCATTTCTTCCTTTGTGCTATACTTCCAACGTGTCGTTGTACATGAATACTGATTTCCTCCACTGCAGGGGGCTGAAATGCTGTGCAAATTCTCAACATTCATTCCAGAAACCAGTATTTTTTTGATAAATTTAAAAATGCGACAAGTAAAAGGACTTCTGCACTAAAATTGCCAAGTTCATAGCTTGATAGTGTCTTGAATTTTGCATTCTTTTAAGCTTACCAGTGTTAGTAATCAAGCCATTTTGGGCATAGTTTGAACCATTACTCAGCTTACTGTGTTTTTTGAGCTGATTCATGCCTCAGAATGACATTCTGATAATATGAGTTCTATGATGTCATGTATTGATCACATGATACATTTGTTAAAATACAATTTACATATACAACAACATGCTATGATTAATGAATACACTCTATCATGCTATAACACGAGGGTATGGCACCATGTCCCTTGTTATATGTCCCCTTCTGTGCTCAATGATTCAGATTTAGCAAGCTGAGCAGTTTCCGAGCTGGTATGACTTTCACACATAATGAGCCTGTGGTGTACATCAAACATAATGTGTGTCACATGAGTTTAGCATGTGCATGCAGTAAAAACATTTGGACCCATTTAGTTGGCAATTTCTCATTTTAAATGCAAATAGATTCACCTACAGTTGACTGTGTAAAATTATGTCATATTTATCCATGTGTTCTACACGTACATGCATAATTATAATTATAGAATCGCAAGATGCATGCACAGATTAATTCTGCTGCTTATGTCAGTAGAGTATTTTAATATAGAATTTATTCACTCTGATAATGTAATTACACTTGTGTATTTAATTAGTGATCTCTTTGTAATGGCTGTGTATATTATGCTTAATGCCATTCTAATAAACTTATAAAGGGAAAACACAGGATGCTGCATGGACACACAACACAGTGTTGCCTGAACTAAGCTTAAATGCAGTGGAACACTCAGATGCAACACAGCACAACATTTTACTCACGACGAATTTGAAGCGTCTGCTGGGTAAGAGTTTGGAGATGAGTTAATAACATGTGAAGGGTTGGGTTTGCTGGAGATGTTGCAATCTATCTCAAGGCCTACACTGCACTGGTCAGAAGAAGGTCTGTGGTAATAGGAGAAACTAATTTAAAATATTGCACAATTCATAAATCTTTTTTAACAAGACATATCAAGTTAAAAACATTCCCTTCCTCATCCCCTCATTCAAAACCGAATAAATTCCCAGATAAAAGCTGAGAACGGGAACTTTAGAGTGTGTGCTCAAAATTGGTACACATATCATGGACTATAAATGTCAAGCATCTGTGTGCCCTTCTCATATACCCTTTGCTATGTTTAACTGGATGATAATACACAAGGTTATTTAGTATCAATGTTGTGAACTAAGCAATCCTGCATGCGAGTAACAGCTATGAATGAACACCCTCTCCCTCCTCCCCTTTCCTTTTCAAAAATTTGCACTCCCTCCTATCTCGTGCTGGCCATGCAGGGATCATTTTTTGCTAACTTGTTGTCAAAGCGGACGGCTGGTATGGTTATAGTCTTCTTCTTTATCTTCCTCAAAGCAAAGATCAGTGCAACAATTGAAACAGTGATGAGAACTCCTACCACAAACCCTCCCACTACTGTAGCACCAGCCACTGAGCCAACTGTTTGTGAAAGTGAGACCTGCTCTCCTGAATTAGCCGTGGTGGTGGTGGTGGTGGTGGTGGTGGTGGTGGTGGTGGTGGTGGTGGTGGTGGTGGGGGTGGCAGTGGCGACTGCTGTTTGGCAACCAATGTCATGGACAGAGCTGATTTGAACTGGACAGTTCTTGTCGACTGACAGTGTCACACCAAAAATATTAATGGATCTGGTGTTGTTAATCCAGCCTTGCAAGTACCTCACCATGTTGTTGCTCACAACACCTCGAAGCGTAATTGATGTAATATCAAAGCAGAATAGATCAGCAATTTGGATTGTGATTCCACAGGAGCAGAAGTCATTGAGGCTTTGAATCACATGTAAGGAAATTGCGCCAGTGATACCTGACAGCTGGGGAAAGAAAGTGGCATGCATTAGATAGTCATTTCAAACTAAATAAAAGAAGAAAAATAAGGAAACGTGTACAGTCTGCACTGTGCAATGGAGGTTGTGAGTTGCTTTCATACCTTCCACTGTGTGCAGTTATTGACACCATCCAACTTCACTTGAATCAGTGTGTAGCTAGTGTTCACGATAGGTAGTAGAGTAGTAGGAACAGAAGTAGGAGTGGTGGCTGGAGGGTATAGGATAAACAGTTATGCTTCACAGTGTTAATAAGGATGGAGTTACATATACATGCGTAACAAATAACCAATTAACATTATCTGCATTGCAAAATGAAGTGATTTAAAAAAACCTGTTTGGTATACTGGTTTATTGAATTTCATTATGGTGTTAACACTAGCATGTGAAACACATTTAACGTTCAATATGTAGTGATTTCATTCTTGACATACAGCATCTTAGTTCATCTGTAGCATTATAGCAGTCAATGACTCCATTGCAGACTAATGAGACATTGAGACAGGCATAATCGTCACAATGAAACTGATTGGCCTGGCAGTAACCTGCATTGAAAAATAGTTGATCAACATGCATCCTTAGCAGTGCAAATTACAAATCCTTCATTAGTACAACTGGACACCATGCATGTATTGTGCATAAATGGACATCAAGGTGGAGAATACACAGGGATTGGTCTGGCCTTCATTTTATAAGTGGGTAGGCAAATGGAATGAGTGAGTTGTAATAAAATGCACATTTCTGACCGTATGCTACTTACACTGCAGGAGTTTTGTAGCCACTCATTTGAATGATAATTACATGCACATCAGTAGTGATAGCATTGCAGTGTTAAAATAGATATCTTGTACATAAGACTATTTTGTGTTTCGCCATATAAAAAGTTAACTAAGAATGCTCTAAATGGAAAATTTTCAATTGGCGATTTATAATATGTCAGGTATAATTCAAGTGTCTCTCAATGAGACGTTTTCACTTTTTTATTAAGAGAAAGTGCATGAACACTTGGCTTCAGCAGCAGTAAATGAAAGCAAGAGTCATTTGATGTAACATGCCTTAGACCTGGAGATATCCCTGACTGACTAGGTTTTTTTGACAAATGTGTGCTAGTTAATAACATGTTCTGCAACAGAAGGTATTCCACTCTGCATGTGTTGACAACTTGTATACATGTGCATGTAGAAGGATCAAGGCAAAGAGCAGTATCAATCAAAGGTTAGACGTTTCATTTCTATTTAGGTAACTCTTGCTCTATTCCTGAGATTTTGCAGTTCTACCAAATACAGCACGATTAGCAAATTGAGTTTGCAAGCCAGACATATTTCAATGAGGGATGCGGAATGGGCTGGGGATGGGATTTCTCTTTCACATCCCTGGTCCTTTTGTTGGAGTTGATCTGATTCGCAAAACTTGAATAGAATTCCTGAATCCTGATAGTAACCATTTCCTACTTGCATGTTGATGCAAGCAGGAAATGGTTACTGCAATTTGCATCAGGAATTTATCAACCCTTAACGAAAGTTAGCATAATTGTTAGTCACCTATTTGTATGTGGGCTGCTGCACAAGTGGTTTAATAGTGGGAATGGAAACATACCACAGCCAAACTCATCACTGAGATCTGGACAGTCATTGTAATCATCACACACCCAAGATGCATAGGTGCAATCACCGCTTTGACACCTGAACTGTGAGGATGTGCAAGTCCCTGCAGGTGAGGAAGTAGATAGTAAATCTGCCACAAATATAGCAGCATTGAAAATAGAACCCATTGAGGCTTCACAATGTCTGTGAAGCAAAGGTTGAATCAGAATTACTGCCAAATGTGTCAATAACTTCTTCTATATAGCCATTACATTAGACTACTGCAAAAGTGTCATTCATTATATACACCGAAGAAATTATGGATGAAGTTGCAAATTCCACCTAGACATGGCACTGACTCAGGCAATTAAAAGGTTCGACAGCTCATTATTAATTGTTCAGTCTGATTGTCCATTAATGAATAGCATGAAAAAAAGCATTCCATACGTAACCTCATCACTTCCATCTCCACAGTCATTCGCTCCATTGCATCTACTTGAGTTTGAAACACAGTATCCATCTGCACAAACAAAACCTGAGCAGCCTGGAGCAGGTACAAGAGGGAGAAAGGGATAAAAAGGTACCTGTGTACAATGAATCCAATGTTAAGCATCAAATCCTGCAAATGGAAGGACCTTCATAAATTCTTTGTTTTGATATCTGAACAGCATTGTACTTGTCTAATAATGCATTTTGTGATATGGAAGGGACATGCCATTGTATGAACTAGCTGCTTTTACACACTCTAACAAAATATCAAATGAAAATAGTCCTACCACATCCTCTTTCATCTCTTCTGTAAGGGCAGTCAGGTATTCCATCGCACACCCATGTAGACTCAATGCACTCAAAGTAGGAGCAGCGATACTGAGTGGTTTCACAAGTATCTGCATACAAAACACTTTAGTTGATACAACTGCACTGTAACTTAATGTCTGTTGCTGGGTTCTGTGCATAACCTTTTCCTCGTTATTAAACATAGCATAAGCAAAAATAATGGTACATGCACTCTTAGAGCCAACAGCAGTTCAAATTACGAACTCCTTTTTGTTCAATTTGAATGCAATGCAATATGTGATTGCAAAGTATTGAGGTGTATAGTCTAGCTAGACACTTTATATAAAATAATCACCTGCATCATTTGTTTGCTTCGAGAGAAAATAGCATAAATAGAATTCAATGCATGTTTTAACTTACTGCATCCAAACTCATCACTGAGATCTGAACAGTCATTGTTATAGTCACAGACTGCAGTTGCATTGATGCAGTATCCATTATGGCACCGGAATTGACCCAATGTGCAGTTTCCTGAATCCAGAGACATAATGGTACAACTTTGATGCATCTCAGTAATGAACCTTGCTAATAATACAGAAAAGAATTGTTACCGTACCACAACCACTTTCATCACTGCCATCTCCACACTCATCCAGTCCATTGCACCTGCTTGAGTTTGACACACAGAGTCCATTGGCACAAAGATAATTTATGCAATCTGTGGGTATAGAATAAATGAACTGCATTTATATGACATGTGTGGTTTGCTTCATAATGCAAACAGAATGGAGGGTGTGGAATACTAGGGTGACTACTACAGTCTGTAGTTACGTTTTACTGGTTTCTGTCAAATTTTATTCACACTATTGAGTGGCTTTCTTTGGTTGCTGGGGAAACATACATTTGTACAGAAGCCCACACATTGGATATCATAAGTTAGCTTGTACAGTCATCAAATTCTCTAGAAAACATACCACATCCTTGTTCATCGGATGTACTGAAGAAGCAATCAAATTCTCCATTGCAAGCTAACGTGGAATCAATGCACAAGTCATAAATGTCACAACGATACTGATTACGAGAGCAGTATCCAAAGTAGGAGCCTGTGCAAAAAGAAGATTACAAAAAAAAAATCCCTTTGGGCACATCAATATTACTTATGCTGAACAATACTGGTGCTTATGGTTATGTTGAACAATACTGGTGGTTATATTACTTATGCTACTTAAAAACAAGTCCATGATGTCCCTTCCTGATTTGCACAAAATAGAAAACAAGCACATTTTATTCACCCTACTTCACTCCCACGAGGAATGTGCAACCAGCACTTACTGCATCCAAATTCATCACTGTTGTCTCTGCAGTCATCATAGTAATTGCACACACTGTAGGTGTTAATACACCTTCCATTTTTACACAAGAACTGACTTGAATTGCAGGCTCCTGGGAGGAAGAGGAAAGCACACTGCATTATCGTAATAAATAATCCATACAGTGTCTGTGGTTAACCTAGGTATGTTGCTTGCTGGTACATTTGGGCACGATGTCTATTGTTTATAAATTTTCAATTCGCAAGTGTGGATGAAAAAGTGGCATGCTACTGCCTATCAGAACAATGTCCAGAGTACTATGAGATTCAGAATGATGAATTGGATAAATTCATATCCATCATAAAATAGCGTTACAACAATATGCCAGTAGCATAAGTATTACATGCTTTTACACGGATATCACAGTACACTATTGACTTTTATCACTGCATACATTGATGCTGCTTCGTACAAGACTACAATTTTATAACTTCTTATGTTGTATGATGTAAATAATATTTCACCAATGCTGCAATATATGCAAATAAAACCAAAGCAAGTGAAGGTTAAAAGTTTCATTAAGTGAGGAAAATTACATTCCACAATATTGCTTTTAAAAACAAACATTGTTAACAGATTAATACTACAGAACAGTACAGAATAGCACAATGATACAGAATACAGCGGTGCAGCAATGAAATTTGTCCTCACCACAACCAGCCTCATCAGCTCCGTTCGAGCAGTCATTCCATCCGTCACATACACTTGAATTGGATATGCATAACCCATTTGAACATTGATAACCGGACCCACAAGCTACGTGTAGAAATGTGATAATTAAAATGCACTGCACAGATGAATGCATACGGTGTGAGAACTCCAAGAACAACCTGTTTGATACAATTCCGCGTATATATGTATACATACCTGTCTAGTTTTTCATGGCAAGTAAATGCTGTGGTAATGTTAATTGTGTTTAGTCACATCCAGATATCTCAATACAAATAAAAATGAACAAAAATTATACTGCTAACATTTAATTACTACTTGCTCTCAATCCATTACTTGCATCAGTGTTATCTTTGTTTGCTGTACTTTAAATGTTGTACACAGTTGCACAAAAGATACGCATACTTTTCCATTGCAGGAGAGTTTATATTAAATAACAATTGACAAAATGGGCTTGATATAGCTACACCTAGTTTTACCCTAGTTATTGCCATTTTCAGATCACTTCTGAGTTTCTCTGCACATACTATTACCATTATCAGGTATTCTTCATACACTGTATAGGCTAAAGTTTGTAATAGGTGTGGTGCACGAGATTGTTGTACGTGCGCATATATCACTAAGTGTGCGAAATTACAAGGGTGGGTGAGTATACAGTTGGGAGATGAATGGCGTATTTACGTGGCAATCTGAAAAGCTTGCAAGTGTCAGACCTTCGTCTACAAACGTCGCACAACTGTTGATGTGCATGAAGCCCAACCTTTATAGGTTTGTACAATGCTTTTAGTTTTCACAGCAAGTGATTGTGAACGCTAACCGTGTTGTAGCAAAGTTGGGACTTCGTCAGGTGAAACCAGGTAGCTGTCACTTGTAAAAAAAAGGAAATCGAGCTCCTTCTGAAACGCAAAAAGAAAAGTTGCCATTTTACAAATGGATGCACTACGTGAGGGCACGGTAGATAATATGTGGTGGTGACATGCCAAACATGGTACAACGCTAGTACGTGGTCATGGGTAGCAAAATTTGTGTTTGAGGGTCACCCACCACCTGATCAACCGAACCATCCTCAACACCCTCTCCCACCCATCTCCCCAACCCACCATGCACACAAGCTACCTGAAGGCCAGGTCCCACACAGGATAAGCATGTCCCTTAGAGCAGACAACACAGGTCCTCCTGTACACATCCCAGAGGCGCACGCTGCAATCTTCCCCGCCCGACACCAGGTACCGACCACTGACACTGAACGACGCTCCGTACACGGGACCCTGATGGCCACACAGGGTGAAGTGCCTGGCAACATCATCTGGTGCCAGCGGAGAAGGGGGGGTGGCAGTGTCTCTGGCGGTCGTCCAATCAGAGGGTGTCAGCGGTCAGACGTGAACGGACGAATTGTTAAAGCCACTGGCGATGTGGTTTGTGGCGAGAGCAGAACAGTGCATGCTGGACGAGGGGATAAGAAGGAGGCTTACACATAAGAGCAACAAAACACACACAGCACATCCCCTATTTAGCCACATCACACAAATATACGTGTTACATCATTGCACTACGTAAGTAAAATAGTCCTATCCTTAAGCCTCACACACAACGGTCGTTCTCGACTGTGTAGAGAGCAACAGACAGAGGAGAGGGCCCAAACCGCAAGTTCTGAAACAGCCGCTCCTTGTAATCTGTGATGTGGATGGGCTGCTGTGAGTTTGTTCTGTGGAAAATATCATCCACAAGTACAGGTAAAAAGGAAGTCAACAAATAAAACTTACACGCACAAAATTTCCCCTCTCCTGACCTGCCCGCCCCAAAATAAAAAAAAGTTTAACTTTCCTCCTACAACATGCCTGGCATTTAGTCAGCTCTGCCTATTGCTAAGGTTCTAATACCAGCTTTCATAAATCACAAAGTCAAATCAAAGTCTTCGATGCATTTGTGCCTATAAAAGAACACTGCTTCAAGCTCATCATCCCACGTCCCTTATTCCCTCTCTCGTTCTCCACACTCACCCAGGAGTAGGGGTTCGGGCCAAGCCAATTCCACCACCACCGTCCACTCCTCCGTCACCTGTGCCGGCAGCAGTCTGGGAGGGAAGGGATGGGGACTGGGACATCGGAGCAATTACTTGAGCCCTGGAAGCGGCTAAAGCAAGTTTAGCCATCCTGATCTGTGAAAAGAGGGGAAGAACAGAAAGGGAAGGGGATAATATGCACCTCAATGTGAGACTTCCACAAGCACAAAACACACAATGCACACAAAGTCTCATCCTACACACACACACACACACACACACACACACACACACCCACACACACACACACACACACACACACACACACACAACACACACACACACACACACACACACACACACACAACACACACACACACACACACACACTGCATACCTACCTGAACTTCGTAACAAGAGAGGAGCTGGCCAGTTGTTCAGCCAAAGTGACTTCAGCTAGCTCTTTAACTTCAACGGAGTGCAACACACTCACAAAGCCAGAATATTTGCCATAGAACTCCTTGGCTACAGAACACAGACAAATCAGTCACCGCTGCAGCATGCCAATTAATAACTTAAGTGTTGAGAGATTAATCCAGTCAAGAATTAAATTTTTTAAACTGCTAAACTTATAATGTTTAAATCACAGATTGGCTCCCAATAAATAAAAATTGACAACAGACACGTTACAACAGAATGACGACTAACAGTTTCACCTACCCAAGCACAAAAAATACAACATGCACTACAGTAGTGGCATATAATGCATCCAAGACAAAGTCCATTTTCAGTGACACACGCACGACAGGATAGCAAATAAAAAATAACATAGGTACAGCAATATGGCGCCAAAAACAAGTGCCCTGTCAACAGATGCAGCCCTCACCTAGGCTCAGGTGGCTGCTGGAGACGAGGTAGAGGTAGATGTGGACAAAGACGGGGAATAGAACGAGGGACACCTCTGCCTTCAGGGCCCCCCCCCCCCAATATCCACAAAGCCATGGAGTTCTTCATATAATGCCACCCATTCTCTGGGGTCACTGTCACTAAGAGAAGGGGTAAGGGATGGTGGGGCAGTTTAGTCGTACGCGATTGGACTAACGTTCCAATTCACATTCCAATTCATAGGATGGCCGGTCCGCAGCCCCTCCCCCTTTCCTTTGAACATATATAAGTTTAGTGTGACAGTGAAAGGAGTGGATACATATTGGTATACATATGCTAGTAGAGAAACAGCTTCGAGCTGAAGGAACGACACAAAGCAAGCTTATTACCCATGCACATGCATCGCTGCCCACGCACCTAAATATACTCTGAAAGCTGCCACGTTTCGTGTTTGTGTGTGTTTGTGTGTGCGTGGTTGAGTGTGTGTGTTTGAGTGTGTGTGTGTTTAAGTGTGTGTGTGTGTGTGTGTGCGTGCATGCGTACGTGTGTGTTGTGTGCCGCTACGGATACTGTGCATTTTACATAGTAATCTTAATCCCCCTGGGATCCTATTCGACACGAGTACGTAGCCTTAGCACATTACATTTGGTTAGAAGATGAAGTACATGTACGCGAAACACACATACATATCAATCACCCAAGTATTACCTGTTGGTGAGGGCCGTCACACTCATGTCCGTTGTCGCTTCCATCTTGAGCGAGCTGGTGACTAGAAGCTCCCTCAGCGAGTGTACGCTTCGTGAGCTTCCCTTCTGCTGGCATAAATTTTGGGCGGCATGGGAATTGTTATCCTCTTCTAGGGCGTTCTTTATGCTGAGCAGAAGCTGCTCCTCTCTGCTGCTGGCCTGTACGGTTGCCATTCCGGAGGTGACCTTCTATTTCACGCACACCATTGGAATTTTTAACCCCTTGCTGCTCATTGAGAAAAATAATTACAGACCCGGAACAGCATTCGAGCAGCCCAGAGGTGACGCGTCAAGCAATTGAAGAGAAGCTTGGCTCACAACAGTCGTCGGCGGCAGACACTGGCGACCAACAGCGTCGCATTGCAAAGCTTGAGCCACCACCACCGAATGGCACGTCAAGCGGCGTGGCAGTGATTAAAAATCTGTAAGTTTTTTCTGGCGTTGCGTGTATCAGCACTCACTGAGCAGAGCATTTAAAACCTTACTGCGCCTTTTCTTCTTGCCAACGTTTTGCATGAACTCGTATTATTGTTCTTTTTTCAAAGGTATGTGTTGAAGCGGCCGTTGCAAGACCCCAGGCAGGCTCCGACGACGATGAGCCGCAGCCGCCTCCGGGCAAAAGAAAAAAGCGCGGACAAAACAAGCAGCGCCCGCGGGCGATCATCCCATACTCGCAGCTGCTCTGCCCGAAGTTGTACACCGCGCACGGGGGACTACGGTGACCAGTGTCGCTACCTTCACGACGTGACCAAGTACATGGCCGTCAAGCCGCCGGACATTGGCGACCGGTGTTACGTAAACGCTCTGTCGTACCTCACGGCCGATTTCGTCAACATCGTGAACGAGGCGCTTTACGACCCTAACCGTCCGAGTCCCCGCCGTGCCCAAGGGCCTGCTGGAAAACCAAGAAGCGGTTCACATTTCCGCGAAGCGAGGCGTTCCTACGGAAGTTGAAAGCCGGTGGCGGAGTGAAGGCGACAATCGACGGGAGCGTGAGCGGTGAAACGGAGGAGGACGGCTTGCCGAAAGAGCCGAATAACCGAGCGAGTACGGAGCAAGGGCTTGCGCCGACGGGGAGCTGCGAAGATCACTTTTGCGGATCCGAACTTGAACCTAGAGGGTTCTGAGACAGTCGCCATTCCGGAAGACGCGCATGCTAGCCCCATTCCGTCCGAGGCGCAATCCAGCAGCGACGTGGCACCGAAAAAGTCAGAGGTCCCTGTTGTCGCTCCCATTGAAGCGGGAGTAACCGCCGCGGGCCGGGGACCATTACAGATGAAGATGTAATCCGGTTGAGAGCAACAGAGAAAAAAAATGCACGTTATTCGGTGGTAGGGGGGGGAGGGGTCCCTGAATTATTAACAGTACTGCGCAACAGTGAAAATGCTTTTGACAAAAGGGAAGATATCGTTGGCTTACTAGAAGCTCCAAGTGGTGCGGTACACCTGTGTAGTTAGTTAGGACAAAAATGACAGGCTTTTGAACAGTTATGATTGTGTGAGCACTGAGAAGGACCATCTAACATTTTGCAGTGGAATGTGTTGCTGCCTGCTGCTATTGTGCATGCACTCTCTCTCTCTCTCACACACACACCCACACGCCCACACACATCATTGTGCATCACCATGCGTGCATCCACCTTCTCACCCTAACCCTCCCTTCAGCTTGACTTTCGAGGGAAGCTGTACCTGGCTCCACTGACAACTGTGAGTACACTGTATCTTCTCTTTGATTCTTTCTATTTTTATAATTTCCAGTACTTATCTTGTTTGTATTTGGCACCTGTCACACACCCACACTCCTGTCACACACTACTTTCACACACTTTTCTCACACACTCCTCTCACATACTGTCACATACTCTGCTGTCGTACACACTCCTCTCACACACTCATCTCACACACTCCTTTCACACACTCTCACACTCTGTCACTTGTACACCAGGTAGGCAACCTTCCATTCCGGAGAATATGTAAAAGGCCTCGGTGCTGACATAACATGCGGTGAGATGGCTCTGTGCAGTAGCTTGTTGCAAGTAAGTTAGCAAGCTAGGAGTGGGGGGAATGGTGAGATGTGTTGTAGAAAGGATCACGAGGATGGTTTCAGCACACACATATGCTCCACTCAGACTTGCACATGCGCAACTGTGTGGAAAGACACCCCACCCTCCAGTTAACTTGGTTTACCTTGAACAAGCTTTTTAATTGAGCATTATTTGATGGTAGACCTTGTGCTCTTGGTTTTATTTCTCCTCCCATGCTCCACCCCTTTCCCTCCCAGGGCCAGCAAAGTGAGTGGGCTCTGATGAAGAGGCACGAGAGTGAGGACTTCTTTGGGGTACAGGTGTGTGGTTCCTTTGCTGACAGCATGGCCCGCTGTGCTGAGCTCCTCAACAGCCAGGTGAAGGTGGACTTTGTTGACATCAATGCTGGCTGCCTGATAGATATGGTGTTTAAAAAGGTTTGTCACCTACCCTCCCCTTCCCCCACCCATCTTTGAGAATTGGGGTGTCATGACTGCATCACATCCACTACCACCGTGACATCAGCATGACACACCACCCTGCTTTCAAACCTATCAGCTTCAAAGGTAATGTCTCTATGCTTTTTTTAATGTGCCATGTTCTGCTCAACACAATCCCTTTCCCCATATCCCTTATAGGGTAATAGTCCTTGGTGGCATGGCAATGACTGTGCAGGAGAGAGAGGCAGTCCTTCAAGTACGGATGGGTCCCATGAAAGCTTATCAGGTTAGCAAACTCACCCCCACTGCTATCACACTGCACAAAGTGAAGCCATTTTGTACACCGTGGATGTGTAATGTACAGTGTCTCATTTTGGCAACTTCTTTGAATGGAAGTGACTCCATTTTGAAACTGGTTTGTTAACTGATTTGTTGAATACCTACTCAAATGATACATGGGAATAATGATGTTTGAAACAATGATGCATGGGAATAATGATGATAGTTAATAAATTCAGATCAAGATTATTTTATACATGTAACAGCTCCCAGAGGGCTAAAAAGGCATATCAAACTGATGATAAAGAATGCAGCAGTGGGACTTGATTTTAGAGGATCTTGAAAATCATGACATTTTAAACCTGAACTTGATTTCTGCTTGTTTACTGAACATAAATAAATTATGTTCAATTGTGATTTATAAACCAGGAGAGAGCTTGCATACGGCTGTACACTGCATCTCTGTCTTACATTGTGTACAAATGTATACAAATGGACGATTTTCCTCTGCCTCCATTCAGCATGCTACTCACATGTGCACGCCTTGCAAAACAGCGTCAAGTACCTGACAGAGCAAATGTCTGCCTTGATGGGGAAACTTCAAGACCACACAAGTGCTGCCGTTCAGGCACCTGCCCCTGCTACTACTCCTGTCAGATGCTACAATTGTAACCGTACTGGACAACTATCACGGAACTGCAGGCAGCCAAGATGCCAGACAGTGTGCTACAACTGCAACCAACCTGGACATGTAGCAAGAAATTGTCAACATCAGGGAAATGGACTGGGGACGACCACATCAAGGGCTACAGGCCGTCCCGATCGTATCTAGAGGCCCAAGAATTTATTACTGCCATTTCTAGTGAGCGTGTACCCGTCATTAAAGGGACACTGGACGATAGCGATGTAAAGATAATGGTAGATTCAGGCTCCTCCGTTTCTTTAGTAGACAAGGCGTATCTCCCCTTGGGGTGTGTAATCTTGAGATATTATAACCATCCCCAAAACATTGATGTCTATGGCAAATTCCTGTTGACACCCACAAACATGAGGGTTAGATGGGAAGGGTATGGTCATTACGTGCACATGCAGGCCATGTTATGGGACGCCTCGCATCATAATGGTGTACTCAAGTCGATACTTTCAAGCATTCTAATGTTGCTTTGTTTAGAGAATCATTTACTCAGGTGATTTGTTATTTGCTTAGCTCCTCAGAGAGTTTCAGTGCTATAAAGAAGTAGTGACATCAGTAAAGAGATTGTGACAGAAAGGTGAGTTTACTCCAAGTGGTAATCAATGTTAACTTATAGTGAAGTGTTCACTTACATATGTCAGTGTAGTGTAGTGGTGATAATAGATGTATATTTCTACTGCACCTCTGCATGTACGTGTGTGCCATTATTTGTTTGCCTGCCACACTATACAATTATGACAGATACATGTAGTTGCTAGTTAAGTATTTTAACCAGTCATGTAATATTGGATTGTAAGTGAACAAACATGTCACTTGGGCTGGCAAGTATAATTATATACCTTTCTGTGTCATTTCTGGCTGCATGACATGTGATGTCTTCACTCACAAAAGGTGGCCCACTTTTACAACACCATAGACCAACAGATGATCCCCAGCCAGCAGTCCATCATGTTGGACACTGCCCTGGCCTTTGAGCACATCATCAAGAATCCCCGTGCAGGGACCAAGGGGGTGCCAGCAGGGGGCCAGATCACATGGGACAGTCCTGAGGAGCTGGATGGTTACATTAAGAAGCTCCAGAGTGCTGCCGATAAGTTGACCTCGGAGAACAGGAGACTGCAAAAGTGTCACGGTCTTCTCACAGACAAGGCAAGCCCCCCCCCCCCCCCGCCCCTCTCTACCTTGGGGACAGCAAGTATACATGTACTTTGGTCCATCTTAGTCTATAAGGGAGCGTGTAAATACATTATAAGGTTACATTATTAAAGGCCCAGCCAACACTTTCCCTATGCTCTTAACGTACCCAACTCCGGCATTTTATATTATCTTATGAACACTCTTGATGTGGCTAGCCTGATTATGTACTGAGTACCTCACTGCATGTGTGTAACCCCAAACAGACCATTCAGCTGATGAGTGTGGACCTTCTGAGGCAGCAGCAGAGGTGGAAGGACACCCTGATGGAGAAACGAGAGATCATGGCCTCTCTGGTCCAGGAGGGCTTCAACCCTGACAACATGTGTCCATGGCGACTCCACTGGGACCACCAGCTGTACAAGGCCCTGGAGCACCAGTACCAGCTGGGACTGGAGGCCCTCAGCGAGAACCTTCCAGAGATCAAGGTGGAGATGATTTACAGGTACATGGCAGTGCTTTCTCCCTGTGTTAACCGTAAAGGCATTTGAATTCAAATGTTGGCACCACCCAAGTTTCAATCCTGTTTGATCACCTGACCCACATACAGTATTTTCACGGCCCATCCTTCAACTCTCCCAAACAGCAGCATAGACATGTTTTCCTGATCGCTCTTTTCTCTAATTCAATGCCGCCATTTTTCCATTGGAGTTTATGTCACTTGTTCTTCCTGTCCTATCTTCCAAAATTTGCCCTTCTGCATCTACAATGTGTGTGTCCATGTAGACGCTTATTTTGCAGCATAAATTGAGTGTAAGCAGATCATAAAAAGGCACTGATCGTATAGATTGATCGATTGCACTACACGATTTCTTAATAATACTGCACACCTTGATTCAATTTTCGCCTTCCACCTCATCATCCCAGACACCAACAGTTGCAGTACCGTCCAAGTCTGGAGGAGATACGATCCAAGTATTATCGTGAGATGAAGAAGTTCATCACTATACCCCTCCACTTCAGGGGACTAGGGGAAGGAGCCACGGCCTCACAGACCATCTTCCCCAGAATGGTGTACAAGAATGCAGCTGGCTTAATCGTTGTCTATCAAAAGGCAAGTGTGTCTGCTCATGTGTGGGTGTGATGTGCTTATCCCTGTACCAAATGCACTTACATGTGGTGCTATTAAGTGCATACAAATACAATATTATTATTATTAGTGCATAATACACATTTGCTATGTGCTTGCTATCTTGTCAGGTCAGCACTTCATACAATTAGTGTACAATACACAAACAGATTTAACTTGAGGAGATTTAACCTGTACATGTGTGTATAAAATGTACTGTGCAAACAGTTGTATTGCATATGAATCTATGTACTTGGTATTGTGTTGTTCAACTGGTGCCTATAGTATTTGAGTACATAATGCACGAATGGAGGTAATCATCTTGTTAACTGAGTATGTGCTTGTATTCCCCCTAACAGGCTGAAGAACTTTTCCAGCGTTTCACCCGGGCACTGGAGAAGTTCCAGGACTGGGTAGTGCCTGGTTCAGTGAATGTGGACGCACTGGTTGAGCAGCATTGCCGCACGGTGCCCGATTGGGAGAAGAACTTCAAGTCCTTAAAGGCCAGAGGAAGAGAGGCAGAGAAGTTACCCAAGAACTGAAGCTGATCAAAGACTGGAAGGACCTTGTCAATCAGGTGAAGTGTGTGAGATAGGTGTGGTGAGGAGAGTGTGAAGTTGAAGGGGGATGGGGAGTAGGTAAGGATAAAGGGAAGGGGAGGGGGAAAGATGTGCATGTGGGAAGGAGGAAGTAGGGTGGGGCAGGGGTTTGGGAGAGGAACTGGTTAACAAATGTATAATGGACACAAACCATGACACAATTTTGGTTTGTCAGTGCTTTTGCTGCAAGTGTGAATTGTATGCAATCATAACTGTGGGGTATATACACAAGTGCATGGATACTACACTTGGTTCAATGGTGGGAGATCGGAAGTTTCGTTAGAAACTTCCATATAGGATTTGACCCCGACTATGAATGTCATTAAAAAAACGCGACCCGTCTGTAACAACACTCCCGACGATCGGATCGTGTAGCTTGTTATAGCAATCGATCTAGAAGTCAAAACTGAGTAGTTTCGTTTTTGTTTCATGTCTCAGAACCGCGTGGTTGTAGAGAACAAGAGTGTACTGCCCGTCCTCGTACCCAGTCTCGGAACAGGGGGCGGGTCGTCTCCTTATTCTCCTTCTCCTTCTCCTTCTCCTTCTTGGCAACGCATAACTCGGGACAGGAACACTTTTAAGCGATGAAAATTTCACCAATAGCTTCAGAATCGGCTGGAAGAGTGCCTGTTATGTAGTATAAACATTGGTAAAGAATCGACTATACGACCTGTGTTCTTGTATAATTAGATATCTTGTTATTACGGTACAGAATTCATCGTGGTAAAGCAAAAAAGATGGCTGCTGCAGGAACAACAATCGAAAGACGAGAACAAAGCTAAAGCCCGAGCGCGCTACAAGGTCGATCTTGAAAAGAAGAAGGCCTCTGGAGCAACAGCTACAAGGGTTAGTCCGGTCATAAGTCTACACGTGGTTGACAACACGTACGTCTATTACAGCAGGCTTTCACGTACTAGTAATCAAAAGAAGAGATCTAAGCAACGATTGGAATACCCCCAAAAGCAAGACGAGAACAAAATTAAAGCACGAGCGCGCTACAAGTCCGATTCCGAAATGAAGGCCTCTGTATGCGATAGCTACAAGGCCTCTCCCGAAAAGGTTAGTCCCAGTCATAAGTCTTCACGTGGTTGACAACACGTGCGTCTATTACAGCAAGGAGCACCTTCAAGTAACCATGATTTATCTGGCTCGTTCATTTGTGCACCCCAAAGGTACGAGATTATGCGCTGTGTGTGTGTGTGTGTGTGTGTGTGTGTGTGTGTGTGTGTGTGTGTGTGCTAAGCTTATTAATATTTAGGTGAGCACTAATTGCGGTTAGTGGTGCTGCATGACAAGGAAGTTGTAATGGAATTTGATGTGTATATTGTGTTGATGTGTAGTGATTTGACTGTTGGATCCTATCTCAGGTGTTTCAGATATCATATTCAAACCATCGCTGACAGAAGATTGAAGACCTGATACAATACAATTTGGCTGTGGGTACCTGCAAAACCATTGAGGAGGCCATTGATAGAGTACTACCGATAAAGTTAATCAAAGGTATGTAAATGTAGCTACCTACTCTTTACTAAGCTTGGTTTACATATGACATTAGCTGAACTTTGTTGTTTTGTGTCAGTGTGTGATGTGGAATAGGCTTTACTTCCATTCCTTACTTATCAGATGCATGCAGTTATTATGTACACTCTCTACTTTACCTAAGTCTGACACAAGGTTTGGCAAATGTCATATGCATTCTATTGTATGTGTGACCTACTATATGGGTAGGGAAGATCTTTTGGTTTGAAGGAGGCAGGGTAGTCAACATGTGGTTGCATGTCTGCTATGTGGTTGTGATCTCACTGATAAGCGGTTGCAGTGCATTGAATCAGAATGGCTTCAGTTACACATAGTGATTTCATACAAGATAGTACTTTTCCATTTTAGTGTTGCATGTCAGGAGTCAAGCCTAGGAATATGGTTTTGCAGATACAAAATGTTTACATGTAAGCACTTCCTTTTTTATTGTAGCTACTCTCTGTATGAACCAAATAATTCTGTAGTATAAGGGTGTCCTCGAAAAGTGAATAGCACTGTTCCAACTGGCCAGGAGACATTATTTCGTTATCACCAAGTACTGTATTTTAAATTTGTGTGTGTGTGTGCTGAACCCTGTCTATCTCCCCGTCCAGAACTGCCACCAGCACCGCCATCTCACCGTCCAGAACTGCCACCAGCACCGCCATCTCCCCGTCCAGAACTGCCACCAGCACCACCAGCACCACCATCTCCTAGTCCAGAACTGCCACCAGCACCACCATCTCCTAGTCCAGAACTGCCACCAGCACCACCATCTCCTAGTCCAGAACTGCCACCAGCACCACCATCTCCTAGTCCAGAACTGCCACCATCTCACCATACAGAACTGCCACCAGCACCACCATCTCGCTGCCCTGCCATCAGCACCACAATCTCCTAGTCCAGAACTGCCACCATCTCCTAGTCCAGAACTGCCACCAGCACCACCATCTCGCTGCCCTGCCATCAGCACCACAATCTCCTAGTCCAGAACTGCCACCAGCACCACCATCTCACCATCCAGAACTGCCACCAGCACCACCATCTCGCTGTCCAGAACTGCCACCAGCAAGCACCACCAGCACCACCATCTCACCGTCCAGAACTGCCACCAGCATCGCCATCTTTCCATCTAGAACTGCCACCAGCACCGCCATCTCCTAGTCCAGAACTGCCACCAGGACCACCATCTTCTAGTCCAGAACTGCCACCAGGACCGCCATCACCCCATTCAGCATTGCAAGGACAAGGATGAAGAGGTGGGAGAGTTGATAGAGTACAAGGCAGAAGAGGACAGGAATGGGAAGAAAGAGGACAAGGTGGAAGACTAATTTGCGACAAAAAGGCTGTTGAAATTGCAGTCAATTTATACATTAATTCAGAGTGAATTCTAAACTCACAAAGCTGCTGAAAATGTCATGCTTCCAATGCGATCTGTATGCAACAAGGTAGAAAGGACGAGGTTGGTAGAAGAGGCTATGAGGGTTAATTAATTGACCATTGCTCGACCAGTGTATAACTATTAATATTTATTGTAATGTATTGTACATGTGCTGTTATGAAATACCATTATACAAGTATTAATGATAAAAATTGGTCTAAGTACAGCAAGGGACCTCATTAATGTTGAAAACACGCACCCTGCGTTTAACTAAGATTTCAGTTCTGATATCGGGTCGCTTAGCTTTGTTCATGTACATGTCATAGCATATGACATCACACAACCTGTAGTATGTCGAAAAAAAATCAATGAAACAAGTAAATAAAAACATTCTCTACAAGAAAGTTGGTGGTATATAGGATTTGATAACAATTGGTGGTGTAAAAAGCAAGGAAACAAGACCTTATCAGAAGTGAAAATGTAATAGTCCTATATTTAGCACACAAACAACATTATGCCCTAGAAATGTGCTAAATATAGGACTATTACATTTTCACTTCTGATAAGGTCTTGTTTCCTTGCTTTTTACACCACCAATTGTTATCAAATCCTATATACCACCAACTTTCTTGTAGAGAATGTTTTTATTTACTTGTTTCATATGTGTATGGTATAATGACACATAATTGCCATGGATCCATGGTGGTTAAACCTTGAGGCATTTTAGGATGGTTCTATGGTGCCGTGGCAGTGTGTAGGATTCCACGTACCATGCAAATGAGGAGGGGAGGATTGGGACCAGCAGCAAGGCCTGTAGCCCAGGTGAATGAGTTTTGCTGGCAGTAGATTATCCCTGGGGATCACTGATAAGAGGAGAGCCATCTGTTCTTGGAAGCACACACACACACATACAATGGTAGCTCCAAATGCAAGCAGTGGTAAGGACATTCAAAGTAGTTACTCAGTCCATGAACTCATCTCATTGCATGCACTTGGTACTAAACTTGATGCTAGTATTATTTTAAGCATACATTTAGTTCATGTGCTTCGACGTTCAGCCATTGCATTCAATTTAGACAAGAGTGTCGACGCAAGTTACGCTTGTTCAGACTAGTATTTATTGGTAACGAGAGGGTGCACATGCACGCACACAGTTGGATACCTATAACTGCATTGCTGAGAGGGTAGAGCTCATCATACTTTCAAGAGTTGCCTAAAAAGGAGAGCACTTTAGCTTAGACTACATGTACATGTATAGGCTCATTAACCCTTTTCTCATCTTTACTACCCTCTTCACTCTGTTCTTTTGTTTATTGCCGTAGCTCCCACCCAGCAGTTCTAGCCTATCACAAGCTTACTAACATTTTTTTTCACTAGCAAGCAGACAGAAATTAATTCAAGATCTCTCCTTATAGATACAATAAGTTATTTTGTCACTAGTTCTGACAAATGTTGTTTGAAAATGCCCAACTTTGCCAATGTGTATGTGAAAGTATACTGTGGCCTATGATGCCTTGAGTTTCTTGGGAGCCCCAGGTGAAACACAAGTCTTCAACAACCAGATTAAGCTGCTCTCTACCTTCATCCACAGTTTCGTGGCTACAAGTGCCGCTGCTAGTTGGCGACTCCGCCTTCTCACCTGTGAGAAGGATGTGTCAGCCTGCTGAGACTACATGTAGCTAACTGCATCATCTCATCGTACGTATCAACACGTGAATAAAAATTCATTTTTCGAAATAAGATTAGAGGGTACGTGCTTCCTCACCCCACTCAGGCTTACAGAAGGAACAATTAGAGATGGCATTTAACTGGTGTTGTGTCTACGGACTTTTTACCCTCGTTTATACATATAGATACCGGCGTCCCCTGTTCCACCTCTGGTTGTACAACACGCAGCACACAGTTTGGAGTTCAGACATAGATGAGAATTCGACCATTTTGCGTGGTTTCACTTTTTAAAATGGATTGCATCAGGTATACCATAAACACACATAGACCCACGTGCACACATATTCCGACGACGCATGTGGCGAAACATATTAGCAGAACTTGAAGCTACTGTTGTGTGTGTATACACTCACTGAGTCAGATATTGCCTAAATGCAGCTATTATGACTGGTACATACACCTACATACATACATGTAACTCACCGTCAAAAAACTTCTCCTCACTCCTCATTCTTGGCGCAACCAGTTGAGCACCGCCATTATTCTCAAGGTCATCACTGAGACGCCGAGAGGCTCTTATTTCCTCCCATAACTATGGTTTAAAACAAAACTACAAAACAAAATTCTGTACGTTCACATATCTGATACAGGTGGAAGGAAGTGGGGGAAGCAGAGATTTGCTAGTAAATTAACAGCAGTCATATTATTAACTTTCAATCATTTCATACTACATATACAAGCAAGAATCGTTACTTTTAGACCACATATACTGATGCAGTGGGGGAGTGGAGTGGGAGTGGAAGTCAAGCCACCACTACTGTACATGGCAGAGGAGTGGATCAGAGGTATATTCTTCCTAGCAAATTGCTCAAACATGTGCCATGCATGGACACCAATGATGATTGCAGTTAGAACATGATGATCTCCTTGTTTCTTCTGGTGATTGAAATGATCCATGGTAACTATTTAAATCTGTTTTTTACTAAACCTGTAGAATATACATACGACAAGCCTTGGCAGTAGTTACACTTGCAAATACAGCATCTGCATTGATGACTCTATCCCACAATTCAGTTGCTTGAGCTGTGCCCATTCCTGCATGTACTTTGTAGTCACCATTGCCTCCTTTCCCTCCTGTATGTCAAGTGATATAATCACCTGAGTCACTGCACACGCCACATCTTTTACCAACTCCTTTAGGTCTTATTACAATTTTGGTCACATGGGGCATAACCATCACAACAATAATTGCCATCCTTTCCCCACCATGTACTAATGCTCAAATGCTCCATGATGGAAGAATATAATAATCGTTCAGAAGAGGCGGTCATTAGAGCCAACCCTTTCCACAATACTTGCTTAATTATTTAGTAAGACAAAGGGTCAATATGACGATCCTGTATTGGCTCTTAGTGATGTACAGATACACTTTTATGTCAGTCAGATTCCCAAGTTGCGCTTTTCTGAAGATGAAGTACTATTGCCCTGGTGTTGACTTTGACTGGGGCCTGCTTAATGACACTCTTCAACATGTGCTTCAGCCATTTTGATTAAGGGTGGTCAATTATTAAACAAGCTACTGCCCAAGTACCTGGATTGTTGTGTGTTATTTTTTGTTATGCAGGGCTAGTGCTGCAGTATTCTAGTACTGTCCCCCCCTACCACTTGGCCACACAGCTATGTCAGCAATGAAGTCAGAAAGGGTATGGAGGCCGTTCTACTTTTGTTTCTAACAAATTTAACTTAAGTTGGGTTACTATAGTAGACACATTTAGAGGATGGGGCAGGAAATTCAGGAAATAGTCTTTTGACCATCTGATGCAAGTCTTGTTTGTCCACTCCTGGCAACTGTTCCCAGCTGTTCTTCCTGGTCTCTCCGAGTTCTCTACACAGGAAGTTGCGATGCTCCTCCAAGACTTGCAGTTTCGTCATTTGATTGTTAGGGGTAGGAATATATCACCATCCCAGATTGGATCGTGTAGCTGCTGAAAATGAACATGCTACTCCTGTAAACAATGGCTGAGTGGTAGTAGCAGGATGACTACGCGGGCCCACGATGAGTCACACATGTGGCACACCAAGAAGCTGTCTGTCCGTTGTCGCCTCCAAAAAATACATGCAGTCCCTGAAGGTCACCATGGTGTGCTTGCTGCATCGCCCACGAACTCTTTCACAATTTTGAAGCCTTTTCCAGCAGTGGGTAGGCTTGTGAGATGTTCTGCAAGATGGTGGCTCCTGTCAGGAAGTCTCTCTCGTGCCAGCACACTCTGTAGCCTCGTGGGGATCACGCCTCCAGGCTTTGAAGAGCCGGTCGTGGGCCAGGTCAGAAGCTTGCAGATGGGAGCTGATGAAGATATCGTAGCGGCAGCCAATGGCTTTGTGGATGTGTACATGTATGTGTGACAGAGAGCATGTCTCCTTGTGCCTCCTCCGTGACGTTGATGGCATGATCATTCTTTCGTCTATGCCATGTACCATGTCATCTGAGTGGAGGTGGTGGGGAAAATATATTTTTATTGAGTGTAGTTATGATGGACACGATGAACATGGTGCACCTTCCTTGTACAGTCTAATCCCGCTGATGTAGCGTCTCTGAGAAGTTTAATATTTCTCCCAGCATCTTGTAAGCATAGGTTTAAAGAATGTGCAAAACAATGTACTGGTAGAGCCTGAGGGGTGTCCTTTTTTATCCTAGTTGCAACACCACTTCTTCTTATTCCTTTCATTACAGCTGCACCATCATAAGCTTGGCCCCAACATAGGGATAATGGCAGAGCACAACGTTGAAGTAAATCCTTTATTTCTGAATATATGGGACAGTTCACGCGAAAATTGCCTATCGCGTATATATATATAAAGTTATAAAAATGACTCATTTTGAAATCGCTGCATCTCCCGAACCGTAGACGCTATTGACTTCCTATTTTCAACACTTCATACTACATCATTTCCCTCTGGTAAAATCGATTATGGGCTCTTGCATTAGCTTCGTGCCAGTGTTACAACGTCCGATACCCCTTGGGGTTCAAACCCGCCATATCTTTCGGCAGGAAAATTCAATTCACTCCTAGTTTGGTTTGTACGTAGAGGGATCCTGTACCTATTGATTTGTTCTGTTCGTTAATTTTTTCTTTATCCGTTGCGGGGATACAACTGTGCAAAGTAATTGCATATTTCCCGGTCGTTTCGCGCCATTTATCTATCGAGGACATGAATATGCAATTACTTCCTGTTCAATAACTATGCCTCCGCCCATCTATACAATATACAACAAGTACGCGGCGTTTTCGCTTCTTGCAAACGTCTGGTTCTGTTCCCCTTCTTGGCTTCTTCAACATAGTGAGCAGAAGCTAAAGATTCGTAATACGTGGGTTCAGCTGCCATCAGCCTGCGCAACACGGTACGTACTCTGTAGCGCATGCACGTAGAAATCGAGCGTGTTGGCTCGGTCAAACTGCTTCATTTATGCGTGCACAACGCTGCAGAGCATGAAAGTGCACGGTGCCTAGGGCTAGCTTAATCTGAAACGCACCCTTCCTTTTTGACTTCTGCACACGCACAGATATATATATGAAACATGCACCCCCTTGTAGCTACATGTATTTACCAACATGTAGTACTCTCATTGGCCTACTAAAACCTCTTTTATCTTCATTGGTGAACCAATTATATTTGGTTCTACAAAATAATATCCATACAAAATAAAATCCATAAGTCACACACACACACACACACACACATACACATGCACACACTCACATTCATACACAACCTCAGATCACAGCAATTGGTGTCATTTAATTCTGTCAGAATGCTCCCTCTTGCTTAGTTTCCAATTGGTGGTGTGCTTGGCATAGTTGATTGTTTGCCCAAAAGGGGTCAGGCGACAGTGGGTGTGCTGTCCCACCTAACCTGAGTGTGACTGGAAACAAGGTTACCATTTGGTCAGCCCCCACCTTGACACTGGTCATGGTAAGGTGGTCAGGCCAAGGTAGATACCAAAAGGGTGCTACCTGCCATTGATGTATAAACAATAACACCTGTAGCAATACATTTATAAGTACAGCCATGGTAAGCAACGCAGCTGGCATTTAGCTGGAGTGATTGCAGCCCACCCCTACCATCCTTTGTATATACATGTGTGACCTGCAACCATACCAGGTGTCAATATTTTGGGGACAGTGTGTTAGATGGGGTATGAGGGAATTAGTTTCCCAGACATTTAGGCTCAGGGTAGAATGATAGTGAGGTTTTCCCAGAAGATACTCCAGGCTAGAATTTATATTTAGCTGGGAATTTAGTGTTGCAATGTGCACTTATACACACACATGCACACTCACACACACACACACATGTACACACACACACCATGGGCAGTCAGTCATTCACGCATCAACATTATTGCTTTGCTATTTTATTTCCTAATTATCGACCCACATACAAACATTGTTTTTAGCTGTCATCCTATTCATCACATGTTTCTCTATTGGAGCTCTAAATTGTCTTGTGTATCAATGTGCACGTTTATGCATGCACGCACATACACACCACACACAAGCACTAGCATACACTTGCAACTGCAGTCACATGTTTATTGTTTGTGTAAATTTGTGTTTACTTGCTCTGGTAATTACCAACAGGTCTTCTTGTTGCCTTTTGCACTTTTAAACATATGCATGCACATGCACACACACGCATGCACACAAACCCACATGCACATGCACGCACGTTCACGTACACACACACAGGAGTCATGCTTCAATCACAAACGTGTGCATATGTACACATTAAAATGGCTTTGGCAGTCATTCATCACACACACACACATGCACACACACACACACATATACACAGAACTGGCCTCTGCTTTGTAAAATTATTATCTAATTTCCCTGTTGTCTCTTGTTGCTATGAGCGCACTTACTAGATGTGAGCCTGCACTACAAGAATGCACACTTATGCACACAGGCATGCATGCACAAACACACCCACTCACACAAACAAACAAACACACACACATACACAAGTGCAAACCACCCACTCTCCATTCTGCTTGGTACAACCCACACTTGTACCTCCACCATTAGAGCCTGTTGGTCCTTAATTTACCTCATATGCAATTTTGATTTTTTTTTCTTCTTCTGCTCCTGTTTGGCTTCCACTGATGTACCCATGACCTCCACTAGATGCTCATGTCCCATGATACTAAGTACTAACTTGTCAGGTTGAGTAGCACCAGCAGCTAGATAGATGCACAACCATGCACCATCACCCATAGCCGTTGAGGTTTTCAATATACAAGACATGTATCCAGGCTAAGAAGAATCTCCGATGCTATGGAGAGATAGTTTCTGAGCTGGCTTTCTGTGATTCCATTAATTGCCCTTCATCTTGACCAATCCATGTCTGTGTGGACTCATCTCATGCCATAGGGGTTGACTACCCCCACCATCATGATAAGCCTGCTAACCACATTAGGCTCAGTGATTTCCATCACTTAAGCTCACCTCAGTGTATTGCTAGAACCTTTGGTAAGGCTCATGGCTCTAGACCTGTCCACCACCTATCCAAACCCATAACACTATACACAGCATGGCTGCCCAGGCCACAAAGATCAAAAATATGCCTGTTGTATGACACCAATTATTATGATCTGGTGTGAGTGTTTCCACTTGTTGCTGAGTTCTATGGACATAGGCATCACCTATAGACTGGCCTTGATCTGCTTCACCTCCTTACACGTAGCTAATGGAATTTCCAGATGTCATTTAGAGATTGATTGTGTATGTGCTTGTGTGTGTACATGTGTGTGTGTGTGTGTGTGTGTGTGTGTGTGTGTGTGTGTGTGTGTGTGTGTGTGTGTGTGTGTGTGTGTGTGTGGTGTGTGTGTGATTGATACATGAACTCTGGAAAAGGGCTTACATGACATGTATGGGTTGGAAGCCTTGCATGTCTGGCAGTGAATATCATTGCCAACCTATCACTACTGATAGTGGCTGGACTGGGCCTCTGTAAAGTTTGTATTGGATTGAGTAATAATAGTATTCACACCATTACCATGAGTTCTACCAATGCACACACACACACACACACACACACACACACACACACACACACACACACACACACACTCATGCACATACACACACAACACGTACAAAGCACATATACACATACATACAAATGTATAAAAGATGGAGTAAATGGAATTTAGAGGCAGCTTATAGCTGATGCCTCTGTACCTTAGCAACAAGTGGAAAATTGGTGTCATTGAACAGGTTCATGTTTGGCATGCCAGCCCTGCTGTAGGGTCATGGCATGAGTGTGTGTGTGTGTGTGTGTGTGTGTGTGTGTGTGTGTGTGTATGTGTGTGTGTGTGTATGTGTGTATGTGTGTGTATGTGCGTGTGTGTGTATGTGTGTGTGTGTGTGTGTGTGTGTGTGTTTGTGTATTAAGTGCACATGGCAACACCAGACATATGTAACCAGATGTTTAAAAAATAGGTTCAAGTTCTGTTCATCATCTCTCGATTGAACTCCCTAACAGCGGGGCTACCCAGGCCACAAAAGTCCGAACTTGTACTTTTAGTGTTTGTTTATGTAGATGTATAATACTTGGTTTAATGTTTAGGTGAATAGCAAGGTGCTTTATCTGTGTTGAGGTGTCTCTGTGTATACCCTGTCACTATGTACACTGTGTTGAGGTGTCTCTGTGTATACCCTGTCACTACGTACACTGTGTTGAGGTGTATACCCTGTCACTACATGCATGTACACTGTGTTAAGGTGTCTCTGTGTACACCTTGTCACTATGTACACTGTGTTGAGGTGTCTCTGTGTATACCCTGTCACTATGTACACTGTGTTCAGGTGTCTCTGTGCACATAGTGACAGGGTATACACAGAGACACCTCAACACAGTGTACATGCATGCAGTGACAGGGTATACACAGAGACACCTCACAGATAAAGCACCTTGCCATTCACCTAAACATTAAACCAAGTATTATACATCTACATAAACAAACACTAAAAGTACAAGTTCGGACTTTTGTGGCCTGGGTAGCCCCGCTGTTAGGGAGTTCAATCGAGAGATGATGAACAGAACTTGAACCTATTTTTTTAAACATCTGGTTACATATGTCTGGTGTTGCCATGTGCACTTAATACACAAACACACACACACACATACACACACCCACACGCACATACACACACATACACACGTACACACACACACACTCATGCCATGACCCTACAGCAGGGCTGGCATGCCAAACATGAACCTGTTCAATGACACCAATTTTCCACTTGTTGCTAAGGTACAGAGGCATCAGCTATAAGCTGCCTCTAAATTCCATTTACTCCATCTTTTATACATTTGTATGTATGTATGTATGTGCTTTGTACGTGTTGTGTGTGTATGTGCACGAGTGTGTGTGTGTGTGTGTGTGTGTGTGTGTGTGTGTGTGTGTGTGCATTGGTAGAACTCATGGTAATGGTGTGAATACTATTACCACTCAATCCAATACAAACTTTACAGAGGCCCAGTCCAGCCACTATCAGTAGTGATAGGTTAGCAATGATATTCACTGCCAGACATGCAAGGCTTCCAACCCATACATGTCATGTAAGCCCTTTTCCAGAGTTCATGTATCAATCACACACACACCACACACACACACACACACACACACACACACACACACACACACACACACACACACACACACACACACACACACACATGTACACACACAAGCACATACACAATCAATCTCTAAATGACATCTGGAAATTCCATTAGCTACGTGTAAGGAGGTGAAGCAGATCAAGGCCAGTCTATAGCTGATGCCTCTGTCCATAGAACTCAGCAACAAGTGGAAACACTCACACCAGATCATAATAATTGGTGTCATACAACAGGCATATTCTTGATCTTTGTGGCCTGGGCAGCCATGCTGTGTATAGTGTTATGGATTTGGATAGGTGGTGGACAGGCCTAGAGCCATGAGCCTTACCAAAGGTTCTAGCAATATACTGAGGTGAGCTTAAGTGATGGAAATCACTGAGCCTAATGTGGTTAGCAGGCTTATCATAATGGTGGGGCAGGGGCGGATTTAGGGGGGGGGGGGGGGGGGGGGGGGGGTATGTAGGGTATACCCCCCCCCCCCCCCCCTCCCGCAAAACCTATGTTATTAAAAATTCACCGCTTCTTACGTGTGCTATACGTGTAACGATAGGGGAGGGGAGGGGGGGGTGGGGGGTGGAGTAGGGTATCCCGCAAAACCGTGCTATTAAATTCACGACTTCTTTGGGGGGGGGGGGGGGGGGGGTAAAACCGCGTTATTAAAATCACTTCACACCCCCCCCCCCCGCCCCAAAGCCCTGCATCCGCCCCTGTGGGGGTAGTCAACCCCTATGGCATGAGATGAGTCCACACAGACATGGATTGGTCAAGATGAAGGGCAATTAATGGAATCACAGAAAGCCAGCTCAGAAACTATCTCTCCATAGCATCGGAGATTCTTCTTAGCCTGGATACATGTCTTGTATATTGAAAACCTCACTTTCATTCTACCCTGAGCCTAAATGTCTGGGAAAGCCTTGCCTCATTTAACTGATTCCCTCATACCCCATTAACACACTGTCCCCAAAATATTGACACCTGGTATGGTTGCAGGTCACACATGTATATACAAAGGATGGTAGGGGTGGGCTGCAATCACTCCAGCTAAATGCCAGCTGCGTTGCTTACCATGGCTGTACTTATAAATGTATTGCTACAGGTGTTATTGTTTATACATCAATGGCAGGTAGCACCCTTTTGGTATCTACCCTGGCCTAACCACCTTACCTTGACCAGTGTCAAGGTGTGGGCTGACCAAATGGTAACTTTGGTTCCAGTCACACTCAGGGTAGGGGGACAGCACACCCACTGTCGCCTGACCCCTTTTGGGCAAACAATCAACTATGCCAAGCACACCACCAATTGGAAACTAAGCAAGAGGGAGCATTCTGACAGAATTAAATGACACCAATTGCTGTGATCTGAGGTTGTGTATGAATGTGAGTGTGTGCATGTGTGTGTGTGTGTGTGTGTGTGTGTGTGACTTATGGATTTTATTTTGTATGGATATTATTTTGTAGAACCAAATATAATTGGTTCACCAATGAAGATAAAAGAGGTTTTAGTAGGCCAATGAGAGTACTACATGTTGGTAAATACATGTAGCTACAAGGGGGTGCATGTTTCATATATATATCTGTGCGTGTGCAGAAGTCAAAAAGGAAGGGTGCGTTTCAGATTAAGCTAGCCCTAGGCACCGTGCACTTTCATGCTCTGCAGCGTTGTGCACGCATAAATGAAGCAGTTTGACCGAGCCAACACGCTCGATTTCTACGTGCATGCGCTACAGAGTACGTACCGTGTTGCGCAGGCTGATGGCAGCTGAACCCACGTATTACGAATCTTTAGCTTCTGCTCACTATGTTGAAGAAGCCAAGAAGGGGAACAGAACCAGACGTTTGCAAGAAGCGAAAACGCCGCGTACTTGTTGTATATTGTATAGATGGGCGGAGGCATAGTTATTGAACAGGAAGTAATTGCATATTCATGTCCTCGATAGATAAATGGCGCGAAACGACCGGGAAATATGCAATTACTTTGCACAGTTGTATCCCCGCAACGGATAAAGAAAAAATTAACGAACAGAACAAATCAATAGGTACAGGATCCCTCTACGTACAAACCAAACTAGGAGTGAATTGAATTTTCCTGCCGAAAGATATGGCGGGTTTGAACCCCAAGGGGTATCGGACGTTGTAACACTGGCACGAAGCTAATGCAAGAGCCCATAATCGATTTTACCAGAGGGAAATGATGTAGTATGAAGTGTTGAAAATAGGAAGTCAATAGCGTCTACGGTTCGGGAGATGCAGCGATTTCAAAATGAGTCATTTTTATAACTTTATATATATATACGCGATAGGCAATTTTCGCGTGAACTGTCCCATATAGTTTCAGCACAAGTATTTGGAAGGTTAGTCAGGCCAATCACATCTTCACTGATAACATAATCGTCATCTACATACCTGATAAATAAAATTTTTCTGTATAATTGACATCTGTTGCTTCGTCTCCAATAATTGCGTACCATTGAGGATTTTTCCCCTTGATTTTCGACAATAGCAATACCTATTGTCCCATGATAGTTACTAATTCATTTATTATATCATGTGACATATATTTTCCCACTCCAATCCAACTTTTAGCAACATCATTATTTTTTGTCCAGGCTGATAGCAATTGGTACAAATTTCCTTCTTTCTCGACGTGCATGTCCTCGTAATGCAATGCCTTGCCTAAGAAGATATTTTATTGCCGTCAGTTGATGCAGAAACTTGTTCCATCGAACAACTACTTGTGGAGGATGATCTAAACTACAAACAGAAGACTTGGTGACATGGGCTTGATTTCCTCTTACAAACAATAGTCCAAAAAGTTGGCATTTTTCTTCCTGCCATGCCCTGCATACTGGCCAATAGGTGAACTTACTATTAGTCTCAAAATGCAGTATTTCTGCATGTTCTTGTTCAAGATTGGTATTAAAATTTGATGGACCTTGCTTCACAAAGCTAAGGTCCTCTGGTCTTGATAGGGCTTATGAACACACATCGTGCTTTTGCAGAGTCACAGGCAATTGGGGACAGACTTTCATTCCCTGTCAAAAATTCAGGATAAAATCCACCTTGTACCACAAGTGAATTGCTAGTTATCATGCTTTCTGGTACAGTTAATTCCATGAAGCCATTGTTAAAGGCTAAATTCATTTCACATGACTGGTCCACACACACTGCTTTCTCCACACCAACAAGTTGAAGGGTACAATTCACTTTTGGATGACTTGTGCGTCTTGAACTTCCTACTGCTCTTTCATCCATCTCTTCTGATACCCTTGGACTGCTATCTTCTTTATTTTCATTACTTAACTCTGCTTTTCTGCTACTTTCTCCAACTGAACATATATCACCTTGGTTGTTCCAATTGACAATTGACTCTAACAAACTTGAGTTGTGCCTCAAAGTGTTAGGAATGTCACTACTGTCAAGTACACCCTTGATATATATGTTTGATTTCTGCAAACCTGCATGTAAGAGTGATTAAAAGCTAAACATATTAATCAAAGGGTGTATGCATCTAACTGTCATTTGCCCTAATCATAATGATCCCATGTGGCCTCATAACCACCTACTGTAGCAACTAACCTTGTCATCAGAAGGATGGCATTGTTTGAGGCACGTTCCATGCACCTTTTGAATAACCTTTTTGTCCTCCACATTCTCTATGCTATAAAGCCCTTTACCCTTCACTCTGATGATTTCATAGGGACCCAACCACTTGTGGTCCATCTTCCCTCCAGCACATTTCTTACGTTTACAATCTTTCATCAGTACCAGTGATCCTGTACTGAATACTTGCGGATTTGAGTGCTTCGAGTCATATTGCTTCTTTTGTCTACTCTGAGCTTCCAAAATAAGCTTGTAGCATCATTTCATTGTACTTCAATACTTTGTCAAATTCTTTGTCATCAATGTGAGTATTATTCAAATTGCATGATAGTTTTAGGTCTACAGGTAGTACAGCACGACGACAGTACATAACTTGGAAAGGGGTGAACTTAGATGATTCATGCTTGCTAGTATTGTAGGAGAATGTGCAGCAATCTAAGTAATCCTCCCAATCCTCCTTTTTATCCTTCACAAAATTCACCAGCATGTTTTGTAGAGTCTGGTTAAATCTCTCTGTTAATTCGTTTGCCTACATATTGAACTTAGAAATTAAAGTACTATAATTTAGAGAGGTGAAGTGTTATTAGTGTCTCACTGTTCTAAAAGTCAACTAAAATATGCATGCAAGAATAGCAGTATAGCATAATCATCTAAGCAACCAATGTGAACATACATCTATTCATTTAAATGCACATGCATACAGTATTTTACACACCTTGTATAATGCATTACAAACATTCACAGCCTCCTTGGTCTTGCATGGTATTGCTTGTGCATATTTACTGAAATAGTCACATATAGATATTTCCTTGATGTGATGGATAATGCAAGGGACCAATGAAGTGGATCCCAATTTGATACCATGTTGACACAACAGGTACTGGGTGCAGTTCTGGTGTAAACTTGCTCATTTTCTGCCAACTCGTTGATATAAGTCACACTTTTCAACCTTAATTGGCAGAGATGAAAGTATTAATAACTAGTGAAGAAGTTAATTTGTTAAACATACCAATTTGCAGACATCATTGTACACTCCTGGCCAAATGAACCTCTCTGTAATTCGGCTAAGTGTTTTCTTACTACCCATGTGGCCTGACGTGCTGTCACTGTGGCAGGCAACAAGTATTCTCTGCTTTTCTTCAGTACGTGTTATGTACCTGACCTGCATGTTATTGCAATCATTTATGCGATAGCTACCATATCAACCTGTATTAGACCATGTGAAAGGTCAGCAAGAATCACACAAGCAATCATGCTCTTAGTATCGATGCGCATGCAGGGTAGCATACCAAGCTGTTGTTCTTCTTTTTGTACATCAATTCACCATTCTCAATGCTAAACCTCTGAGCTTTTCTACGTACGCTTCGTTTCCAATTCTTTGACGTATGACCAGTCAACGGGGACTCTTCCGTGATGAACGAGATACTGGTTTGCTTGGGAGAAGTGCTTGCTTCCAAAGAAACCTTCCAGAACGATATATCTTTTCTTGTACATACATGACTGCATCTTCAAGCAGCACTGCATCATTGCTTACATCGCCATCTGATTCTAATACATCCGATTCTTCCATTGTTTGCGCACTCTCTGGTCACGTACACTTTTACATCGTAACTGAGAACACGTGGTCGATTAACCCCAAAATAGAAATACTACTGATAATGGTAAGTTATATGCAGCAAACATTTTGATATAAAACTTTTGATATAAGCTAAATACAGGGGGGACCAACCATGGCAGAGGGGGACCATTTACAGCAGCATGATTTGGTCCGGGGGGACCACTCACGGCACCGCAGATGGTCCAGGGGACCACCTGCGGCGCGGACCATCTGCGGCGTGACAGTACTAGTAGTGCAATGCAAACATTAGATGATGACATTGCTGAAGTCGATCTGAGGAGTAGTGCAATGCAAACATTAGATGATGACATTGTTGAAGTCGATCTGAGGCGTGATGAGTTATGGGCAGTAGCACTGGGGTTAATACAGTAGCACTGGGGTTAATTCTTGGCAGTTGTTCCACCGTCAAGCTGCAGTGATGACCATAAGTGGTGTCCGTCTGATCTTGACAAGTCTGTTCTGTTGTTGTGTTGTATGAAGTGCATAGGCGGAAACACAAGATATTAAATCTGAAGTTACATGCATGTATACACTAACCTGCAATGGAGAGGTAGTATGCTTCGGATGTGCCCGAGCAAATATATATTCCTTCATCACTTCTTGTTGCGTTATACAAATTATGCAGACAAATATTGGATATATTGTGACATGTAACAAGTGGTGTTCTTGTAGCTGGAGGGTCACCACTGCTCCTTGCATTTGTGGCTTCAAATAACAGCGTTTGGGCTGTTGAGCAATTGAGGGTAACGCTGTCCCCCTCCAGTACAGTGATATTTATGGCAGTGTCTAGAAGAGTTGTGCCTCCTCAGTGACGACAATTATGAAGGGACATCCATCGTATCAACTGCTCTGTTACCAAATCACTGTATTGTGTTTAATGTTGCGCAAGCCAAGATCCACAGCATAGCTATTGTCGAGCGAGTTCACACCCACAGCGAGGTCATTTGCGCGCGCCCTTCCTCTCTTTCAGTCCCTCTCTCCCTCTCTCTTCCTCTACATTTCTCTGTAATCACTGGGCGTACCTCTGTATCATTGAAGAAATGCAATCTCTATGATGCAATCTTCGCTCCTCTGTATTCAATATGCAATACTTCCTGTGCCACTGGAGGTTGTCGAGACAGTCTAGAATAAAGTAATAGTAACTCATAGTAACACGCCTCTACGCGAAACAAATAACTCGCGCAAGAACAGCTGCAACAGAACACAACACTAACACGCAAACATCTGCGAGGAAAAAAGAAAAAAGAAAGAAAAAAAGGGAAAAAAAGAACGCTATTATTTGTGTGTTGCGCTGTCGACAGAACCCGCCTGCGGCAAACAACGGTGGTACGCTCTCATGCCACATGCGCTAATGATATATACACAACAAATACCTGAGTCTCGCGTTCACTACCATTAGCCATCCTTGTATGCAATGTATTTCAACAGACGAAAGCCTCCGAATCGGCTTCTCTGTGGCCATTTGTATCTTGACCCTCAATCTTCTCAACACTGCACCAAGAGCATGAATCAACTTATACTCATCTTTTAGCATTAATTTTTTGTTCTCTAATTATGTGTAAGACTTGCATTGTTACTACATGTGGTTCGAACTCAGTCTGTTGTTTCTTTGGTTATGGGCACATGCAAGCCTGAGTATCGCACACGATGGCCACACTGTTTACATCTGTTTTCTATTAGGTGTGCACAAAGGTTTTGTATTCTGGATCTGATCCAAACGATGTTCATTGAATAGGGCTTGGTCATGTTCTGATGAGCCACTATAGTTGGTATGTCCATGTTGCTCCCCACCTCCTCAGAAGTTAAGTAAAATGCTGGATCATATATGGCAGCTATCATGACTAATAAATGACTATGCCCAGCAATGCTTGAATGATCATGCCAAATTTTGAAGTGTCTTGTGCTCATGGTTTTCATCCAAGAGAGTTAGACAAGCACGTTTGCTTGTATTAGTAGTCATCCCAAAGCTAGATAGTTCCTCGTATTCATTAAAAGTCAACAGCCGATTTTGCATGAGGTAGGCAAGTATCTCTTGGCCGTTTAGAGACCTGACGACTTCAGGCGTATTATTGTTAATGCCTAATTTCACGCTAGAATATAATATATTAACACAGTTAAGACACCAGAGTTACCTAACCTTGCTTTTGTTGGATCTCCTTTATTCCGGTGAAAGTCAGACATCGTGTAGTAATACATGCATTCTGTGCGTACAGCCATTGAGGCTCTACATGTATCTAATTCTGACAGCAAGTCCCAGGCGCAGGCAATGCTGTCTGCATTCCTTGCCATGCCTGCTCTGTGAGATGAAGAGCCAAGATGCAGGTGTGCTATTAGGGTGACAAAGATCGAGTCCATAGTTGCCAAGTTCTGCATCATGAATAGTCATGCATAGGGTTTTCTCAGCCTCCTCATATATAGAATCACTCACTCGACACTTTCTCTCTGGGGATATTTTATCCAATAGGGTGGCCACATAATAATAGTTTATTAAAGCATTGTCTTCCCCATGAGCAGCATTAAATAGTCTGCTGCATGCATGTGAAATGTATTCATCAGTCTTTGCATCATTCTTTAGATACCTGTACATCTTTCCAAGAGTCCACATACACCTTCCTTCCAAAATTATTCTGTTGTTGTTGGTTACACGACGGCACATCTCTTTGGCCATAGTAACCCTGGTAATAACCTCATCTTGTTGATGTAGGTTGTGCATGACTCTAGTAAGAGAGCAATATTGAGTTCAGTGTTTTTCCTGAGTTTGGTTCCGTCAACAATCTTCTCAGCTTCATCACACTTGCCTTCTAAGTAGAGACGGCGATGATTGTTAAGTATTCATTAGAAACCAGCATTCCTTCTGGTTCAATGTTACGGGGTGGTCTTGTGATGCCGTTTGTAGAAGAGTCTAGCTTCTTGCTGCATTTCGTGGGAAGCTCTGACGAGATGCGTTTGTGCAATTTTTCATGCTTCGACACCGTCGTAGATGAGCTTTATACATTCAGCAAAAAAGTAATGAGCAGTTGGTCCTTTTGTTTCAATGATGCGTATAAGCCCCTACTTCATTCTGCAAAGATGCCTGCTTCATTTTTTTCACCAGTTTAGGTATCCCCTGACGTAAGTACTATATTATCTCTACTACACATTAAGGGTTAATGATCAATCATGTGTATTTTTCATCAATCACATGCAGCTATCAAAAATCGAGTGCCCTATTCTCAATCTCTAGTGACAGGCATCAATCAGTTTTTGCTGTGCATTATATTATCAACGTGCAATGCTTCTAACAGATTGCAATATGTTAGATTGCAAAGGGTTAGAGGGGGCGCTTGAAATTAGCTTTTTTTCTGGTCTGCAAATTTTACATGCTGCAAAGTGCATACATCAGTTTTTGCCGTGTATTATACTATCAACGTGCTGCAAAGTGCATACAGTATTGCTTATTACAAGCTCACTATCAACATAGTTGGGCAATGTGGCAAACGTATGCAACTTATCTTCTTGGCGTGCTAGTCGTGTGAGAATGATTCAGGCATGCATCTAACTAGTCATGGAATAGAATGATGTAATACACGACCGCATTAATTGATACGGGTGTGTACCAAATTTTTATGACACTTTTCCAGACTGTATAGGATTTTCAATTTATCATGATATTATAATTATTGTACAATAGCTAAATGGCTGTATTTCTATTATATTTTTTGACTGTAGCACGATAAGGCCACCTTGAACATACAAGAAGTATGCACAACATTAAAACAATTCTGCTTGGGTTTGTTTATAAAAGCCATAATTGCAGTAGTGGTGGGAAAAAATAGCACCACGCAGCAAGTAATATCTTGAATCTATATTATATAAAGTTTCAGATGAAAACAAGAGAACTTTCACGATCCGGATTTTCTATGGAATGTAAAAAACAATAGCAATAAAGGAAGCAGACCTAATGTGGGCAATGGCCACCAATCACACTGGAGTGCTTCTGGAATTCTCTACATCTCTTGGTCATCTTTCTCTTGTGGTCTGCAGAGGGGATCGTTCACTGCACTGTGAACCGCCCAGTTTTGTTTGTTTCCATGGTAAAGATTATCTAAATTTTGGCCAGGGTATGAGTAGTAATTGTAAAATAAGACACTGAAATATGCATTGTTTCTAGATTGTTCAAAGGCTTTATTGAGATGTAACCTGCCTTAATGCCCCTGAGTAGGAGTACGAGTGGGATCTTTCCTTCTGCGTAGGGACCTCATGTATGCATGCACGTATGCACATATAAGTGTATGTGTGTATCTGTATCTGCTGTATACAAAGTAATGCAATCTGGCCGGGATCAGCCTTGTGCAGGATTCTCTCCCTGTTGGCATCTGTGTCTTCAAGAAGGTGATTAAGGTGGCGATGGTGCATTTGAGATTGGTGAGGGTGGTGGTAGTGGTGGTGATTGTGTTGGTAATGTGGTGGTGGTAAAATGGTGGACACTTGTGGTAGTGCTCCTGAAGGTAGGATATGGCATAGTCTCCAGGATGGGCCTCGCTCTCACTTATCAGGTAACTTCCTGCCGACCCCACAGCTTCTAGCCTGCTCACTGCTACCTGCCGGCTAATCCTTCCGTGAAACCACAATTACAGACAGTGGTGCGGATAAATTGAGACTTGCATCCTTGTCCACTAACTTGTCGTGCATGTTGTGTGCATTACAGGGAAAATGGCGGTCTATTCAAATCGTAAAAGGAGTACAATACAGTTTACATAGCAGCGTAACAACAAAACTGTCCTTTCTCCTTTTCAATCTTGTATGAAGCCAAACAACACAGAATTTGAAATGAATCAGCATCCTTTGGACCGCGTTTTCATCTCTGAAGCAAGCATAGTCGGGGGGGGGGGGCAACCATACTCCCCCCGGAACCCAAAATTGATTTCTCATAAGGTGCCGATAGAGTCCAGTTAGTGTGATTATATCTCTCCAATGGCAGCTTGTAGATGCCATTGTCCCGAGTTACATGTGCTATTTTACAAACCCACAAGAGCAAAATTCAAAGCTTGTAGAGAATATAATCCACAATGAAATCTACATTCTTCATTTCAGGATAAAGCTGCAAAAAATTATCTTGTTACCATCCCCCGGAACCCGATTGTAAAAGACTTTGACTTCTCATAAGGTGCTGACAGAGTCCAGGTAGTGATTGCATCTCTCCAATGGTAGTTTGTAGATGCCATTGTCTTGAGTTCAGCCAATCGGGACAGAAGCATGGATTTGTTCGTTCTTGAGGTTAGTTCAGGCAGTGTTTTCATTGTCTGTTCCTTTGCTACCGCTTGTTAGGATTGCAATGCAACCTCTAACCTAAACCAGTGGTTCTATAATCCCATACCGGACAAAGATGAGTGACTCCTGTGAATCCAGTTTCCAACCTTCGCATAAACCCCTGATTTTGTTTCTGAATAAAACACTACAGTATTTGCGATTATACAGCAGTTCAAGCTGTGGTCTGTCACGCATGATTTGGTCCGCGTCTAATTTCGGTCCGGCAGGGCCAAATAATGCTGCCTAAAATTGTCCGCCCGGACAATTTTTGCTGCTCAATTTTGTCCCATGTGTCATTTTTGGTCCCATGTGACTTTTTTTGTTAAGAATTGAATAAAGGTGTTCAAAATATTGGAAGCAGGGACAGATGATGAGGGCGACACTCTTGAACTGGCCTACAGCTACAAGGTCAACGGAAAGTACCCCTCCAGGATGTGATTTCAACAAGAAGAGATCCATGAGACGAAAGGCGGAAAAGAGAATGGCGAAGCGTGCATGACGAAAAGAAAAATGAACAGAACGACTAAGGTGAGTGTGGCATGTTATTACGTGTTCTTTAGTAGCAAAAACGATTCGTATGAGAAAATTAACCAATTTTTGACTATGCAGATATGCATCGAATTCAATGTAGCGTAATAGGGTATAGGGTTATCTTGCAGCGTTATTCCCCCCCCCCCCCCCCCCCCCCGAACAAAACCATACCCAACCCGGAATATAACCATAACCCTAACCTAAAATTAATTTTTTAGGGCGGGGGGCCACGCTGCAAGAGAGCCGGGTATAGAGTTTTCGTCCTATTTCACCAGTCATCATATACTGTTTCTCCCGTCATTGTATACTGTTTCTCTTTTGCATTTTTACTTGAATAGGATGCATGACTGATTTCGGATGCTGGTGAGAAGCAGAGGATTTTACGTTCCTGCCATTGTGACCCAACTTCTGGCCATCTGGGAACCAAACGTACCATCAAAAGAATTAAAGAACGTGGAAGGGACTAATGGTTACAATTTGTTTCACACATTTACATGTAGCAACAAGTTTTTACAGGTGGAATCCTGTGAGGCATGCCAGAAAAATTCTTATAAATTTCTGGTTACTTCTACTGAACTCCATCCTGTTCCTGTTCATGCGACATGGTATCATATAGCCAGTGATAATATATTATCTCTGATATAGCTATTGATTTTATTGGGCCTATTTCACCAGTTTCAGTATCTGGAAACAGTATCTGGAAACAGGTTCGTTTATTATTTTAATTCATAATACATGTTTTACCACTGCATGTAGATAAGTTACACTTTTTATCAGTGAATCTGTAGGTACATCCTTACACTTAGCAACCACTTTTCAAAATGGGTTAAACCGGTTGCGGTTCCAACCAAAGAAGCCCATCAAGTAGCAAGCTCACTAAATACAATGTATGTATGCATATAATCAACTTTGCAACTTTTTTTATTTACTTTTTCATGTAGATTTTCATGTGCACGGAATTGCCTAGTATCTTGACGACAGACAACAGTTCTGAGTTCAAGAACAAACTGAATGATGCAATGATGAAACAGTTGGGGATTAGGCACTGTCTTATTACTCCTTACCACCCACAGGTATGCAACGTGAATAGTCTTTTTTGATTAGTCAAATGGTCTTGATGAGCAATACCATCAGACATTGCAGAGAATGCTTTTAAGGCAGTGATGGGACACAAGGATATGTGGGATCAATTCATCGTTTCATCAGTATTTGCATACAACACTTAAAATCAACTCATTACACTTCATTTGAAGTGATGTTTGGAAGAAGAACAAGGTTACCCATTGATGCAGACCTCGAATCGATTTGTGAACAGTTAAGTTTTTGCCAAAGCATTATTCTGTTCATTGATTTATATTTATTGTGCTCATATTAATTTTAGTTCAGCCGAGGAGCCTAACACAGCCAGCCACATGGAAGATGTGTCCATACTAAGACAAAGTATTTTGAAAAATGTGAAGCACAACATCCTTGTTGCACAGGTATAAAGTATTCATTTTACGCTGTGCCATCATGTTCTCTTTGCTCCTATAGATTAAGCAAAAGCAGCAATATGATGCAAAACATGCTAAAGCCTCAGTTTTTGAGATTGACACCAAGGTGGTTAAGAAAGATTTTCTTCGGAAAAAGGGAAGGGAGGGAAATTGGACTGCAAATGGGTTGGGCCATACATTATAACTGTCAAGCTTAGCAGAGGATTTTACTCCTTGCAATCCGTTGCAAACTCTTCCGACTGTGTAAAGAGTGTGAATGATACACACCTTAAGTCCTCGGAACGTCAATCATGTAATTCTCAACACTCATCTCTTCATCAGTCAAATCAGTCTTCACCTCACCAGTCAAATCACTCTTCACCTCACCACCTCACCAGTCAAATCAGTCTTCTCCTCATCAGTCAAATCAGTCTTCACCTCACCAGTCAAATCAGTCTTCACCTCACCAGTCAAATCAGTCTTCACCTCACCAGTCAAACTCACCAGTCAAATCAGTCTTCACCTCACCAGTCAAATCAGTCTTCACCTCACCAGTCAAACTCACCAGTCAAATCAGTCTTCACCTCACCAGTCAAATCAGTCTTCACCTCACCAGTCATGAGCAGAGAGAAGATGATGAAGCATTTGATGTACGTATGTCGAAAACTATATATGTAACTATTAAAACTGTACACAGGTACAGGAGGATGAGTATGCTTTGCGGAGCAAGGATGACAGTTGCTTTATACATGTCCTTATATTGTGAAGTTCAACTAGAAGAAATAATGGGAGGTGATTTTGTGGTAGTGAATGAATAACTGCTGCTTGTTCGCCGAATACAAAAATACATGTCTGGAACTTTACTGGAAAGATCTAGGCCTACGAGTGGGCACTTTATTCTCCTCATGAAGAAGAATCAATTTTTATAACCACTGTGCACGATCATTCTGAAGTGGGTAAAAAGATGTAAGAAGTTCAGAGGGCAAACAGTTTGTTTTCATGTTTTGCATGTGCTACTAGCTGTTTGAATACTATACATGCTGTTTTGTCAGTAACGTGTTGTGTTTTTATGTACATAAATTATGATCTCTGTTTCAAGTCAGTGAATGATACATTTAAATGCATGCATGCATAACTATTAAAGATACTATTATTGTTGCATGCATAACTATTAAAGATACTATTATTGCATCTCAATGACAAGGTACAACTGAATACATCGAATGGGATAAATGCACTATTATTATTATTATTATTAATTATTATTACATTTACAATATATAACAACAATAATACATTACACACAATGAAGTATATCAATAGTTTAAGACAGGACACATCTGGTGAGGATGGCTGTGGCGTTGGCTCTCACCAGGTGAAGGTTCAGCCTGCCATACTACTGACTTGGGCCTGCAAGTTAAGGTGGCAATCCGAGAGGCCAGCTGGGAGAAAGCTCCTGTGGCTTCCTTTCCCTAGTGCAGTAATAAACAAAAAAAACGTAACAAAAGGGAAACAGTTCAGTATTCCTGCAGCAGACATCTTAATCGGTTTCTGACTTGGTGCGAGAACCATGCACGTAAAACGGTCAAGGTTCAACCCTACCATGCATCAATCTATATAGTGTTTCAGTTTTGACAGCGGTCCGCCAGACAAAAACAGGCATAGTGGGACCAAATCAAGCGGCCTAAAGTTGTCCGGTGGACTATTTCACGCAGCTTGATTTTGTCCGCCGGACCATTTCAGGCTGCCTAAATTTGTCCGCCGGACCATTTCTGGGTAGGACAAAATTAGACGTGACAGGTCCCCCCAAAAATATGAACGTACAATTATATACACTAACAAACGTGCTGGTTGCATGTCAGAATAGGTATGGCTTGCTCACCAATCACGGCATGTTGGTTTCCACACCAGCCATGGGCATATAGACATCGCAGACTCTTGTTGGCCAGGAAGCTTGCTGGCATGTGCACCTGACCACAGTAGCTGTGGTCTTGATGGAAAAAATAGCTTGCATAATTCATACTTACAGTAAGCTACTTCCAATATGTTTACCAAGCTACGTAGAATCCTTCCCATCATACAGGTATCACAACCACGCGCACACACACACACACACACACAATTATGGAGTTACATGTCATTAGAGCACACAAGCATACAGTGAGTAGTGTCTGGATTAGTTTGAGGTTAGTGCCAGTGAGTATAGGATTAGTTGCAAAAGGCACCTACAATATAAAACAACAGATAAAACAACAGACTGACGATGTGCGACATGTACCATCCATTCTTTATTTTTTGACTCTACATCACAACAGACACCAAGAGGCAGAGGCTCCCTGAAAACATACTCATCCCTCCATCCTATATGACGACATATCTGTTTCTTGAACCAGATAGATGCAATGGGCGTACGCAGCCTTCAGGAAGGGGGAGCGAAACTGAGGCTCGATACGAAAACTGGCAAAGCATGCGCGCGCACTAATCGAAATAATATAGCCCGTGGATTTGCTCTCACCATGCAGCCATTGAAGGTCTGGGTGGATAGGCTGCTGGCCGGCCAGCTTTGAAAAGACCTGTCTTGCCTCAGAGCCCCATGCAGCAACCATACGTCTCCTCAAAGGGGATGCAAACCCATCTTTACACTCGTTGTCGTTACAGCAGTGTTTTCATGAGAAGGCTGCTGTCGTACTTGCTGTCGCCATTAAAATTGTTGAATTAGATGTGACAGACAGGTCAAGTCCTAGTAATATAATTATAGCAATAACCCAAACTTTAAATAACTACCATTCCAAACAATATGGCCGCCAATGTTTTGGTGTATTGTAGTTTTCTGATTTATAGTACTGGCAGTGGCATCACAACAATCGAGTCCCATACAGCGCGCTATGTACCACTACAAGCTTAATATAAAGCATTTGTTGCCATCGCACATTTGTTGCCATCGCACATTTGTTGCCATCGCACACCAAAAACGCGTTCGTGGATACCGTTTAGTATTTGACAAAACTTTGGATCGGCAACACACTCGCATTAGAAACTTGGTTCTTACATGCCAGTTATTTGGCTAAAGACAAACACGCTGTTTATTTAGACAGGTACCACCCTAGTTATGAAATTCCTAATATGTAGCTAATAAGTACAGGAGCCACACAATCTCAACAGAAAAAATTTCACAAACGCATCTCTCATTACCGATAGTTAGCGTATACGGTACGAACGGCGCTCGAAATTTATTGCCGAAGCGCCGTAAAAGCGCCGAGTGTTACATTAAAGCGCCGAGTTTAACTATTTGGAATATGGCGCCCTAAATTTTCAATGCGCTATAACTAATCCCCGGTTCATAGTTAGACCAAATAAAAAGCATATATGAAATCAGCACATCGTGGTCGATATGTTATTATTATTTTGTTTTGGAACATGGGATTTCCTACCTTAAAAGAACCGGGGGAAAAAAATATATTTACAGTAAAGAACACCAGCTGCAGAGGGTGAGAAATCAATATCTTTAGACAACATGCTAAAGTTGTGACCAATTACCTTCCACTCATCACTTGACTTGCCTCCTCCTTGTGATCGTAATGGAAAATGGACACATGGCATGGTGGGGGGGGGGGGGGGGGGGGGGGGGTGAGAAAAAGTGCAGCTGTCTCTCAGGTGAGCTGTAGAATGAGTGATGAATGATATCAATCCTATATTGAACCTGCTGACCAGGTTTGGATAATACATGTATCTTTAACATGTTATCTGGCTTATGTTTGCAATGTGCAAGTATTCTGTACATGTCTAATGAGATTAATTCGTTACTTAGACTCCCCAGATGCTCACTGCACACTATCAAATGTACCCATATTTTTCTCTCCAAAGGTGATACCATAAATCTATGCTTTATTAACACACACACACACACACACACACACACACACACACACACACACACACACACACACACACACACACACACACACACACACACACACACACACACACACAAAACACTGAACTGAACACACGCGCACACTCACACACGCGCGTAGTCTCGTACCTTTGAGGTGCACAAATGAGCGAGCCAGATAAATGATGGTTACTTGAAGGTGCTCCTTGCTGTAATACACGCACGTGTTGTCAACCACGTGTAGACTTATGACTGAGACTAACCTTTTTCGGGACAGGCCTTGTAGCTGTCGCGTACAGAGGCCTTCTTTTTGGAATTGGACTTGTAGCGCGCTCGTGCTTTAATTTTGTTTTGTCTTGCTTTTGGGGTATTTTGTTTGCTGCTTAGATCTCTTCCTTTTATCTTGATTACTATTTTAATAGAATACAGGAATACAAGATACAACAGAATGCACAAATAACAATGAATGCGCATTATTATTATTATTATTTTTTTTTTTTAATAACTTCACATTTATTACAAAGGGATACAGTCAACCCCGCGTAGACTTATGACTGGGACTAACCTTCTCCTCGGCCTTGTAGTTGTTGCTACAGAGGCCTTTTTCTTTTTAGGATCGGCCTTGTGGGCTTTAGCTTTGCATGTTCTCATCTTGCTTCTGGAGGTATTTGCTTCGTTTATTATGAACTTGCTATTAAATGCACAGCTCGCAGGTATTTAGTATACCCATACCGTATATGATACTTTTTCGTTGTAACATCTTTCTCAATTATGACCTTAAGGGGCACCGCGCCGGTAAATTCTGAAGAGATTGGTACTATTGCCGTTCTTTAAAACCCTTCGTAGCTCGAGTTATACCTTCCTAAGGAAGAAGAAGACGACGACGACGACGACCAACAATTTTTTTGGGCATGGGCACGAGAAACAGGTTCTTTGTTTGTCTAGAAGCGCTTAGTTTTATGAAATGAAACTAGCACCAAAACGTAGATCTTGATGTTGTCGTTCGATTGCTGCAAAGAGATAAGTGATCCGTTTCTCCGTTGTCCCTCCCGACGCGATTTAAAATTTTTAATGACTTCATCATTCCTCAATCAATCCTATATTGAACACACGGACCAGTGGGGAGTGAGGTACGAAGCATGGTTGTCGGCCATTTTACCACACAGTGCCCACAATTGCTCAATTGTGCCCATTATTGCCCAATTTTGCCCAATATTGCCCAATTTTGCCCAATATTGCCCGAAATTGCCCAGTGTCAACTCGGTCCCCCCCTTTTTTTGGGTCCGGGGGACCCAGTTGCCTAGGCATGTGAGTTCCCCCCCCCCCCCCCCCCCCCCCCCCCCCCGACCCAGTTGCCTAGGCAACTGGGTCCCCCCCAACATTTTGTGCCACCAGGCATCTGAGTCCGGGGCGTGGGGGGACCCACTTGCCTGGTACCTGATTATACTTATTGCGTGCGCATTATGCAGACAAAATGACGTGCAACTTCTTTAGCCTAACAGTAGTAGTGGGTGATATTAACCTAGCTTCTCTGAGAATTTAAATTGTTTTAGTGCTCGCTGGCGTAGATACTTAACTAAGGTCGGCTATAGTTATGGGTGCAACAGCCGCTTATGGCATCGAGTTTTATCCATGATGTAAAAGTTGATGCAGCGCTAATGTTCATGCAGTAAATGTGCCCATATTAGTATCTATGGTGTGCCATATATATTGGTTCATGGATTTCGTTAGCCTTGTCCTGTGTTTTGACATGGTTCGGAACTAACAACTAGTATTGCGTGAGCATTTACATGACACATACCGCGCCGAGGGTACGCTTTTTACAAAGGTCCTTTGTATGGAATACCGTTTGTGCCATAATTCGAAATCGCTAATGTTTTTAGCAAGTTGCATGTAACATTTCCGCACGACCCACGCTGGAAAGTTATGGCAAAAACGGCACGAGAGTTCCCAGACCACGCTAAAATTTATCAGTTCTCAGACCGCGCTCACTACCCCTTAACTTTTTCATTTAGCAAAAAGTGCAAAATTCATAGATATTTACTGTGCATGCATGTATCAGTGTACTGAGGCTTCCGCTGCACGTACGTGCAAGTCATTGTTGCATGCATGCATGGGTAAAATTTAGACACGCATGTACGTATTATGAGTGTAACATGGTGGATCGCCTATACCTTGCTCTGTGACAGACATAGTTACATACGGCACATTTTATTCCTGTCCCTTAGGTCCTCTCCGTACGGCCGGTACATACGAAAAGACTTTACGTCTAGTTTACTGATAATTGTATATGCCACATACACTACACCATACATGTGCCTATAGTAAGGTATTTTACACATTATCACAGTCCGGCATCTCCATGGTGCCTAGAACAGAAGCAGCATTACCTTGCTGGACTCCAACAGAGAGCCTGCATGTAATTACTTAGTATATATCTATAATAAACTACTGAAATCCTTGCCAATAAATGTTTCCCACAGCTAACTCCAGCTGGATGCATGTATGAGCAAGCATTCTCTACATGCATCTTGATGACGTAAGCCCGGATGTCTCATATGACCTATACAGTAATCTGATATATTAATAGGAAACTGACATGTGCATGAATTCACTAAATAGATGCCATTGTCGTCTCGGAACCGTATGACACATTGTTGTCAGTGTGGATCGCGGATCGTACGCGGATCACTGCATGAATACTAACCAGGGCTTATGAAGTTTGAAATAGAAATCCATCTGTCTGGTATGGTGACATTAAAATTTGAGCAAGCAAAATAATTATCTTAGATGATGAGGCAGATGGAGTGATCCGCATGCATCCTTTTTATTGTAGTATAACCAACAAAATATTATAATATGGCCATTATGTTTTATTCAACATAAGTAACTTTCAACCAGTGTGCTTGTATTTCATTTCAGCTGTCTACATGTATCAAATGTTCACATGCATTATAACAAATTCATTTATTAAGTCAAAGTAGAAATGTCATACCAGCTAGTGTTGTCGGTGGATCACGGATTGTAATGCATGTTACATAAACAATTCATTTTTTACCAATCATATAGCTAAGACTATTTTATTTCATATGTTTATAATGATATAATAAACATCAATACTACAATACATACATACACATGGAAATATATACACCTACAGATAAAATAGATTAAGATACGAGAGTCTGAACCATTATTGCTCTCACAATAGATCTGGTCAAGGTTAGATTAAGCCTGCTGTATATTTTGTACACACAGCTACTGTTTGATTTTGGAGACCCAATGGCAAGCTGGGTTGCTAGACGGGAAAATGTGTCCCCCTAGCCTCCTTCCCCCAATTCCCATAGGTCTTGACTGCCAGAGGGATGCACACCCATTCTAGCTCAATGCATTTGGGATCATTAGCCTTGTGCTTGCGGGTTTTGGCTGATAGAGCTGCAAAGCCTGATGTGATGTATGCTTGATTAAGTGAGGCAACAGAGAGGGGGGATGACACAGTGAAATCAAAGGCAGCAAATCTGCCAATAATCCAATCACGAACCAAAATATCAGCTGAGAACCAAGTTGTATCAAGTTGCTACCAACTTCAATGTGAACACCAAGATGGGCCTGGTGAAAGAAATCAACAAAGACATCTCAAAGTCGATTATGTCGTGTGACCACATCTCCTCCCTTCTTACATGTAACAGCATGGTGACCCAGGAGATCTAATGCTGTGTTAGGACAAAGAGGCCCTCTGGAAGTATCCAATCCCAACCACCACCTAATGCCTACACAGAACTCATGAGGGTCGAGATGTAGACCAAGCTCTACACTAGGCACTACTGAAAGCCAAGAGAGGGGCTGATGCTGAGAGAAGGTGGGCCATGTTTGCAGGAGATGAGGAATCTAAGAGAGCCCTAAACTGCTCAGTGTCAATTTTGAAAGACAGGACCTTTTGAGGTATGGGTGAGTCTACAGTAGATCCAATGAGAACAGTGTCTTGAGTAGACACTAGGCCATTGAAGGTCCTCATGGCATGCTTTAGATGTTGGCTATCTACATCTGCAAAACCCGAGGAGCTAATAGAAGCGATGTACACAGCACAGGCATGCAGAGCCAAAGAATGCAACCCCAAACCTCCATACCTCAGACCCAGCTGTGTTTGCTGCCAGGCATGCTCAGTGAGGTCCAAAACAGAACATGTGGCAAAACATTCCTTCACTGCCATGTCAAATATCTGCAAAGGGTCAGAGGATAAGCTGGGGGGAGTCGACCGAGCGATGTGAGCCAACCTACAAAAACTACCACACACACGAAGTAAGGTGAAAGCCACCTGGGGGTCAATGATGGCAACATCCTGAAGCCTGGACAGCAACTTCAAGGCCTCAACCCGCTTAGAGGCAATGAATATGGTGCAGTGGATATAGTCGCCTATAGGAGCACCAAGGATATTGAGGTCAGGAGTGTGGAAGCTTCCATTGAATCCGGAAACATTGTAGTGTCAGACCCACAGAACACCTCACATTTGGACAGATTGATGAAGATACCCAAAGAAGGACCCATGTTCTCAATAATGGTGAGGGCCTGGAGCAGTGATGACTTAGACCCAGCTAAAATCCCATCATCAAAGTACCATGCCTGATACAATAGGTTAAGACAGTCATCGTCAGCATCAATTGATGACACTATCCTGTGCAGCACTAAGGCAAAAAATAAGAGACCCAACGGATCGCCTTGCTGCACCCCTGATTCAGAAGTTAAAATGCCTAAAGGGTGAAACAAAAAAGGCTGGGAGTTGTAACACCACATTGCCCAGGGAAGAAGTTCTGGAAAGAAATTTGAACATTCTAAAAGGAGTGCTTCCCTGGAAATGAGGTTAATAGCATTCTTCATGTCAATCTTAATGACTGCAAAGTCATTGTCTAACCAGTGATCCTCAACACAGCATCTTAGTCCATGTACAATCTTTTCAGTCCCCAAGGCACGCCACTCCCAGTTGTAGAGTTGAAAGAAATCTGATGCCTTTTCCTTCACTAAAACACATAAACACTTCCCAGTAAGTCTTCTCAGGGTTTCTCCCACTGCGATTGGCCTGATTTCGAGGGGACTGTTGGGTTTAATGTTTTTCAATGCTGTCAAGTTGCCACCAGCAAGTTATCTAGACACTTCAGATGGGACCTAGCCTGATGCCAGGAGTTCTCTAGTTGTGCAACAGCACGTAGATAAAGTATCTGAAGTAGAGCTGGCCAGAACGATATCAATAATTTGTATTGCTGAATCGTGTTATCTGATATAGGTAGCGATTAAGGAGCCAATCTCCCTATGAAGCCCACTAATGGTAGACCAGAAGTTGGAAATCTGTGCAGAGGGGGGAGGGGGAGGGGGAGAATATGTTTAAGTTTATGATCAGGTCACTAATATACAGCTAGACTTCTGCTAGACCCGGCAGGCCAGCACCACTTTTCCATTTAACACCAACTTTTTTATACAGAGAGTTATGCATGTTATCCGTGTGCAAGCTCAGGATATGGAAGCTTAAGTTGCAGCTAGGCCAGCAGCCCACATCCAAGGCCATGGCATGGGGAGGATTGACCTTTTCTTCTTATTGTGAACTAGAAACAGGTTCTGAAGCCTATACCTCTCACCCATATATCTCTCTAAGGCCCTAAGCCAACCTACTTGCAATCTTATCCCTAGCCTCGTCCCCAGCCTAGTGCTTGGCCAACCACTTCGCAGAGCCAGGAAAAGTAGATGTTGCGGATTTAATTCAAGAGGCAAAAACGGAAAATTTTTCTTAGAAGCAATATGCATCTCATACTGCACACTTTAACAAACAGGACGATGCTTGCGGAGATACTACTAGTGAGCTCATCACATGTATTTGGTAAGTTTACCTCAGTCCAGGACAAGATCAATGCACTAAACACCAGAGTGAGGGTACTGCCGGGAAGAGCACGAAAAGCATGCAAAGGTTGAAAGTGTCTGAGACACTGGCAATGAAGTGCAGTACTGAAGAAAGGTTGAGGATAGGGTCCCCTCAGAACAATGAGTGCGGTTTATTCGAATAGTAAAAAAAAAAACACTAATGGAGCCTGGGGAAAAGAAGCCACTGCCATCATCTCCTCTGTAGCCTCTAGACTTGCCACCTCCATGTGTCGGCCAAAGTCCATCATACTTAATGAGATCTATGGCCGACTGAATCTCCACCTGGTCAGGGCTAATGCTACAGCTATCCTCTCAGGACCTCTGTAGCTAGGATAGCTCGTCTACCATAGAGCTGAACTTTGTATTGTATCAGTGTTGTTACTGTATATTCATGTTAATGATATTAATAACTTACACAATAATTTAAATGAATAAAAAATGAATTTTAGATCTCAAAATCGGTTTTTCCGAATACTTTTAAAAACAACAAAATTTTTTTGGACCCGAATAGGTTTTGTAGGTTTTAGCCGAATACCTTCAGGTTTTCTTACAGTGAATTTCAGAGTTATAGTAGCCTTATAGTAAATACCAGCATTGCTTATCATGTATATGTATAACAGAACCAAATGAAAAAAGGTATCATGCAACAAAATGTACCATTCATTATCACAACAGTAGAATTTTTTATTGTTTACTATTATATTTGATAAGTAAGTAACTCATCATCCAGGTATGCTCCTACTACAATATCCCAATAGGCTTACAACCGCCCTCATGCACGTTCAAAATAAATGTTGAGAAATGTATATTATTATGTTTTTTAATTACATGCAGGAACAGTGATCATATTGCTTACTTCAAGTCGTTGAGAAACGTGTCATTTAGTTGCAAGCACGATAGACGGATATGTTAATTCGCTTGGCAGCAACTGCTTTTCCTAAAAATATGGCTTGGAAACGATGCTAAGGAGGTGTTGAATCCTTTGCTTGCATAACACCTCTTAGCTTTCACAGTTGAGCATTGCACACATATGCATGAATGTATAGTATATCAGATGCTGCACAATGAGATGATTAGAACCTTTTTCGGAGCATGTAATTAGAGTGCCTAATGTAGAATGAAGTAGTTGGGTAACTTTAGATTACATTTATAAAACTCTCACGTTGCATAAATGGCCTTGCATAAGGAAATTTGATGTATATATAAGTGTCAGAGGAAATGGAAAAAGTCTGTGTTAGCTGCTGCGGTAATTGCAAAGTGCACATCAGCTACACCAATATACAAGATGATGATTATGTTACTTCAGTAAAATACTAAAACGAAATTATATTTTCTACATAATAATTTCAAGCCAGCAGAATCTTCATTCAGCCCACATAACCGAGCAAAATACAGTACAGAATGACAATACACTTGTGCAGACAGCGCACACATTGTCACTAAATCATCACTACATCATCACTACACATCACTACATCATCCGAGAAGGATCTAGGATGTACACTAATACAGCATCAATACCCCAGTTAGCTACATACAGACGGTCACCCCATGGATCCAGAGCAATGCCTCTTGGGTTGTTCAGGTTCTTCATGGCATGGATCTTGTTACCTTCCCAATCAAAAATGGAGATGGTATCGCCATCACCCTCACCAAGAAAGCTGTAACCATCATGATCAATGAATAATCCTTTGGGACCTTTTGATTCACCGCCGTACAATCTGATGTAGACACCTTCATTGGAGAACACTTTTACAACATTTGAACCATATGCTGCAACGTGAATGTTTCCCCTGGGGTCTAAAGCAAGGCCCCATGGATTTCTAAAGCAGTGGTGACTGTCACCGCTACCCTCTATGGTAGACAACCAATCACCATTATTGGTGAATATCTGAACCCGGTGGTTACCCCAGTCCGAAACAATCAATCGATTGTCTGCGGCATCACCAATGACTGAAACGGGACCGTCAAACTGCCCAGGACCCACTCCCTTCTGACCAAACTTGTTACGGAACTGTCCCGTCAAAGTTAGCTTCTGTATCCGGTGGTTGTGGCAGTCAGCGACATACATTTCATCTCCCTTGATCAAGATACTGAGGGGTCTATTAAACTCCCCATCACCAGTTCCAGCTCTGCCAATGACAGTATCCTTCCTCTGGCCTGCTTGGTTGAACACATAGATGCTGTTATCAGAGCTCCCGACATAGATGTCTCCACTATCGTGGATGGTAACGCATAATGGATCCCTGCATCCAATCATTTGATCGGCATTATGAAGGTGGAGGTAGACACATTGCTTCACATCGAGGTCATGAGGACTGTTCTGCACATGCTGACCGTTCATTGTTACGAGGAGCTGGTGAGGACCAATGGTCTGAGGGATGAGGGTGACAGTGTAAGAGCCATCTCCGCAGTCTTCCACCTTCCCACACACAGCTGCACAGCAAGGGTCATTGGATTTCAACTCAGCACGAACTTGTACGCCGCCATGTGAGTACCCCTCTCCGTTTGAGGTCTTACTCTGTACCTTAACAACAAAGCTGGAGCCCACCTTGGCTGCTGATGTGGACGTCCATGTGCTCGAAGGAGGAGAAAACTCTATAATGTGGCCGAATGTGGACAGTTCCTTTACCACATCATCTGTCCTAGTGCATGCAAATATATCACTGTGCTGGTTTGGAGCCACATCCATGGACTGAATACTTCTGAGAATGGACTGCAGTCCATTGGATATGATATGTCCCAGGGCCACCAACTCCTGCTCGCTGTGGGTTTGAATGACTTGGGTACCTACCTGAGCATAGCGGTCCAAGTCTTCAACCAACTTTTCAAACTTCTCCTTTTGGAGGGTCAGAGCTGTCGTCTTGGACAGTGAAATGGCCTCCAGCTCTAAGAGCAGTGCATATTTCCTTTCCTCTAACTTTACGTGGAGCAGTTGAAAGGTCTGGTTTATATCCATGAGAGCGTTCCCTTTCATGACCTCCACCTGTTCTATCAGCTTGGAATTTTCAAGGATAGTTTCCTTCAGCTTTGCCACTGTCTCTTGCGTCATTCCAAGCACGTTGTTGATATCACCCTGATAATCCTTGGCAACAGTGGACAGGTCATTCACAACATGGTCTTTGTGGGCAACTCTTTTGCAGTCTTTACAAACCAGCACTTCACAAGACTCGCAATGTAGGTCCAACTTATTGTCCTCGTGGTTAGGCTGAGTGCAGTAGTGTTGTCTTGGCTTCATGACAGCCTGAAGTTGTCTGGCTCCCTCCTGGTCCAGTCCAACCATAGTGTGCTTGAAAAGCTTTCGGCTGCGCTTGTGATGTTCATGGCAGAAAGTGCACATGAACTGACAGCATGTACAACAGAACACCTCTGCAGGACCATTGCGCCCATCGATACATTCGTCACAAAATATTTCACTACTGCTCGTAATCTTGGACACATACCCAGCTACTTCCACTTCAAATCCAAGATGGAGGTTACGAGGGAGACCACTGGCCCCTCCCACTGGGAGGCTCATGCTTTGTTCACAGGTGGGACACTTGAACACTTGTTGGGAATCGCCTTTCTCTATCGCAGAATGGAGACAGTCATGACAGAAGGAGTGCAGACATGGTAGAATTCTTGGATCGTGGTAATGTTGTGAACATATTCCACAGATGACGTGGGGAGAGGTTCCCATCACATCTACACTGTTGGTGGAAAGACTATGTCAATTCTAACTTTGGCAGAGTATTTTTCAGCTCTGGTAGAGTATGGTTTATATTAGATCATGCTACAATTGAAAACTTATAATTATATACCATGGAAAGGTATCTTTAAATGCAGAGGTTAGTGCGATTGATAGAAACGGTATTTTAACTTAAGTGTTATGAAATACACGTGTGGTTTGATTTGAAGCAGTGAACATATACTACACGTGGTAGGCGCATTTAAAGGGAGAATGAAGCCATATATACATGCAGGGGCTGATTCAGAGAAGGGGGGGTTTACAGGTCAGACCCAATACGAAAAGTGACGAGTGTGTGTGTGTGTTAGGTGGGGGGGGGGGGGGGAGAAGGGGGGCGTGCATGCTGTCCGCTTCGGGCCCAGTACGAAAAGTGTACCTTGCGGAAATGTGCGGGAGGAACCTTACATGAAAGGGGAGCCGGCCGGGGTCATGCATATGTAACATATATAAAGGTGGTACTGTAAAATAAAGGTGAAAGGGGGGGGTGTTCAATGCCCCCCCCCTACAACAAAAGTGCGGGGGCAGATGCCCCTGTGCTCCCTACGCCATTGCGTGGGACCAGGTACCAAACACGGCAACATATCCTCTTCCGTATAAAGTATTTACCTGCTACTGGTCTCCATGACTAAGCAAGTACGCGTTCGGTTGGTCAGTTGCTGAACCAATATGGTTGGACAATTATATTACGTCACGCAATGGTTGTAATTATTATGTAAAGGTTTAAAAAAACTACTACGCTATCATTAGCACCATAACTTGAGGGGATGAGGGGGTGGGAGGTGTAACTTGAGGGGATGAGGGGGTGGGAGGTGTAACTTGAGGGAATGAGGGGGTGGGAGGTGTAACTTGAGGGGATGAGGGGGTGAGTAGAATTGATTGTTTGTAAGGCATCAATAAAAGCTCGATCCTCCAAATATTCAAGGCAGGACACTGGGGGTCACCACAAACCTGGTGTGCATCATGTACATTTTAGCTACGTGTGTCACAACACTTGAAATGAAAAATGATTCTCTTTCTTCTTGTTGTTGTTGTTAAAAACAGACCTGTGCAGGATACATACGTGTGTATTCAGAGCCATCGTGGAGATCAATGAGAATAGCATATGTGAGAGGGAGGGGGTGTACTGTACAGTTGGGAGGGTGGAGGATGTGGAGGAGAGGGGAGTGTGGAGGGGTAGTTAGAGTCAGGAGGGGAGGGGGGGGAGATCACATAACAAAGGGATCAGAGATGTAGACGATCTATTCGCTGGGCTGGATCTGTAGCGTTATCTTCTGCTGGTTATCCAAACATTCACGTAGTTTGTTTTCGGCCATCGTCAGTCTCTGTTCCAGGATGGAGACAGTCTATGTGTGGGTACAATCGCATAACAATGAAATGGAGAATAAATAAGAGAGATTTTTCTATTTAACCCTTTGGCCTTACTAAACATGTAATACCTAACTTACTACAAACAAAACGTTAACTTATTATTCGGAATTTATATGGGACAGTATCCAGCAAAAATAACCCTTGTGGTACCTATTTTAAAAAACAAACGCAATGCTGTTGGCATCATCTCATGATGCAAAACCGAAACTAGAACCCAGATCATACAGGGTAAACCTCCCGATCTAGGACAAGACCCGACCGAGCTGGAATGGCTCTTGCATTGAACTGGATCAGGATAAAACTCAGCCGGCCAAAAAAGATCGCGAAGTATTTTAGACTTTGGAGAGTTGGCTTCACGCCTTGCCAAAAAAGAGATAGCATCACATGCTTCGACTCCCCAAAGTAACGCTCACATTTTAAATGTATGCTAATTAAAAATTCAGCGCTTTATATCTTTATAATGGATAGCCCAAGCCCAATCTTGAATGCATAATCCTTTCATAACGCTCTTTACAGTTCACAGAACAACTACCCACATGTGGTGATCTGATGCTGATACATGTATACGATACCTTCTACTGTAATGATATGTACTTTCTAACCTCAGTCAAGATGTCCAGTTGTGAAACAATGTGCTCCAGGGTGTTTGTAAGTTGCGGCGTCATCACCATCTCTCCCAGAGGCACAGTGGAGGACTTCTCTTGGTTGCTAGGGGAAACCTCTCTGCTGTGCAGGTGATCTGGGTCTGGGGACCGGTGGTCTGCAGAGTGAGCATGTCTGTGAAAGAGCTGCGGTCCCACATTCACCACTGAGGGAGAGATGAGGGTGTGGTCCTTTGGTGCCCTGTCCACATCCAACTGAGAGAGAGAGGGGGGGAGAGAGAGAGTGTGTGTGAGAGAGAGAGAGAGAGAGAGAGAGAGAGAGAGAGAGGGGGGGGGGGGGAGGGAGAGTATTAGTACAAATATCTTGAACAATTATCGTAATTCAGTGGTTTAGGTGTTGCATGTTATTCTACAGTGGTTGGCATTCATAGTGTCAGGTGCCCAGACCTTCATTTTTTGAAGTACATATAGCAGATTTACAAAATCCATAAGAACTTTCAAATACAGCTTCATTGCATACCTACTCAACACACACATACATACACATACACACATGCACGCACACATACATGTACCAACACATACATTCATTTTTTAAGGATAGCTGGCACATTATGATGTGTTTGGTCTACAGTGGACATTCAGTGTTAGTTATTGCTGCACATGCCACTGTCACTCCTCCCACACCACTCCAAATGCACCACTCCCTCCCAATGTCACTCCTCCCTCCCATACCACTTCCTCCCAATCCCTCCCAATGTCACTCCTCCCTCCCACACCACTTCCTCCCAATGTCCCCAACCTCATGTGGTGTCTCCATAGGCCCAGAAGGTTCACAGTGATGTGCTGGGGCTGACCTCTTCCTCTGACCTTTTAATACTAGAGGGATGGGGAGGAGTGAGGAAGGAATGGGGAGGAGTGAGGTGAGAAGAGGGGGGGGTACTAGAGGACCTGATATACACTGTACATTAGGAGGGGCAATGTAAGGGGATGGTGGGAAGTGGGAAGAGCAATGTCTCTTACCTTCCTGATAGTTGACAGTATCAAAGTTTGTTTTCCATACCAGTACCTACAAGACGAAAACTATATATGATGTCATTGTGCTAAAGTAGCCCCACCCCCTCTGTAACACCTGCTCATCCGCTCCACCAGAGGCAAAGAACTCCCCGCTTGGAGAAAAGGTCGCATCCAAAACAGGTCCCTTCAATTGGTTGTGTGTGTGTATGAATGTGTGTGTATGTGTGCGTGTGTATGTGTGTGTATGTGTATGTGCGTGTATGCGTATGTATGTATGCATGTATGTATGTATGTATGTATGTATGTATGTATGTATGTATGTATGTATTTACGTATGTGTGTGTGTGTATGTATGTATGTATGTATGTATGTATGTATGTATGTGTGTGTGTATGTATGTACGTATGTATGTATGTATGTATGTATGTATGTATGTATGTATGCATGTATGTATGTATGTATGTGTGTGTGTATGTACGTACGTATGTATGTATGTATGTATGTGTGTATGTATGTATGTATGTATGTATGTATGTATGTATGTATGTATGTATGTATGTATGCATGCATGTATGTATGTATGTATGTATGTATGTATGTATGTATGTATGTATGTATGTATGTATGTATGTATGTGTGTATGTGTGTACATGTAGAGGTAATGCATACACAGGTATTGAAAGATAGGAGAAGCATGCTTGCCATGTGTGTGTATGGGACAACGTCCAGCATAATACATGTAATATGCACATTGTAACGTATGGCTAATTACAAATTCAGTACCTAGTAACTTCATGAGGGATTAGTTTAGGATGTGTATAACGATCGTTTGACCTCTCTGCAGTGTTCACAGAGATCAGAAAACTTGAAAACGTACCGAGGAAGGTGATTTTTGCTGGATCCTGTCTCACATGTTGTAGGTACAATGCTAGCAATGGAATGTCCCACATGTTGTGGGTACAATGCTAGCTATGGATGTTCCACATGCTGTGGGTACAATGCTAGCTATGGATGTCCCACATGTTGTGGGTACAATGCTAGCTATGGATGTTCCACATGCTGTGGGTACAATGCTAGCTATGGATGTCCCACATGTTGTGGGTACAATGCTAGCTATGGATGTCCCACATGTTGTAGGTACAATGCTAGCAATGGATGTCCCACATGTTGTGGGTACAATGCTAGCATGGATGTACGCACACGTTAACACTCGGGCAAAGTGTGCGTGCAGTGACTAAAAGGTATCGCTAAGCAACACACGATAAAGATGGCGGCTCACCTTGTGCCCATGCAGTGTGTAGAATGGTCTTCCCTCGATGAGGTCAAATATCTGAACAAGACAGAAACAAAGTTCCTTCACAATGGGAGGGGGGAGATGAGAGGGAGAGGGAGGGGAGATGGGAAGGAGAGGGAGGGTAGATGGGAGGGGGAGGGAGGGGAGATGGGAGGGGGAGGGAGGGGAGATGGGAAGGGAGGAGAGATGGGAGGGGGAGGGAGGGGAGATGGGAGGGGGAGGGAGGGAGATGGGAGGGGGAGGGAGGGGAGATGGGAGGGGGAGGGAGGGGAGATGGGAGGGGGAGGGAGGGGAGATGGGAGGGGGAGGGAGGGGAGATGGGAGGGGGAGGGAGGGGAGATGGGAGGGGGAGGGAGGGGAGATGGGAGGGGGAGGGAGGGGAGATGGGAGGGGGAGGGAGGGGAGATGGGAGGGGGAGGGAGGGGAGATGGGAGGGGAGGGAGGAGAGATGGGAGGGGGAGGGAGGGGAGATGGGAGGGGGAGGGAGGGGAGATGGGAGGGGAGGGAGGAGAGATGGGAGGGGGAGGGAGGGGAGATGGGAGGGGACGGAGGGGGAGGGGTGAGATGGGAGGGGGAGGTAGGAAGGGAGAGGCACCTTCAAGGAGTTGTCTGAGGAGGCACTGAGGAGATAGTTCCCAGAGGGATGGAAGGCCACACTGTTCACTGCTCCAGTGTGGGCTAATAGAGGAAGCAACAGTTTCAGACATTTTAAATGGCCTGTTGCCATGGTTATATCAAATGCAGCTGTGCATACATTGATAGTGCTGAATCAGCTTGTTCACCCGCAGGTCCCAGACCTGTGCATTGGAGGAAAGGAGAGAGATGGGGTGGGGAGGAGAGAAAAAGAGAAAACAGCTGCTTTTTTAATAGTCAGGCAGTTTCTAATTATGAACTATGGTGTGTGCAATGTGTGTTATGTGCACGTGTGTGTTGTGTGCACGTGTGTTGTGTGCGCATGTGTGTTGTGTGCACATGTGTGTTGTGTGTGCATGTGTGTTATGTGCATGTGTTGTGTGCACATGTGTGTTGTGTGCGTGTGTACATGTGCGTGTGTGCATGAGTGAGTACATGTACATGTGTGAGTACATGTGTGTTGTGTGCACGTGGGTCATTCCACATCGATTGGGCCCCTTTTTTTTACACAATATGAGTTACTATAAATATCCAAATCTCCTTATAGGTATGAACACTTTCACTTTATATATGTATACCACAAACCTCTTCGTTATTAAAATATCAAGCACTGAATATTTAATTGCCATAATGACCTTTCATACTTTGCATTGATTTACCTACTTCCTTGTAGGAATATATATCATTTTTGAATTAACTATAGACAGGCATCACACTGAACTGTTTGACAAACTTAAAATTATTCACAGATGTTGACAGGGTTGGCCATTATCACTAAGTATTGGTGAAATTTCTATGTTTTGTGAAGTTCATTATTTCAAACTGACACCAAAACGGAAGGGTTGCTAGTTTGTATCAGGATCACCTTTGTTACCAAATCTGGTTTTGGGCCAATGAAGGGTGTGGCCATTACACCTTGCTGAACTCCTGACTTCATCTGTTCATCACAACAGTGTTGGTTTTAAAATATTCATAGTTGACCAGAAAGTTTACTTAATGAAACAGCACTAAAATAAATACAACATGGACAATGTACACAGTCTATTGTCTTTCTGCTAGCAACCTTGTTGCTTCCAGGATTTCTTTCTTTGTTAACGTGTATGTGCGACCAGTGGCTGTAACGGGGTTTACTTTGCTTAGTATGTCAGAAGGGTCAACATCCATGATGTCATGTGGGGATGGGTAGATAAATGAAGGTGATGGGATACATGGGTGCAGAAACATCACTGTTACAGTCTGTTCCAAGTGATCCACTGATTTTGCATAGCCTAGCCAACATGACCCATTGTAATTCACGGTTACATAGCCTGTAATGGCTGTTATCTGAATGTGGTTTGCATGATGTTTGGAGGTAGTCTTCTCACGTCTGGAATTACTGCTGGTGGAAAATGAACTGACTTCCATTATATCAGCAGATATTGGTTTTGCACAATGGATTTGGTGTGTGCCAGGAATTGTCCTGCTATGCTTAAGCCTCTCCTGCAGATTCTGAGCTTCGTACTCGTATTCTGCACAGGTGGCAAAGGCAAAGTGCATTCCTTTGATCTCCTCGACTGCAAACTTGTACAAGTCATGGGGAGTGAGTATATGGCCACTGTATATACGCTGAAGACTGGCTTTGGTTGCAAGTCTCTTAAGTGTTCCTCCTGCTCCATCTCCAGCTGATTTCCCATGCGATGTGGCAAAGAAATGCCACTCAGCTTGCACACCAAAATCAGCAAAGTGATTACATAGATTCAGAAAATTCTTCCGGTTCTTATATTGTGCAGCACATCCGTCTGACATGTAGCAGATTCTTTTTGGCTTCTCCCCACTGTGCATAGTCAAAAATTCAATCAGCTTTCTCTGGAAGAGATGGACTGCAATGGTATCGTGCTCCCTACTTTCTGCAATGACAATGAAACAGAGGTTGGATAGTTTACCACTGTCCATATAGTAGCACACGAAGGGATGTATTGTTGCTTGGTTGTTATTCCAGTGGAAACTTTGTACTTCATCTTGAACAATAAAGCTGAAGTTTTCCGAGAAATCAGCAATCACAAGGTATTCGCCTGGTTTAAGGCTCTGTTTGGTGTCTTTCATGAACTTAGCTTGGGTTTTTGCTATAAAGTCATGGTATTTTAGCTTTTTCAGCATACCTACAAAGAGATCTAAAAACTCATCAACGGGCACAATTCTGGTCTCAAGGGTTGCGCGATCTGTAGAGGTCCACTGGCGAAACTCAACTGTGTCTATGAGTTCGGCATCCATTATACCCTGCAGCCTTTCTTTGAATGCATCTGCATTAGGGCACTCACTGCACTCCCCGAGATAGCACTCAATCCTTGGAGGATTGCACTGAATTGCTGCCAGGCAGTGGCCATAGTGCTTCAACTCCCCTCCTGTTAGAGCCTCTAACTTGCTTCCGGCTAGCATCAGTTTGGTATTCTGATGTAGTGTACATACACACACAGAGTGGGTTCCAGCAGCTCCTGCCAGGATACATTCCTTTGGCCGTAACTCTGCAAACTTGGAAAAGCCGATTTTTACTTCAGGATTGTGCATCTTGAACTGTTCATACGCTTCCTTCAAGTTACATAGCAGTAATCGTTTTTGGTGGGACACTCTTTTTCCATCAGCTGTTACCACAGAAACAGTATCCTTTTTACCTGGCATCATACGACTTATTTCGTCACTCCTATAGAAGCTTGTTACTTGTTCCTCCGTGCTCCTTGAAAGTGACTTACCTGCCTTTGGGTTTGGGCTTGACAAAACACCTTTTTCTTGAACAAGTTTCTTTGCCTGTTTCGCCATATACTTGGTCACCCCAAACACCTGCATAGTTTTTTTTAATGACCAACTTTTTGGCAAAACGGTTAGGATTCGCAACTTCTCGCTACGTTTCACTGAAGAATTGAATTTCTCTTTCAACTGCATGATGATCTCGCTCTCATCACTTTGCTGCGATTCCATGTCAACCTCATTGCTACTGGAAGAGTGTAATGTGCCTTCCTCATCTTCTTGCCAGTCAGAGTCATGACTACCTGAAGGTTCAATTTCTGGTGAACTTGCCTGCAGATTTTCACTCTCAATGATGTCTGGTGAACTTGCCTGCAGATTTTCACTCTCAATGTTAACAGATTCAGCTGTACTTGCACCAGCAGTATCATCCAATAAAGTGGCAGCACTTGACTGACAATAAAGCTGTTTTCGGCATCCAGTACAAAGGCGATTGATGCTTGTCAGGCATTCACAGGATGTTCCTTCTTTTACGTTTGGGGTGGCGCTTGAGTGGATCACAGCAATATGCATCAGGAAAGGACATTGTTTTAGCAGTTGAACGACAGCAAATCTTCAACGCAGCGACTATTTCAACACAGCAATAGGCCGTACTATTTATAATAATAGTATGCGCAATTATAGCGCATTAGATCACAAAGGAGCTGCATGGATAACAATCCTCTGGATGCGTCAATGTTAGTTCATTAGCACAATCTTACAATAAGAGCGGCTACATTGTCCAAATGACAAAGACGCTTTGTTATCCCGATCATGCCCGAAAATTTACACACATCCATACAGGATTGTTATCCAGACAGCCCTATTGTGAACAATGCGCTAACGCTAAGAATCCACGCACTATCGCTTCAGACAATGGTCTGCGTACATTGCCCAGGTTGTGTTTATTCTATGCTGTTTGAATGCTTGCATAGGATGTTTCATTAAGTAAACTTTCTGGTCAACTATGAATATTTTAAAACCAACACTGTTGTGATGAACAGATGAAGTCAGGAGTTCAGCAAGGTGTAATGGCCACACCCTTCATTGGCCCAAAACCAGATTTGGTAACAAAGGTGATCCTGATACAAACTAGCAACCCTTCCGTTTTGGTGTCAGTTTGAAATAATGAACTTCACAAAACATAGAAATTTCACCAATACTTAGTGATAATGGCCAACCCTGTCAACATCTGTGAATAATTTTAAGTTTGTCAAACAGTTCAGTGTGATGCCTGTCTATAGTTAATTCAAAAATGATATATATTCCTACAAGGAAGTAGGTAAATCAATGCAAAGTATGAAAGGTCATTATGGCAATTAAATATTCAGTGCTTGATATTTTAATAACGAAGAGGTTTGTGGTATACATATATAAAGTGAAAGTGTTCATACCTATAAGGAGAATTGGATATATATAGTAACTCATATTGTGTAAAAAAAGGGGCCCAATCGATGTGGAATGACCCACGTGTGTTGTGTGTGCAATGTGTGCTGTGTGCACATGTGTGTTGTGTGCGTGTGTACATGTGTGTGTGTGCATGAGTGAGTACATGTGTGAGTACATGTGTGTAAGTGTACATGTGTGTACATGTGTGTTGTGTGCACATGTGTGCAATGTGTGTGAGTGTGCATGTGTGCAAAGCATACCTTCACAATGTTGTCAGTAGTACCCGCTGCAAAACAGTTTCCATCAGGATGGAATGCCACAGAATTTACAAACCTGTAAGTTACAGAGCGTAGACAATATTTTCTTTACACATGCACCACGTGCACCGCATACATTCATAGCTCCACCCACCTCCCTTCCTCACCCTTCAAACGTGTGCTTAGCAACCCGGAAGCTCCACCCATGCATCCCTTTCTTTCAATACCCTCCAAACTTGTGCTTAGCAACACAAAAGCTCCACCCACTACACACACCCCCCCCCCTCCCCCCCACCATTACTCACCCTCCATACTCGTGGAAGGTGTGTATGGACTCTCTGGTGGTTCTGTCCCAGAGACGTATCGTCTTGTCGTCGCTGGCAGACAGGATGAGCCTCCCGTCGGGGGAGAACCTGGCACTACGCACCCAGTTACTGTGGGCACACAGCGAGAACTGAAACTTTTGGCGATGGACAGTCCACACCTGGGGGTGGGGGGGGGGCAATATGCAACAAGAAAGCGAGGGAGAAAGAAATAAATGTTTTTACCGTGCAGCCCTGTGATACCAAAATCAATTGAAAGTCTCTCCCCCCCCCACCCCCCCCCCCCCCCCCCCCCCCATCCTGCCCCCCTGCCCCTCCAACCCGGAAAAAAAAGAATTGTCACTAGTTGCATTGTGTATAATAATAAAAACTGTTCTCATAAAAAATGATAACTTTAAAGTGTGCCACTTTGCTAAAATCCATAACCTCTAAATGAGCAGCTGCACAAATACATGTTGTGTATCTGCATAGGCCACAAATTAGATACAGTATTAGAAACCAAAAGTTAGCACCTTCATGGTTACACTAGCACCTTCATGGTTACACTAGCACCTTCATGGTTACACTAGCACCTTCATGGTTACACTAGCACCCTTAGGACTATACTAGCACCATTAGGACTACAGTAGCACCCTTAGGACTACAGTAGCACCCTTAGGACTACAGTATCACCCTTAGGACTACATGTATATTAGCACCATTAGGACTACAGTAGCACCCTTAGGACTACAGTAGCACCCTTAGGACTACAGTGGCACCCTTAGGACTACAGTAGCACCCTTAGGACTACAGTATCACCCTTAGGACTATATTAGCACCATTAGGACTATATTAGCACCATTAGGACTACAGTAGCACCCTTAGGACTACAGTAGCACCCTTAGGACTACAGTATCACCCTTAGGACTATATTAGCACCATTAGGACTACAGTAGCACCCTTAGGACTACAGTAGCACCCTTAGGACTACAGTGGCACCCTTAGGACTACAGTAGCACCCTTAGGACTACAGTATCACCCTTAGGACTATATTAGCACCATTAGGACTATATTAGCACCATTAGGACTACAGTAGCACCCTTAGGACTACAGTAGCACCCTTAGGACTACAGTATCACCCTTAGGACTATATTAGCACCATTAGGACTACAGTAGCACCCTTAGGACTACAGTAGCACCCTTAGGACTACAGTAGCACCCTTAGGACTGCAGTAGCACCTCCATGCGTACAACTAGCACCAGTTCAGAACCTTGATTGTCTTGTCATCTGATGCAGTGAGCAGTGACTGTCCATCACTGGCAAAATCCACACATCTCACAGCTGCTGTGTGAGCTTTGAAGACAGTCGATTCTCCTTTACTACAAATGGAGAGAGAAAAAGAGAGAGCAAGAGAGAGAGAGAGAGGGAGAGAGAGAGAGAGAGAGAGAGAGAGAGAGAGAGAGAGAGAGAGAGAGAGAGAGAGAGAGAGAGAGAGAGAGAGAGAGAGAGAGAGAGAGAGAGAGAGAGAGAGAGAGAGAGAGAGAGAGAGAGAGAGATTGAGGAGAATAGAGGTAGGAACGGGAAGGTAGTAGTCTTGTCTACTCAAGCACAGCACACCCTGCACTGGCCCTCACACTGAAGGGATCCACAGGCGTACTGTCTTGTCACGAGAAGCTGATGCCACAAGGCTTCCAGAAGGAGAGAAAGCCACAGATAGTATGGCATCCTAAGGGAGGTGTGGTGGACGTAAGGAGGCGAGCGGAAAAAAAGAGTGGGGAATGAAGGAGGTGTGGAAGATACAAGGGCGGGGGGGGGAAGGGTTTGAAAGCACAAACAACCAGTCCCCAGTCCTCACCTTGTGACCAACAAACCTGTAAGCTCTTGCTTGTGGCTTAAAGTGCCATACCATCAGGCAGGAGTCCATGGAGCCGGTGGCTGCGGGAGAGCACACGTTTATACACCCCCCAGCTGCTTGACCAGTACCCGCGGTAGGAGAACACTCATTATCAATAGCAGTGTCAGAACTAACCTAGCTGCTTCATATTGGGACTAAAGGAAACGCTCGTGACGGCATCTCTGTGTCCCTTGAAGTGCCTCTCGAGTGTCGGGTCCTCCTGGAGAATACAACCAAGTGCCAATGTAAATTATCCTAATCAACGCACACCCAGTTTTCCTCAGGGGACCTGCGCACACATTCATCCCCGCTGCAAGCACTGATGGCGGCAACGTACCAAGTTAGACATGCTGGCGCACTCTCCGGCTCAAGCATGGGAGGGGACTATCGAAAGCAACAACTTCAAATTTACCGCGCGAAGTAATATTTACGTTCGCCTAAATAAACAGCTTAAAACGTTTATACTAGTCTGGGGACCAGACTGATAATCGAAGGGCCGTCGGACCATTACGGTGGCCCTGGAGGTCGCGCGACGCACGACGCGCGGTTTTTGCGATTGAACAATGTAGCAACGGTCCGATTCTGCGATCAAGCAACGACCCGATTCCGCTATCTAACAACGGTCAATTTTTGAGATCTAACAACGGTCAATTATTGGGATCTAACAACGGTCTATAATTTTTGGAACCTAACAACGGTCTATTTTTGAGATCGTACAGCGGTCCATTTCTCCGGCCAAACGTACTATGGTATCGGAAGTTTCGTTAGAAACTTCCATATAGGATTTGACCCCGACTATGAAGTCATTAAAAAAACGCGACCCGTCTGTAACAACACTCCCGACGATCGGATCGTGTAGCTTGTTTTAGCAATCGATCTAGAAGTCAAAAATGAGTAATTTCGTTTTTGTTTCATGTCGCTGAACCGCGTGGTTGTTGAGAACATAGATTGAAGACCTTACGTTCCGTAAGGTCTTCAATCTATGTTGAGAACAAGAGTGTACTGCCCGTCCTCGTACCCAGTCTCGGAACAAGGGGCGGGTCGTCTTCTTATTCTTCTTCTCCTTCTTGGCAACGCATAACTCAGGACAGGAACATTTCTAAGCGATGAAAATTTCACCAATAGCTTCAGAATCGGCTGGAGGACTCGCTTTTATATAATATAATACTTTGATAAACAATCGACTATCAGCCTCCTATGTCTTGTTAGTCTCGTACCCAGACCGTCTATGACGTAAGCGATTATCGCTGTAACAGTATCTGGGTACGAGACTAATGTCTTGTATAATTAAATGGGTATGAAAAAAAATAAAGAAAACAAGTAAATAAAAACATTCTCTACGAGAAAGTTGGTGGGATATAGGATTTGATTATGACATTGGTGGTGTAAAAAGCAAGGAAACAAGGTCTTATCAGAAGGGAAAATGTCATAGTCCTATATTTAGCACACAAACAACACATGCCCTAGAAATGTGCTAAATATAGGACTATGACATTTTCCCTTCTGATAAGACCTTGTTTCCTTGCTTTTTACACCACCAATGTCATAATCAAATCCTATATCCCACCAACTTTCTCGTAGAGAATGTTTTTATTTACTTGTAATAATTACACAAGTAAATAAAAACATTCTCTAACGAGAGAGTTGTTGGTATATAGGATTGACCAATGGTGGTGTAAAAAGCACGGAAACAAGAGTGACAGAAATTTTACTCGAAAATTGAAATTGGCCTATATTTAGCACATTACTCAGGCATGCGCTGTTATTTTGTGAGCGTGCTAAATATAGGCCAATTTCAATTTTCGAGTAAAATTTCTGTCACTCTTGTTTCCGTGCTTTTTACACCACCATTGGTCAATCCTATATACCAACAACTCTCTCGTTAGAGAATGTTTTTATTTACTTGTTTCATAGGTTTTTTTTCACCGTAGGCAATTAGATCAAATTGTTGCAAGTCCCAGGTCACTTCGGCTCTCTATGGCAGGTTAAACCTGGTCCTAGTTAGAGCGAATGCCAGAGCTCTGCTGTCCCGTTCAATGGCACCTTCTCCGTTCCAGTGTATTGTTTTTTGTTTAGTAAAATTGCGTAGCTTAAAACTGTAAATATTGTATATGTAGTATCATTTTCAATTAATAACTTTAATAATAATAATTATAATTATATGAATTTGTAGTATTAATTATCCCGCGCCCTCGTCTCCTGCGGGGACGTCCTCCTCCTCGGCCTCCCCGCCATGCTGCGTTCTGCCAGGGTGGCAGTGGCCATGCAGGCCAGGGAGGGAGCACAGGCGGCGGTGGTAGTGGGGGCAGCGCTGGTGGTGCCGGCGGGGGTAGCGCTGGTGGTGCCGGGGGGGGGGGCAGCGCTGGTGGTGCCGGCGGGGGTAGCGCTGCTGCTGGTGGTGGTAGGAGTGGCGGGGTGAAGGGGAGGAGTCGGAGGATGTATGTCATCCTCTTCCTCCTCCGACCCCTCTTGATAAAAAAAACCAGTTAGGTCTTCAGCTGCCATCTACATGTACGTGACAGAGACAGAGAGTATGATTTTAAATTTTTTTACCTAATTCTTTTTTCAAGCAAGTTTACACGTGAATCCACATAGAGTATATTATTAAATTCTTACCTCTTTTTTCAAAGTGCACTATAATTCAGCGGGTGCATGACTGACTTTTATACCTGCAAAGCCTTAACACGTGTGCAGACTGTGCTATAATTCTATTGGTCCAATTCCATCATATTAACGGCATGTGCTAAAATTTTATTGGTCAAATTTGACAATGCTCCAATCTAAACATGGAGGTGTAGCCTACATGAAGTAAAGCTGGATAGTGTGGGAACCCAGGAAGTGAACTACATGACTGCATGTAGATCTGGGATAACATGGCACCACGTAGATTGATAAGGATATGTTTTCAGGTGAGTGTGGACAAGGTCTGCAGCGTTATGAGTGTGGGCAGAATGTCTGATTTTACATAAATGTGAGAGTAGAAGTACCTTATGGTGGCAGATCTAGTAACAACCTTTTGAGCTAGCAATGGATGAGACTTACAAAAGGCATCATTTACTTCACTTAGAAGCTCACTATCCCTAAGAATAGCTTTTTCAAGACCACCATTATACTCCATTAGTGCATGAGATTTGGGTTCATACAAGGAGTAGCTATATGGGAGCAGGATATGGTTGCAGTTATTGTCATTTCACCTATAGTTCTCAGCCCTTGCAAATGCAATTATATTCATACAGTTGCAACACATGTACATGGCTAGACAGATAAGGAAGCCTTCAATTGCAAATAAGGAAGCCTTTTTATACATCAGATTAGTAAAACAATAGACACTATTACTGTACACACAGTTGAGTCACCATGCATGCTTTACATTTGAAGTGAATGGTTTTGTGCAGATCCGTGCTGTACATCGTCGGGCGGGCCCTACTACCGCGTTTGGTCAGGTAGAAGGGTGACAAGCCCGACCAACACCGCCAGACTATGCTCTACAAATGTTGCATGCACAGCTTTTTAATGTTAATACAACATGCCATAACATACCTTTGGGTGGTAGTGGTAGTGCTGTGACCCCTGCGGTACCGCGTCCTCTCGGAAGCACATTTAGCCAATCGGACAGCGGGGTCATTCCAATACCGACTCCTTTTAGATGCTTTAATGGCAGCTGAATTGTCCTCGTATTTCTGCCTGTTAGCAGCGCGGTTCCCCTCGAGGTCCTCTTCATATCGCCGCCTTTTAGCAGCATGGTTCTCCTCGAGGTCCTCTTCACATCGCCGCCTTTTAGCAGCACGGTTCTCCTCGAGGTCCTCTTCATATCGCCGCCTTTTTTATGCTGTTAGCAGCGCGGTTCCCCTCGAGGTCCTCTTCATATCGCCGCCTGTTAGCAGCGCGGTCCGGTTCGCCTCGAGGTCCTCTTCATATAGCCGCCTTTTAGCAGCACGGTTCTCCTCAAGGTCCTCTTTATATCGCCGCCTTTTAGCAGATCGCTTAGATTCAATATCTGCGTTGTAGCTGTCGCGTACAGAGGCCTTCTTCTTTTCGGGATCGGCCTTGTAGAGCGCTCGGGCTTTAGCTTTGTTCTCGTCTTGCTTTTGGAGGTATTCCGCTCGTTGCTTAGATCTCTTCTTTTGATTACGCGAAGGCATTTTTAGAAAAACAACTTCACTAGCCAAAGTAACAACTAAACTGCGATAGGAACACCAAATATTTTTTGTGCAGGTTAGAGTATTTATACTGCCTAAAATTATTACTAAATATCTATTACATACATTATTAAATAGAACTTGATATGTGTCTATATAACATGTATGGATAACGTGCCGGTAAATTTCGAAGCGATTGGTACTATTCCCGTCCTTCTAAACCGTTCCTAGCTCGAGTTATACCTTCCTAAGAAGACGACGACGACGACGACGACGACGACGATGGAAAATTATTTTAGGACTGGGCACGAGAAACAGGAAATTGTTTGTTTCTCTATAACCACACCGTTTTATGACACGGAACAAACGTAGAACTGTAGATCGTTGTGCTCTCATTCTATCGCGATAAAGAGATATAAGCGATCCGTTTCTTCGTTGTCCCTCCAGACGCTAGTGAAGTTTTATTAATGACATTCATCAACCCTCAATCAATCCTATATTGAACCTGCTGCCGCAGGTTCAGATTAATTCATAGTAGTACTTTAAGCATTGTACAGTAGCGGCTCCACTACTGTTCATTGAGAAGTTGGACAAAAAGACTATGCCCACGTCACGTACATAGCAATTGAACAAGCTGCGTAGAAATCTGGATGTTTGTTAAAAGATGCAACAAGCACGGACTTTATAGATTGAATGCTGTAAGAATCCGGTCTGTTTTGTGTCGATTATAACAATCGCCAGGAGTACAGCTTACACCATTCGGTCACGGTGGGACAGCATCTCGCGGTAGTCGCTTCACTCATTGATTTACACACACAGTCAGGGATTTTCCTGTGTGGATGAAGTATACCACATGGGACGGAGTAAGTTTTTCATTATGTTTGAAGACCTGTGGCTTTCGATATTCGTACGTGATATTTGACGTCATGTGAAAGGGTCAAAGCAGAAACCGGTGTAGTAGGATAGCCTGTCCCCCCGTAAAAATTGTCCGCCCGGACAACGTATCCTAGGACGCGGAGTCCCCCGGACATCGCGTCCTAGGATACGTTATCCCCCGGCGGACAATTAGTTCTAGGAATGCTAGTCCGCCTTAGGACTAGCAGTCCCCTCACTGGTGTTTGAGAACTAAGTGCGCACAAGCATCCTGTATGTGACTATAACGTGCTGGGGGCGTCTCGACCAAAGGACGGCGCTTGGGCCTCAACTATTTTGGCCGATCGAGTCTCCAAATTACTTTCCTTTTGTTTAGCCATTTTTGGTGGTATACACTTCAGTCCATTATAATCGGAACCTACGCGAGTAGGTTCCATATAGGAATCCTGCAGTATCATGAATGTCATTAAAAAAACGTCACTCGCGTCTAGCGGGACAGCCAAGAGTCGGGTCACTTCGCTTTTAGTGGCAATCGAGCAATATCAAAAAGGAGAACAGTTCTGCGTTATACATATGTCATAAGACGGTGTACTTTTAGAGAACAAAAATACTCGTCCCCATCGTCCGTACCCAGTCCCACCTAAAATTTCTCCTTCGTCGTCGTCTTCTTCTTCTTCTTCTTCTTCTTCTTCTTCTTCTTCTTCTTCTTCTTCTTCTTCTTCTTCTTCTTCTTCTTCTTCTTCTTCTTCTTCTTCTTCTTCTTCTTCTTCTTCTTCTTCTTCTTCTTCTTCTTCTTCTTCTTCTTCTTCTTCTTCTTCTTCTTCTTCTTCTTCTTCTTCTTCTTCTTCTTCTTCTTCCGGAGAGTATAACTCACGACAGGAACGTTTGTAAAGCACGCCATGTGTACCAATCGCTTCAGGATGTGTCCGCATGTTATCTTCAGGTATCTGTTAGACGCCTAACCGATCAGGCAATTGGCTGAAGCGAGTAGTACCTTATTTGGTGTTGATCTACAAATAGCACATTACATCAGCTATCACAATGTTCATGACGCACCAGTATAATATAACCAGCGTTATCAAATTCGATGGTTTTACCATATAATCTCATGAGGACAATTCTGATTCCACTCGAGCATATAAAAGTGGAAAGATCCAGATGCTGCCAGATCTGTCAAACGTGCGTATGTCAAGCGCGGTACCGAAAGGAACAACAAAACGACCACCCAAAGGTACGTTTATACGGCATCGATAAATGTTGGATCGATAAATTATAAGCATGCATATGGTATATCGCTAAAATGGAAGGAATAGTTTAGTTACAGCGGTAGAGATACTGCGTCTCTCCGTTTTAGAGTAATATGCGCTGTTTGAAATGTGTGTATAACGCCAAAGTTGCTTACGTCAATTTGGTCATGTATTGTGGTGCATGGTTTATCTGATTATAGCGTGAGATCAGTTTACTTAGAGTGCATTTATTCTTTGTATTATATGGCTTCGTTTTTAACCTTTATCAATCCTTTGCTCCTCAATGGAGATAGTCTGGGGACTAGTGTAATATTTGGTACACACCTCAACAGAATTGCATATTCTAATATAAACCTGTCATGATCGCGCAAGTTGACGTTTATGCTACCTTATTCTATGCGTTTCAAGAACTAAGTACAATACCAAATGCACCAGAAAAATTTAGGAAACAAGTAATAAAAACATTCTCTACACGAGAAGGTTGGTGGTATATAGGAATCAAAGGTGAGATGGTGGTGTAAAAAGCAAGGGAACAAGGCTTTTGATTGAAAAGGAAAAATGAAATAGACCTATATTAGCACGCACATTAAAATATGACAACATGCGGCTAATATAGGTCTATTTCATTTTTCCTTTTCAATCAAAAGCCTTGTTCCCTTGCTTTTTACACCACCATCTCACCTTTGATTCCTATATACCACCAACCTTCTCGTGTAGAGAATGTTTTTATTACTTGTTATATATAGCAACAAATACAACAGAGCATGCAAATATCATATATACAGACCATATATGTTATGCATTCGGTGGTATTGTCAGACACCAACTTATACATGTATTATCAGCGTGCAAAGGCGGAGCATGAACAGACTTCAGTGTGTGTGTGTGTGTTTGTGTGTGTGTGTGTGTGTGTGTGTGTGCGCGCGCGCGCGCGCGTGCGTGCGCGCGTGTGTTTGTGTGTGTGTGTGGGGGGGGAGGGGGGACAGTGTATCCTAAAGGGGGACAGCGTGTACTAGGATGGGATGTCCGGGGGGGACACTGTATCCGGGGGGACAGGCTATCCTGTTACACCGGCCTTGAATATGTGCGTTAATGAGCTAGCAAAATCATTTTTACGTAAATGTGCAATTGGACATCTAAATATCCGTGAATATCCACTCCGAAACACCCGTGAACTCCATCCGCGCCCTAATAAATTAATTATTAAAGTCATCTGCGTGGACGTGCAGAGCGAAGGAAAGTGCGATATGGCGTCGAGGAAAAGCAATTGCAAGGTGTTGTTAGTGTCAGTGCGTTGCGAGGAGGGGGGGGGGGGGGGGGGGGGGGGGGGGTATATGTCCCCGGGCGTTGGGTTGAGGGTGCGCCGAAATAGACGAGAGATCGCGCCAACGCGAACTCGCGAACGCATGGCCGGATACAGGGTGGAGGCGGGGGGCAGAAGTGGGCGTACAACTCCTTCCCCCAATTTTCGTATGAGGTACTAGGTTTGAGCTGATAATCCTGTTTCCGACTCTGGTACGAAAATTGCAGTGCAAAGGTGAAGGGGGGGGGGGGGGGGGGGGGGGGGGGGGGGCATTAGTGCATTATGTCCCCTGGCGCTCAACAATCAGCAGGGTTCGTACAAACTTTGAAAAACATTGAAAACTTTGGAATTTCGGCATACCTTTATCAAGGCCTTAAAGGTCCTTGATATTTGGTAGCATCGAATCGAAGTCCTTGAAATGCACTGCTTTAGAATGTGCACTTCCTTATACGGCGCACTTGAAGCCTTGTAAGTGTAGATAACCGCAGTTTAATTTATTTATTTAGTTTTTCATGCGTATCCACCCGTTAACAGCTTACCCGGTCTCCACATAACAACTGACCTTATTCGGTATTGCGACGTTTTCCTGCAACCTCATTCGTGGTTGGTAAGGCAGATGTGTTGGGGGACTTTAAATCCCTTCCTCGACCCTTCCCCCAACATATGGAGGGTTGGGTTTGGGAGGAGGAATACTGGAAGGGGCGCAGACCCCTCCAGTACCGGCCCAAGAGGAGGCGCCCCCTGGCGACTTCTCCTCCAAACAGTCAACACTCCCCCTGGACACTCCCTCCATGAACGTATGACAATTAATTTCTACCTCCCATTGACGTCTGCTGAACAAAGTTAACATCAAATCAAAGTGGCCAATACAGCAGATAGCCCGACCAACCGATCCGTGGGAATCCGAACGTACTGCTGGTACGCCACGCTCTTCCACCGGCCTAACGTTTTAATGAGTCTTCGACCACTTTTTGCGCAGCCGTCGTCGCTGCCCCTATCCGGAAACTGTGACTGCAATAGTCGGCTTGATTTATTCCCGCTTCGTTGAGTGCTGATCTCAGCGCTTCTACCAGGCGGGGACGAGTGAGAGGCCTACCATCCTTGAATCGAAACAAGGGGCCTCTTCCCTGTCCTCTGAGGCACATGTAATCCAGAATGGCTGCCACAGGGCACAGCTCAGTTCCTGTTCTACCCACATAGAGATACGTCCCTTCACGGAACGATCTGTTTTCGATTGTTTTATATGCACCCGCAGAAACGATGGTGACCCGGGATCGTCAATTGATACGTCATTCCAAGTGAGGTGGACCTCCTCATCAAACTCCGTATCGGACGGAAGGGTAAATTCGCCCGCCCTAAGAAAGGCGAAAAAACCAAGGCAACATGCCGCCCATAACATCATCATATCAGCCTCTTCTCCCGCCATCGTAGACCACACCGCTTTCAATTTGATTAAGATGTCCGGGGTGATAGGAAGCTGCCGCCTTGTTGGCGCGGGTTGCCGTTCCGCTTCCTCCCGTTTGATCCCCCAAAGTACTAGTCTCGTACCCAGACCCTCAATCGGGGGTGGATTACATCACCGCTACGTGGAAAGAGGGTCTGGCGCATAGATCGAACATTTTGGTTCGGACTTGTTTATGCAATTATTGTGTCGTCATAAGTGTCGTCATCGTGTAATTAAGTGCGGAATGAATCACTGTTCAGTGTCTAACTGCTCGCAAAGATGACAATTGGGAAGGCATACGCAGGACTCTAGTCTTTGTACCGCGCAGCTTAGGGTCAAGACGGAGCACACACAGAACAGCTCTCTCCCCTTGCTCTTCAGACCCTCTCCCGGGCTGTTGCCCGCCGAGCTTTCAAAGAGGATGGCCGAGATTGATATTCTAATAAACGCCCACCATGTTCAGAGGGCCGTGGACCTGTCCTACAGGCTCATAGCTCTGTGCAAAGAGGGCATGAGGTACTACCACACCTACCACCGGGCGCCCCGCAAGGTTGCCGTGACGGCAGACTAACTCGGGGAATCGCTAGACGCCATTATTATTCGTGCATCCCAAAGACTGACTGCAATATGGAGACAACCACAAGGACAGCAGAGAGCACCTCCCGATAGAAGAAGCTCATGAAAAGGGCCTCCAAACCGACCACCACACCCACCAGGTACACTGTCCCCTTTAAAAGCACGCTATTGGTTGCCATCCTTTGCCAGGCGGCATGGAACGTGGACCTCCGCACCCACACATAGGACCAACAGACGAGAGGCAGCGCGTAAATACTGGATGGGGGAGGATTGGTACCAAAGAACCATAACAATGGCCACCTGTGGCTACCTGAACTAGCACCATCTTAGGGCTGCAGTGCCCCACCCCTCCACTGTTAGCTCTCACCGTCCTACAAGAAGGGGGCAACTTCTCCAAGACCCAGCAAAAAGTTCTTGGGCAAGATTCTTGCCAAGAAGAGCAAGATCTTGGCAGGAGGCCAAGATCTTGCCATATCTTGGGTAAGATCTTGGCCAAAACTTGGCCGGCATAATCTTGGCAAGTTGGGCAAGATCTTGGGCAAGTTGATCAAGATCTTGGGCAGGAATCTTGTCCAAGAACTTTTTGCTTGGCGATGACCACAAGCACACATGCCAGCCAACACACAAAGCCTACCCCGACATTCTAATCGCTGCTTGACTCATTATTGCTATGGAATGCAATTAACCGTGACGTCAGACCATGCTGCAATCTGATTGGTCCTCCGAAATCGAGGAAAGTCAGAACCAAAATGTTCGATCTATGCGCCAACCCTCTTTCCACGTAGCGGTGATATAATCCACCCGCAGCTGTGGGATTGAGGGTCTGGGTACGAGACTACCGAAGTACATACTCCAGCCGCTCCATTGTATTCCCCCGAAAAGGATTGTGCAAACCCTGTTTAATGATGTTAAACCGAATGCCTGCCAAATAAACCTTTATAGTTCGGTGTTTCAGTCTTTGTGAAGTGAGATGCGCCGTAAAAATACAGAGTTTATGTTCTGTAACTGGTGATGGCTGTAAAGTCAACGTATCGCAGAAAAGGGCAAATCGCCGGCACCAAGAATTATACAACTTCTGTGTGGACTGCGCTAAGCCTTTCGCGAAATAGAACTCAACAGCGTCGTCCATATCTCCGATGTCCAATCATGCTCTTGTGACAGCAAGAGTTGACACGCCTCGACAGGAATTGGCATGGCCGCCGTTGGTACCTAGCGAATGAATAGTGGAACATTATTTCGCGACAGGCTGTCAGCGAAATTGGAGCTCCCTGCGATATGTTCCACATGCAGATGGATATTTTTTCGGGCACTGAAGTAACAAAGAGTACGTACCAGGTGCATCACTAAATCATCTTTGCTATATATATATATATACTTCCTGCTTTACGATGGCAACGACAGCTGCATTATCGCACAGACATCTAACCACTTTTCCTTGCCATTGAACCCCCCAAATGGCACAGGCATCGACCAGTGGAAACAACTCCTTGGCCGTTTTATTAACAACCGACCATGCAGGCGGCCACCTGAGGCGTCGGATGTGAGAGTGAATGCCGGGGGCCCCCTCACTACACATTTGAGAACCGAGACCCCGTTCCAGGATTCCAGGAACACCGACCACCACGACAGGTCTGCCCTAAATGACTTGCTCAGCCGAATGGGGTGATGCAGTTTCTTTGCTACTGTTGACAAATTAATCATATGACGCAAAAAAAACTTCTTCCCGACCGCACCACTTTACACGCATGCTGCAAATGACCAATCAGTGACAGCAGCTCGCGCTTTGAACATGATTTTCTCGCCTTCCAATCCTGTATCATGACTTTCAGTTGACCGAGCTTCTCCTGGTGGAGCCTGAGTTCCATTGCCATTGTATCTACCTCAATGCCCAGAAACGATAGCGACGTGGTCGGGCCCTGCAATTTTTGCTCCGCGATCGGCACTCCTAAATGTCCGCACAACTCCAGTGCAACGTTCAACGCAACGCTGCATTCGGACGATCCCGGGTCCCCAACAATCAGGAAGTTGTCGAGGTAGTGAGTGACATCCCTAACCTCGTGCTGCGTAAATATCCAACCCAATGCATTCGCCAGAGCTGTGAAAATCATAGGGGCTGACCGTAAACCGAATGGCAAACATGTATCAATATATATTGCGCCCTTCCATTTCATTCCCAGCACGGAACGATCGTCCGGGTGAATGGGTACAATTCTGTACGCACTCTCGATATCTAATTTTGCCAGCAAAGCACCCCTACCCCAGCTACGCACCAGCTCGGCGGGCGCAATCGACTGTGGTGTACGACAAGGAGCAGGACTCCGGGGCGATCCCATCGTTCACACTATGGTTTTCCGGAGCTGACAGATCTATTATCAGGCGCCACTTTCCCGGCTTTCTCGATTTTGGCACCACCCCGAAACAACTTATGTAAACTGTCGTGTCCCCAGGTAGTGGGCCTACCACTCTGCCCAACCGAACTTCCTTGTCCAGGTAGTCTGATATCACGGACGGGTTAACATCGGCCGATAACATGTTTCGTGAGGCTCTGACGAGGTAGCAGACCGACCTGTTGTAGCCTATCCTGAAACCAAATGTGATTCCATCAATAAGGAATTACTGAACTCCCAATTAGGGAACCTATCCAGTTCTCTGTCCCACGCCGCCACCCTGAGCATAGGCGGCGGAAGGTGAATAAACCTGGGGGGGCGGAATTGTACCGTAAATCGGAGGTGGGTCTTTAATTATTGCCGATTTTTCCTTTCGGCAATCTAACCCGCACACTCTCTCGCTTTCTTTACAATGTACATGTACATGTACATGTAAATGACTGTGCAAGTACCCTCGCATGCAAAATATTGTTTTCATTTTTAACATGCACATGCGTATGTATTACGAAAATTCTCCAAAAATATGTCTTTCTCCTCTCAATAGCTGCAATGAAGTCTTGGGCTATAGCAGTCAAATCAATTACATCCGTCATCTCTTTGTGACAATGGAGTAAGAGAATGTTATTCAGTCTACATTGGGTCATTGTTGATCTCAAGTAGGTTTTCAACCTTCTTAATGACGAAAAAGATCTTTCTGCAGTAGCAGTTGTTATCGGAATTTATCATAAATGTTTTAACTAACTTTCCCACTTCTGAAAATACACCCAATGTTAAAGATGAAGACGATAGTATTTCAGCAATCGTTGAGGCACTGCTAATATTTTAAGGTGCATGAATGAGGGCGTAGATTTAGGTTCCTTTATTAGATCGGGAAGCATATTTAACTGCCTTTGTAATTTAGAAGGATTGAGATCTCTTTCATAAAATTTTAGCAGTTCACTGTTAATTTGTAATTAACCAGGTACATCCCAATTCGCAGCTTCTAAAATAAGTCTTTCAATCGCAAGTGGTATTTGGAGGGATGGTTGGTCAAATCTTCTCTTTAATTCATTGACTACAACATCGATCACTTCAAAGTATATCTTCCTATATAATATTCTAAAGGGGTTTCAAAAACATGAGGTTCACTGTCACTATCTATTCTTTTTGGTGGCCTCCTAGCACGAGGCAGACATGGTGGATTTGTTAATAGGTTTGAATTGTTTAGGCAGTTTTCATAAAACAAATTGTATGCCTCGTCTGTGTGGTGCCTCTCCAAGCATTAAACACTCTTAACAGAAACAAATTCTCAAAGTTGAGCAAGAAAGTATAATAACCATTTGCCTCAGCTTGAACTTTTCCTGTCTCAATGCTCGCAATATTTTCCAGAGCAAGCAACACCTGTTGATAGTTTGCAATAAGTCTTTCAGACGTGCGCTGAAGGCTGCACCATCGTGTATCGCCAGGAATCACCGGTTTCCAACAATTCAGCGGCTGCTTTCATTTGTTGCATACGTTTTGGACTATAATTGAAAAAAATGGCAAGGCTTACCAAACCATCAACCATCCTTTTGATAACTGGTGCGGATTTAGTAGCATAAACACAACTCAACTGCAGCTTATGGTTGTTGCACCAGATGTAGAGCAGGTTTGGGCTCTCTGTGCGTAGTTTCGCTTGCAAACCTGTATTTTCCCCTCGATTCTGACTGCCACCATCAAAACCAACAGCAACCATTTGGGAAATTTTCAAACCAATCTTTTCGCACAGCACTCTCTTTGTGGCCACCAACAAGGCAGCCGCATCGGTTGTAGCAAGCTTTTCCAGACCTACGAAAGCCTCAATCGCTCGACCATCATCATTTAGGTATCTCACAATGTGGGTAGCTCGCTCAACTCCAGACTCGTCCTCTGCTTCATCACCGATAAAAGAATAACATCCATACTTACTAACAGAACTACGAATTTTCGAATAAACAAATTCTTGTGTTTCATCAGCAAATGCTTTCAGCATGGAAGTCACAGCGGTGATTGAATGGTAACAAGCATAGTTCGGAAGAGATTTATACCAGGTCAAGAACTCAGAATTGCTAAAGCATAGATTAGTAATAGCAGCCTGCCAATTTGTAGTGTGTGGAATCTCTTGCTTAAAGAGCGACTATAATTGTGGGTTGAGAGCCAGCTATCAAGTCAGCTGCAGCCTTGTGTTGTTCACTATCTGCATGCTTCTTTGCTTTCTCCATTAACCTGATGGAATTTGTCATTGGCTCGGTGACCCAAATACCGTGAGAGGAGCTATTGAGCTTCATACCTTTCGAGTAAGCATCCACACACACGCTGCACTTATATCCACCACTACTACTACAAAGCTGGAGCCAATTATAACAGCTGATGGCAGACTTAGGCCTTTTGGAAGCATTTTCAGCACTTGATGAGGGCAACGATGAGGCCAAACCTGTTTCCAAGTCCAGCAACGATGAGGTGAGTTCTGCTGTAGGGGTTGACGCCGATGACAGTTCGAAAGGTCTTTTCAAAGCCGACGATGAACTGGCATCCGGTGAAATGTATTGCAGAATGCCTCTGTCACGACCAGCCATTGCTGTTTTAATAATGCTATATGCACATAGTTGGGCGTAGCCCGACCGGAAGGTCGGGTGTGTGGGCTATTAACACTTCATTTATCGGACCTACGATCAAGTGATAATTGCATAACTGGCACAAATAACGCATACACTCACGTACTATACACAATGCCAGTTTTTAACATGGCACGTGTAACCAGGGGGTGGGTTTTTCAAATTAGAGGCAAACCAGGGGGTGGGTAGGGGGTGGATAGGGGGTGGGAGCAGTAAACCCCGGGCGCTATGGCACAGGCAACCTGTGGCAACTTGACAACCTCTTCGGCTCTACATCCGGCCAACGCCCTAAGGTCCTCCATTCCCCCGAGCCATGTAGGTGCGTCCGTTGCATCTGTTTATAACCGAATGCATGCGCGCTATGTAATTGAACACTTCACATGCATTGCGTGCCCATCAATCAATGAATAATCCTATCAATTGAATACACGCCCGTGGTCCCCTTCTGCCGAACCGCCTTATCGGCGTTCCTTGCCGGCGTTTTGTCCTTGCGGTCGGTCAACATTCCTCCGTTCGGATTCAAGTTGCCGACGTTCCGAGACCCGATGCCCACCCTGACACCGACTACACACATGGCGATATCGACAAGCTGGGTGGTGGCATCAACCATCATTCCAGGCAAAGCATGCAAACTTCTGCCTTCCCGGGTGTCACGGACTTAGGTCTTCTCTGACGAGCTCCGCAAGGCTTGCGCACCGAAAATAGCCGAAGTTATAGTCAATAGCTTAATACATGATGACAGGCATAGCATAGCATAGCCTTTAAATACTACTACAAACATGAAATCAGTAGCACCAGGCCTAACTAGAGTTCAATTACAGACAATAGTTTATGGGCTAGCTATACAAGCCAAGTTCACTCTCGCGGATGTAATATCTAATAAACACGTCCGATTCCCCGGGCTCCGCTGAGTTCACAATCCCTCACATCCCTCTCTTCTTCTCCTGCAGCAATGTCACTTGCTGCGTCTTCAGGCCACGTCGACCTAGACAGAGCGTCAGCATTCCCGTTAGAAGCTCCCGTTCTGTGAGCAACAGAAAAATTGTATGGCTGCAACGAAAGACTCCAGCGTGTAAGGCGAGAATTGTGATCTTTAAGCTTATCCATCCACAGTAGCGATCTGTGGTCCGTTTCCACGCTGAAATGGCGCCCGAGAAGGTAGGTCCTGAACGCCTCCATGCCCAGTTTGATGGCAAGACACTCCTTCTCGATGGTAGAATATCGTTCTTCGCGCGGCAGCAGCTTTTTGCTGAAGTAGGCGATAGGATTTTCTCCACCAGCTGCATCCCTTTGACTCAGCACAGCTCCAATCCCCCTATTGGATGCATCAGTTTGCAATACAAACTCTTTATTAAAATCGGGGCTGCGTACGACAGGGTAGCAACATAGCTGCGTCTTCAGTTGACGAAAGGCTCTGTCACATTCCGCAGTCCATTCCACTTGCTCGGGTGCCGACTTTCGGGTCAAATCCGTTAAGGGGGACGCTAAGGTGGCGTAGTTATGTACAAATCTTCTGTAATAACCAGTCAAACCCAAAAACGCACGGACTTGAGTCTTGGTCCTTGGTGTACCAAAGGATTCAACTGCCTGCACCTTAGACTGTTGGGGTTTCACAGTACCACTACCCACAATATGACCCAGATAAGTGCACTCCGCCATTGCAAACTGGCATTTATTAGGCTTTGCAGTGAGCCCTGCCCCCAGTAACTTTTGCAGTATTGTACGAACATGACTTACGTGGTCACTCCAAGACGTACTGAATATAATCAAGTCATCCAGGTAGGCTGCAGTGAAGCTTTCACACCCTTTCACGATCCTGTCCATTAGACGCTGAAAGGTCGCCGGTGCCCCCTGTAATCCGAACGGCATGACTGTAAATTCGTACAACCCAAATGGCGTTGCAAATGCCGTCTTGTGACGCGCCTCCTCCGCGACTGGTACTTGCCAGTACCCTCGAGTTAGGTCTAGAGTAGAAATAAATCTTGCTTCTCCCAGTCTGTCAATGAGGTCATCAATGCGGGGCATTGGGTACGCGTCTGATTCGGAAACACTGTTCAGTCTTCGATAATCCACGCACAGCCTCAACGACCCGTCCTTCTTCTTCACGAGGACGACTGGAGAACTCCATTCACTATTTGAAGGTGTGATTATCCCTCCTTCTAGCATCTCCTGGATCTCCATTTCAACTTTTTCCCTATAAGCATGGGGAATGCGGTATGGAGGTAACCTTACAGACCTTGCCGACCCCGTTTCAATGCGATGTTTCGTCCAGTTTGTTTTCCCGGGTGAGTTACTCATCACTGCTGACAATTCGCAAAGCAAAGCATCCAACTCATCTCTTTGTGCCTTTGTCAGATGTGGTCCAAATTGTGGACTATCTTCTGCTCCAGTGCCCGCTCTTGAGCCATTCCATACTGGTATCTCGTCATCTTCATCCACATCCAAGTTTTCAGACCAGTAACTCGTGCAGACTGCACTGCTGTTGGAAAGGAACTCCCGCAACATATTAATATGAAATACCCTCTTTCTCTTCCGCCGATCGTGCATGTCAATTAGGTAGTTAACCTTTCCAACCTGTTTCACCACCTTATAGGGCCCCTGCCACTGTGCTGTCAGCGCACTTGATGACGTAGGTAACAAAACCAATACCATGGCACCTTCGTTGAGAGTCCTCATCCGCGCATTCTGGTCATACCAGCTCTTCTGTGAGGCTTGCGCCTTCTCGAGGCTCTCTCGAACGATCGTTGTCATCTCCGCCATCTTCTCCCGGATAGACATTATGTGTGACACCACATTTTCGCTGCTCTTTTCCTTAGCCACCCAGGACTCTTGCAGCACATCTAAAGGTCCTCGGACTTCCCTGCCATAGAGTAACTCAAATGGAGAGAAACCTGTGGAGCTCTGAGGAACCTCACGATAAGCGAAAAGCACATATGGAATCAACTTATCCCAGGCTTCTCCCTCCTGTGTGGCAACCTCCCTTAGCATGGACTTCAGCGTCTGATTAAAGCGCTCGACCAACCCATCCGTCTGCGGATGGTAAGGGCTGGTACGAATGGGACGAATGTGCAGCAGCCTGTACAGTTCAGCTAGTAGTTGGCTGGTAAAGTTGGACCCCTGATCGGTCAGAATTTCTCGGGGAATACCCACTCTTGTAAACATCTTTACCAGTTCCTCTGCCACTGCTTCCGCATCCACCGCCCGCATTGGCATTGCCTCCGGGTATCTTGTGGCGTAGTCACAGACTACTAGTATGTACCGATTACCTGAGCTACTCCTGGGCAACGGGCCAACAATATCCATTGCGATTCTCTGGAATGGCTCCTCCACAATTGGTAGCGGTATTAGGGGTGCGTGTTGAGGCTTGACCCGGGACGTCTTCTGGCAAGTTTCACACCTTTTACAGAAATCTGCTACGTCCTTACGCAGGGTCGGCCAGTAGAATCTCTGTAGTACCCGATCAGTGGTCTTATTTTTGCCTAAATGTCCTGCCAATGGAATGCTGTGAGCAAGCTCCATAACAACACTTCGACACTGACTAGGTAGCACTAGCTGATCCCTTGCATATGGTTCAGAATCTCCTCCCAACAGCATCACCACCACACGGTACATAAGCCCATCCTTCATTACAAAACTAACCCCGCTTGTACTCTCCTTTTTGTCCACAGCCTTCCGTACGACTCCAAGCGTAGGATCTGTTTCTTGGAGAATTCTCAGCTCCTCCGCAGATATATCCTGTGTATTCTGCATGCATACAGGTGGGTCTGAGCATACCTTTGCTCTGTGTATCCGCCTTCTTTCCCGCTTCTGGCTTCTGCTTTGCACCAATTTTTCTCTCCCACCATGAAATATGGTGTCGTCCAGCTCCTCCCCCAAATTCCATGTCTCCTCTTGTGGCTCGTCCAGCAAGATAGGATTTGGTCGCACACCAGACCGAAGCTCCTTCACTAGGCTGTCTCTCTCGGCCTTTGCCTCCTTTTTGGCCTGTGCTCGAGTTGTAGCCATAAATACTTCTGCCCGTTCAGAAGCTTGGCTCAGTAACATTCCAAGTTCTGGAACATCTGTCCCTAAAAGAACGTCCATAGGAAGAGTGTCAGACACTGCTGCTACAGTGTCTATCGTGTAGCCGTCTAGTTCTACACAAATATCAGCCATGGGATACATGGCCGTGTCCCCATGAGCACATCTAACCATAGCAGATTCTCCCTCCCGAATCTGCCCATCGGGAACCAGGTCGCTATGGACCATAGTCCTGGAACATCCGGTATCCAGCATAATACCCTCTACTATGCGACCGTTAACAGTCCCGGAGCGTTGAAGTCCATTTCTCCAACCTACATGTGCACAAACTAGAACATTATTAGGGCAATGCCTCGATATGTGTCCCTTCTTGCCACAATTGAAGCATGTTACCCCCTCCCGATCCAGTGTCTCCTTTCGGCCCGAAGTATATTTTCCCCTCTCGCTCGGTACCGTCGACGGCAGCCCGCTCCTTCTTTCGCTGTCTCGCTGACCTCTTGGCCATGGCTTCATACCCGTGTTTTCTCGTCGACTCTCCCGCTTTACCTCCGGGTCTCGTTCCTGTTTTCGGGCCCGCACATAGTTGTCAGCCATATCAGCAGCCTCTGTTGACGTTTTGGGTTTCCGTTCTGACACCCAAATTTTCAGGTCCCTTGGTAGCGCATTTAATAGCTGCTCACGGACCATCAGGTCCCGAACCTCCGCAACGGTTTTGCAGTTTTTTGTCCATTTCTGCAAAAGGTCATCTAACCTTACCGCAAGCTCACTTACCGTTTCGTCTTCTTTCTTCACCGTCTCTCTGAACCTCTGTCGGTACGTTTCATCCGAAATATCGTAGCGGCGTAGGATGGCCTCCTTCAACAACTGATAGGTTCCAGCATCCTCTGCCCTCATGGCAGCGTAGGCCTGCTGTGCCTTGCCTGTCAGTTGTGGAGCCAGCTTTACCGCCCACCGGTTCTCCTTCACCTCGTACGCCCGCATTACTCTCTCGAACGTAACCAGGTACGACTCAATGTCGTCCTGCACTGTCAATTTCACAAGTTTAGCCTCACCTTCTTTGGACCCTTGCGAAACATTTGTTCTCGTCTCCTCCACTTGCCGAGACTCTCCAACGAGCCTCGTGAGCATTTCCATTTGCTCGCGCATCAGAGCTTTCTCTTCTTCTGCCACTCGCTGTTGCCTCAGCCTCTCTCCCTCGAACTGAGCATCTCGAGACTTCCGATCCTCGAGCAGCACTCGCATCAACCCCTCTATACTTTCTGCGCTCATTTTCTCTTGTTGTACGCTCCCGCTTTCCTTGTAGCTACGTCCCGACCTAGTTGACATACACCGCACGGATAACCTTACTCTCAGGTCTCGCCGTCTGGGTCTCGCCGATCAACTGTCGCTGCGATATATCCCACCGCTGCCACCAAATGTCACGGACTTAGGTCTTCTCTGACGAGCTCCGCAAGGCTTGCGCACCGAAAATAGCCGAAGTTATAGTCAATAGCTTAATACATGATGACAGGCATAGCATAGCATAGCCTTTAAATACTACTACAAACATGAAATCAGTAGCACCAGGCCTAACTAGAGTTCAATTACAGACAATAGTTTATGGGCTAGCTATACAAGCCAAGTTCACTCTCGCGGATGTAATATCTAATAAACACGTCCGATTCCCCGGGCTCCGCTGAGTTCACAATCCCTCACACCGGGGAGCTGGCTTCCTTCTGTTTTGGCGAACGAACTGCCAGCTGCAGTGAGCATTCCTCCTCTCTGGTCGGGCTCCGAGCATAGCGAGCATGACCGCACCCGTGACCCTTGTTGCGCCACAAACGACACCGCGTAGTGTACTGTTAATATTTGACCAATCGACTGTGGGGTCCAGGGCAGCTTGCTGCCTAAACATGGTGTCGTAAAGACGCCAGCCGTTACCACCCAATCAACGACCCTCCTGGATGATGAAAGTCTGGTACGCCAACAGCTGGCGCACTCTACCAGGGTGAACGGAGGCCATTACAGCAACAAATATCCCGAAACACTGTACCCAGCTCAGTAGATCTGGGATCTCGCGCCTAGCACCCTGTGTCGACTTGGGAGGCTGTCGACCCTCCCCCATGTTTGCACGACACTCTGCCTCTATATTGTCTCTTAGGAGATCCGCCATGTCTACAAAATCTCCTTCAACAATCTTCTTCACTATTTTCGAGGGGATGGTAGCGAGTCCCTCACTAAGCAGGAATGACAGATGATCACTCTTCCGTACACCCAGGCCCCCGGTTGCTTCCTCCAGATCAGCCGGCCCCACAGTAGTAGATTACCCCCAGCGAGTGATGACGCCGACCCCACCACGGAGATATTAAGACCCGCTACCCTCGCTGAGTCCGGCATGCGCCCGAGATTACGGATAACGGTAATCGATGGTGAAACGATACCTGCATGGATATCAATAGACATAAATAATGCCAACCTGCCCCTTCCTCTCATGCCCCAAGGGGAGTGCGCCTCCTGAAAGCATGCACATGCACCCGGACTGCGTGGGCCAACCCACAGACATTACGAAATGACCCCAGCGGACTCAATGGGACCCTTGCATGACATACCGACCAACGGACCTCATGCCCTGCACAACTTGATGTGCCAACCAATGGACGTCCCGCTGCACAAATGAATGTGTGCCGATCACTGGACAATCATGTCCTGCACAAATGAATGTGCCAACCACTGGACCATCATGTCCGGCACAAATGAATGTGCCGACCACTGGACAATCATGTCCAGCACAAATGAAAGTGCCGACCATTGGACCATGTCCTGCACAAATGAATGTGCCGACCATTGGACCATGTCTTGCACAAATGAATGTGCCGACCACTGGACCATCGTGTCCTGCACAAATGAAATGTGCCGACCACTGGACAATCATGTCCTGCACAAATGAATGTGCCGACCACTGGACCATCATGTCCTGCACAAATGAATGTGCCGACCACTGGACAAACACGTCCCAATGCGTGCTCAGAATGCGCAGACCGCGTGAACTCCCAGATATACCAATGCGCAATGAATGCACCAAACCGTGAACTCCCCTATAACGCTCGATGAATGCGCCAACCCGTGAACTTCCTGAATTGAATGCCTAATAAATGCACTGAATGTGCCAATGTACCCATGAACTTCCTGAATGCCCAATGAATACCCCCGAATGTGCCGATGTACCCCCTACAAGTGCATGGTGCGCCCTGCCTGGCTGCAAAAATGATCTCATTCCTGCTCTGAATAGACGACCAATATGACCTCACAGCTGCCCACTACCTGTGTCGACCCATGCAACACCCATGCGTGAGCCCCCTGCAGCCATGCCATGCAGATAACTGCGCCACGTATTTATTATACCACACCGCGCCCTTCACTTAATAGACTTACTCGATGACAGTGCCGAGCCGGAGCTTTGTGTCTCCCGCATGACCGAAATCACGGACTGATGGATGAGCGCCCGTAAATCATCCCCCGAGAAGCTGGTGTTTGCCGACGTGGTTGGGTCCTCCAGCACCTGTCTGGTTGTTGTTGTCGTCGTCCGGACATCCTGCCTGTTTTACGTATTCCCGGTGTTAACCACCGTAGTGGGAACCTCCTGTGTGATTGTTGATGACCGGGGTTCATGTATGTTTGATGCGTTCTGGGCCTCCTGGCTGGTTCCTTCGCCCTGTTGAGTATTCATGTCAAATAAAACCAAACAACTGCTACTAAAAAACGATGCTGATTCCGCTCAAAAAAAAAAAAACAACTGCTACTAAACGCTGCTGATTATGCTCATAGACAAACTTCTGAAGGATTAGCACGGGTTATATATCATGTATCCACAGTATGCGCGTGCGCACACGACCCTTGCTGTTAACTTGGTCTAAACTCGTTTAAACCCTATTTTATTAGTGTACATTTTAGTTGCGTCTTTGCTAAAGCTTTTGTTTCATTCATCGTCGTTGCTTGCTCGTAGTTGCTACGTCGCATCTTTGCTCAATCATTGTTGCTTTAGTTTCGTTCATCATTGTTGCTTGCTCGTCAAGTGCTGCTTTAAGCGTGAAGTTTAAGTTTTGGAAAATGCCAGGCAAGTGCAATTTTAATGACAAATGGCTCCATTTGGTGGAATATCGATCATGGCTTCAAAAGGTAACGGAAAACCCACACAAAGCGTACTGTGTTTTATGCATGAAACAAATTGATATTGTTGCAATGGGGGAATCTGTACTAAACAGCCATGCGAGTGGTTTGAAGCACAAAGATGCAGAAAAGAGTTATACAAACGTTTCAACCATTAGCACATTTTTCTCTTCATCGGGCTCAGATGCTAGTACTGATAGGGCTACAACTTCACACGATACATGTATTCCAGCTGTTCTAACACAGGACTCTTCTGTTCAGCCTGTTATGCTAAACTCAATTGAACCTTTTGTAGTGGATCGTAATATCACACTCACAGTGGAAATCTACTGGGTTTTAAAAGTGGTTTCCAGTCATTATTCATTCAAATCCTGTGAAAGCATCAAAGGTGTATTACAGCTTATGTTTCCGGACAGTGGAGTAGCCAAACAGTTCAGTTGTGGTGAGAAGTGTGCATATTTAGCTACGTTTGGTATTTTGTGTCCCTTTTGAAGACTAAGATTAAATCTGAAACAACCTATGTTCTTCTTTTTGATGAATCTTTGAACACGAATCTCCAAAAAAAACAATTGGACATTCATAATGAAGTTGTAACTCGATATCTTACCTCCCACTTCCTGGGCCATGCAACAACTGATACAGTGTTTGAAATATTTGAGTCTGTTGGCAGTGAACTTGGCTATTCTGGTCTACTGCAATTATCTATGGATGGACCAAATGTAAAATGGAGAGTTTTTGAAATGGTTCAAACTAGTGTTCAGACTTAGACATCTAAGGAGCTTTTAAATGTGGGTAGCTGTGGGTTGCATGTATTACATAATTCTTTCCGAGATGGTGCTGGTGCTATAAATTGGAACATAGAACATGCACTAAGCAGTTGTTGGTGGCTTTTTAAAGACTCCCCAGCTCGTCATGATAATTTTACACAAGTAACTAGGTCAAGTATTTTTCCACTGAAATTTTGTTCACAGTGCTGGGTTGAGAATGTTCAAGTAGCTGAAAGGGTACTTGAAAATTTCCCTCAAATGGTAGCATATGTTATAGCTGCAAAAGCCGGTACAATTAAGGAACCAAGGAACAAATCATATGAAAACGTTGAATTGGTCATTGAAGATACCATGTTTGTAGCAAAGTTAAAGTTTTTTCTAATCATTGCAAAGGAGATTCAACCTTTGTTGAAATATTATCAAGCTGATCGACCATTGCTACCTTTTTTCGCACAGGATATATTCACCTTAATTAAGGGTTTCATGGAAAGGTTTATTAAAACTGATGTGATGAAATAGTTACTTCAATGGTAACATTGTTAAAAATTGATACTTCAGGTACAAACAATCACACCGAAGTATCCAGTATTAAGGTTGGTTTTGTTACCGATAGAATTCTGCGTGGTATAGGTGCAAGCAACAGAGAATGGTTGGTGTTTGAGTTCAAGATGAACTGCAAACAGTTTTTAATCAAAATGGTTCAAAAATAGATAGACAAATCCCCCATTTGCTCTCCGCTTGTTAGAAACATGATTTTTTTGGACCCAAGAGTATTTCTGTCATTAGGAAAACTATCAGTTGGTAAAAAGCTGACAATCGTTTGCGTCATATGACTCAAGCTGGTCGTCTACTGGAAGACAAGTGTGATACTGTACTAAAACAGCTTGACAACTTCCATGATGCAGCTACGTTTCAAATGAATCAATTACTTTCAGTACTTTCAATCCGCACAGTGACAATGACAGAATTGATACATTTTATTACAATAAGCTAGCAAATAAGCCAGTGTATGAAGACCTGTAGGGTGTCATCAAGAATTTACTGCTTCTTTCTCATGGGCAAGTTTCTGTAGAACGTGGATTCTCTCTGTTAACAAAGAAGTTATGGTCCAAAACCTTGCAGAACAATCATTTGTAGCTCAGCGCATAATCTGTGATCATGTGAAGTGTTGGTGGCATAGCCAATGTTACATAGCCAATGTTACATGTTCAAAAGAACTATTGATTTCTGCTACCAGTGCAAGACAGAGGTACCAAGCACACCTTGATGATATGAAAAAAGAAAGGGAATCTGTGAAGGTAAATGAACGGAAACGAACACTCACAAGAGACATTACTGAAGTAGAAGGCCAGAAGAAACGGAAGACATTGATGCTCTTATTCAATCGGCAGATAATTATGCTGAAAGAGCTGAAAGCAGTGGTGACTTAACCCTCATTGCAAAATTGAATGGCCTCAGAAAGGCAGCAAAAGAAAAAAGAGTACAGTTGAACGGTACAGAATCCCAACTAGATCAATAGATGAAGGAACTAGAGACTATGTAGTGCTATATATATATATATACTTGTGTCTTGTACATGTGACATTGTGATTGATAACAGATAATAAGATACATGTTCACACATCTAGGGATAGTACACATTTGCATGTACATATGCCATCCTTGAAAATAGCTACAAGTGGTACTTGAAAGTCCTTGAGAAGTCCTTGAATTCATTTTTCAATATCCTATACAAACCCTGACAATCACACTAAGCCACTGGTTAGTGTACCTTTATTTTGTAACGTACACTGGTCATATTTCTTGTTGGATGGCATATCATCGGTTTGTTGCATGCTCTGCAAATGTGTAACATGCACGTGCATATGTGGTGTTCACTAATTATGTCAGATTGATGTCTATACAGTGGTGTGTATCAACTGACAGGCATTATAAAGGTGCATGCATGTTAAGAATGTTGCGTATTTTGTCCATCTGCGAGGTGCGAAAAGTCTCCACCTGAGAGTCCCCACTGTAACAACTTCACTACTTGTGCTTGCGCGCAATGCCCAATGCCATTTCTGCTAGTACCTCGTAGATTATACCCAACTGTCAGTACCAGTACCAGTGGCGGATCCAGGAAATATGGAGGGGGGGGGTTCACCAATGGAGGGAAGTACATACGGCAGCTAGGGGGTATGGGGGGGGGGCAGTAAGCTCCTCCACCGAGGTCTGGGGCTCTGCCCCAAAAGCTTTGCAAGTTATTATTACTGCTTTTCAGAATCATGGAATTGCAATGCTTTTTATTAACAACAATAATTGTACATGGGGTCTGGGTACGAGGTGTGTGTGGGGAGGGGGGGGAGGATCACGGGCATACGGAACCATGGTAGATCCGCCCCTGAGTACCAGGTTTGCTCATCTGCTGACGTTACGCCCCCAATTTCGACCAGGTACTCAGAGGCTAGCCTATCATGCTAGTTGATATAGAAACAAGTGAATACACGTATAAAAACTATCTTAATTCGTCTTATCCATCCCAACGATATGACGGGCACGTTCTATGGAGCGCGTGATGCGTTTATTTTCCCCGCACTGCGGCATGACGGCGTGTCTGCTGTCGATTAACTACTTTTTTGTTCCATCTCATCAGGAACTTGAATGGGCGCTACTAGCAGCAGCACAAGGTGGCAGGACGAAGGAGGTGATTGCACTCCTTGTTCGGGGCGCAGACCTTGAGGTTACTGATGTGGTAAGACATGTCCAGGTCTGCCAACCTGGCAAAATATAAAACCTTGAGTTTTATATATGATCTGTAAAATAAGGACATACACTGTCACATGTTTAACTGTCATTCATGCAGTTACTGATTTGACATATGAAAGAACATTAACAGTGCATGTGTACAGGCAATGAGAAACAATACTGTAAAGGCATTCATGCATGATATGAAAATTCAACACATTGCATTTTCATTGTGTATGGTCTAGCTATATTGATTTTACTTTTGGGTTCATCGTTATATAATTCTTTGCTTTCTTAGCAGATTTCAGTAATTCAGTGGACGGTTGTCTAAATAATCTATGTACAGAATTCTAAGACTTGTAAAACAAATTTCTGCTTTGTACTTTTATCAAACTGATAAGCATTGGAACCCTTGCATGCAGAATTATGCACAATATCCCATGAAATACATGTAACAGGAGTCATTATTGGCTTTAACATGTTTCATTATTGACTTGTGCGCTCTTGCATTGACAGATGCGTTGTCAACTCCGAATTCAATGCATTGTATGTCATACAACTTAGGTTACCTTACAGTCTGTGGAGCACCTAAGTTCGACCTGAGTGATCTAAGGTTCAATTGAGGGCTTGATTGAGAATGAAACATAACCTAAAATTGAAATAGGTTCGATTACCTACAATAGGACCACAGGGATGGTACCTACACCATCACCCTCACCTCTCAAACTTCTGGTCCTCACCAGCTAGAAAAGAATACTGCAAACCAGTTAATGTTTTCAGCGAATCTTCTTTGGTGATGTTGGTGATTCTATTTTGAGGTTTAAATTATTTCTACCCTCTCCACCTTTCCATCTTCTCCCATCCCTTTTCTCCCCGCTCCCTCTCCCACTTTCCCTCTCCTCACCTCTTCCCCTCTCTCCCCTCCTCCCCTCACTCTTCTCCCCTCTCCTCCCTCCCACTTCCCCCTCTCCAACTCTCCCTCTTCTCTCCACTTTCCCTTTCCTCCCCACACCTCCCCTCCCTAATTCACCACATCCCTCTCCTCTCCACCCTTTCCTCTTCACCCTCATCTCTCCCTCCTCCCTCCCTCTTCTCTCCCTTCCTCTCCTCCCCTCCCTCACATCACCTCCTTTTCACCCTCTCTTCTCCCCCTTCCCACCCCTCCCTCTTCTTGCCTTCTCCTCTCAACCCCTCCCAACCACATCCTCTCCTCCCCTGTCAAGGCCCAAGGTCAGTTGATTAGTGCAATCGCAACCACAAACACTAACAACTTGACCAGTTCTCAGCAAAACGAGATCCTCTCTAACACAAGTAGCATTCATAACAGATGTAGTACCGCCTGTGCCTTCTGGTTTGATAGCAATATACATGTAGAGCTAAACCATCCATTTCTCGGTGTGCAAGTTATGTGCGGGTCGCGTTTTAAAAATGATACTTACGACCCGGGTCAATTCCTATATAGGAACTACTAATGTACATGTAGTTCCTGATAACACATACATGTGAATGTATTAGTGAAGGCTCCACCTCCCTTTTCCATCTCGTCCATTTCCGTCTAACCTCTCCCTCCCTCCTCCACTCTCTCTTCTCCCTCTCCCCTCTTCTCTCTCTCCTCCCCTCACCTCTCTCCTTTCTTCTCCTCCCCTTCTCCTATCTCCCACTCTTCCCGTCATCCCTCCCACTCCCATCCCTTATTCACCTCCCTCGTCTACCCTCTCTTCACCCCTCCTCCCTCCCTCTTCTCCCAACCTCCTCCACATCACCCCACACATATCCCTGTCTTACCCATATGCTCTCCTTTGTCTCCTTAGGGACATTGGTGTGATATGCACTTTATCTTTACAGAATGGAAATACCCCACTGATAATGGCAACACTTGAGGGGCATGATGGGTGTATGCATCTCCTGCTTAATAAGGGTGCCCTGGTAGACTGTCAGGATAATGTGAATGCATTTTGGGATCAGCCCAGGATCTCTTCTCCTCCCACCCCTCCTCACTGATTTCCCCTCTTCCCATCCTCCTCTCCCTCCCTCTTCTCACCCTCTCCTCCTTAATTGGCATGATATGCACTTACATTGTATCTTTACAGAATGGAGATACCCCACTGATGGTGGCAACACGTAAGGGGCATGATGGGTGTGTGCAGCTCCTGCTAAATAACAGTGCCCAGGTTGACTGTCAGGATAAGGTGAGCGCATTTTGCGATCAGCCCAGGATCTCTTCTCTCTCCACCCCCCCTCCCTCCTCACTGATTCCTCATCTCCTCCCCTCCCTCCTCCTCCCCTCCCTCCTCCTCCCCTCCCTCCTCCTCTCCTCCCTCCTCCTCCCCTCTCTCCTCCTCTCCTCCCTCCTCCTCCCCTCCCTAATCTCCCCTCTCCTTTGTCTCCTCCCCTCTCCTATGGGACATTGGCGTGATATGCACTTATCTTTACAGGATGGATATACCCCACTGATGGTGGCAACACATAAGGGGCGTTATAGGTGTGTGCAGCTCCTGCTAAATAATGGTGCCCAGGTTCACTGTCATGATAAGGTGAGTGCATTTTGGGATCATCCCAGGATCTCTTCTCCCCCCCCCCTCCTCACTGATTCACATATCCCCCCTCCTTCGTCTCACCCTCTCCTCCCCTCCCTCTCCTCGCCTCCCTCTTCTCACCCACTCTTCTCCTCCCCTCATCCCCTCCCTCTTCTTCCCTCCTCCCCTCCCTCCTCTCCCCTCCTCCCACCCTCTTCTCCCCTCCTCCCTCCCTCTCCTCCACATCTCCCCACCCACATCCCTCTCTTCCCCTCCGCTCTCCTTTGTCTCCTCCCCTTACCTGATGGAACATTGGTGTGATATGTACTTATCTTTACAGGATGGAGATACCCCACTGATGGTGGCAATACATAAGGGGCATGATGGGTGTGTGCAGCTCCTGCTTAATAAGGGTGCCCTGGTTAACCGTCAGGATAGAGTGAGCGCATTTTGGGATCAGCCCAGGATCTCTTCTCCCCCCTCCTCACTGATTCCCCATCTCCTCACCTCCCTCTTCTCACCCTCCCCTCCCCTCCTCCCCCCCTCTCCTCCACATCTCCCCACCCACATCCCTCTCTTCCCCCTCGGCTCTCCTTTGTCTCCTCCCCTTACCTGATGGGCCATTGGTGTGATATGCACTTATCTTTACAGAATGGAGATACCCCACTTATGGTGGCATTACGTGGGGGGCATGATAAATGTATGCAGCTCCTGCTTGATAAGGGTGCCCAGGTTGACTGTCGGGATAAGGTGAGTGCAGTTTGGGATCAGCCCAGGATCTCTCCCCCCACTCCCCCCCCCCCCCCCCCCCCCTCTTTCCCCAGACTGTCCCATCTCCTCCCGTTGTGTTCTCTTAAAGCAAACCTCAGTTTGAAGACTGGACCAAAACATAAAAATGACTGCCTATGCCTTCTGGTTTGATAGCAATATAGAGCTAAACCATCCATTTCTTGGTGTGCAAGTTATGTGCGGGTCACGTTTCTAAAATGATATTTATGACTCGGGTCAATTTCTATATAGGAACTACTAACGTAGTTCCTGATAACACATACGTATTAATGAGGGCTCCAACTCTCTTTTCCATCTCCTTCATTTCCCACTAACCTCTCCCTCACTCCTTCCCTTTCTCTTCCCCCTATCCTCTCCTTTCTCTCTCTTCCCCCTTTCCTCTCCCCTCCTTTCCTCTCCTCCCACTCTCCTGCCCCTCCTCACCTCCCTCCCCTCCCCTCTCTTCACCCCTCCTCCCTCCCTCTTCTCCCAACCTCCTCCACATCACCCCACACATCTCCCCACCCTTCTCCATATGCTCTCCTTTGTCTCCTTTGGGACATTGGTGTGATATGCACTTTATCTTTTACAGAATGGAAATACCCCGCTGATGGTGGCATTACGTAAGGGGCTTGATAAGTGTGTGCAGCTCCTGCTAAATAATGATGCCCAGGTTGATTGTCAGGATAAGGTGAGTGCATTTTGGGATCAGCCCAGGATATCTCTCTCCCCCCTCCTCACTGATTCCCCATCTCCTCACCTCTTTCACCCTCTTCTTCCCTCCTCCCCTCCTCCCACCCTCTTCTCCCCTCCTCCCTTCCTCTCCTCCACATCTGCACACCCACATCCCTCTCTTCCCCATATGCTCTCCTTTGTTTCCTCCCCTTACCTGATGAGCCATTGGTGTGATATGCACTTATCGTTACAGAATGGAGATACCCCATTGATGGTGGCATTACGGAAGGGGCGTGATAAGTGTGTGCAGCTCCTGCTAAACAACAATGCCCAGGTTGATTGTCAGGATAACGTGAGTGCATTCTGGGATCAGCCCAGGATATCTCTCTCCCCCCTCCTCACTGATTCCCTATCTCCTCACCTCTTTCTCCCTCGTCTTCCCTCCTCCCCTCCTCCCTTCCTCTCCTCCACATCTGCACACCCACATCCCTCTCTTCCCCATATGCTCTCCTTTGTCTCCTCCCCTTACCTGATGGGACATTGGTGTGATATGCACTTATCTTTACAGAATGGAGATACCCCACTTATGGTGGCAATACGTGGGGGGCATGATAAGTGTGTGCAGCTCCTGCTAAATAAGGGTGCCCAGGTTGATGGTCAGGATAAGGTGAGCACATTTTGGGATCAGCCCAGGATCTCTTCTCTCCCCCCCTCCCGCCGCCCCTCCTCACAGATTCCTCATCTCCTCCCATCCCTCCTCCTCCCCTCCCTCCTCCTCCCCTCCCTCCTCCTCCCCTCCCTCCTCCTCCCCTCCCTCCTCCTCCCGTCCCTCTTCCTCCCCTCCCTCCTCCTCCCCTCCCTCCTTGTAATGGATCCGTTCTCTCTCGATCCTGGCGCACCTACGCTGTGGCGCTACAATCAGAGCTGTATGACCACTGCTATACACGATTTCAGGCACACACTATTACAACTCAAAAAGGGGATTATATAAGGGGTGTAGAAAACCGGTTCTAATCAGGGTCCAAACTGGTCTGACCATGGTCACATGCTGTGCAGGCTGTCGATCAACACCTCATACCGGCTTTTGCATGCTCCTACAGACTCATTGACACCTATTAGGGTCTCAGCAGTGGCACTGACTGGCTTCCCTGACACTCCTTCCCCCTTCTCCTGCGACTCACCTGTCGCGTCAACTAAGTACCGGGAAAGTGCATCAGCATTGCCATTCTCCTTACCAGTCCGGTACTGAACGGAGTATTGGTAGGGTTGCAGTGCCAGGCTCCAACGACTGAGTCTACTGTAATTCTCCTTGAGGCGATCCAACCATTCAAAGGATCGATGGTCTGTCTGGATGGTAAAGGAACGGCCCAGGAGGTATACTCGAAACATCTGAACACCCAAGATGATCGCTAGGCACTCCATTTCTATCGTCGAGTACTTTTCCTCACGGGGTAGTAGTTTCCTAGTATAGTACGCGATCGGGTGCTCTTCACCATCTTCGCCAACTTGGCTCAACACAGTGCCAACTCAACACAACTCAACACAACCGCCCTCCCGGAGGCATCGGTCTGTAGTATAAATGGCAGGGAGAAGTTGGGGCATCTCAAGACCGGCTCGCAACACAGGGATTCCTTCAATCTGCTGAAGGCACCATCACACTCCTCAGACCACTTTACTTTGTTCGAGGCGTTCTTCCTCGTCAGATCCGTTAAAGAAACAGCGAGCTCAGCATACCCCGGGATGAACTTCCTGTAGTATCCTGTTAACCCAAGGAACGTTCTCACAGCGGTCTTGGTTGTTGGTACTTGGAACTGCTTCACAGCCTCAACTTTGGAGAGTTCGGGCCGCAGGAGCCCCTCCCCCACTACGTGACCAAGGTACGAGCAGTGTGACATTGCAAGCTGGCATTTCTTCTGTTTCACTGTCAAACCTGCCTCCCTGAGCCTCTGCAGTACTCGTCGGAGGTGGGTCACGTGTTCCTCCCAACTGTTGCTGTGTATGATCAGATCGTCCAGGTAGGCCGATGCGAAGTCTTGCATTCCTACCAGGATATGGTCCATCATCCTCTGAAACATTGACGGAGCTCCTTGTAGTTCAAAGGGCATCCTACGAAACTGGTAAAGCCCAAAGGGTGTGCTGAATGCAGTTTTCGGTCTGGCTGACTCTTCCACAGGGACCTGCCAGTTTCCCTTGGTAAGATCCAAGGTACTAATGAACTTTGCTTGACCGACTCGATCCAATAATTTATCAACCCGGGGCATTGGGTACGCATCGGATTTGGACACACTGTTTAGTCTTCGGAAATCGACGCAGAAACGCAGTGTCCCATCTTTCTTCTTCACTAGTACTATCGGGGAGGACCAATCGCTCATAGATTTCTCAATGATGCCATGCTTCTCCATCTCCTCGAGCTCCCTTTTCACGATGTCCCAATAGGCATGGGGTAGGCAATATGGCGGTAACTTAACGGGTCTCGCAACTCCAGTCTCGACCTTGTGTTCCACTAGCTTAGTCACACCAGGCAGATTACTCATGACATCTTCGAACTCAGCCCTCAACTCATTTAACTCTCTACTCTGTTTCGGCGTCAGGTTTTCGTTGATCTGAGGTTCCTCTACATCCACCTTCCATGACGGGATCTCCTCTTCTGCTTCTACCTCCTCGGCCATCAGACACATCGTGGTAGGGGTGTTCCACGCCTTCAACATGTTGACATGAAAGACATGCTTTCGCTTTTTCTTGTTGCTCATGTCAATCTCATAGGTCACCGGGGTGACTTTTGCCTTGACACAGTAAGGTCCTTGCCATTTTGCAGTCAGCTTGCTGGTCGTGGTGGGTAGAAGAACTAACACCTGATCTCCTTCGTTGAACTCCCTCGCCCTTGCATTTCGATCGTACCATCTCTTCTGCTACATCTGCGCCTCCTTACAGTTCTCACTTACAAGCTCCGTCATCCTTGCGAGTTTCTGCTGCACCGTCAGGACGTAGGATACGACACTTTCACCACACCATGCACGCATTGCACTGACACAAATATCTATTCCTAGGCACTAGACCTTCCTCGCACTAATGTCCTGGCTGCGCCGGTGTCTAGAACCACGTCCTTCACTTCTTTCCCTTCCACGTAGCCTGCCCTGCGCGGAAGTGAGTTGTCTTATTTCACGTCGGCCTGCTGTGATCTCCCTCCATAGAACGTAGCGGCATTCTGTGGGCATCTACTCGCCACGTGGCCCACCTTATGACAATTGTAACACCTGGGCGGCTGGCGCTGCGGGTTCCTTGGTTCGGGTTGGAACTCCTGAGAACTGGCATCCTTGTCCCCATCACCGGGCTGCTTTGCTCGAACAATGTCACTCGGCTTGAAAGGTCTAACGTTCTGCCTCCTCGCCTGCTCGTACTCATCGAGCCACTCGCCAGCCTGAAGGCATGACTTTGGCTTCCGCTCCACTAGCCACAACCTCTTCTCCACTGGAAGTGAACTCAGGAACTGTTCTATTCCCAAGACTTGATGAATCTGGTGGACCGTCTTGTACCCTTTGAGCCACTTGGTCAATGAGTCCATCATCCGGACTGTAAACTCTCGATGTGTTTCTCCGTCCTTCCGCTTCGATGCCCTGAAGCGGTTCTTATACGCGTCCTCGTTGATATCGTACCTGACCAATATCGCTGCCTTTATCGCATCGTAGTCGGCCGAATCTGACACTGGTAGCGCCGCAAAAGCCAATTGAGCTTTTCCCGTTAACTGGGGGGCAAGGTAGTGAGGCCACCGCCCCTTGTCCACATTGTGCGCTGCCATGATTCTTTCGAAAGTCACCAGGTATGACTCGATATCGTCGCGCTCAGTCAGAGCCACCAGTTTCACATTTAGCTCTGTAGCCACCTTCGGCGCTGACGCGCCCCTTTGCTCTTCCACAATTTTTATTAGCCTATCCATGTGCGCTCTCATCTCCTCCGACTTCTCCCGCGCTTCTCCTTCTCGTCGCGTCCTTCTTCCGCTATCTCCCGCTCGCGCTGTACGCGTTCTTCTTCTCTTCGGGCTCTCTCCTCTGCTATCTCTTTTTCGCGCTGTACGCGTTCTTCTTCTCGTCTTACTCTTTCAAGTTCGCGTTCTTCTTCTCGTCTTACTCTTTCAAGTTCGCGTTCTTCTTCTCGTCTTACTCTTTCGCGTTCAATCTCCTCCTCTCGTTTCTGCCGGTCCTCGATCAATTATCGCAACATGTCCTGCAACGCCTGCTCAGCCGTTTCACCTGCCCGGAATGGTCGACCGGAACGGGTTGTCACACATCGTCGCTCAGCGTGTAGAGTCAGAAAAACTGTCTAACGGTCCACAATCCCACCGCTGCCACCAAATGTAATGGATCCGTTCTCTCTCGATCCTGGCGCACCTACGCTGTGGCGCTACAATCAAGGCTGTATGACCACTGCTATACACGATTTCAGGCACACACTATTACAACTCAAAAAGGGGATTATATAAGGGGTGTAGAAAACCGGTTCTAATCAGGGTCCAAACTGGTCTGACCATGGTCACATGCTGTGCAGGCTGTCGATCAACACCTCATACCGGCCCTTGCAGGCTTTTGCATGCTCCTACAGACTCATCGACACCTATAAGGGTCTCAGCAGTGGCACTGACTGGCTTTCCTGACACTCCTCCTCCCCTCCCTCCTCCTTCCCTCCTCCCCTCCCTCTTCTCCCCTCTCCTTTGTCTCCTCCCATCACCTATTGGACATTGGTGTGATATGCACTTATCTTTACAGAATGGAGATACCCCACTGATGGTGGCATTACGTGAGGGGCATGATAAGTGTGTGCAGCTCCTGCTAAATAATAATGCCCAGGTTGACTGTCAGGATAAGGTGAGCGCATTTTGGGATCAGCCCAGGATCTCTTCTCTCCTCCCCCCCCTCCTCACTGATTCCCATCTCCCCTCCTTTTCCCCATCTCCTCCCTCTATCTTCTCACCCTCTCCTCTCCTCCCCTCCCTCTTCTCACCCACTCTTTTCCTCCCCTCCTCCCCTCCCTCTTCTTCCATCCTCCCCTCCTTCCTCCCACCCTCTTCTCCCCTTCTCCCCTTCTCCCCTCCCTCTCCTCCACATCTCCCCACCCATATCCCTCTCTTCTCCCTCTGCTCTCCTTTGTCTCCTCCCCTTACTTGATGGAACATTGGTGCTTTACAGGATGGAGATACCCCACTGATGGTGACATCTCATGAGGGGCATGATAAGTATGTGCAGCTCCTGCTAAATAACGATGCCCAGGTTGACTGTCAGGATAAGGTGAGTGCATTTTGGGATCAGCCCAGGATATCTCTCTCCCCCCTCCTCACTGATTCCCCATCTCCTCACCTCTTTCTCCCTCTTCTTCCCTCCTCCCCTCCTCCCACCCTCTTCTCCCCTCCTCCCTTCCTCTCCTCCACATCTGCACACCCACATCCCTCTCTTCCCCATATGCTCTCCTTTGTCACCTTACCTGATGGGACATTGGTGTGATATGCACTTATCTTTACAGTATGGAAATACCCCACTGATGGTGGCAACACGTAAGGGGCATGATGGGTGTGTGCAGCTCCTGCTAAATAAGGGTGCCCAGGTTGACCATCAGAATAAGGTGAGTGCATTTTGGGATCAGCCCAGGATCTCTTTCCCCCCCCCCCCCCCCCCCTCCTCACTGATTCCCATCTCCTCCCCTCCTTTTCCCCATCTCCTCCCTCTATCTTCTCACCCTCTCCTCACCCTCTCTTCCCCTCCCCTCCTCCCCTCCCTCCTCCCCATCCTCTCCTCCCCTCCCTCTCCTCAACATCTCTCCACCCACATCCATCTCTTCCCCCTCTGCTCTCCTTTGTCTCCTCCCCTTACCTGATGGGCCATTGGTGTGATATGCACTTATCTTTACAGGATGGAGATACCCCACTGATGGTGGCATCACGTGAGGGACATGATGGGTGTGTGCAGCTCCTGCTTGATAGGGGTGCCCTGTTTGACCATCAGAATAAGGTGAGTGCATTTTGGTATCAGCCCGGGATCTCTTCTCCCCCCCTCATCCCCCTCAGACTGATTCCCATCTCCTCTCCTCCCTCTTCTCTCTCCTCCTATCTCTCTTCTCACCTCCCTCCCACTTCTCCCATCTGAATCCCCTCCCTTTTCTATCACTCTCCTCCCCCTCTTCTCCCCTCCTCCACTCCTTGTTCCCTTGTGTGAATAGGGCATAATGTGAGTGATCTGTGTGGAAGGTGTTTTGATGTTGTGTGTAGCGTGCCAGAGTGGCTCTCGTGCTGGAATGGCCTAATGAGGCGCGCCTCTAGTAAGCCGTACGGATAATTTAATTCATAAATCATGAATTTTGTACCCTGATGGATAAACTAATATTTTTGCACGAGCCATTATGACACGGACAGTTTATCTTTTCATACTTGACTGTCAGAATGGCTCGAGCCATTCTGGGAAAACCAGTTGCATTATTTGAGTTTTAGAATAGCTCGAGCCACTCTAGCACGGCCAGTTACTATTTTTGAGTGCCATATAATGTACGTGCCAAGTCATTCTGGCAAGGCTATGCAGTTACTATATTTGAGTTACCACATACTTAAGTGCCAGAATGGCTCGAGCCATTCTGGCACTGCCAGTTACTATAATTAAGTGCCAGAATGGTTTGAGCACTTCCAGGTACGTAAACAATATATAAGTGCCATAATGGCTTGAGCCATTTTGATTACTTGTGTGCAAGAACGGCTAAAGCCATTCTGGTCGCACAGCTGCCAGTTACTACTTTTGAGTACGATAATGGCTTGTAATGACTTTTGAGTGCGATAATGGCTTGAGCCATTCTGGCATGGCCAGTTACATTTCTTGAGTGCCAAAATGGCTCGAGCCATTCTAGCACGGCAGGATTACTTCGTGCAAGAATGGCTCGAGCCATTCTGGCACTGCCAACCATATTTGAGTACTATAACGGCTTGGGCCATTCTGGCACGGCCATATATGCAATATTTGAGTGCCAGAATGGCTCGAGCCATTCTGGCACTCAAATCATGCATCCGGCCGTGCCAGAATGGTTCGGGTCATTCTGGCACTCAAGTTATGCAACTGGCCGTGCCAGAATGGCTCGAGCCATTCTGGCACTCAAGTTATGCAACTGGCCATGACAGAATGGCTCGAACCATTCTTACACTCAAGTCATGCAACTGGCCATGACAGAATGGTTCGAGCCATTCTGGCACGGCCAGTTGCATAACATGAGTGCCAGAATGGCCCGAGCCATTCTGGCAGGGCCGGATGCATGATTTGAGTGCCAGAATGGTTCGAGCCATTCTGGCACTCAAAAATTATATTGCATATTGCCAGAATGGCTTGAGCCATTTTGGCACTATAATATAGTAACTGGCACTCAAGTTCAGCCAGTGGCATTATTTGCGTGCAAGAATGGCTCGAGCCATTCTGGCACTGCCAACCATATTTGAGTGCCATAACGGCTTGAGCCATTCTGGCACGGCCATATATGCAATATTTGAGTGCCAGAATGGCTCGAGCCATTCTGGCACCCAAATCATGCATCCGGCCGTGCCAGAATGGCTCGGGTCATTCTGGCACTCAATTTATGCAACTGGCCGTGCCAGAATGGCTCGAGCCATTATGGCACTCAAATCATGCATCCGGCCGTGTCAGAATGGCTCGAGCCATTCTGGCACTCAAGTTATGCAAGTGGCCGTGCCAGAATGGCTCGAACCATTCTTACACCCAAGTCATGCAACTGGCCGTGTCAGAATGGCTCGAACTATTCTGGCACTCAAGTAATGTAATCTGCATGGCTGTGCCACAAAGGCTCGAACCATTCTGGCACTCAAGTTCGGCCAGTAGCATTACTTGCGTGCAAGAATGGCTCGAGCCATTCTGGCACTGCCAACCATATTTGAGTGCCATAATGGCTTGAGCCATTCTGGCACTCAAATCATGCATCCGGTCGTGCCAGAATGGCTCTGGCCATTCTGGCACTCAAGTTATGCAAATGGCCGTGCCAGAATGGCTCGAACCATTCTGACACTCAAGTCATGCAACTGGCCGTGTCAGAATGGCTCGAGCCATTCTGGCACTCAAGTTCAGCCAGTGGCATTACTTGCGTGCAAGAATGGCTCGAGCCATTCTGGCACTGCCAACAATACATAATGGCTTGAGCCATTCTGGCACTCAAGTTATGCAACTGGCTGTGCCAGAAAGGCTCGAGCCATTCTGGCACTCAAGTTCGGCCAGTGGCATTACTTGTGTGCAAGAATGGCTCGAGCCATTCTGGCACTGCCAACCATATTTGATTGCCAGAATGGCTCGAGCCATTCAGGCACTCAAATCATGCATCCGGCCGTGCCAGAATGGCTCGGGCCATTCTGGCACGCAAGTTATGCAACTGGCCGTGCCATAATGGCTGGAACCATTCTTGCACTCATCAAGTCATGCAACTGGCCGTGCCAGAATGGCTCGAGCCATTCTGGCACTCAAGTCATGTAATCTGCATGGCTGTGCCAGAATGGCTCGAGCCATTCTGGCACACAAGTTCGGCCAGTGGCATTACTTGCGTGCAAGAATGGCTCGAGCCATTCTGGCACTGCCAACCATATTTGAGTGCCAGAATGGCTCGAGCCATTCAGGTACTCAAATCATGCATCCGGCCGTGCCAGAATGGCTCGGGCCATTCTGGCACTCAAGTTATGAAACTGGCCGTGCCAGAATACCTTGAACCATTCTTACACTCATCAAGTCATGCAACTGGCCGTGTCAGAATGGCTCGAGCCATTCTGGCACTCAAGTCATGTAGTCTGCATGGCTGTGCCCGAATGGCTCGAGCCATTCTGGCACACAAGTTCGGCCAGTGGCGTTACTTGCGTGCAAGAATGGCTCGAGCCATTCTGGCACTGCCAAAAATATTTGAGTGCCATGCATAATGGCTTGAGTTATTCTGGTCCGGTCAGTTGCACATTACTTGTGTACATGAACGGCTCGAGCCATTCTGGCATTGCCAAAAATATTTGAGTGCGAGAATGGCTCGAGCCATTCTAGCACGGCTGGCATTACTTGCATGCAAGAATGGCTTGAGCCATTTTGGACTCAAATATGGTTGGCAGTGCCAGAATGTATCGAGCCATTATGGCACACAAATATGGTTCACAGTGCCAGAATGGCTCGAGCCATTCTTGCACGCAGTAATGCCATGCACTGGCCGAACTTGAGTGCCAGAATGGCTCGAACCATTCTGGCGCAGCCATGCAGGTTACATGACCTGAGTGCCAGAATGGCTCGAGCCATTCTGACAATCAAGTTCGGCCAGTGCATGGCATTACTGCGTGCAAGAATAGCTCGAGCCATTCTGGCACTGCGAACCATATTTGAGTGCCATAATGGCTCGAGCCATTCTGGCACTGCCAACCATACTTGAGTCCAAAATGGCTCAAGCCGTTCTTGCACGCAAGTAATGCCAGCCGTGCTAGAATAGTTCGAGCCATTCTGGCACGGCCGGATGCATGATTTGAGTGCCAGAGTGGCTCAAGCCAATCGGGAACGGACAGTTGTTGATATCTCAATTTTTGGATTCATCTTTTTTTGCCAGGCGTATAGGAATCGTGGAGATAAAGGTATGCGGAATCTGTATCGTAGGCGGGCACACCTTGTACGTTAATACAATTCATATAAATGCTTGAATACAATTAATAAGCCGCGGCTACAATAACTTCAGAGGCGTGCCTCATTAGGCCATTCCAGCATGAGAGCCACTCTGGCACGCTACAGTTGTGACCTCACTGGTGATTTGTCCCTCATAAGGGGAGGAGGGGAGTTTAGATGGAATAGAGGGATGAATTGGAAATGCTGGATTAGAAATATGTGTTATGGGTTTTGTTTAGGGAGTAAACAATGTTGATGAAGGGCGGATGGCTGTGCACTTAATCCTCCCCCTGCATAGATAGGCATGGGAAAGCTTATAGTGTGTTAAAAGCATGCTTTGTCGAAGGTTTTTAGGTCAAGCCTGCCTCTCTGTCCCCCTCTAAACAACCTATTCTGTCCTTTGTCTGGTTCCAGGTATTGTATTGCTATAGATAAATGGTGTTCTTGGGAAGGCAACCATTCAATCTCATAGCCAGCCTATGGACGACCTGAACTTTTGCTGACCCACCCACCACTCCTCTTGTGCATTGCTTGTACCTGTACACTGATTGTCCTGTCATACATCATTGGCAGGCAGCACCCTTTGGTGCTTCTACCCTGACCAACCACGTTAAACTGTAATGGTGTGGCACATCTGGTTGCATCCAAGGCAAGCCAGCGCTACCTTGGTCCCAGACTTGGCCTGATGGCCACACCCTGTCACCTGGTTGCCGCCTGACTCCTTTTGGCCATTTGAACTGTTATCGTCAATTAATTTAGATGCATGATGGGGACCCAGATTGGTGAACGCATAAAACAGATATACGCATAAGCACAAAAACAGCATTCAAATAGCATTAAATAAGCTTACACATGTACCCACCCTCTTCTTCCCCTCTCCTCCCCTCCCTCATCTCCTTTCTTCTCCTCCCCCTTCTCCCCTCTCCCCTCACTCTCCTCCCCATCTCTTCCCCACTCTCTCCTTCTCTCCCTCTCCTCTTTACCTCCATCTTCTCCCTCTCGTCCCCTCCCCTCACCTCCTTCATCTTCTCCCTATTCCCCTCCTCCCTCTCACTTCTCCCCTCTCCTGCCCTCCCACTTCTACACCAACTTCTTCCCCCTCCTCTCCTCCCTCCCTTTTCTTCCCTATTCCCCTCCCTCTCGCATCCCTCACCTCCGTCTTCTCATCTCCCCCTCCCTCTACCCCTCCCACTTCTCCCATCCTCAACTCTCTTTCTCCCATCCTCAACTCTCTTTCTCCCCTCTTCTCACCTTCCTCTTCTCCCCTCTCGTTCCCTCCCACCTTTCCCCTCTCCTCTCCTCCCTTTCTTCCCCCTCCCTCTTCTCCCCCTCTTCTCCCCCAGCTTCCTCCCCTCCCTCTTCTCCCCTTTCCACACTTCCCCCTCTCACCTTCCTTTTCTTACCCTCTCTTCACCTACCACCTCTCTGTAAACTATAAAAGCTATTTTTAAAAATGGATTCAGTCCAAGACGATACATATGAAATATTGCGTAAGATCAGGCACACAGTATGATGAGTCATAATTTGACCGGTGTTGTACATTTATTTGTACAGTATGGGTGTGCAAGTTCTCCAGAGTCATTGTAGTCATTGCTCACCCACCAGTATGGAGATACTGCTCTACATTTGGCTGCCAGGGATGGTGGGGCAAACTGTGTAAGAGTACTCTTGTCCCATCCTGGTATTGATGTCAACATCAAGAACAATGATGGACGTACAGCCATGATGGTGGCTGGGTATGAATCTCTTGGTGTGTTTAAGCAGATGATGAAAACATGCAGTGACTTTCCTGCTGATTCATATGGAAAGGTTGTGTTATTTGGACACTCAGGAGCTGGGAAGAGTACACTGACCCAGGTGAGCTGAGTTACATTTACTGTCTACAGCTACATAATCATATACATGTAGAGTGGTTATACCTGCTCAATATATGGGACAGTGTTCAGCTAAATCAGGTTATAATTTTATCACTGTATGGGACAGTTCACGAGAAAATGGCATATCGCGTATACATGTATATGTAAAGTTATGCTACATGTCCCAAACATTAAATAGATTGTGGGGTATTTGCTTAGCTTCGTGTCAGTGTTACGATATTCAATACCCCTTGGGATTCATGTTTACCTGCAGGAAAATTCAATTTGATTTATACATAGAAGGATCATGTACCTTTTAATTTGTCCTGCTTATTGGTTTTTACTCTACCCGTTGTGAGGTTATAGCTGTGCACGTTTGCCTGCTCTATTGCAACCAATGATGTAGGTAAACCATGTCCCAAATGTGATGTGATGTGCATGGGTGCATAAATCATTGGCAGAAATTGAGCAGTAAAATGTGCACGCACTTCTGCCACAGCTATAACTTGGAAACAGGTAGAGTAAAAACTAATAAACAAAAGGTATATGATTCCTCTATGTAAAACCAAATTCAAAGTGAATTGCATTAAACCTCCAGCTAGATATTTGCAGGTTTGAACACCAAAGGGTAACTGACGTTGTAACACTGGCACAAACACCCCACAATCTATTTCACCATAGAGAAATAGTGATGTTGAAATTGAACAATTGTATATTGGATCAACACAACTATTGCTACTTCCCCTTCAGATTTCTTTCAAATTTACATATATGAAAGTTCCTACTGTAAATATGTAATATGCACAATTTCATTTTCAAATTCACTTTGGATAATGAATACTAATAAGTCAAAGTTGGAAATTTTGCTAAATTTCAGCAGGACAAGATATCTTTGTAATGCTGTAGCAAAGCAATGCTTACTGAAATTGACATGGAATTAATGTTTTTTCCATAAAGATTACTTACAGTGCAAAAGTGTTTAATGATTTTTAATAAGTTGCGAGCATTGAAGGTCAAAGTGGAGAGTTAGCGATATCTCAAAAAGTGGTGTTTCTTTTGGTATACTGATAGAGCAAGTTAGGGTACACTTGCATACTAAAAATCATTTTGGGGATTGCATTATATGGAGAGGTGAAGGCTATTTAGTCTTTAAAAAACCATGTTTCTTTGATGTACTGCGTAACCACAGTGTTTACACAAGTAACCTGTACCTGTATGGTATTACAATGAGCGCATTAAGTAAGCTAGCCATCAAGTGAGCACGCGCATGCTTGTAGTTGTAAACATTTAGTGCTATCTATCGTGTGAATGCAAGGTCCAACATAAAGACGCTAGAGGAATGTTTCGGTTATCAAATTACATCGTTTAACAAACTTAAAGTTCATATTGCGTGGTATGCCTTTACAAGAGCAGGCTTTATTGTTAGCGCTATCTTGGTTCTAAACAATATAACAAGCCGCTCCGTTGTGCCCTTAGTCTCTCTTACAATCAAGATAGTGAATGAACAATACATGCAGTCTGCGCTTGCTAAGAATCGAGCTATTTCTACAGACAGCACTGTGGTAATATGCCTCAGGCCGGTCTTGTAGGATAAACAGCGCTCTCACACACAAAGAAGATAGTGCTAAAGTGTTCTTTGTACGAATGCGAGGCGCTGTTTGTCCAACAAAACCGGCTCTTTTACTATAGTAGATATATATATAAAGCTGCATGCATACAGTTCCATTCTATATCCTATTATCGAACCTTTAAAGTGAGCTATGAGTGATCTGAAGCCTATTGTGTTCTTTGAAAAGTACTGTTGTGACCCTTTCAAAACTCACAAAAAGAAGATTACCAAAGATCTATACGAATTGTTGGCTCCAATGAATTAACCTCTTCAGTAGTTAAGCTATATCCTGGTAAGCCTGTTCCCATCTCCACTACACATTACATATCAACTGAATGACACTATAGGCCTGAAGCTTTGCTCAACGTGTCACAAGTCTATTAGAGCAGAAGAAGCAAAATCGCAACACAGCTCCCCAGAGAGTAGCCAGGAGGAAGCCAGGCCATCACAGAGCCCTATTGAATTTGATCCTGAGCAAGACGTCATTGTTGAGCAGTTAAATGAATCTGCAACAGCCTTAGGAGAATCACTAGTGCAAAAGAGGAAGCTTAAGCGCAGTAGTTCCTATAGGAACCAGAATTTGCAGAAGTTGCAACAGTCAGTTTCTAAAAGCCTACAACTTTTCAATGCAAATGTCAGCCAACCAGTTGATGATGCAAATGAACTCATTCAGCAACTAAAAAAGGAAGTTTTAGAACTGTGCAGTAAAGAGTGAGCAAGTTCAAGTCCTGACTGTGTTGCCTAAAAGCTGGACTATCAGAAGAGTAGAGCGAGAGTTTTGTCCCCATGGTGCAACTAACTTCATGATCAGAAAGGCTAAAAAGCTTGATAGTGAAAAGAGAATCATCTCTTTACTCCCAATCCCCAAAAATATCCTTTTCCTGCAGACATTACTGAATCAGTAACCTCATTTAAAAAAAGTGAGGATATCAGCCGAGCTATGCCGGAAAAGAAGGATTGGATCATGGTGGTAAAAGATGGACATCGAGTTCTAGAACAGAAGTATCTATTACACTGCAACCTCAAGGAAGCCTTTCAGAGGTACAAAGGTAAGTTTCCTGACAAGAAAATTGGTTTTTCTAAGTTTGCATCCTTGCGGCCAAAAGAGTGTGTGCTTGCGGGTGCCAGTGGGACTCATTCTGTCTGTGTGTGCACAATCCATCAGAACGTGAAACTGATGATTCATGGTTCCAAACATGGGTATCTTACTGACGAGCATACCTCGTGTTTGAATGGGTATAAAGAATGCCTGTCAAGGATCACATATACTCCAGCAGATCCAGAATGCTTCCTTGGAGAATGTGAAAGGTGTGCATCACTAGAAGCATTCAAAGATGAGCTAATGCAGATATTCACAGAAAATATGGTAGACGAAATTCAGTACATGCAGGGGACATCCACAGATCGCTCCACTTTAGAGACTGTGCTGAAACCTGCTGAAGAGATTGTGACTGATTTCTGTGAATAACTGGAAGAGCTCTCGAGGCATGACTACATTGCAAAGCAGCAGTCTATGTATCTGACACAATGGAAAGAATCTTTGCAGCCTGGAGAATTTGTTGTAGTGGGAGAACTATTCCTTTGTATTGCAGGATGCTGCTCAAGGATTTCATTGGAACAATGCACAGGCTACCCTACACCCTTTTGTTTGCTACTACAAAAGTGGTGAAAAGCTGGAGCACATTAGTTTGGTTATAATCTCCGACTGCCTACAACACGACACCATTGCTGTTCATCTGTACCAAAGGCATTTGATTTCATTTTTGCATATATTAACTGCTTTGGATCTTTGCCTAAGTGTATGGTGTATTTTTCAGACGTCTGCTCATCGCAATATAAAAATTGCAAGAACTTCCTTAATCTCACCCATCACGAGGATGACTTCGGAATGCCAGCAGAGTGGCATTTTTTGCCACATCACATGGCAAAGGCCCAAGTGATGGTGTGGGAGGATCAGTTAAGAAATCAGCAGCTCGGGCAAGTCTGCAAAGGCCATACAATGGCGACAGTTGTTTGACTATGCTAAGGCAAACATTACAGGTGGGCACTTTCATTACAGTACTAAAGAGGAGTATGATACTGAAACTTTGCAACTAGAAGCAAGACTAATCAATGCTTGAAGCATTCCTGGAACTCTGAGACTGCATACCTTCATGCCTAAGGGATGAGGGCGGTTAGAGGTATAAGCTTATTCCAACAGCTCTGAAGGAAGTGTTTTAAATATGCAACCTGATGTAGAAGAGGATGTGGCATTTGATGATATCAAAAGGTTTGTTACAGTCAAGTATGACAGTAGGTGGTATCTGACAAGCATACTGCAAACTTTCCCTTCTACTCTTGAAGTAAAACTTAGCTGCTTGGAGCCTGCTGGTGCATCCATGGAGCACTGACATTCTGACAACTCTGGCTACTAATTTTTTTACTATTGTTGACCCTGAAACCTCAACTGGAAGAACCTACACTATTAGTGAAGCTGAGTCTAACAAAGCATCTCTAAAGTTGCAAGTGAAACTCTCTACTGCTTGATTATTTTATCTCAACATTTTATGGTTATTGTTATTTGCTACATTAAACATTCATTTTGCTATTTAAATACATGTATGTACTTCCACCATGCAATTTTGTATTCATGAGTAGTCTGCATAGGGACATGCACTTGTGTAAACTTTGTGGTTACGCGTTACATCAAAGAAACATGGTTTTAAAAATACTAAATAGCTTAGACCTCTCCGTATTATGCATCCCCAAAATGATTTTTAGTATGCAAGTGTACGTGTACCCTAACTTGCTCTGTCAGTATATAATGAAACACCACTTTATGAGACATCACTAACTCTCCACTATGACCTTCAATGCTTTATAAAAAATCATTAAACACTTTTGCACTGAAATTAATCTTTATGGAAAGAACATTAACTCCTTGTCACCATTTCAGTAAGCATTGCATTGCTACAGCATTACAAAGATATCTTGTCCTACTATAATTTAGCCAACTTTGATTTATTTGTATTTGTAACGATGACGCACGAATACCTGAAGTGTTAAATAGTCATGTGCTTGTACTCTAACCCCTTCTAGAACATTCTGTTAGGGTTCGTATACAGTAGCGGTCAAATAAAAGTACACGTAACGTTTGCGTAGCGTTAGCGTCGCACGCAACAAACGTTGACGTAGAGTTTGCGTGGGACTAGCGTAGCGTTTTGGGAACGTAGCATTTGAGGAACGTAGCGATTTTATGGAACGTAGCGTTTTATAGAGACTACGCCCTAAAGTAAAATTTTCTTATGCTTACATCATACATTTGTAACACAGTGGAATGGTGTTCAAGCTATAAACAATTGCGCGATTCATTACGATTTCAAGGGGCATGAGTCTACCAAAAAATGTTAATGAAAGAGGTTCTTACCCCTCCCTCTTTTCCATTAGGTATCGTTCCCCCCCTCCCCCCCTCCTCCCGTATTGTGCAAGACATGGCCTGCAATTGCGGGCATGGATTCGATCCATAATAAAATTATTGTACATGGTGTCTATGGGCAATCGCGCTGGTAGTAGAGCACTTAAACCTAAATAGGATACAGGAAAAAATAGCATGTAAATTTTAAAACGTGCACCCATCCCTTTCAAAACGGACTTTTGTCTCATTGCATACATGTACATTGATTAATACATCATAACGTTGACCAAATAAACTTTGTTACCCGGTGGTGGCCTGGTGTATGTATACCTGTGCATACGTTACCACTGTCCGGCCAGGCTTATAGGACAGCATATATGTACGCGGCTGTGCATGCACGCCAGAGTATGTTTGAACGTGCATGTTTCCTTGGTACATGCAGTGGCGGCGGAGCAATAAAAAAAGTGATACGGCGGACCGGGGGGGGGGGGGGGGGGGCGGGGGTGCTGTCCGTTTTGGGCCTGATACGAAAAGCAAGCGGGGGGGGGGGGGGGGGGGGCGGGGGTGCTGTCCGTTTTGGGCCTGATACGAAAAGCAGGCGGGGGAGGGGGGGGGGGGGTGCTGTCCGCTTCACGCCCGATGCGAAAAGCGGGTGGGAGAGGGCGGTGCTGTCTGCTTCAGGACCGATACGAAAAGTGGGGGGGGGGGGGGGGCTGCTTGCCGTACGATGATCTTCGTTTGTGCGCGTGTGCGTGATAGTACGTGGGGAGTGGAGCGGGGGGGCGGCAATTGGTCCCAGAGGGCGGCATTTTATATGAATGGTGGGGGGGGGCAGCCGCCCGCCCCCCCCCCTCCCCAAGCCTATGCTGGATCCGGGGCTGTCTTACACCCACTACTGTTTAGAAAAAGTGGTACAGCGGCGCGCACTGTTCATAAAAAGTGCTACGGCATTTGTCGTACTTGCCGTAGCGTCAGCGCCGTCTATGACAGTAGGTTCACCTATGCAAATGGTGGCCATCGACATTCTAGGTCCTCTCCGGCCGGAAACAGATATGTCTTAGTAGCTGGGGACTATTTTACGAAGTGGATAGAAGCATATCTCATTCAAAACCAAGAGGCCTCAACAGTGGCACAGAAGCTACTGAACCAACTGTTTTGCCGTTTCTCTCGACCAGAGCGTCTTCATTCAGATCAGGGGAGGCAGTTTAGAGCAGAAATTATCAAGCAGTTGTGCAAGTTGCTCCAGATTGAAAAGACGCGGACAACACCATACCACCCACAATCGGACGGTTTTGTGGAGCGCTTTAACAGGACCCTATTGAGTATGTTATCAACGCGATCAAACCCACATAGCACCATTTGGGATGAGGATCTGAGCAAAGTGTGCATGGTGTACAATACCAGCATACAAAGTACTACCGGGTACTCGCCATTCTTCCTGATGTTTGGCAGGGACGCCCGCCTACCCCTGGCCATTGTACTTGAACCGCCTCCTTCACCTCATGGAGCAATACCTCAGCAGTACGGGAATTACGTCCAGAGCCTCCAGGAAACTTTTAACACGGCTTTTGAGGTGGTGCGGAGTAATATGTCTACAAGACAAGGCCGGCAAAAGGAGTTTTACAACTGCAATGTGCACTGAGATCCATTCAAACCTGGAGACCTGGTGTGGCTGTTCAACGACGCACTGGCGAAAGGAGAATCCAGGAAACTCCGCAGACCATGGAGAGGGCCATACAGGGTCATAACACAGCTTTCAGATGTTACATATCGTATCCAGCATACGAGAAACAACAAGTCAACGGTGGTTCACTTTGACAGGCTGAAACGCTGTCCTACTGGGATGCGGCTACAAGAACGACTTCGACGGCATGTGCCCCACCAGGTGCCCCTAATGCTCCATCGGGAACACACGTAGAGCCAACGGAAGTGGAGGATGAAGATGTGGAAAGCCCTGCTCTCATAGAAGATGTTCCCGCCCATGATGAAGACCATGCCCCTGAGGAGGACCACACCCCTGATGAGGATCCCGCCCATGATGAGGACATGGACCCCACCTCAAGAAGTGATGATGCAGAAAGCGACACGCGACGATACCCAACTCGCACAAGACGCCCCCCAGATCGTCTACAGTTAGACTAATCCGAGACGGATTCTTGGAGGAAGGGGTCATATGTAACGATGACGCACGAACACCTGAAGTGTTAAATAGTTATGTGCTTGTACTCTAACCCCTTCTAGAACATTCTGTTAGGGTTCGTATATATACACATTCTGTCCATGTACTGTGGTGAATAGATATCGCTTGATTACACTCATTACATATTCATTATCCAAAAGTGAAATTATGCGTATAACATAGTTACAGTAGGATTTTTCATATATGTAATTTGAAAGAAATCTGAAGGGGTAGATAAGTGGCAAAAGTTGTATTAATCCAATATAAAATTGCTCAAATAGGAAGTCAATAACGTTTACCGTTTTGGAGATGTACATGTAGGTAAAATCTTTTAATGCCTTTTGCATACATGTACAAGAAACGTAACAGTCGCATTGAAATGTGTGGCTTAAATTATAAATATCGTGACTAATGACTTTATGATGGATAGTCTAATTTAGGATGTGTAAGGATCATTTGATAGAAGCTGTATGTGCGTGCGTGCGTGCGTGCGAACTTGTATGGGTTCCAATCCTGGTGTTTGGGTTCCAATCCTGGTGAGGTCGATTTTTTGGGGGTTCGGGGTCAATTTTTTTCCCTTCATCTTTTTGTTTCTTCTGAGCAGGGAGTGCAATTCTATCGAAGGGTGTTGTCTGTGTTGTATTATTAACTTTTATTTTTGCGATGTTTTTATTTAGGTTGCATTGTACTCAATAATTACGGGCAGCTGTTACGCAATATTTACGTTTACGCATTGTTATTAGTCTGCAGTTAGGGGTTATGATTAACGTTGGAAAATACACAATTTGGCCTGAGTCGCCTGACGTAGGGTGCAACTGCTTCAAACTGCAAGCAAAGCTGCAACATGCAAACTAGACTATATAATAATTAAATAACACAACTACTAACTATAACACATTGTCTGGGAGGCTTAGGTTGGATGAGCAGAGGACCTGTTATAAAGATGGCTCTGGTGTTGGCCCTGACCAAAGTCAAACTTAGACGGCTATACAGTATTGGTTAATAAAAAGTTAGCGCTACGTAGTAAACACCATCGCTATGATCCAAACAGTGGCAGTGTTGTCTGAGAAATCTTTTTTGGGGGGAAGGGTTATGCGTTAGTCATGTAGGTATTTATTGATTCCTAAAAAATGTGGAACATTAGCGTTCTGCTGTGGATCTGGTAGACTTTCAAAAATTATACTGATGAGGTGAACAGGATCGTGGAGGCACAAATGCAGCTTAGCTTGACGATGAAACGACCGCTGTTCAGCTTCGCGCGCTTCTGGCACAGAAAGGTACTTATTATTTGGATTAATCATCGATTGAGTTATAATAATCCAAGTTTTCATAGGTCATAACCTTTCTTTTCGCACCATGCATTTTGCGTGCGCGGAGAAGCCTCGGATGGGTGTTCAGGGGCAGCTCATATTGCCAAATCATCTGGTACAACTTTAGCTACAGGTACATGTATAGCGAACATGTGCTATTCCCCTTGCGGTTCAATAGGAAGGCAACAAGGTCAAACGCTTTGAATGGTGCCAGGAACATCAGCAGGACAACTTCTCCGACGTTATATGGACAGATGAGTCGTCAATTCAGTTAGAAATCTTTCGACAGCATGTCTATAAGTGTTAGAAACTGAAGGACATGCTGTCGAAAGATTGGGCAACCGCCTAAACGGAATCCGAGGTAATGAGTTACTGAACGCAATGTTTAATGCAATTTAAAACACTTATTGATGCAGACCAAAACATCTGGTCAAAGTACACGTTTTGTGGGCAATCAGCTTGAAAGGACCTGCTAAGGGATTATGGATTCTCCACTCTACATGTATGTCAAAATCTTGGAGATAACCTTACTGCCATTCCTAGCACGTAATTTTCCAATGTCACATCATTTCATGGCTGATAACAATCCAAAGCACGCATCTAAAGCTAGCACAGCAGTTTTTGAAGGAGAAGCGAGTCAACTAGTGGAGGACCCCTGCTGAATCACCTGACCTCAATCCTACATGTATATGCGAAGAGAGGTGAAGCCTAAAAACAAGTAAGAACTTATTAGAGGGATCAAGGCCTTTTGGAAGACAGTGACACCATCCATGTGTGCTAAATACATAGGACTAAAGCTATAGAACTGAAGGGTGTTGCTACCGGTTATTGACTACTTGAACTTCATACATGTAGTTTGTAGAGCAATTTTATTTTTCCTTGTATATACAAGCACATAGATGTAGGGGAGTCCAGTTTTCCTGTAAACAAGTAAACCTCTAAGAAGCTGTACTTTTAAACACATCTCACCTAATCCACTCACACCTCTTCACTACTGGTCATTAACTCCCATTCCCTGACCACACCCATAGACCCTGTTTGCGGCTTAGTACAATAACCCCACAACTTCTCACTCCCTGACCACACCTAAAGACCTTGTTTGTGGCTTAGTACATTAACCCCACAATTATATCAATCAACATTCACATGTGCATGTACATACACGCAGAACACAACACATTTTAAAGTAAAACTTCTAGTTCGAGTACATCCATGGCCTATACTAGCTACACATCTACTCCAAATAGGTTGAAAGTCATATGGCACGATCCAATACTTAACTAGTTTACTAAACAAAAATTGCTTTAAACTATTTAACTCACTAATAGGTAACCCCTTGTATTGTGTGCATCCATTACTGTGCATTGAACCATTACTTTAGGTCAGAAATAGGACCCTTGCCAATTTTAGTGGTAATGCATTTTGCTCTGGGTGGTAAGGTTCCGATGACATTGTACTGTAAATTCAGGAGGCCTGAGGTTGGTCTTTTCGATCTTACTGGAGAGGCGGCCCTCTCTTATTGGTAGACATCTTGGTGAGTGTTTGGAGAGAGCAGGTCTGCTGAAAGGAGTGGTATCTGTGGTACCGATGATGGCTGAGGCACTAGTAGAACTGATGTGTGTTGGGATGGTGGAACTGCTGGTGCCTCTTGGTCGGCTGAGGGAGATGGCCTGGGCACTGGTGTTGTAAGATTATTGTGTAAGCTTGCTGGCCATGAGGTTTTACCAAACAGTGCGATCTCATCCAGCTTCCCAAAGGTGCCTGTTTATGGTCCTTGACAGCATCAACAATACTAGCCTTCATCTTTTGCACTGATAGTTTAAGATTGATGGAAAATGCCTAATGCGACCAAATTCAGTTACCTGCTTTGACAACATTGGTGTCAGATGGATACGTGGGTGAAGGTGGACAGTATAGTGTGGGGGTGGTGGTGGTGACAATGACCAGAGAGGTGATGGAGACTTTCTAAGGGTTGAACACAGAGCGCGTGAGGGCTCAGCTGAAAAAGCACAAGGTTAATAATCACAACTAAGATACTAGAAAGCCTTTCATTGGTGTGACTTGGGCAAGCATTTGGTGGTGTGTATATTGGCAAGTGCAATAGGGGACCTACTGAAAGATTAAGAATGTTGCGAGGGATCAAGGAAATTGAAATTAATATACAGCTACATACTTTCAGATGTGGCTGGTTAGGGCTGAGGTACTTGCTGGGGCTAAGCTCCACTAAGCTCGAACACATATTGTATGCCAATGGACAACGCTTCCTAGATTTCCCATACACTCCCCTCCCCCCCAGCACACCATTCTACATGGTATTGTACTGAATGATAGAAGACTAGTCAATGGAGCGGTAGTAGAACAACCACATGCTGTGCACGTGGTTTCAGTGAGGCTAAGGTACATCCTGCACACTGGCATTTGAGCGAAACGGAGCATCTACATCCATACACGTCATTAATACAATGCTTGTAATCATTAATTTTGAAGTGGTTATGGCGTAAAGCAAAACTTATTAACCACAAGCTATTTCTTCAACGAATCAGGTTGTGAGTATAGCTGGATCAACTGGCTATCAGAGAAAATCAAGAGATTAAAAACCATTGTGGTTTTTATGTTCTACTGTTGTGATCCTTATTTAAGGATGGTGTCAATCCTTAAATAAGGATGTGCCACTTCCTCCCTGTTTTACCACGTGGAGATTGATCATATTGACATCATTTAAAGTTTGTTATGGAGGCTAATCAGTATACAAATGACCAATACCATTTATTTTATCTTACTTTGTTAGCAAAAATATGCAATGTAAAAGACGATCCTTATTTAAGGATAATGACACACTTTTAAATACGAATATTTTCCTAGTGATTAAACATTAAGAATGAGCTAGCAGCTGAAAGATAGTGACACACAACACGTATGGATGTTGCATCTTTTTAACTGTTTCAAAATGTTTGTTGAAGTTCATTTTTGTATGCCTTATTCTTGATGCAAGCCAAGCCTAGTTTCCTGTGGTGAATGCTTGAGCCATTTGAATGTTTCTCCACATTTGGCATATATCTAAATTGTTTGTATTAAGCAATGTTGCTGCTGCAATCACCTCTAATTCTGTAGCCCAAGTGTCCAGAGTCTGCATCCTTGATCACTTCTTATAGCTTTCCATATATCTGTAACGCGGCCAAGTTTAATAGTAGCAGAGTTCAGTACAACCACAAGCACAGAATAGAATACAGACACTCAATATACAAAAATACGACAATATATAGTTTCCCATGAATAGAGGGGTCAAAGGACTCCAAGATGCGCGTCTCTACATGTCTGAGATGCGCAACTGTTTACGTCATCATTACACCACTCCCTCCCATCAATGCTGCAAGTAGGGCCCATAGCGGTCTGGGGGTTGCCTGTTTCGCATGGGGTAATGTCGTGGGAGCTCTACAGCAACTGCAGGTGCAGGTGCAGCGGGTTCTACAGCAACAGGTTCAGCTCCAGGGACAGCTTCCATAACTCCGTCGTCTGCAGCCCAATGATCAAGCTCCTCAGCCTCCTCTTCATCACTATCCAGGCAGAGTATTTAATCTGCCCACTCCAGAGGTACAGTATCTGGACTCGCTGTCGTAGATGTCGGCGTCGGCACTGCAACCAAGTCTTCTCGCACCGGGTTTGATGTTGCCACAGCTGGTTTGAGCCTGTCAAAATGAACACACTGCGTTTTAGTCCCCTTAATGCATTTTATTTTATATGTGCACTCTGCCACACGCTCGACGACTTTGAATGAACCCTTCCACGGATGGTGAAATTTTCTAGACTTACCTCGCGGTACAGCTGGTGAGTACAGCCACACTAAATCACCACAGTTAAATGGTTTACCGTGGGCCTTCTCATCATTAATACTCTTCTGCCTCTTATGTTCTGCCTCACATCGTTCTCTCACTAGACAATATGCATTTTCTATGCCATCCTTCAGCTTCTGCACATACTCGGGAAGTGTAGTCTGTTCAATACGATTAGAACCATACATTAAATCTATCGGCAATTTCACTTCCCGCCCAAACATAAGAAAAAATGGGCTAAACCCAGTAGAAGAATGGATACTGGAATTGTATGCAAGGCAAACCTTCCGGATATGGAGATCCCAGTCTGATAGATGGTTGTGTGCCGTAGTTGCCAACATGTCCAAGAGTGTTCTATTAAATCTTTCGACCATGCCGTTTCCTTGTGGGTGGTAGGGTGTCATACGTGACTTTCTGATCTCCAAAAGCTTGCATATTTCTTCAATCAATTCTGATTCAAACTGTCGGCCCTGGTCAGAGTGCAATTGTTCTGGGGGTGAAAACCGGCAAAATAATTCATCAACTAATTTCCTAGCAACTGTTGTAGCTTCTTGGTTCCTGATTTGAAATGCTTCCACCCATCTTGTGAAGTGGTCTACAGCTGCCAACACATACTTATTTCCTTCCTCTGTCACTGGTAAGGGACCTAAAATGTCAATACTCACCAACTGCATAGGGTATCCAGACTGGATGGACTGCAAATAAGCCTTCCTTTTTGGAACAGTCATTTTTCTGGTGGCACAGGTCAAACAGGATTTACACCAGTTTCTCACTGCTTCTGCACATCCTGGCCAGTAGAAGCGCTCTTTAAGGCGAGACAACACCTTCTCCTCCCCAAGGTGTCCCCCAACAGCACCTTCATGGAGATCACGTATAGCACTAGCCTGAAGTTTAGAGGGCAACACAAGTTGGAGTCCATCATCTCCATCATCAATCCGTTTCCACAGCAGGCTGTTTTTGATACACAGAAGTTGCCACTTCTGGAGGAGAAGACGACTTTCCCTACTCCAGGTTTTGGAGACATCTAAAGGAGGTATTTGACGCTGCCGCACCGCCTGGTATACTGGGTTGATTGAAGCATCCTACATTTGTAGTCTCTGCATGTCTTCTAAAGAATAGGATTGGAAGGGAAAGGCTGGCAATACACTCACAGATGCACTATATTCAACCTTAACTTGGTCAACACAACCACACTGCCTGCATGGGATTCTGGAAAGGGCATCTGCATTGCAATGTTGGGTACCTTGACGATGAATGACTGTAAAGTCAAATTCTTGTAGCCTTTCTAACCAGCGGGCTAGTTGCCCTTAAATTTTGCAACCAAACTAAAGAACCATGGTCAGTCCTAAGACTAAACTTTCTACCAAGTAGGTATGGCCTAAAATGGTGTGTAAACTTCACCACTGCCAGCAATTCCCGACGAGTTACACAATATCTTTGTTCCTGCCTGCTAAGGGAACGGCTAGCATATGCCATTACACGTTCAGACCCATCTTCAGAAGGTTGTGATAGCACTGCCCCTATCCCTACATCACATGCATCAGTGTCTAAGACAAAACATTTTGAATAGTCAGGGTATGCCAGGACTGGAAGCTCATCAAAGGCACTCTGACACAACTCATTCCAGTGGAACACATTATTTTTTTCTGTTAGGCGTTGCAATGGTTTAGCAATAGAGGAAAAGTTTTTAATAAACCTCCTATAGTAATTTGCCAGGCCTAGAAAGCGTTGAATTTCTTGCTTACATGTTGGAGTTGGCCAATTACATATTGCCTATACTTTAGTTGGGTCTGTCGAAATCCCTTCTGCTGAAACCACATGTCCAAGATACTGGACTTCTTTTTGACACAGACTACACTTTGAGGGTTTTACCTTCAGTCCTGCCTCCCTAAGCCTTTTCAATACACCCACCAAATTGTACAGGTGATTCTCAAAACTGTCACCAACCACTACCATATCATCTATGTATACCAGGCAACTGTACCACTTCAACCCGCTTAACACTTTATCCATAAGACGTTGAAATGTTGCCGGTGCATTACATAACCCAAATGGCATCACCTCAAATTGGTAGAGACCTTCTGGAGTTGAGAAAGCTGTTTTCTCTTTGTCTTCTTCAGCAATCTCTACCTGCCAGTAACCAGTGGCTAAGTCCAGTGTTGAAAACAGCTTTGAGCCAGCCAAAGTGTCCAATGTATCATCCACGTGGGGAAGAGGGTATGCATCTTTTCTAGTGACTGTGTTTACCTTTCGATAATCAACGCAGAACCTTGTGGACCCATCCTTTTTCGTGACTAGGACAATTGGAGAGGACCACGGGCTGTCTGATGGTTGAATTGCCCCCTTTGCCAACATGTCCTGCAACAGCTTCCTCACTTCTTCTCTACGAGCATGTGGAACCCTGCGAGGTGGAATGTGGATGGGTAGAGAATCTCCTGTGTTGATTCTGTGTTTCGAAAGGCTGGTGCGCCCTAATCCGTCATTGGAGAGAGAAAATACATCACTGTACTCCAGCAGCACATAATACAATTTTTCTTTCTCAGCGGAAGAGACATGATTGCCAACCTTGCAAACCATATCCCATAGCATGTCCCTGTCCTTGGGGGATGCTTCTGAGGGTAACGTGGGGGCAGGCAAGACATTTCCCATGCACATATCATCTAGCTGTTCCATTCTTGCTATTTGCACTCCCTTCCTTACCACTACTGATTCTTCTCTTGGATTGAGTAGGCGTACAGGCACTGCCTTGCTGGTAGGACACACCACAGAACGAGCCACCATAACTCCATACCTACCTGCTCTATTACCTTCAACAATCCAAGTTCCCTTCCTGCTGGTTGTATCTTCTGGTGCAGCCATAACCTCCATCTCACTGGCAGGGGGGATTGTAACCTTTTGTGTCAAGATTAGTCCAACTGCAATGTTTTTTTCTGTCTTTGAACTGCTTTATGGGAGGAGTTTTAGTGACAGCCATTTGGAAGGGAAGGTTAGATTTCTATGACCACAATCAATCACACAGTGATTGGACTCGATAAAGTCTAGTCCAAGTATCGCTTCCACAAGAATGTCATCAGTAACTACAAATGGTACATTGAATATGTTACCTTCCAGGGACAATGGTAAATCTGCAATACCTTTTACTGACAGTGCACTACCATTTACACCAACAAGTGTCTGGCCCGTCCATTTTTCAATAGGTCTGCAGTGCCCACCTACTCTTTGCCATATGTTCACACTGAGAAGGGAAACCGCAGCACCTGTATCAATCAGATATTCTACAGGGGTAGAACAAATGAAAGCACATATACGATAACTCATCCCAAGGGTCACTGCAAGGGTGGGTATAGCATATTTATCACTGCGGGCCTCTATATGTCCGCCCTCATACAGCTGGCCCTTGCCGTTGAGGGGTTGGAGTTTTCCTGCTGCTGTTTGGCAAATGGGTCTCTACAAAACCGTGCTATGTGACCCTTTCTTCCGCAGTTCCAACAAATCACTGTTCGGTTCCTTTTTCCTGGTTCCTTGTCGATAGCTTGGGCCCTCCCAGTCTGCACGGACGATTCCAGTCTATGGAGCCGTTCGCTAATTGTCTGTATGATGCCCAGTAGGTCGTTTTCTGTCGAGGAGGCCACATTCGCGACTGCCTCTGCCCTCTCATCATCCTCTACTGGCTGCTGCTGAGTGACGGGAATAACACGGTGAGACTTACCAGTGATTGGACCTGAGCTTCTTAGACAAGATTCCAATTCGATGGTGGCAGTGACATCTTCCTCGATGTTGTTGGGTCACTTCTGCTTAACTCCAAAAGCAACCTGGGGGTTTTCAACCTGTGACAGGAACTGGTTGAGAGCCAGACATTCGCGTGCTCTCTCTTCCAAGTCTGCGTAAGCCTTATCGGATAAAACCCTTAAGGCGTCACCAAATGATGCCCAGTCCTTGTCGTCCCGCTTTGCCCGCGTATGCAACTCTGCCACGTAAAGCTCCTTTTTGCTATCGGGAAAAAAACGCCTTTTCAATGCTTTTACACACTCAATGTAGTCTTTCCGCGTGTTCTCTGGCAGCTTCATAAATACTGTATGAGCCCTCCCCGTCAAGCGCACCCTCAACCACTTCAACTTATCTCCGTCGGTTTCCCACTTGTTGACAACCGTGACGTTTTCAAAATGGTCAATCCATTCTTGCCAGTTTCCGCAGTCACCACTAAAGGTCTCTGGAATAAGTAGGGGCTTGGAGGACATGGTACAGCTCTGCCGACTACGCCAATGTAACGCGGCCAAGTTTAATAGTAGCAGAGTTCAGTACAACCACAAGCACAGAATACAATACAGACACTCAATATACAAAAATATGACAATATATAGTTTCCCATGAATAGAGGGGTCAAAGGACTCCAAGATGCGCGTCTCTACATGTCTGGAGATGCGCAACTGTTTACGTCATCATTACATAGCCATTTGGGGATCAAAGGGAGGATAACATTGGATCTGTTCACACTGCTCTGGACTGTGACTTTGCTGTTCTTCATCCTGACATCCTCGCACCTTGTTGTTATCATTTTCACCTGCACACTCGCTGTCACTTGTCTAATTCATCCACAATGTTGTCGTCAACTACTGGATCAAGCAAATGCTTAAGGCGAGCATAGTGGATGGTTTGCTTTAATGGTTTATCCCTCCAACGTTTTCAGACAATATCTACCATTGTCCAGGTCTTTTTGAATGATGTAAACACCAAGCCATGGTTTCTCTAGTTTGCCTCCCATTCTGTGCCTATTCCTTGCATTGGACTTTGAACAACACCTTGTCCCCCACCTTAAATATAGAATTGTGTTGGTGTTTTTATCATAGTGTCTGGTTTGTGCACAGAGAATATCCTGTGCAGCTTTGGCACGATATTATTCCTGAAGATTGATAAGAGCATCAATATGTTTCAGATGCTCAGGTTCTGTAAGAATTTGTGGCAGTGAGCTCCACCTGCACATGAACTGGGAACTTAGCCTCCCAAAAATGCATTAGAAAAAATGGGGTATAGCCAGTAGAAGTATGAACGGATGTCCTGTAAATAATCATATTTATGTGAATATTATTATGCAAATACGGAATGCTTCATACCTGTAGGTAAAGATGATTTTCTCAATATGATCATCCCGGTCTTTTTGTTTTTCATTTACAACTTGAATCAGGGAACCTTTTAGTGTTTGGTTAAACTTCTCTGTCAATCCATTTGTCTGTGGAGGATATGCACTAGCAACTCTGTGCTCAGTGCCTGTTAACTTTAGAAGATGATTAACAACCCTATAATTGAAATAAATACAGCATAAAGCCTACAATTAAAAGAGAACAGCATAAAGCCTTGATATACATATTGCTGATCATGTAAATATAATGATGTATCAGTTACACTAATAATGAATAATTATAATATATAACTATTTGGAATCATTACTGCACGAAGGGACCTCACATTTTTGAACAGATTACAAACTTCGTTTCTTGTTAAATGTCATTGCCAATTATTTGGGGTGCCGATTATCCTATGACACTGGACACCCTCCTTCCAGCCAATCATGAATAAATTAACGTGAATTAAAGTACGAAAATCAAGCTGGTTAAGCCGTATCTTCACCACCTTAACCACTTCTGGTTATCATGGCGACAGGAGACAAAGCCGTCAGCTGCGACAGGGGGGGGGGGGGGGGGGGCCTCAGACCTGATGATGAATAAAATTTAGCATCAATACTATGCAAATACTAATACGAATGCATTTGCTTGCCATCCAGATGGCAAGCAAATGTGTTCACTCACCTCATTGATTTGGCAAGTATCTTGAGTTACTTTTCCAAGCCAGAAAGCAGAAGGTAAGTATGTAATGTGCTCAAAGAATGGATTTGTGCGTACAGGAATCACGCACCCGTCATGACTTCAACCACCCGATTGCGTATATCTCGTTATGCCAATAAGGACTAACCCGTATTCAATTCAAAGTTGCTAATTATAAACTATACGCTCAGCATTTGCCAAAATTGAAATTGATGAATGTATGTGAAGCAAGCACACAGAAAAATGTATTTTGTGTAAGTAAACAAGTAAATAAAAAACATTCTCTACGAGAATATTGGTGGCATATAGGATTTGAAGGCAATGGTGGTGTAAAAAGGAAGGAAACAAGGGTCTAATAATAAGGGAAAATGTAATAGTCCTATATTTAGCACACGAACAACATACTATATCCTACATATAGAAATGTGCTAAATATAGGACTATTCCATTTTCCCTTATAATTAGACCCTTGTTTCCTTCCTTTTTACACCACCATTGCCTTCAAATCCTATATGCCACCAACTTTCTCATAGAGAATGTTTTTTACATTGATTTCTATTCATACTCGATTATGAGCCGAATAGCATGTTATAAGTAATCCATCTTGATATGAGAGGGAGGTTGTAAAGGTACATGTACGACATACCTTTGAGTGACCTTAACTCTTTTCGCCGAGCGAGATGCACGTTCTGGACTATGGCTGTCTTTTAAAGCCCTTACCTTTTCAGGATCTGCTAGATACCTTGCACGTCGAGAGGTCCGTTCCTTTTCAGGATCTGCTCGATACCTTGCGCGTCGAGAGGTCCGTTTCTTTTCAGGCACTGCTCGATAGTTTTCACGTTGAGATGCACGCTTCTTTTCAGGCTCTGCTTTGTAGTTTCGCTCGGGCTGAATCTAATACATCGTCTCTAGTTTTGAGGTACTTTGCTCGTCGTTTGGCTTTCTTCTCACAGCAAAAAAATGCGTAGAATCAATTCTTGATTTTCGATTGATTTGCCACTTACATTCTGGTACATATTGTTAACAGTTTGTACCAGGTATGTAAACATTTTGTACCAGAATGTAAGTGGCAAATCAATTGAAAATCAAGAATTGATTCGACGCGTTTTTTTGCTGTGTCTTTTCCTGATGTGAAGGCATTTTGAAAAGAAAAAAGATAAAACTACTTCACTAAGTTACAAAGAGCGACAGATCGAATAACACGAATTATATATAGTACGCATGTGCACATTATTAAGTACATGTAGTGTACATACCACAGTTAACTACCACTACGTGTAGTGCCCAGACCGTACACATTTGATTACATCATGTATAATACTGCTAGTACTTCATATAAAGAGCGAAGTATGACCTATCCAAGTCGTGTCAGTGCAGTAAGCTTAACTATACGTGATTTGCTAACACAACCACCGATATATGTATATGTCATGTAGCCTCGAGACGTTTCTACCACAGAGGCGAGAATGCCAACGAATTCTGAAACCATTGGTGTGATTTTCATTTCTTAAAAGTGTTCTTATCCCAAGTTATGCGTTGTCGAGAACAACAAGAAGTAGAAATACGTGGGACTGGGTACGAGTTTGGAAAATAGTTTTGTTCTCTACAACCACGCGGTTTTGTGACATCAAACAAACACGAAACTGCTTGTTTTTGCCTTCTTGTACAACGACGATAACAAGGTAAGCCATCCCCTCGTCGGGAGTTTTGGTAGAAGCGGGTCGCGTTTTTTAATGACTTCATAACCGGAGTCAAATCCTATATGAGAGTGACGTAACTCTCGATATGTTGTAGTAAATTTACATTTTATTGTTTCATTAGTACAATGAAATGTGAAATGCGTATAAATGCGTTCTGTGACATTCCACTCCAATAGGTATCGGAAATATCGCTGTAGACCACGGCTGTTTCGCATGGGCATTAAGTATATAATTAGAACACACTATGATATTTACGGTTCATCCAACATGGCTACCCTTGGAAAACTCATTAAAATTTGACGATACCATTTCTACAGCCATTGTATGGTATATGCATTTGAAAAAGAGACTACATTTGCTACAACAATCCTTCTATTTGCCATTAGTTCTACGCATGCTGTACCATCTGCTACTAGGTTGTTTTTCTTACGCGCATATGAAGGTTCCAAATTGGCGAAATAATCCTTTCAGTCGGAGCTTTGTAACTCTTTTTCCGCCCTTATAAGCCCTCTTCAAAACAAAAGAATCAAGTAGTATCATCCTATGCTCGTAAGTCCATATCTTTATCCTGTGATGCCGCGTCTCCTGTCCGCTGGTATAAATCAAAATAACATACGACCTAAATCATGAATAATTCGCTCCGCGCACATAATTCAGAGGCTTTGGAATCATATGTGGGGTTAAAAAAAAAGGAATTCAAAGCTCTATACAACTGCTGCTCGTTTGATGACTTGTTAAAGACATCCTCTTACAACAGTTTTGTATGCCATGGGCAGTTGTAAAATGGCGCATGCATACCTGGTGTTGGTATGAATCAGTGTGAACTGTTCCCCTCCCAAGATATCATACCATAATAAAAGGACAGCTCCACCTTTGTTTAACCAGTACCTTCATCATTGGATGTTTCTTTGTGCCATTGTCCAAATTTTCTTGAACCTGCAGCTATATGTACAATATGCATGCAGCCAATAGAAATGTATGTTGCACAGCACATACTTGAACAATGTAACACTAACCTTATATAGGCCATCTAGTATAAGCATCCTTTCGTGCAATCGTACACAAACTATTCTGCCCATTCTTAGGCATGCCTTTATAAGCACTCTTCCGATTTATACCACTTACCAGGTCAGGTTTGCTGCCTATGTTATTCCTATCACAGACATGCCATGTAGCATGATCTCTCTAACTCTTCATACTACGCTTAGGCATGCCTGTAAAGAACTCTCCCTATTTATTCCAAGCACAGACGTGCCAGCATAACCATTCTGTCTATGTACACTACTATCGATCAAAATGCCAGTGCATCCATTTATACCAGTCATGTGTATTTTTATACTGACCACTATTATGGACATGCCAGTATAATAATTATGTCTCCTCTTTCATACAGTAGGCATTGCTGGATAACCATATCTCAATTACACTTTTTTTGGGGGGGGGAGGGGGGGGGGGGGGGATCAGATCACCATTTTCACATTCAACACCAGAACTATTCTTATAACACAGTTATCTTATCACTGTGCAAACTCATGATCAAGATATGGACGCTTGAATTGCGGGCAGGTTCACAACCAAGGCCATGACTTTGGTAGTACATGTTATTGTTTAACTTGTAACAACTTCCGAAGCTTGCAGCTCTCACCATACCCTACTAAGGCCCCTTTAGCCCCTCACCAAGCCCAAAGTGGTTTGAGTGGATGCTGAAACCTTTTGCGACTGTCAGAGGCAGAAATGTATGCAAGTCACAACAGACTTGAATAATAAAATGGCGTCAGAACAGCGATAATAAGCAATATTCCAAAGACTAAAATATTTCGTTAAAAATCGCGGCACCACGAGCTCTAAATAAAAACTAACTGGAAAACCTACCGCGGTCATATTATAAAATTTTCAGTGGACCTTATAAGGGCGGAAACTTTAGTAGAGCACGGTTTACCTCCCCCACTCCAAAAACACCCACCGTATTAGCGAGCTAATAGCATGCTTCCAGTAGAACGGTAGTGCCTCTCTTTCAAGTAGTTCAGTGCGTGAAGTTCAGTAGTAACAAACACTCAATAGCCCAGACTAAAAGACTAAACACCTTTTGCCAAAAAGGCTTCCAAGGATGTAATTAGCTCCGTTGCTACGGAAAATTTTTCGTTAGGAGGCGTAGGGCTGTTTGTCCACTTTTCAATGGAATGAAACAACCGTGAGACTTCCATGTAGGTTTTGACCCCGACTATGAATTTAATTAAAATCCCACGACCCTACCGTAGCTTCGCTCCCGACGATCGGATCGTCTAACTTGTTGCGGCTATCGATCTGGAAGTCAAAACTGAGTAGTTTCGTTTTTGTTTCACGTCGTAGAACCGCGTGGTTGTCGAGAACGAAAAATACTGCTGTCCTCATTCCCCTTCCAAAAATAATTGGCGGATCGTCTTCTGCTGCTTCTTGGGAACTCATAACTCGGGACAGGAACACTTTTAGGCAATGAAAATTGCACCAATAGCTTTAGAATTTGCTGGAGGACTCGCCTTAGTCGATGTTAGGCTTTGATACACAATAGCCTAAAAACCTACAAGTAAAGAAAAACATTCTCTGATGAGAACGTTGGTGGGATATAGGGATTGGAGGCAAAGGTGGTGTAAAAAGGAGGGGAACAAGGTTTTGAGAAAAGGGTAATGGGACAAAAATCCTATATTTTCCACTTCTTTTACACTTACACGTGCTAAATATAGGATTTTTGTCTCATTACCCTTTTCTCAAAACCTTGTTCCCCTCTTTTTTACACCACCTTTGCCTCCAATTTCTATATCCCACCAACTTTCTCGTCAGAGAATGTTTTTCTTTACTTGTTTCCTCTATTTTTTTATTATCATTTTTTTTATCGATTATGGCAAGTTCCCCCCCCCCCCCCCCCCCCCCCCCCTCCCGCTTCATTTACCGTCACGAGCAGACGCTCCTTTTATTTGGGATCACTGTACGGAACGCGGGAGAATTCTAACTCGTTGTCTCATTGTTTAGCTCTCCTCTTTTGTTTGCACTATTCGCACTTCAATTTAACACTACGCCTTACGTAATGAGTTTTATGCTTTATTCATATATCTGATACCTGAAGATGTCCTTCAAAGGAGATTCTAAAGCGATTGGTATAACTTGCGCTCTTTAAAACCATTCCTATCCCGAGTTGTACTCACCCGAGAATTAGACGACGACTACGACGAAGAAGAATTGGCCTGGGGACGTTGAAAAACACGAGCTTTTTTGTTCTCTTCAAGCGAACAGTTTTAAGACTGGAACAAAACATTTAAATGACCGTCTTTGCCTTCTGGTTCGATAGGAACAAAGAGCTACACTATCCGTTTCTTGGTACGCGAGTTATACGCTGGTTGCGTTTTCTTAATGATATTCACGACCCGGGTCATAGGAACTTCGTAGTTCCTGATATACGGTCTTATCAAGTCTAATTAAGCAAAAGTATCTAGAAAATTTTCACAATACGTCTGGATTGAATTAAATTGGTTAAATGAAAGGGGGGAAACCTGCAATGCAACAGTGATTTGGGTGATAAAAAAAAATTAAGGAAACAAGTAAATAAAAACATTCTCTCTGAGAAAGTTGGTGGGATAAAGGTTTTGCAGGCAAATAGTATTCTGGTATAAATAGCAAGGAAACAAGTTTTATCAGAAGGGAAAATGTAATAGTCCTGTATTTAGCACAGAAACAGCATATGCCTTAGTCAAAGTGTGCTCAATATAGGACTATTACATTTTCCCTTCTGATAAAACTTGTTTCCTTGCTTTTTACACCAGTATACTATTTGCCTGCAAAACCTATATCCCACCAACTTTCTCAGAGAGAATGTTTTTATTTACTTGTGAATTTAGGATACACAGTTTATGAGTTGCACTGAGACCCATGCTGAACCCCCAACCATCATTTTCTTTCCCCTCAGTTTTAGGCTTCAATATTGATAAGTAGTCTGTCCCCATATGTGGGACCCCCAAATGCTTCCGCACTTTGCATGAGAGGGGGCACATCCCACTCCCACACCCTTCCCCTATTGATTATCCATGTCTGACACCCCCCTTCTAGAATTCCTGTATCCGCCCCTGGTGCCAGTTTATTATTTATAGGCGAAACTAACCGCGCATTTGATAAGGGACAGGCGTACCTCAGTGAACTATTGGTGCGCTTAAAAATGATTGGCTCATTATAACATGGGTACTTTAAGACGATAAACAAATGTGAAACATATGTTTTGTTGTTGAAACATTATGTTCCACATGCGCAACGTAAGGTACTACCGCAAATACGCAAAACATTACTCCGCAACGTAAGGCAATTTTCTACGTAGGTATTACGTTACCAAGGTAGAGGACTACCTAGTGCTAACTTTTTATTGACCGGTACTATCTGCTCGACATGTATATTTATTCATCTAGTTAGTTATAAGCAGGTGTTCTAAGTGATGTCCTCCGAGACGTACCAGATACACATATTTTGTGAACAGGATAGGTTAACACTTTAGTAATCTGACTAGCTAGTAGTTAGATGAGGGTCTGTGCAATCAGTATTATACTATTTCATCCTAGAGCTACAAAAGCATGTGTGCAATCAGTATTATAATATTGCATTCATAGCCACATTGTACATGTACCCTCCTATATGGCATGTGTTCGCCCCCACCCCCTCCTGGGCTAATGTAGCCATCCAATACTGCATTCTATTCTGGGACAATTAAGCCTGTGGGGCTAGTTCATATGTCCATGTATGTCCATTCCAATTTCAAAGGCCATCATCAACCTTTCAAAGCCAACACCAAGTCGTTTTGTAAAGGTGAGAACTAATTACAAGTATGTAAGTGATACGTGTCATCAGTACAATGTAATTACTAATAAATGTACACAGAAATGTTATATTCATGTATTGATAGAGCAGTTCAGTCATGGACATGCCTTTATATATGATCCCTGAAATGGTATATGGAGCATAAATTTCTCTCTGATAGTAATAAATGAGAACACATGCTCAGTGGTTTAGGGTTCAGACATTGCCAGGGATGCACACCTCCCCATACTGTATGCACAATTCTCCCATACTGTATGCACACCTCCCCCATACTGTATGCACACCTCCCCCATACTGTATGCACACCTCCCCCATACTGTATGCACACCTCCCCCATACTGCATGCACACCTCCCCCATACTCAATGCACACCCCCATACTGTTTGTGCATCTTCCCCATACTGTATGCACACCTCCTCCATACAATATGCACACCTCCCCATACCGAATGTACACCCCCCATACAGTATGCACACATCCCCCATACTGTATTCACACCTCCACCGTACTATATGCACACCTCCCCCGTACTATATGCTCACCTCCCCCATACAGTATGCACACCACATGCTGGCATGGTAGTACCCAGCTGTTGACCACTGGTCCTAGCTAGCACAGAAGAGGTATTATTTGAACATTAAACGGCATGTTTGCAAAAGCATGATTTAATTATTATAAGTATTGTAGGTTATAAAGACTATGTTAAATTTTCATTATTGCAACGATAGGTTAATGTTAAACAGTCTAGTAATTATTAAAAAGCATGCTCAAAAATATGTATGGCCAAGTGTCAGGTAATTGTACTGTTACAATGGATTCCGTAGATCCATGACCAACTTGGTACAATAGCCATTTTGTTTAGGTGGTTGTACCCATAAAATTTTTTTTAGATTTTTTTTTTGTATGATCCAACTTATTATTTAATATCTGCCAAATGATAGCATTTGGATAAGTTACATATTTAATCAAGCGCAGTGCCATGAAATTTTTGCATTCTCCATATTTTAATTCGCCACACTTGCGCAGTATGAGTCCGCCATGTTTTGGGGTCTGAATTATTGCAACAATTGGTAGTTCTGGTTCGAGTCTATGGAGCAGGGCTGCCGTAGGCCGGCTAGCCTGCCAGTCTGGCCTGGCAGGCCAAATAAGTAGAAATTATAGTTTATAAATGTCAATCATTAATTTTATTGTTGCGTTGTCAATCAACGAAGCGTGTCCGTCGGTTTCTACAATTCCCATACCTTCTGCTCAGCGGCTCAAACCTGTTTCAAACACGGATCTGTGGGAATACAATCCCGAGGAACTCCTGAGATTCACCCCATTGCGAAGGTTTAATTGTACTGTAGTAGTGCAAACACATCCGCTATCTGGTCTTATTTCAAGGTCCATACATCAAAGGAGTAGGCCTAGCAGATTAAGCGTGGTGTGATTACTGCCACAGGCCGTTCTCCAGGTAACACTCCACTTTGTCTAGACACATTGAACGGCATTACTAGGATGAACAACAACGTGCATGTGCGTAGCAGTCTTAGCAACATAGTTAACTTTAAAGGAGGAATATGATGCTTGACTTCGACTCTTAGAGATCAGATCAGTAGATGTCATGGCCTCTTTAGATCGCTTGGAAAGGTGTAAAATGCACAACACACAATTTCCCACTATTGCAAAGCGGCTTGCTCAAAAGTACCTGACTATTCCAGCGTTATCGGCTCCATCAGAGTGTCAAGTGTTTTCAAGAGCCATTTTGATCAAGGAGCGACAGCGATGTACTTCCCCAACGGCTGGAGCATCAATTATGCTACAGCACAATGCATGGATGCTTCGAAAGAAATAAGCCAATGCTATTCCTCAATGTGCTATAAATAATAAACTGAGCTTGATCTGTACATGTACAAATCAGTCATATACTGTATGCACGTATTGGCACAATGAGCGGGCGTGGTCCAGCCTGACATGCCAGGGGTCCGGCCTGACATGCCAGGAGTCCTGCCTGACAGGCCAGGCCAGGTCTCTGGCCTGTCAGGCCGGCTGGCCTTTGGCAGCCCTCCTATGGAGTCTCCATTCCAGCCCATAAGTTACCATAATTCTGAGAGAATCCACATATGCCACCATGATAGCTTTTGGATAAATTCGATGTACTGTGTGGAAACACTAGCACGGTTTGAAAGACGAATGGCACAAACTTTTTTTGCTGTACATTCAGGACAACAGACCTTATGATTTGAGTATTGAGCATATTATTACGATAGGAGCTAAGCACCAAGAATAGTGTACGTGTAGGAAAATCCCTTGTCCTCATTTTCAAAATAAGTTTACTTATTTCTAAATAGCCCAAAACTGCATTTCAATTTCAAGGTACAAATGTAGTGATGCATTACTTTGTAAAAAATTACTGTAAATTTGTGGAAATGGACTGTAACGTTATCGATGCACCAAAAGGACAATTAAGTAATGAAGAACGTGTATTCACGATAAACTAGCTGTTCTGGAATGCCCAGCATGAGTAGCTCAATTAATTCACTCTAAAATGATGGTTGTTTAGTTTCAAAACGAGTGCATCAAACTAACGAAGATTATCCTCCAAGTATGGTGATTTTTAAGCACTGCAGTTTCCAACAGACCAATTATTAAGTTTTATTTTTACTGCTCATCTAATAACTGTCAAAATGATACGGCCCTTTAAGGTGCTCTCAGGCTACAAGCTAGTATGATTTTTTTCCCCAAAAACCGGGACTGTATCAGTGTTAGCTTAAGTGAAAACGATGAGTGGAATAGAGAAGTTAAGCTTGGGTGAAGAGAAACGGTGTGCGGAAAGCGCGGTTGAGCTTCCATGTCACATAATAACACTACCATGTCTTTAGCTGTTGACATTCTGTATCGATCGTCTGTGGCTTGCTACGTGTACAGTGAATTAGATATGGGTACAGTAATTTAACACACCTAAGTTGCATCTAGGCAGTGCGTAATAGTGCAAAGAAAATAACGCTCCAGTCAGTATATGCGAGCATTTCACTTACTCTGTTAGGTTTGCACAGCCTTTCTAAGTGTAGGACACTGCTGGGCTAGAATTCAGATTTTTAATAGTTCGTGGAAAAATAATTTAGGACCGCTAAGTCCAAATTGGTGTTAGGAAACGATCTGCTTTAACCTAATTCTTGAGTCAAAAAAAAAAATATTTGTACTACATTATTATACAAACTTAACATCTTTAGCGCGTCTTTGGACAGCAGGATGTGGTAGAACCACTCACTGCTGGGATCATTCCACATCAAGTTGACAGTCCCTACAGCAATATGGTTATCTATGACCTGGCAGGACATCACCAATACTTCTCCAGCCACTCTGCATGTCTGGAGGCCATCTCCCTTAACAGTCCAGCCATCTTCCTTCTCCTGCAGGACATCAGGAAGGACTCTGAGGCCATCACCAAGGAGCTCTACTACTGGTCTACAATGATGGATGGTGTGTGCCACAAGTGTCCCCAGCCGTCACAGGTCATAGTAGTGGGCACACACGCTGACCTTCTAACACCACAGGAGAGGTCCAGAAAACTAAGCTATCTACAGTCGGTTGCTAAGACAGCCATTGTTCATCAAAAGCTAGTGAAGGTTGTATCCCTGAACCTCACAAAGATGTACAGGGATGAGATGGATCAGTTGATGAGCCTGCTGCATGAAACAAACAAAGAAGTCTTAAGTATGTGTCCATCCATTTCCATGATGTGTCACATGATACTTGCCTTTCTAAAAGAGAGGCTGCCTCCTAATATGGATGCCATAATCCTCTCTGACCTTCATGATCGTATTACAGCTGATAAGGATAACCTCATTGGTTCTGATATCTCTAACATTATCTCACATTTATGGACCTTATCAGAAAAAGGTTTGATTTCCTATATTCCGGCTATACCTCACTTGAGTAGCTGGATAGTCCTTCGCAAAGAGGCCATCCTAAAGAGGGTTAATGGAGCATTGTTTGCAGATCCCTGTCTTAAGGAATATGCCCACATAGCTAGCAATACTGGGATAATATGCAGAGCAGTACTTGAGAAGACATTTCCAGAGTACAATGTTGATATGATAACTCAGTTCATGATTCACTTTGAGTTATGTCAGGTAGTGGACCTATCCATAGTAGATACAAACATGGCACCTGAAGGCTTACCCAGCCCAGACCTTGGTCCTTACTACTTCTACCCGGCACTAGTACGTGTTGAGAGGCCAAGTGATGCTGTAGTTCCCAATAACAGTTTTGGTTGGTCTATGATAGTCAGGTCTCCCTATCAGTTCTTCACTCCACGCTTTCTTCATGTCCTTCTTCGTAGACTGCCCTTTGAGTTTGCTTTGCACAAAGCACAGACCAACTCCCACCTTAACCGTCGCTGTGATGTGTGGAGCAGAGGTATGAAGTGGCTTAGTGAGACAGGGGTGACCACCGTTGTTGAGATGAATGAGTCACTTCAGTCCATCTCGATGATTACATCCTACCTTAATAGGAAACATCACAAGTACCTAGAATTAGCACAGTCTGTTATTTCATTTATCAAGGAGGCACATCAGGGGTTCTGTCCACATGTAGAGGTGTTAGAGGCAATCTCTTGCCCACCTGAAGCCAGCTCAGACTACTCTGATGACACTAAGGTAGAGCTGTCCTTATTAGAGAAGGCCATTCTTGGAGGGAATGAGACTGTTGTTGATACAAGTGGCCAGAACTGTGTGGTGATTGGAGAATGGATGAAGATAGAGCCATGTCTCCCAAACCTTGTTGGAGGTGAGGCTATTGGTAGGTGCAGCTACATGTGATTAATCTCTCCCTTTTTTATACAGTGTCTACTTTTGTGGTCACTTCCTCTTCCCAGCATCTGGTAGGACAAGCATTGGAAGGTTTGTATTATTTTCAATACTTCCCATACAAATGAATTATATTCAATTTTAAAATTGTCTCTACATGTTTATAGTTTAGCTTTTTATCTATATATGGTTTCTTTACATTGTTATGGTGTAGTAACTAAACCTGACTTTTCCACCCATCTCTGTACAGTTCCTCTGTCCTTCGACAGTGAACCATCATTACCAAACCTCATGGAAAAAGTAGCATCTGTGATCCCCCAAAAGTATTTTACAGTTGGTCTTCAACTTGGCCTAACAATGGCTCAGATGCAGGCAATATGCCCACGCCACCAAAGCTTGGAGGACCATCACAGAGCATTTGGTGAGGTGTTTGGTGCATGGAGAAAATGTGGGTCACCTCCTTATACTTGGAGGACAATCATTGGTGTTTTGAAGACTGCTAGTGTTGGTGAAGTCCTATTGTCTGATACTTTGACCAGTTGGATCACAGGAACATCAATTCATCCATAAACTGAACTTTGTACGCATACTGTTTTTAAAAATTGTGTTTGTTTAGAAGTATCTGTTAGCTTATGCCAGACAATCTAATCTTTTTATCAGACACACATGTATAATGAGAATTACGATTTTACATATGCTCATTGGCCTTCTGCCTGAAATGCCTCAGCAGCTGTGGCTCTGCCCCAGACATGCATGGGTGAGAGATGGGAGCTTTCAAGTTGTTTCAGCACTATACATGTAACTTCTACATTCCACTTGACTGCCATCACATGACTGCAGTCACATGACTTCCACAATGCACATCACGTGACAGCCACCACATGGCTGCCATTGTACACATGCACCTAATCAATCTTTGAGCAGGTCATAATCATTTCCTTCATTTCACCTTCCATAGTATGTCCTCCACACCACATACACTCACACCTCCACATTGCCATTGTGTACAATGGCAATGTGGAGGTGTGCACATGTGTACTGTTAACTGTGTGCATGTGGTGAGGAGGTGTGTGGTGTGTAAGTGTTGTGAAGGTGTGTGGTGTGTAAGTGTTGTGAAGATGTGTGGTGTGTAAGTCTTGTGAAGGTGTGTAAGTCTTGTGAAGGTGTGTGGTATGTAAGTGTTGTGTAGTATGTAAGTGTTGTGAAGGTGTGTGGTGTGTAAGTGTTGTGAAGGTGTGTGGTGTGTAAGTGTTGTGAAGGTGTGTGGTGTGTAAGTGTTGTGAAGGTGTGGGGTGTGTAAGTCTTGTGAAGGTGTGTGCATGTGGTGTATGTGGTGTGGAAGTGTGCATGTAGTGTGGAGTTGTGTGCAAGTGGTGTGCACATGTGTTGAGGTGTGTGCATGTGGTGTATAGGTATGTGCAGTGGTGGACGCAGGATTTCAGCGACGGGGTTTCAACATGAATAATTAATGAAAGAGCGTGGTGATTCGTTGCAAGAGGAATGCATACTAGGAACTACTGTTTACAGCCGAAACGTTAGCGAGAAAACACAATCGAATTCCTTACTGCGATCCTTGACTGTAGTTATAGGTTCGATTAATTTCTGTGTAAGAGACTGAGCTCTAGCTATATAGTATTGGACTCTGAAGTGCGTGAGAAGTGAGTACAGCTAATCGTCACAAATTCAATGCCATTATGGCTGGTATCCGTTGTATACGGTGTGCCGTTGTATATCATCAGAGTATCCATAAAAAGATCATAGTAAAAACTTAAGAATTACATGCAGAATAAATACACATTAAACTGATTCAAATATTCAAGCATGACTGAAACATCCTTCTATGATGCTTGCTTATAAATAACTGACAGATTTTATCTTCATCAATAATCAAATCGTTGTGTAGGTGCATAAATGCCAAGCCAGCTAGCCTCTCGATACCCATGGGACTACACATGTCACAGAATTATTGATATCTGCTGACACTGTATTTTCAATTTGCAACTGTATTGTGACATTAATATGTGCCTAATAGCAATTTGTTTAGGATGCTAAATGTATCTCAAGTCATTACCTTTCTCTGTTGGAAGAACATAAAATCCAGGAAAACAGATGCTTGCAGAGGACTATACGCAAGCTCAGGTGTAGCGAAACATGTAGCACCTGACAGAAATTTTACTGGAAATTTGAAATAGGCCTATATTTAGCCCATTGCTCAGGCATGCGCTGTTATATTATGAGTGTGCTAAATATAGACCTACTTCAATTTTCCAGTAAACTTTCTGTCACTCTTGTTTCCGTGCTTTTTACACCACCATTGGTCAATCCTATATACCAACAACTCTCTCGTTAGAGAATGTTTTTATTTTACTTGTTTCATAAGTTTTTATCGCCCTATCGTAGTCAATAATCAAATGTCACTAATAATTATTATTAAAATTATAGGAATTAGTAGAATGTATGATAATGTGTCCTCGCTCATACCCTCTTCTTTTTCGGGGCCATCCTCCTCCCAAGCCTCCCCGCCATGCTTGTTCTGGCCAGGCGGGTCAGGGTGACAGTGGCCATGCAGTACTGCTGATGGTGGTGGGGGCAGCGCTGGTGGTGCTGGCGGAAGCGCAGGCGGGGGCAGCACTGGTGATGGTGGTGGGGGCAGCACTGGTGGTGGTGGTGGCGTTGGCAGCGCTGGTGGTGCCGGCGGGAGCGCAGGCGGGGGCAGGGCTGCTTCAGGAGGTGGTGGGGTGAAGGGGAGAGGAGTCGGAGGATGAATGTAGTAATCCTCTTCCTCCTCCGACCCCTCGTTGGTGAAAAAAACCTCAGAGGTCTTCAGCTGCCATCAACATGTAAACGACAGAGAGTATGATTAAATTTTTACCTCTCTCTTTTTTTCAAGCAAAGTGCAAAGCCTAAAAATCGACATAGTATTAAATTTTTACCTCTTTTTGCAAAGTGCGCTATTCAGCGGGTGAGTGCACTGTGTAAAAAGGGTTGTTATACTCGCCTGTGTAACATTGTTATACAAGTAGTTATATAGCATTTGTTATACACATTGCGTATAATTATGTATAGCTGTGTATAACGGTAGTACATGCTTGTTACAAAACCACAATGTAAAATGGGTTGTTATACTCCCCTGTATATCATTGTTATATACACACATTTCATCTAATTGTGTATAACTACTACCGGTAATTACATTGTAGGTCAACCGCGTACCCATTGCGATGGCGTATATTGGTTGCACACAAGTTAATTGAACTAGCTATTAATAGGCCAATAAAATAAAAAGAACTACTAGTAATGATGGCTACACCTTCCGAAGTTCCAAACAAAGAAATCGCAGAGGGAAAGCGTGTCAGGTTGGTCAGAGAATGTACGTTCACATGTACTAGAAAATATAGATGAATTACACACATTTGAACCTAATCGTCTAGCAGTTCCATAGTCACTGATGATGAAGCCAAAAACAACCCAAGTTGTGTAGACGTCGCGTGGTATGAGTGACCACTGCAAAGTAAGACAATCCAGTTTTGCTATACAGTGGATCCAGAGATAATATATTATCTCTCACAGCAAAAACAGAAAGATAAATTTCACTCCATGACACTTAATATCACTCCCGATTATTTTTTTAGTGACAATTAAACTGATTGAATGTCTCAATAGTTTTTACAGTAGTGAACATTGCTAGTGATTGACACTTTAAATCAATGAAATTCATTTTCTAATAATACACTTCGCATACTGCCGTGAAACAATAACGTCAAGCAGGCTGCAGTTTTAGAAAGTTATACATCGTGAGATCAGTCCCCTAAATCTGCCGTGCTGTACAACCTACAAGGCTGCCGTGTCCTACGACCTACAAGGCTGCCGTGCCCTACAACCTACAAGGCTGCCGTGCCCTACGACCTACAAGGCTGCCATGCCCTACGACCTACAAGGCTGCCATGCCCTACGACCTACAAGGCTGCCATGCCCTACGACCTACAAGGCTGCCGTGCCCTACGACCAACAAGGCTGCCGTGCCCTGGCTGCAACGTACAAGGCTGCCGTGCCCCTGCCGAACTATCGATCGAGTTATCTACTTATATCTTGAGGTACGTTTAACGCTGCTACTTGATACTCGTTCATATATCAGGGGTTCTAACTTCAGCCGGCTGAAGTACTAGGCCCTATGAAGTATCAGGGTCCGACGCGTGCAGTTCTCGACTCGTTGCAACACATCAGCAAGTCAGAGGAACTATGGCAGGCACAGGAGAACCCCCGAAAGGTAGGACCATAGGAGGCAGGTAGGAGTGGGGATCGATCAATATTAACCAAATGGGCTATACCATACATCCTTACAGATGCATGGGGCAAACGTAACCCCACCCAACCACCCCAGAACATATTTTAATAATACCCCCTGGACGAGCTTTACACCTCCCTATGTTACAAGTAAATAAAAACATTCTCTACGAGAAAGTTGGTGGGATATAGGATTTGATTATGACATTGGTGGTGTAAAAAGCAAGGAAACAAGGTCTTATCAGAATGGAAAATGTCATAGTCCTATATTTAGCACATTTCTAGGGCATGTGTTGTTTGTGTGCTAAATATAGGACTATGACATTTTCCCTTCTGATAAGACCTTGTTTCCTTGCTTTTTACACCACCAATGTCATAATCAAATCCTATATCCCACCAACTTTCTCGTAGAGAATGTTTTTATTTACTTGTTTTCTTAATTTTTTTTCATATATTATATAAAAGCGAGTCCTCCAGCCGATTCTGAAGCTATTGGTGAAATTTTCATCGCTTAGAAATGTTCCTGTCCTGAGTTATGCGTTGCCAAGAAGAAGAAGAAGAAGAATAAGAAGACGACCCGCCCCTTGTTCCGAGACTGGGTACGAGGACGGGCAGTACACTCTTGTTCTCAACAACCACGCGGTTCAGCGACATGAAACAAAAACGAAACTACTCATTTTTGACACCTAGATCGATTGCTAAAACAAGCTACACGATCCGATCGTCGGGAGTGTTGTTACAGACGGGTCGCGTTTTTTAATGACATTCATAGTCGTGGTCAAATCCTATATGGAAGTTTCTAACGAAACTTCCGATACCTGCTAAACCCCCTACCATCCCCTGGACTAATTTCCAAATACACACACACACACACCTACACACATACACACACAAATACACAAATACACACAACACATGCACACACACACACACACACACAAACACCTGCTAAACCCCCCTTGGGACAGGCATTTATACCACCATCCCCTATGCTGGTTGTGGGAATGTGACTTTGATGGGCCTGTCCAACTCAGGTGAGCTGCTAAGTGGATTTTTACGTTTCATGTACTGTTGTATGGAGATAAGCACTTTTCAGAATATCCATGGCAATACATGTCTTACAAGGTTTCCATTTGTAGGCCATACCAGACCAGTTGTACTGGTTGTGGGGGTGTGACTTTGATGGGCGTGTCCTACTCAGGTGAGCCGCTAAGTGGATTTTTACATTTCATGTACTGTTGTATGGAGATAGGCACTTTTCAGAATATCCATGGCAATACATGTCTTACAAGGTTTCCATTTGTAGGCCATACCAGACCAGTTGTACTGGTTGTGGGGGTGTGACTTTGATGGGCGTGTCCAACTCAGGTGAGCTGCTAAGTGGATTTTTACGCTTCATGTACTGTTGTATGGAGATAGGCACTTTTCTGAATATCCATGGCAATACATGTCTTACAAGGTTTATATTTGTAGGCCATACCAGGCCAGTTCTACTGGTTGTGGGGGTGTGACTTTGATGGGGTGTCCAACTCAGGTGAGTCGCTAAGTGGATTTTTACGTTTCATGTAGTCGCGGCTTTAAAATTAGTTTGACAACATCAACATAGGCCAATAGGATCGTAGGGGGGTTTAAAGCTTTCTGTTCTTATAGAAGCGTACTTATAGCCCTTCATATCGGACGATTTAATTAGGACATGTATCGACGATTATCAAGAAAAGTCAAGTGCGAGCAAAGCAGTACAGTGAACGTACTGTCTCCATTGGGATTGACATTTGGAAGGATGCCAGGAGGGCCCATCTGTGGCAGCAACTGAATGAAGTAACGGTTGTGCCGACACTCCTACCTCACACCATGGCACCATGTAATGAATACTCATAAAATGTACATGACGTCATATTTACGTGAAACTGTGTCAATGCGATTGCAATGTATTGCGTTTCCAATCCCGTTCCGTAAGGTCTTCAATCTATGTTAATACAAATGCTTGATATCATTAATTTTGAAGTGGTTATGGTGTAAAGCATAACATATTAACCACAAGTTATTTCTTCAACGAATCAGGTTGTGAGTATTGCTGAATCAACTGGCTATCAGAGAAAATCAAGAGTTTTAAAACCATTATGGTTTTTATGGTCTATTGTTGTGATCGTTATTTAAGGATGGTGTCAATCCTTAAATAAGGATGTGCCACTTTATCCCTGCCACATGGACATTGATCATATTGACATCATTTATAGAGGCTAATCAGTATCCAATTGACCAATACCCTTTATTTTATCTTACTTGGTTAGCAAAAATATGCAATGTAAAAGATGATCATTATTTAAGGATAATGACACATCCTTAAATAGGATTTTTTTCCTGGAGATTAAACATTAAGAATGAGCAGCTGCAAGATAGTGACACACAATACATATGGATGTTACATCTGTTTCAAAATGTTTTTTGAAGTTCGTTTTTGTATGCCTTCATCTTGATGCAAGCCAAGCTTAGTTTCCTGTGATGAATGCTTGAGCCATTCGAATGTTTCTCCACATTTGGCATATAAATTGCTGTATTAAGCAATGTTGCTGCTGCAATCACCTCTAATTCTGTAGCCCAAGTGTCCAGAGTCTGCATCCTTGATCACTTCATATAGCTTTCCATAGAGCCATTTGGGGATCAAAGGGAGGATAACATTGGATCTGTTGATTTGTGGATCATGTACTTTGTGATCAGCAGAAGCAGGTCTTCATGAAACTCCTGTGATCCTGTTACAGCTAGAGAAACAGACTGAAAGAAACAATAACCATCTGCAGCAATCCTAGCTGTTGCTAATGGGCAGTGTGACACAGCAATCATTGATGACTGTGTCAAATGAGGGTGATTCACACTGATGAATGTCAACCCTAGAAGAGCACACCTCTCCTTTTGCCACTCACTGCAAACTTGATATGATCATTATGCTCTTCATTGATAATCTCTAAAACCCCAGATGATATGCTGCTGGTGCTACACTGTTCTTCATATTCTAGTAACCCATCAATGATAAATCCCTATCAATTTAAAAAACGTTTATTTCTGACCCACTCACACAATTCATCTAGATCATAAGGACGCGTCAGAAAATAAATTTTCCCAAGTACATGAACAGGCTTCAATTGGGTTTTGGTGGATCTGCTCTACACTTTAAGCAGCTCAATTCCTTTAACCAAAAAATGTGTAGTTCCCATGTATAATAGGACTTTCCCTTTGAATTCAGCAAACTCAGCTTGCAGGTTTTCATTGACAACAACAAAATTTCTGCCAAGGACTTCTTGCAATGGAAAATTACCATAAAACTCACAGAAGCCAATCCATAGAGAGACATCTATGTCTTTACTCAATGCATATTCATATTCCTCTTGCTGCAGATCCAGTTCTGCATTCTGTAGAGAATAAATAACGATAAAAGAGTGAATCACAACATTACAAACTCTTCATCATCTTCTTCATAATATGATGTACATGCTCGTGACCTCCATAGGCGTAAAATGTTTGGACAATACAACTGCTCCATGAGTACAGATACAGGTTCCATTATATCACGCTGCTCTGGACTGTGACTTTGCTGTTCTTCATCCTGACATCCTCGCACCTTGTTGTTATCATTTTCACCTGCACACTCACTGCCACTGTTGTCTAATTCATCCGCAAAGTTGTCGTCAACTACTGGATCAAGAAAATGCTTAAGGCGAGCACAGTGGATGGTTTGCTTTTATGAATGGTTTTCCCTCCAATGTTTTCTGACAATATCTACCCTTGTCCAGGTCTTTTTGATTGATGTAAACACCATGCATGCCATGGTTTCTCTAGTTTGCCTCCCATTCTGTGCCTATTCCTTACATTGGACTTTGAACAACACCTTGTCCCTCACCTTAAATATAGAATTGTGTTGTGTTTTTTATCATAGTGTAGCTTCTGTCTGGTTTGTGCACAGAAAATATTCTGTGTAGCTTTGGCACGATATTGTTCCTGATGATTCAATATGTTTCAGATGCTCAGGTTCTGTAAGAATTTGTGGCAATGAGCTACCACCCACAACACTTTCCACCTGCACATGAACTGGGAACTTAGCCTCCCGAAAATGCATTAGAAGAAATGGAGTATAGCCAGTAGAAGTATGAACGGATGTCCTGTAAATAATTATATTTATGTGAATATTATTATACAAATACAGAGTGCTTCATACCTGTAGCTAAACATGATTTTCTCAATATGATCATCCCAGTCGTTTTGTTTTTCATTTACAACTTGAATCAGGAATAATTATAATATATAACTATTTGGAATCATTACTGCACAAAGGGACCTTACATTTTTGAACAGATTACAAACTTGTTGCCAATTATTTGGGGTGCCGATTATCCTATGACACCGGACACCCTCCTTCCAGCCAATCATGAATAAATTAACGTGAATTAAAGTACGCAAATCGACCTGGTTCAGCCGTATCTTCACCATCTTAACCACTTCTGGTTATCATGGCGACAGGCGACAAAGCGGTCAGTTACGACAGGGAGGGAACCCTAAAATTAATTATACATGCTATTAACGAATGCATTTGCCAGATGGCAAGCAAACGTGTTCACCTCATTGATTCGGCAAGTATCTTGAGTTACTTTTCCAAGCCGGAAAGCAGAAGGTAATTATGTAATGTGCTAAAAGAATGGATTTGCATGTACAGGAACCACGCACCTGTCATGACTTCAACCGCCCGATTGCGTATCTCGTTATGCCAATAAGGACTAACCGGTATTCAATTCTAAGTTGCTAATTATAAGCTATACGCTCAGCATTTGCCAAAATTGAAATTGATGAATGTATGTGAAGCAAGCACACAGAAAAATGTATTTTGTGTAAGTAAATATGGTGTTGTAAATTTTCATTTTATTGTTTCATTAGTACAATCAAATGTGACATGCGAATAAATACGTTCTGTGACAGTTTCTACATTCCAATCCAATGGGTCATGAATTTAGGATACACAGTTTATGAGTTGCACTGAGACCCATGCCGAAACCCCATTATTCGGCGCCATTTTCTTTCCCGCCAGTTTTAGGCTTCAATATTGACTCGATAACAGTCTGTTTCGCCAAGTGCGGGACCCCCAAATGCTTCCGCACTTTGCATGGGAGGGGGCACATCCCACTCCCACACCCTTCCCCTGTTGATTATTCATGTCCGACACCTCCCTTCTAGAATTTCTGTATCCGCCCCTGGGGCCAGTTTATTATTTATAGGCGAAACTAACCGCGCATTTGATAAGGGACAGGCACACCTCAGTGAACTGTTGGCGCGCTTAATAATGATTGGCTCATTATATCGTAGAATCATGGGTACTTTAAGACGATAAACAAATGTGAAACATATGTTTAGTTGTTGAAACATTATGTTCCACTTGCGCAACGTAAGGTACTACCGCAAATACGTAAAACATTACTCCGCAACATAAGGCAACTTTCTACGTACATTGTAGGTATTACGTTACCAAGGTAGAGGACTACCTAGTGCTAACTTTTATTGACCGTTACTATCTGTTCGACATGTATGTTTATTCATCTAGTTAATTCTAAGCAGGTGTTCTAAGTTATGTCCTCTGAAACGTACCAGATACACATATTTTGTCCGGGATAGGTTTAATCCAACTAGCTAGTAGTTATATGAGGGTCCTATTTCATCCCAGAGCTACAAAAGCATGTGTGCAATCAATATTGCATTCATAGCCACATTGTACATGTACCCTCCTATGGCATGTGTTCACCCACACTCCTTCCTGGGCTAATGTGGCCATCCAATACCACATTCTGTTCTGGGACTATTAAGCCTGTGAGGCTGGTTCATATGCTCATGTATGTTCCTTCCAATTTCAAAGGCCATCATCAACGTTTCAAAGCCAATATCAAGTCGCCTAGTAATGGTGAGAACTAATTACATGCATGGAAGTGATATGTTTCATCAGTGCAATATAATTACAGGTACATGTACACAGAAATGTTACATATTGATAGAGCAGTTTAGTCATGGACATGCTTTGCGTGTGATCCCTGAACTGGTAAACTTCTCTCTGATAAGAATAAAAGAGAGCACATGCACAGTGGTTTAGGGTTCAGACATTGTCAGGTATGCACACCTCCCCATACTGCATACACACCTCCCCCATACTGAATGCACAACTCCCCATACTGTATGCACACCTCCCTCATGCTGTATGCACACCTCCCCTATTCTGTATGCACATCTCCCCCATACTCAATGCACACCTCTCCCATACGGTAAGTACACCTCCCCCATACTGTATACAAGCCTCCACCATACTGTATGTACACCTCCCCCATACCTCCCCCATACTGTATGCACACCTCCCCCATACTGTATGCACATCTCCACCATACTATAGGGTCATTCCATATCCCGTCAGCCTCAAATTGGACAGCACCCCTCAGATTTGTGTGTAATTGATCATATTTGTTTGACCTAATATGGATGTTACTTTAATGCTATAAATATTTTAATAATGCGAATGGTTTACGATAGAACACTGTCATGAATAATTGTTTTCTACTTTGAAAGGTCATAACTCTCTACTCACAGAACGTGTATTGTTATTGTTGGCATCAAATTGAAGCTCTCTTAGTGTACAATCCGACTATAATATGTTTCTGTGGGAGAGGCGAAAGGGTTAAAGAATACAGCACGGTTTTCAATATTTAGGTCACTTGCAGAGGGATACTCCAATTTTTTGCGTAAACGAAAGCTGTTCATTGTCCTTACATTTTTTTTTTTAAGTTTGAGTATTGGCTAGTTCTGGGAAGTACAGAAGGTGAAGTAAAAGATGCCATTTTTTATTTCCTCATGCTTGATTTTTGCACTAATTAGAAGTAAGTGTTGTTTAGAGTAATAATTTGTCATGCTACGTAAATGGTGGTTTATCGATGGGGCCCACTGTTTCTGGATCGCACTTACGTATTTTCCTTAGGCAATTCAGGCATACTCAATCTCCAATGCGAATTGAGAGAGATGGATTGTTGGCAATAAGTCCTGCTGTTATAACTCAAAGATAAAAGTACACACTTACAATCTAATTATAATCACGCGAGTACAAATCCTTACATGTTGTTCGAAAATAAAGGACGCTATCGCACAACTCCACAGTGAGCATGCTCATTTTTCCTCCTTCAGCAACCATGATCAATTATGTTGGATGGCGTTTGCCTACGCTGGGTGTAGAATTAATATGTATGTGGGCACGGCGCTGATGAGTTTTGAAAGGGTCACAACAGAAATCCCTGAAGTTTGACATTGCTTAACAAAACTGCCACTTGAACAAAGCAACCGAGTAATGGCGTCTTTCCACTCAACCTTCTGTACTTTCCGAAATAGCCGATACTCAAACTTTTTTTTTTTTTTTAATGTAAGGATAATGAACAGCTTCCATTTAAGCAAAAAAATTGGAGTATCACCCTGCAAGTGACCAAAATATTGAAAACCGTGCTGTATAACATTTATTCTTTAACCCTTTCGCCTTTTCCATACAGTTGGGTTGTACGCTAAGAGAGCATCAATGTTCAATGTGATGCCAAAAATAGCCATACACGTTCTGTGAGTAGGGAGTTATGACTCTTCAAAGTAGAAAACAATTACGATGTTATATTGTAAACCATAGTGTTAACCTTCAATCTCCTGTCGTCTTACACGTAGGATTATTGTCCTACGCGAAGGACGCAAGTTAAAATTAGTATTTAGCAAACTCATATGATCTAAGAACAAACCAAAATCTCATTCCACTGTAGAAATGGTTTCTAATTCAGAAAATATTTTTATTTCTTTGCAAATCTTCCAAGATTGTCAGATACAATCAATACTGCATTGCTAAAAGATATATTTGCGGTAAATCGGAAAGCAACTTAAAGTAATGTTGGGAAGATCAGAGCAACATGTTAAAAGAAGGGGGTAGTAAGACAGGTCTTTTGCACTAAGCATATAAAAAAGTACATTGTAGAATTGGAAATTGCTAGCTCCACAAGCTTATGAACGATAGGTATTTGTCAGACGCATGTCGCAGGAATAGCCAAGTGAATGGACAAAATCTTGAAAACGTACAGTGTGTTGTCGGTAAAAATGGCAAAACCAATTATAGTAAAAACACTGCCATAGAATGTATATAATAGCACACACATCATGCTTCAAAAAACATTCAAGAAAAGTTATACTTGTTGTCCCTTTTTGAGTGACAATTATATTATCTGCATAATGCATTTTTAAGAACCGGACCGCATCTGTTTATTAGCGTCGTGTAACCAAGGGTATGATTTTAAAAATAGACTAACAAAGCACGATAGACACATCAAACAGCAGTAGAGAAATGGATGCCATAAAACTGCATGTCTATTTATAATGAATTGTCAAATATTGGTAGTACGTGTAGGACTTGGACCTGGAGAATTAAGGTTAAAGTAACATCCATATTAGGTCAAACTAATATGATCAATTACACACAAATCTGAGGGGTGCTGTCCAATTTGTACAATACAAATACAATAGCCATTTTGTTAATTGAAAACGACAAGTGGAATAGAGAAGTTATGCATGGGTGAAGAGAATGGGTGTGCGGAAAGCAAAATTGTGCTTCCATGTCACATAATTACATTACCATGTCTTTAGCTGTCGACATTCTGTATTGATCATTTGTGGCTTGCTACGTGTATAGTGTACTAGATATGGGTACACTAATTCAACACACATAAGTTGCATCTAGGGCAGTACGTAATAATGCAAAGAAAATAACGCTCCAGTGAGTATATGCGAGCATTTCACTCACTCTGTTAGATTTGCACAGCCTTCTAGGTGTAGGGCGCTGCTGGGCTAGAATTCAGATTTTTAATTGTTCGTGGGAAAATAATTTCGGACCGCTAAGTCCGAATTGGTGTTCAGAAACGATCTGCTTTAACCTAATTCTTGAACCAACGTAATAAAAAATTGTATTTGTACAATAAATTATTATAGACTAAAGATTAACCTTAACATCTTTAGCGCGTCTTTGGACTTCAAGATGTGGTAGAACCACTCACTGCTGGGATCATTCCCCATCAAGTTGACAGTCCCTACAGCAATATGGTTATTTATGACTTGGCAGGACATCACCAATACTTCTCCAGCCACTCTGCATGTCTGGAGGCCATCTCCCTCAACAGTCCAGCCATCTTCCTTCTCCTGCAGGACTTGAGGAAGGACTCTGAGGCCATCACCAAGGAGCTCTACTACTGGTCTACAATGATGGATGGTGTGTGTCACAAGTGTCCAGAGCCTTCATCAGCGATTTTGGTGAGCACACACGGAGACGAGCTAACACCTCAGGAGAGGGCCAGAAAACTGAACCATCTACAGTCTATTGCTAACACAGCCATTGTTCATCAAAAGCTAGTGAAGGTTGTATCCCTGAACCTTACAAAGATGTACGGGGATGAGATGGATCAGTTGATGAGTCTGCTGCATGAAACAAGCAAGGAGGTCTTAAGTATGTGTCCATCCATTTCCATGATGTGTCACATGATACTTGCCTTTCTAAAAGAGAGGCTGCCTTCTAATATGGATGCCATAACCCTCTCTGACCTTCATTAACGTATTAAGGCTGATAAGGATAACCTCATTGGTTCTGATATCTCTAACATTATCTCACATTTATGGACCTTATCAGAAAAAGGTTTGATTTCCTATATTCCAGCTGTACATCACTTCAATAGCTGGATAGTCCTTCACAAAGAGACCATCTTGAAGAGGGTCAATGGAGCTTTGTTTGCATATCCGACTCTTAAGGAATATGCCCACATAGCTAGCAATACTGGGATAATATCCAAAGCAGTACTTGAGAAGACATTTCCAGAGTACAATGTTGATATGATTACTCAGTTCATGATTCACTTTGAGTTATGTCAGGTAATGGACCTATCCCTAGTAGATACAAACATGGCACCCAAAGGTTCACCCAGCCCAGACCTTGGTCCCTACCTCTTCTTCCCAGCACTAGTATGTGTTGAGAGGCCAAGTAGTGCTGTAGTTCCCAGTAACAGTTTTGGTTGGTCCATGCTAGTCAGGTCTCCTTATCAGTTCTTCACCCCACGCTTTCTTCATATCCTTCTTCGTAGACTGCCCTTTGAGTTTGCTTTGCACAAAGCACAGACCCACTCCCACCTTAACCGTCGCTGTGATGTGTGGAGCAGAGGTATGAAGTGACTTAGTGAGACAGGGGTGACCACCATTGTTGAGATGAGTGAGTCATTTCAGTCCATCTCCATGACCACATCCTACCTTGATAGGAAACATCCCAAGTACCTAGAATGGGCACACTCTGTTATTTCATTTATCAAGGAGGCGCATCAGGGGTTCTGTCCACATGTAGAGCAGTTAGAGGTAATCACCTGTCCTCCTGAAGCCATCTCAGACCGCTCTGATGGCACTAAGGTAGAGCTGTCCTTATTACGGAAGGCCATTCATGGAGAGGATGGGACTGTTCTTGACATGAGTGGCCAGAAATGTGTGGTGATTGGAGAATGGATGAAGATAGAGCCATGTCTCCCCTACCTTGTTGGAGGTGAGGCTATTGGTAGGTGTGGCTACATGTGGGTAACCTCTCCTTTGTCATGCAGTGTCTACTTCTGTGGTCACCTCCCCTTCTTCCCTGCTATTGTCAGAGCTGGTAGGACAAGCAACCTCTCAGTTGGAAGGTTATTGAATAATGGCACCCATACTTATATGTACTGATGAGTATACTTATATGTCACCACACATGTACTGACCATACTTATGTCACCACACATGTACTGACCATACTTATATGTCACCACACATGTACTGACCATACTTATGTCACCACACATGTACTGACCATACTTATGTCACCACACATGTACTGACCATACTTATATGTCACCACACATGTACTGACCATACTTATGTCACCACACATGTACTGACCATACTTATATGTCACCACCACCACACATGTACTGACCATACTTATATGTCACCACCACCACACATGTACTGACCATACATATATGTCACCACCACCACACATGTACTGACCATACTTATGTCACCACACATGTACTGACCATACTTATGTCACCCCACATGTACTGACCATACTTATATGTCACCACACATGTACTGACCATACTTATATGTCACCACACATGTACTGACCATACTTATATGTCACCACACATGAACTCATATGTCACCACACAAGTGCATGTACTAATTTAAAATGGGGGACAGCATTGAGGAAGTATATTGCGATTTGACGGTAGAATTAAATGGCAATATCGCGGTCCACGCATTAATAGTGAGCTTTTTTATCTGCAATGTTGAATTGAAGTTTTTCCCTGATTTTATTACTTTTTGGGCTTCAATTTTTCAAGTTAAAAAAGGGTTAATTATTTAAATTCAATATTTAGGACTTAATTTGGTACCGTGTTGAATATTTTTCACTGAAATCGGTTTCTATGGGATATGAGACATCCAACACAACTTTTCCCATAATTTTTCTATGTTCCGTTCTTAAACTACACCGTATCTTAAGTTGTTTCACTTTATTACATGGATTAGTGAGTTTAATGTATTCATAGTTAGTTTAGCAACCGCACACCAGATCTATCCACGTAAAAAGGGGGAAAACTTTATCTTAAGATCGCAACGCAGAAAAGATAAACTAAAAGTTGTTTTGGATGTCTCGTATCCCAAGAAACCGATTCCAGTGGGAAAAAATCAACGCAGTACGAAATTGAGTCCTAAAAATGGAATTTAAATATTCAAACCTTTTGTAAGTTAAAAATTTGAAGCCCTAAAAAGTTATAAAATCAGGGAAAAACTTCACTTCATCATTGCAGATAAAAAAGCTCTCTACTAGTGCGTGGACCGCGATATTGCTGCTTAATTTGACCGCCAAATCGCAATATACTTCCTCGATGCTGTCGCGGACTTTAATAATACTTTTATCTGTCACATGTACTGATTATAGCTACTGATCACTCTTCCCATCAGGAAAGCCTACCATGCCAGAACTATTATCTCTCTCTGCTGATAGGATCAACGTAGCTATTGAAGTTGGCAGCAAATACAGTTTGGTATATTTCTGCTTGGGGACAAAAATGGTAACATAATGGAATCTTTGGAGATAGAACATTTAAAGAATTCAGAAAGGATTAATGTGGCCATACTCCAAAGATGGCTTCAGGGTAAGGGCGTTAAGCCAGTGACCTGGTCAACTCTGATAACTGTTCTAAAACAGATTGACATGTAATATATTTTCTCATGTTTTAATATTAGCATGATATTGTATGCACCCATGAGAAGCTTGAACAGAACTAGTAAAGCAATTGGTGTACTCGAGTATATGGCCTTCAACAGTTGCCAAGATGTGGGAGGGACAATGCCAGAGGAGTCAGCTGGCCCATAGCCAGGGAGCAGGGAGGGCAAATGCACCCCCTTGATTCTCGTCGGATTGGCAGGCTATGAATTGAATATGCATATTTATTGTTGAGGAATCGACACACATAATAAGGGGGACTGCCAGCTGTTTGGAGGAGTCTGACCAATAAGGTGGTGAACAACGTGAACGGGAAGGGAAAAGAGCTGCTGCTGTTGTTCTATCACTGCATAGTAATTTGGACTACAATGTACCTATTAAATGCAGTGTAAATGTGTATGCATATGACATTTCCGCTGCAGTAAATGAAAGCTTTATATTTACTATGCATGCTGTCACATTTACATACACATTTGCACCAGTTTGATTGATAGTAAATAAAATGCATTGCAAATGCAAATCATTATGCAGTGCATGGCAATTACTTCAAATCCCCATGCACCTTTGAAAATTCAGTGAGTCGTGTAAACATACATCACCGCAATAAAATAAATTTTGAGCAGAAGAATTAAATCACACTGAAAATATGTTACACTCAAAAAATCTGAATATGTACTATCACAAAAGCCCCAAATCCTATTGCGAGTATTTTAATAAATCTAAGCGGATTTGGGGGAAAGATTAGCCTCGTCCCCAGGCCGTCAATTAAAGTTTGGGAAAAAAGACGGCTTGGTCTCCATTGCAACTTTGTTAGTGCGCATGCGCTGGCCATTACCAGAAAAAGTGGTAATCGTATATTTTGCTTGTAAACCTTTCCGTAAACTAACCCGTTACTGGTCTGCCTCGTTCTAATTGCCAGGCTTTTTCAATATTTACTAAATACACATAGCGCACGTGCACAAAATACATTATACTTTATACCTGTGCAACAAGGATATTGTACTTCACATTCTTCAAAATCCTTTGTCTTTGTATGGACACATGTTCCATTATGTTGGCTGTGTTTGATTCCTTTGCTGAACTAAAAAAGTATTAAGTACCATGTAAATTACAAAACAAAACAAAATCAAGCTTTGGCAAAAAACTTAACAGGTCTCAAATAGATTCCAGGTCGGCATCAATAGGTATCCTCGCCTTTCACTTCAAATGGGTGTAATTAGTTGATCCATAGGACGAAGTGTTGTATGCAAATACTGCTGAATCAATTAATTGATCCCAAATCTCCATATGTCCCATCACTGCTTTTGAGAGCATTCTTTGCAGAGTTTGATTATATTGTTCTTCAAGACGATTTGACTACTCATAAAAAGACTTATGTGGAACTTTAAACTAAAATTATACACTTTGTGTACCTGTGGTTGGTAAGGAGTAATTAGGCAGTGTCATATCTCTAACTGTTTCATCATTGCATTGTTCAGTTTGTTCCTGAATTCAGAACCATTGTCTGTTGTCAAAATACTGGGCAATTCCATGCACATGAATACCTAGATATACACTGTACATGTACATTAAAAATATGGTAAAGTGCACACAATGAATGATCGGCATATACCTTGTATAGTGCACTTGCCACTTGATGTGCCTCTTGGTTGGAACTGTAACCGCTTCAACCCATTTCAAAAGTGATCACTCAGTGTAAGAATGTACCTACATACAAATTAGATACAATTAAAAAATAAAGTGTAATCTATCCTGTGAAAGCAAGTATTCCTTGCATACCATGAATAGTAATAATAATAATAATAATAATAAATGAGCTGACCTGTATCCTGATAATGAAATTGGTGAAATCGGTCCAATAAAGTCAATTGCTTCGTGATACCAAGTGGTGTATACAGGAATAGGATGAAGTTCAGTAGAAGTAACAACAAGTTTATCAGAACTGTTCTGGCAAGCCTCACATGATGCTACCTGTAAAAACATGTCAGTAAATGTGCATGACTAATTGCAACCATTGAAAAACTTCTTTGTTGGGTCCTTTCCATGTGACTGACGTTCTCTAATCCTTTTGATGGTACGTTTTGTTCCCAGATGGTCAGACGTAAGGTCAGAATGGCAGGAATGTGGAATCCTCTGCTTCTCACATGCAACCAAAATGAGCCTCACAACCTATTTCAGTAAACATGCGAAAGAGCGACGACGGGTGAAATCGAACGAGTTATCCTAAGACCCTAAAACCATACGCTACATTCGATGCAAACAACGCACACTTCGTATCCTTGTAATGAGGGATTCTATAGTCATAATTTTGTCTCCTACTACCATGCTTATCAACGATGACCACAGTTTGGATACAAATCATTTTGCACGTAGTTACATGCTGCACGCACCTTAGTCGTTCCATTCATTTTTCTTTTAGTCCACGCTTCGCCATTCTTTAATTTAAGAAGATCTTTTCCGCCTTTCGTTTGGTTGATCGTTTCTTGTTCGCATCGCATCCTTCAGGGTACTTTCCATGACCTTGTAACTGTAGGCCAGTTCAAGAGTGTCACCTTTTTCGTCTGTTCCTCATTCCGACGACATTTTCAACACCTTCCAAAGAAAAAAACTACATGGGACCAAAAGATGTCACGGGGACAAAATTGAGCACCTATAATTGTCCGGCCGGACAATTTCCGGCAGCCTTTTTTGGTCCGGCCGGACCGAAATTAGACGCGGACCGAATCGCGTGCGTGGCAGGTATCAGATCTTGCAACCAGGCTCAGCAAGGTTGCCGATGTCCCAGTGGCTCCAGACCACAGGAAAAGTTATAAACGTCCAGCCTGGATTGTTTTGGGCTGGTTTTAACCTAATAGCGTAAAAACCATCCTGGGATTGAACGTCCAGGGTGGGAATAGTGTTGTTCTACCTGGTTTTGTCGAACAAACTCATGTTGACGTATGAATATAATTATTACCTCAACATTTGGTTTTTTGTTCGACAGAACCAGGGTAGAACTATATCTATTCCCACCCTGGACGCTCAATCCTTGGATGGTTTTTCCACAATTCCCATGCACCCTGGACGCTTAATCCCAGGATGGTTTTTCGCTATTCGCTCCATTCCGGGATGGGTTTTTGTTAAAAACCAGCCTTAAAAATCCAGCCTGGACTTTTACAACTTTTCCCTGTGGACGATGGTTTGTCAAGGTTCATGTGCAAGTCATGCAAAAACAAACTTGTGTCAGTAGAGTATTTTAGAACAACAGCCACTCTCATTGCCACTGGCACTGTGCAAAAAACCTAGTATACGCTAGCGTATATTTTTGCGTATATTTCGCGTATACCATCAATATACCAAGGGTAGTGTATATTTCGAATATCCACCTGGTATATTTCAAGAATCCCTAGGTGACAATTATTCATTGTGCGTATTCTCGAAATATCACGTATACGCACACCGCAATGAATTATGCAACGCATTCAAATCTAAATAACTTACATGTATAACTTTGATATGAATAATTTGAACCGCAGTATGCCTGCTATGTGAATTCGAACGTAGAGCATTATGGACGTTTACCACTTGAACTATAAGCGTCGGTACGTATGCAAGATATTAATGATGCATGGCATGGCTTAACAGGTGGGTAAGATAAGTGAGGAGGACAGGAATGGGGGTGTGTATGCCAGGGTTATGTGTTATCGCATGCGTCACTGTTGACCAGTGGGTACTTTAGGCAACACTAGCTAAGTTAACGAATGCGTAATTGTATGCTGTATACCAGTGGGTCAATGTGTCTACAGGATGGTAGGAAGCATGGGAGGCCATGTTTGACCGGGAGCAATCATTGTAACCAGGTAGCCCAGCAGGGTGGTGAATTGGCCGCCCATGCAACCATATATTTGCAGCTCATCATTTATATCAGCCATTGTTTTAAAGTGTGTGAGGGAGCAGGAGAATGGTCAAGATCCCCAGTGAGAATGACCTAGAGTTGCAGAGATTAGCTGATATGGTTCCTGACAAATAGGCCAACAGTATGATCACCACTGAAATAGCAGTGAAATAGCAGTGACACCTTGTGGTCTTGGCACTTGCACTGTGTAAAAAGGGTTGTTATACTCGCCTGTATAACATTGTTATACAAGTAGTTATACAGCATTTGTTATACACATTGCATATAATTGTGTATAACTGTGTATAATGGTAGTATGTACTAATTAAAAAACCGCAGTGTAAAAAGGGTTGTTATACTCGCCTGTATATCCGCCTGTATATCATTGTTATACAAGTAACTGTTATACACATTGTGTATAACTGTATACATGTGATGCTAATTTTATACCGCATCATAGCGAGGGCGTAATTCGTTGTTAATTGAGCTATTGGCCATTAATAATGGGCCATTAAATTTAAATTTAAAAAGAAAGATGGTTATACGTGTTCCGAAGTGTCAAATAAAGAAATCGCGGAAGGAAAGCGTATATCTGGTTGGTCGGAGTTCTGGCTAAAATGTATGTATACACATACTAGCTTAGTTTATGAATTACGCACATTTGAATTTGAATCGTCTACCGGTACTTGTATACAGTTTCAGTGATGATATGTGTGAAGCCAAAAAGCCCCAAGTTGTGTAGACGTCGCGTTGGATGGAGTGACCACTGAAAGGTAAGCCAATGTAGTTTTGTAATATTTCTGGGTTGTACCATGTATATAAATAATTTATCGTTGTCATGCATACTATTATAATCAATTTTTAAAAGTCACCTTTTGAAATGGGCTGATTGTAACTGTGGCAACCAGCTCAGTATACACGCCCAGGGTCAGGCTACATGCTGCATATGTGTGTGATTGTGTGTGTGTGTTGTGTGTGTGTGTGTATACATGTGTATGTAATAGTAACATGTATGATATGTGTGTGCATTTGGTACATGTGTGTGCGTGTGTGTTTGTTGTGTGCATGTATGCGCATACATGTGTATGTGAGCATGTATATGTGTACACGTTCAACGTGTGTATATTCACTGATTCAATGTTCCTGTTACATTGGTCATGATGTAATCTGTGCATCAAGCATGCAGGATCGGTGCTCTGGGTACATTGCATGTATATGTGTGTTCTGAGTTATTGGTGAGACAAGCGTATGCCGTTTGACAGTCTGATGCACATGAACAATGGCCTCCTTGATAATAATGTGCTCACCTCATGCTGTCATGTGCTCACCTCATGCTGACATCATGTGCTCACCTCATGCTAACATCATGTGCTAACCTCATGCTGTCATGTGCTAATCTCATGCTGTCATCATGTGCTCACCTCATGCTGACATCATGTGCTAACCTCATGCTGTCATGTGCTAATCTCATGCTGTCATCATGTGCTCACCTCATGCTGTCATGTGCTCACCTCATGCTGTCATCATGTGCTCACCTCATGCTGTCATCATGTGCTCACCTCATGCTGACATCATATGCTCACCTCATACTGTCATGTGCTAATCTCATGCTGTCATCATGTGCTCACCTCATGCTGACATCATGTGCTAACCTCATGCTGTCATGTGCTAATCTCATGCTGTCATCATGTGCTCACCTCATGCTGTCATGTGCTCACCTCATGCTGTCGTCATGTGCTCACCTCATACTGTCATGTGCTCACCTCATGCTGTCGTCATGTGCTCACCTCATGCTGTCGTCATGTGCTCACCTCATACTATCATGTGCTCACCTCATGCTGTCGTCATGTGCTCACCTCATACTGTCATCATGTGCTAACCTCATGCTGTCGTCATGTGCTCACCTCGTACTGTCATCATGTGCTCACCTCATGCTGTCATGAGCTCACCTCATGTTGTCATCATGTGCTCACCTCATGCTGTCATGTGCTCACCTCATACTGTCATCATGTGCTAACCTCATGCTGTCATGTGCTCACCTCATGCTGTCATCATGTGCTAACCTCATGCTGTCATGTGCTAACCTCATGCTGTCATGTGCTCACCTCATACTATCATTATGTGCTAACCTCATGCTGTCATGTGCTCACCTCATACTGTCATCATGTGCTCACCTCATGCTGTCATGTGCTCATCTCATGCTGTCATCATGTGCTCACCTCATGCTGTCATGTGCTCACCTCATGTTGTTATCATGTGCTCACCTCATGCTGACATGTGCTACCCTCATGTTGTCATCATATGCTAACCTCATGCTGTCATGTGCTCACCTCATACTGTCATCATGTGCTAACCTCATGCTGTCATCATGTGCTCACCTCATGCTGACATCATGTGCTAACCTCATGTTGTTATCATGTGCTAACCTCATGCTGTCATGTGCTCACCTCATACTGTCATGTGCTCACCTCATACTGTCATGTGTTCACCTCATACTGTCATCAGGTGCCTGATGAAGATGGTTTGGTATTTAATGCTAGCATTCCTACTTACCCTAATCACCTAATAATGTCTACTAAACCACATCACATGATCTTAACACTCACCTTGCATGCACACACATGCGCACACACATACACACATACACACATACACACATACACACACATACACATACTTGAAGAAGTTGCCAAGGGGTAATACACTCACACAGTTGGTGGGATGGCTGCTTTGCCACACCCCATGATGAGGCTAACATGATGCATGTAGCCACAGTCTTGATAACTGGGGCACTCCTGCCAAAGGGGAGGGTTGGTGGACTAACTGTGGGCTGTTAGCACTGGTTTGATTGCTTTGGTGTCACTCTGAAGTTTTTATAGTTCACTGTGTGATGTTTAGTCAGTGCCAAATAGACTCAGGCAGCAATATGTTTTGGTGCCTAGCTGTGTAGGGCTTTTATTGTTCTGTGAACATTCTTACATGTAGTGGTTGTATTGAAGGACCTTTTGGGAGGATATTGGCATGTGTGCAGCTACATACATAGGGTACGCATGTGTGTGTGTATCTGTGTCTGCATGTCACTAGGAGAAGAAAGCACAATTCTGTCAAGATGTGTGTATGCATGTGTCTGCATTTTATACCAGTATGTGCATGTGCATCCACATATGTTTACAATTGTCTGTACGTGCTTATATCTGTGTGAGTAGGTGAAGATGCTTAGAATGTGGTTTGAAAGAGGCGAATGTGATTTTGGAGCATTCAGAATGAAAATGTTTAGCTAGAGGCTTGGCGCTTGGAGGTGGCACCAGTATTACTGCCATTTAGTAGCTGAGTGCACTAAGAATCTATCCTTCTCAATAGTCTTCATCCAAATTGTATGTATGGTATGTTTGCATGGTGTGATATCTTTAAATGATATATTTTCACCCTGATAGGATCAAGCCTTACATCAATTGAATGAAACTGAAAGATCTGATGTGAACTTACATTTGTTGTATTGTTACATCTTTACATGTACATGTTGTGTACTATTCTATCTCCACTTGTGAGACTAGCTGGGTGTAACCGAACGTTTCCATACATGTACATGTCATGCTAATGTACATACATAGAAGTCTTACAAAGGGGTGTGGCCATATATTACTATATAGCAATGACACAGTACACTTTTTCTATGTCTAATACGGTCATGTGATCAAATGGAATCAGGATAGCGGCTAGACCTGGTGTGCATCAGATTGAATCTTTTTTATGAAATCAGGGTATCCTGATTCTATTTGATGCACATTGGTCTGGTCGCTACCATGTTTCTATTTGATGCTCACTAGGATCTGGTTGATACCACAATTCTATCAGCTGCACACCAGAGAATGGCCAATAGCTTTATTTGATGCACACCAGGTCTGGCCGCTAATATGATTCTGTCTGATGCACACTGCTACCATGACCCTCACATTAGGAATTGCCACGTACTAGCATATCAAGTAATGCGAGCAGCAGTCCCTGGTGTGCATCATATAGAATCATGTTAGCAGCCAGACCTAGTGTGTATCAAATGGAATCATATTAACTCGTCTGCATCAAGTAAAGACACGCTAGTGGCCAGTCGCTGTTGTACATCTGGTAGGTTTGTGATATCGATCAGACCCTGGTGTGCATCAAATAGAATCATGTTAGCAAACTGACCCAGTTTGCATCAAATTGAATCATTAAATTCTAGTAGTGGCCAATCCCTGGTGTGCATCTAATAGAATCTTGGTAGCGACCAGACCTGGTGGGCTTCAAATAGAATCAGGATAGCGGCCAGATATGGGTTTGCTTATTTGCATCAAATAAAGTGGCAGTCCCTGGTGTGCATCTAATTGAGTCATGTTCGTAGGTGTGCATCAAATAGAATCATGTTAGTGGCCAGACCAGGTATTGTAATACAGTCTTGTGTACATCAAATAAGTCATTTCTAAGTTGCTTTTGAAACCCCACTCTGAGCAGAACAAATACAGTGTGTACGAGGTTTCTTGTCAAACGAATGTAACGCGCATGCGTAGACTCTTCAAAGCCGCATGCATATATGGCGTCATCGTCGGGAAATCTACTGCAACTATAACCGTACGTTCCTATCATCCAGAAGAAATATCTTAGGTGGGTCTTCAAGTAAATTGAGGGACTAGTGGCTAATTCCCAAGTCTCTCCTCTAACAGGTCCCCGAGAAACGATGAAGTCATGTCGTCACAGCAGAACCTACATGTATATCGATACTAGTACGATGATGACGAAGAAGACCGCGCCAAACCCTAGGTCCTAGGCAGCATGGCGATGCTGTTTGCACGGTCCGTTACACTACTGCAGGAGGTTGCGAAACTACAGATCTAAAACTGTCTCAAAGCGATGCTGTAAGACCAACTCGAGGGAAAAGGACATCACTCTCTGTACAGGTACAGTAACGTTATATCGGCTTTTTTTTTCCTACTAAGGAGAATCCAGCTGAAGTCTCGAAGCGTAAGCAGTGATCATCACCTTTTTTTTCTCGATCAAATTTAGAGACGTCATAAAAACTAGCAAAGGCAGAGCGGGTAAGAGATTGCGTTTTCATTCACACTTGCTGTTTATCAGTGTCTGTTGTCAGAATTGACAAATTATACGAAGAGCGGAGATAGAGAAGTAGCGGATTGCTTTGGAGTATAAGGTAATGGTTCGTTTGTTTTAACCCTGTATATTCCCTGCAGCTAGACAAGGAAACTTGAGATTCAGCTGAGCTTGTCAAGCAATCCCGCCGTCAGTGTAGGCCTCTGTTTGCATTTGTATCGTATGGATGCTCTATTTTGCTGTAGCTATATGGACTATGGTGACAGTACAGGGAAGCAGTTTGAAGCCTACGCTCAACTACTGCCGCGCGTTTCGTTAGAAGAGGTTGCAATGGATTTCTGAGCAACTCGTGGCAACGGCGGGTTGGAGGGCCACTACTGGAGTATCTCCTTCCTGGATGGCTGGAGAGCTTGAACGTTGTCTATTGATTGTATTGCTTTATTTAATATTGATTATAATTTTAATACTAATCAAGCCAGTATACAACGAACATAATCGGGTGGCGTACCCAATACAGTATACGGTCAACGTAGGTACAGTGTAGTATCCGGAGACATTAATTAGAGAATCCTCCATAAGCGCACGTGATACATTTGAGGATACTCGAAATATACGCAGTGCGAAATTGGTTCTATACGCAAAATATACCAGTGGGATATTTCGCGTATACGCACGCGTATATTCATGCGTATACTCGAAATATACGCAAAATATACAATAGCGTATATCCTATTTTTTGCACAGTGTGGTAAAAGCCTGGCATTTAGAACGAGGCAGACCGGTAACGAGTTAGTTTACGGAAAGGTTTACAAACAAAATATATCACGGTGGCCAACGCATGCACAGTAAGAGTTGCCAGGCCGCCAAACTTTAATTGACGGCCTGGGGACGAGGCTAGGCAAAGACTACTAACCTCCAGAAAAGTGGTATACAGATTTCGGCGAATTATTAAAAGAGGGGCGAGCCCACCATATAAGGACATGTTGCCAACAATTACAATTTCAAAGCTAATTACCGTTCGGCTTTTTAATAATGAGTTTTTTTGCACATTACGGTACAGTTAGGAAGCCCACGAAATCATGTATATACTCGGGGTCTGCCGTAATATCCGCTTTACCACTCTTTGCACCCCCATTAAACACACAACCTGGCTTCGGGCCTGCATGGGAGTGCTTCATATCCCTATAAAAAGTAATGATCTACATTTGCATTGGGGAAGGGGGGGGGGGGGGGGGGGGGCGGGGAGCAATGGGCGAATTAGATATTTTATACAAGTACATATGCCAACCGCGTACACATTATGCAAGACGATTACAGTGTTATGAAAATAATGTCATATTCTTGTGTCCATATAATTACATGATAAGAATCGCTTGAATACGTCCTCCAGATTAATGCTTCTTTGCGCTAGGTACTGGACAGATTGATATTTTTGCAACAATTCGCATGCATGGGTTTAGAAAGAGCTTGTAAAAGGATGTCGTTAGTTACGCTTTAATTTGTAAAATGCAACCTTTCCTGTCACTGGAATTTTGGTCCTGAAATATTTGGTCCCGGACCAAAATTTTCGCTGAATTTCGGTCCGCCCGGACCGATTATTTCGAAAAATACGGTCCGCCCTGAAATTTTTGGTCCGGACATTGTTTTCTAAGTCTATAATGAAGTTCACCACCATCTGCATTGTAATCGCTGTAGTACATACAAGTTATGTTTGTAGCTCCGCCTCTTGAGTTCATCGACGGGATTGAGTGGTAAGTGAATATACATGCATAATCACTGATGCTCTCGTCTCGATCTATTATATGACATGTAATAGAACCTATTAGAAGGGTGCTTTGGGACTCCTTACTCATTGTAGAAGACTACATGTACTCTGGTGGTAGAGCAACCAAAACCTGCCAAGTTGTAGTAGTTCATTTGTGCAACTCATTGAATATAAATACTCATTAAAGGTAAAGCACCAAGATTTATGTACAGAGTGAACAATTCCATTCTTCTGCACTTGATGGAAGAGAGTGGAAGCCAACACACGTGATGTGAAACCACTGTTCACAAAGACCACACTGCACCATATCCCCATAGGTGTCAGGCATCTGACAGCTGCAAAACACATCTACAAAATCCTATGTATATTCATGATGCGGGTATGACATGCTCTTCTGACTTTTCTGGTGGGAAAAGGAGAGAAGTTTCTTGTAGAAAAGCATTTTAGGAGGTGGTTTCGCATAGTAGCCTGGTCGAACTCAATTTCTTCTAGGCAGTAACCCAGGGCAGCATGCAATGCAAACGCTATTGCAAAAACCCCGCAATCATCACTGCCACGCTGCTTTTGGACGGTAGCAACATTCACAGCTAAGAATGCATTCCCCCCACTCTCACATATTGATGTTCTGTACACCTGGTATAACTGATGGGTTAGGGTTAAAGACATATGACTTCCAACCTTAAGGCAGTCAAAATGAGTGACTGTACCACCAAGACGTGCTGACGTTACCCAGTGGGAGTCTGAATCTTAATGGCATCCACCTTGGCTGGAAGAAATCCATTGTTCTGAGCTAGAAGAGTGCTCTGCCATCCATGAATCATGGGGAACTGCATTCTGAGAAGCTCTTGTGCATAGAACATATGCTCATCAGTCAGCCAATCCCCACCCACTATTTTTTTTTTCATTTCGCTTGTGAAAGGGCACTTTCTCTGTTGGAAAATAAAAGTTAAATCATCAGTTTACACATACAATGCAGAGTGCAATCCAAATCAAAATGAACAGAAGTTTTGACCGGGTGTGTAATTTTTTGTACTATAGGTAGTACATTACTCTGCTGTACACAAAGTAATTCACCTTACGGAATGATATCTCGTTTTTCAGAAGCTGAACAATCCTCCAGTACAGTGCAACCACTATCAATGCCACTGACTTCAGCACAGTCATTTTGATGGGCACGATTACAGGGTGTATTGAAAATGTACCAAGTCTTATACTCTAAGAAAGTGAAAAAGGATATATAAGACAAACCTTTAGATTGGCCTCCTGTGTGACAATCTGAATCATCTTCAAACCCATTGCCATTCTCAACAGAAGAATGAGGGCTTGCCAGAGTACCAGAAGGGAGCAACCTATAAACAACGCATACTCCATGGTGGCTAAGAGTTACATACACCCCCCGTAAACTTACATGTATGGCATCAATTATTACATCCTTAGGAGAACATTTATCAGCTGTAGACTGACAAGTATCTCTAAATTGTATGATATTTACACACTAAAATTTTACTTACACAATCTCCTTGTGAAGAACTTTGATCTTCATCTTCCATACAACATGCATCACTTGACATGTACATTTTTAAGTGGCTGCCAGTAGCATGAGTAGTCTTGCCTTCCTCATTGCGTATCTCATATACACCATTTGGCAGCACATTTATGATTGTGTATGGCCCAAGAAATCTTTCTGTCAGTTTTCCACCCTTGACCTTTTTACGGGAGAAGTTTCTCAGCAATACCAACTGGTCACACTGAAATGGGCCTGGTTTGCAGTGCTTTTTGTCGTATGATTCTTTCTGCCTCAACTGTGCAGTGATAATGTTGCCTTTGGCCTCGTCCAATATGCGTGCATGATCTGAAAATGCAGCAGGATAGGGGTGTTCTTCAAGTTCCCAATAAGTCTTGCACAGATCTTCAGAACATTGCCGTTCAAGCTCAACATCAATTGGAAGAGTTGCTCGGCGACCAAACATTAACATGAATGGTGTGTATCATGTTGGGAAGTGTTATATGTGAAGGCACAAGTGTCTAGATAGTGACTCCACATATCCTTCATTGAAGACACATATTTCAACAGCATGTTTTGAACAGTCTGATTGAAGTGCTCATCAAGACCATTGGCCTACAAGTCAGAGTTGAGAGAGATCGGATGACATCAGTTTGTGTGTACACATTTTTATACGTATACTACACAATAACATTCATGGAACAAACCTGAGGGTGGTAAGGTGTAGTTAACCTCCTCTTAATTCCTAGCATCTCTGACAGTTGGTCATTCAGTGCATTACAGAACTCACTGCCATTGTCTGAAAGCAACACATGTGGCAGTCCCATTCGCATAAATATCTGTAGTTAAAGTAAGGACATGGCCATAAATGTTTGGAGCTCACCAAAACATCTCATCAGTTGCATGGTAAGAGCATGCCTTGTACCACAAAAGTTATCATCAAAATGATAATTATCAAAATTAAACTAAAAGACTTGGTCAAACCACAGCTACATGTACAAATAACTACATGTGCAAATAAATAATTGTACACTTGCTAACCTTAAGCAGTGAACTTGCCACTGTAGATGCCATTTTGTTGACTGTAGGCAGTGGCGGATACATGGGGGGGGAAACTGGGTTTTGCCCCCCCCCCCCCCCCGCCAAGTTAGAAATTATAGCTACAAGGGGCGGTGTCTTACGTCGCCCTGATGATACAAATACAACGAAAACGCGCCGAAGTAACATGATAACAGTAAAAAGCGGCTGGGGCTAAGCCCCAGACCCCGGGTACATCTTCCTCTCTTACGCGCAATATTTCGTAGCCACGCCCAAACCATGATTATTAACGCCCCTCCCCTTTGCCCCCCCTCGCAAAAAAATTCTGGATCCGCCCCTGGTAGGTACCACCTCAACCCACTTTGTGAAGCAATCACTGATAGTGAGAAGTAGCAACTTCCGTCCTTTGCAACTGGGCTCAGAGGGCCAATGAAATCAATGCCAACCATGTACCAGGGTGCTTTAACTGGAATGGGATGAAGCTCAGGCACTCTAGTAGTTAGCTTTCTGTTCTTGCATTGACACACATCACATTTTGATATAGCTGCAGAAATATAACAGAACCAGGATTGAATTTGAAATATAAAAAATAAAGGAGTACCATGCAGTTAAATAAGGAGCTCACCAAGCTAACAACGTCTTTAACCATGCCATGCCACATGAATCGTTCCTTGATCCTGTATAGTGTCCTGGTCTTACCCATGTGACCAGAAGTGGAATCAATGTGACATGCCAGTAGGATCTTCTGGCGCTCTTCCAAACTCTGGATGTAATGCAATAGCACTTCCTTCTATGTAAAAGATGGCTACTTTATTGGACACATACATACATACATGTCATTACCAAAAATATCAAAAACGATAATGGCAGCATTAATAAAACGCTGCTTACCTTTTCCTTTCCCTGCTTGTGCTTGTACAATAGCTCTCCTTCAATAGATATTGTCAACTTCGCAGCTTTCCTTCGTATCGCCCTCTTTTTGATCTCACTGACACATTCAGGATACTTCTTCGATACTAAATAGGCATAGGCCTCCTCGACAAGATCATCACAATCAGAATCATCGTCAAATGTTTCATCAATCTCCGCCATCACTCGCAAACTGAATATCAACCACGTGGACGCTTGAAATAAATCTCCGGACCTTTTTTTCTGGACACGGACCATTTTTTTCAGATAAAATTGGTCCGACCGGACCAAAATTTTCTGAAAACATTGGTCCGGGACCAAAATTTTCAGCGGACCGAAATTTCCGTGACATTCCCCTCCCCCATGTTTACAACTTTAATGACAATAGCCCACACGCATCACTTTCGATAATTAAGGCATTCGACCAGAAACCGCTGAACATTTTTATTGGAATGGCCTTGGTGCCCCACCACCGACCCCCTTCTAATAAATGCATGTTAATAATGTTCAACCCTCAGTATTTCTAATTCCCTCCCCTCCCTGCCCCCTACCTGCCTATAATTGGCGCCCACTCCCCCTCACCTCTGCCCCCCCCGTCCGTCTATAAAAGCAGGGGTCGCCCATGGGGGCCTAACGTATGTATAACGATGCGTAAGGAGATGTTAAACACAATATTGCGTTAGAGAATGGTTTTCTTTACTTGTTTCCTCTATTTTTTTTTTAAATTTATTGACGATGATAATCTGCTACTACTGATAAGTGCTGACAAGTTATAGTTATAATCTTTAAATGAATGACCGTCTAGCACCACAGGTGAGGGCCTGTCACGAATATTTCGGTCCGCGTCTGATTTTGGTCCGGCCAGACCAAAACACGCAGCCTGAAATGGTCCGGCCGGACCGAATTGAGTGCTCGATTCGGTCCCTCGTGTCACTTTTTGGTCCCATCTACGTCCAGCGATTCGGAGCCAGAAAACGATCGTCTGGAGCAAGCCTAATGAGGGAATCAGAGGATTCTCGAGCTCTGCCAGATAAGACCCATATACGAAGAAAAGTACCAAAAAAAAAGAACATGCTTTTTATTATTACTTAGAATGGCAAACTATGTGTCTATAAGCTAGTGCGATACAAGACCGTGGTTCTTCATGGGATTCCGGCCAGAGATGCAAGCATGCTCTCTTCCCTCGCTTCGCTATATGGCAGTCAGTATCGGCTGCGTAAACAAAGTGCATCCACCGGTCCGCGTGGTGTGCATGACGTGTGTGCATGATATGTGTGAGAGTGGGAGAGAGGTTGTCCGCGGGAGCGTGAGTGTGTGTATGGGGGGTGTCCGCGCGTGCGTTTGCGTGTGTGTGTGTGGGGGGGGGGGGGGTCCGCGCGCGATGCATGCGTGCGAGTGTGTGCATACGATATTTGAAGGACTATAGCCATGTGTGTATTACTTATATGTAAGTGTGCGTGTGAGTATGTGTGCGTACCTGCATGACAAAGTTTTATTTTATTTATTTTTAAAACAGTTTGAGTCAACGTATAATACTCGTGTGCAGATGTAGCTTATCAATCTTAACTTCCGATTTAAAACCTAGCATGTTCATTTTTGGACTATACAGGATCGTGGCCAAATCAAGCAAAAACTACTAGCTGATTAGCCCACCGGACCAAAATAAGAACCAATGTGCTCGTGTAGGCAGCCTTTGTGGTCCTGGGACTTTTTCCGGCTGTCCGGTGGTATAGGACTAAAATAAGCAGAGTAGGACCAAAATAAGCAACCTAAAATGGTCCTAGGACCGTTTCAGGCAGAGCCTGTTTCAGTCCGCTGGACCAAAATAGGCTGCCTGAAACGGTCCTAGGACCATTTCAGGATAGGACAAAATCAGCCGTGACAGGCCCACAAACTGAACCATCTACAGTCTGTTGCTAAGACAGCCATTGTTCATCAAAAGCTAGTGAAGGTTGTATCACTGAACGTTACGATGAATATCTGTCGTGTATCTACTTATGGATTCACAGATGTGGTTGGATTCGTTCTTGCATACACTTATCACGCTATCGTATTGCAACATAAGAGTACATTATCTGTCACCCGCGCATGCGCATTACATCGCAAGCAATGTTCATATACTGCACTTCCTCCCCCATTGAAACCGAAGCGGAGGTTGTCGATTTTGTTGAGGATACCAACGAGCCGTATCCGGTACAGGCCGAGACACCTCTGATTGGTCCAGGGTTGGGTAGGTTTTGTTTCATGACTTGCGCTTCCGGTGCTTGAAATGGCAATATAGATACTTTTTCTGATTGGTTACACGGTGGAGCTGACACTTGTACATGGTTGTCCAGGTTGTGCGGACACTTGTACAGCTTCCGATTGTTCACCACTTGAGCTTGGTATATAGGTATCTTGGTGACTCTTATTCCAATTCCCTTCTTTTACTCCACTACCATCTCGCAATTGATCAACGTGCCGTCGCCACTGTGCTCCTGTCCGAATTTGCACAATGTAAGAAAGTGGTCCTGTTCTCTCCACAACAACCCCGGGTATCAGGAACTACGGTAGTAGTTCCTATATAGGAATTGACCCGGATCGTGAATATCATTATAAAAACGCGACCCGCGTATAACTCGCGTACCAAGAAACGGATAGGTTAACTCTTTGTTCCTATCGAACCAGAAGGCAAAGACGGTCACTTTAATGTTTTATTCCAGTCTCCAAACTGTTTACTTCAAGAGAACAAAAAAGTTCGTGTTTTACCTCGTCCCCATGCCAATTCTTCTCCGTCGTCGTCGTCGTCGTCGTCTTCTTCTAATTCTTCTCGGGTGAGTATAACTCCGGATAGGAATGGTTTTAAAGAGCGCCAATTATACCAATTGCTTTAAAATCTCCTGGAAGGATATGTTCAAGTATCAGATGTATGAATAAAGCTTAATACTGACACACGTAATCATTACGTAATGCGTAGTGTTAAATAGAAGCGTTCCCATGGCGACATATATGTATTTAGAATTGTGCAAACAAAAGGCTAAACAACGAAAGAGGAGAGCTGAGACGACGAGTTAGAGTTCTCCCGCGTTCCTTACATTGATCCAAACAAAAGCGGGCGTCTGCTCTAATTGAAGTGGGGGGGGGGGGGGGGCACTTGCCAGTACGATAAAAAATGATAATAAAAAAATAGAGGAAACAAGTAAAGAAAAACATTCTCTAACGAGAAAGTTAGTGGGATATAGGAATTGGAGGCATGGTGGTGTAGAAAGGAAGGGAACAAGGTTTTGAGAAAAGGGTAATGAGACAAAAATCCTATATTAAGCACGTGTAGATGTAACAGAACCAAAAGAAGTGCTAAATATAGGATTATTGTCTCACTACCCTTTTCTCAAAACCTTGTTCCCTTCCTTTTTACACCACCATTGCCTCCAATTCCTATATCCCAAAACTTTCTCGTTAGAGAATGTTTTTTTTACTTGTCCATTTGTCTCCATCTAAGAAGTTCTTTGTTAGCACTTGGTTCCCCATGTAGAACTCTATGGACATCATGTTCCTTCTTGTGCCTGGTTTGTTTGGAGCTGACTTCGATTCTCTGTTCCTGTCTGGCCTCCACAAGTCAAAACCTGGTGGTTAAATTCCTTTTTTTTACAAGGTCACCTGGTGCCACATTGGTAGTTGCATGCGGCGAACTTCTGTAGGTAAGTAGGAAATTGGCCAATCGATGATGCATTGGTTTCCCCTCACTTTCACTTGCCCTCATCGCTCTTTTGAATGTTTGAACAAAGCGTTCCACAAGTCCATTGGTAGAGGGATGGTAAGGTGTACTACGAATGTGTTTGATGCCATTCATCTTTATGTACTCCGTGCACTCATTGGCTGTAAACTGAGGACCATTGTCCGATAAACCTGCTCTGGTAGTCCATATGACGCAAACAACTGCCTCAACACCTCTATTGTCTTCGCTGCGGTAATACTTTTCATCTCCCGCACCTCAGGCCACTTGTAGTGAGCATCGACCACCAACAGAAACGATTTCCCCATGAATGGACCCACAAAATCTATGTGGATTATCTGCCATGGCTGAGCAGGCCAAATCCATGGATGCAGGGGGGCCACAGGTGCTGTATTTTTCACAACTTGACACTGAGAACAAGCCTTAACCACACGCTCAATAGCCTGATCAAGCCCAGGTCACCAAATATAACTTCTGGTAATACTCTTCATCCGAACTACCCCGGGATGCTCCCTATGTAACTCATAAATGCAACTTGTTAGGTACAATAACCCTAATACCCCACATTAGTATACATTCCCTTGTACAGTAAGCTCATCTCTGCGAAAACTATATGGCTTTAGATGCTCTGGAACCACATCAGGCCAACCTAACTGCACATACTGCCATACCTGGCTTAGATCCACATCACGTCTAGTAGCTTGTCCTAACTGATCCACTGTCACCGGGAGTGCTTCAATTTGCGCAATGTTGAAGACATCCACATCAGCCACAGTCAACTCATCTGTTCCAGCACCTGCAGCTGGCAATGGTAGCCTGGAAAGTCCGGCTGTCAGCATTTCCATGGGCTGTCCTCTTGAACTCAATGTCGTACTGATATGCTGACAGCACAATAGCCCATCGCTGAAGTCTAACTGCTGCTAATGATGGTATTCCCGTCTTTGGTCCCAGGATGGTCATTGATCCGTAACCAGTGTGAAAGTCCTTCCGAACAAATAAGGGAAAACGTTTTGCTCCAAACACTAGTCCCAAAGCTTCCTTCTCAAGCTGAGCATAGTTTTGTTCAGCCATGGACAATGTTCTCGAGGCAAATGCAATTGGTCGTTCTGTCCCATCGGGATAGACATGAGATATCACTGCTCCCACTCCATACGAAGAGGCATCCGCAGCCAACTTGATAGGCAGTTTGATATCATAGTGGGCCAGCACTTTCGATGACGCCAATTCCTGCTTTGCTCGCTTAAAAGCAATCTTACAGTCCATAGACCAAGACCACATAAAATTCTGTTGTACAAGCTTGTTTGATGGATGTAGTAAGGTGGCGAGGTTCTTGATGAATTTGCCATAATAATTGAGTAGACCCAAGAATGACCGCAACTGTTGTACATTCTGTGGTTCCGGGGCTTGAACAATAGCTTCTACCTTGCTGCTTAATGGGTGCAGTCCAGAGGCATCTAATTTATGACCTAAATACTCCACTGACTCTTTCAGAAATGCACACTTGTTTTTCTTTACTCTCAACCCATAGTTCTTTAGTCTTTTTAGCACTTCCTCTAGTCTGAAGAACTGCTCCTCCTCTGTTCTTCCAGATACCAGGATGTCATCTATAAAACATATCACCCCTGGTAACCCTTGAAGGATCATGCCCATGGCCTTCTGAAACATTGCCTGAGCTGAGGCCACTCCAATTGATAAAACACCATGAGCATTGGACATCAGTTACCTAGCGCATTTTTTTCCAAGTTTTCAAATTATTTCATATCCTAAGAGACACTTGTGCCCTCTACAACTTCTTTCTTACGCACTGGAAAATAGTCTGTCCATCATGGAGTTACAGTGGCCTGAATTTTCAATTACGTGTACATCTTCATTGCACGCGTCAACTTTGATGCTCCTTCCTGGAAAATTTGCTAGGTCCCTTTTCGCTGCCACGACCCCAAGTAATGCCGGGTGTTATTAAAATTTAGCACCAGCTGGTTAGTAGTCATGAAAGGTGCCGTAGAATAGGAGCTATATACATCCATAGATAGTATAGGAGAGGGATTGGAAACGGCGCACGTGAGCTATACATTTGTACGGAGACTTGAGCGTGCACTCCGTAAAGTTGCTAATTGGTTGTTAATTGGACTGTAAGAGCCTCTCCCCCTTTTCGAGTTTTATATACGTTGAAAATAAGAACAGCACCTGGTAGATCTTGGTAAGTGCATTCTAAAAAGCTAACTTTTACGTTAATAGAGCTAATCGTACCGCAGTTTTTTCGATTGGCGGACGACACACGCAAATTGAGACTTACGGGTGCAGCTGTTTAGAAGAAGAAGGTAATTACTATACAGTAGTACAATGTGATAGAGCTAACATAAATACGTGCCACAGGATAGTTTTGGAGATAATATTTTCATTAATAGACGGGAAAAATGGAAAAAACCTGATTTTGACCTCCTCGTATACTTACGGGTGTAGTGGCTACACGCTTACTACAGTCTATGAATTGACTAGTGCACGCTTTAGTCCGATCATTTATACATGCCACTAGATGGTTTTTTAGTCAATAAAAACACGGGTTCGTCTGTACAGATCTCGTCTGAAGTGACTAATTAATTTATATACATATTTTGGCAGGATGTACAACGCAAGTCAACATAAGTTCAAGTTGACTTGTCGTACAAAGCACAAGAAGATTTCAAGGGACAGTGTGCCAATTCTGCTTTCTAAGCACCGTATGTTTTTGTTAGTTCGTTATTCTCAGCCAAACCAAAAAGACAGCTGTTGAAACAGCTAGCCATTTTAATCAAGAATGGCCTGGGCACCAAAACTTCACGGAGTGCACGCGTTGATTGGTGTTGATTGCCTCCGTTTCCAATCCCTCTCCTATACTATCTATGATACATCACAGCATTCCAAAATTATGGTGTGGGGGGCGGTACGTATATATCAGCAATTTGTAGGCCAAGTCATTTGATGGGTATGGTCATGACCCTGACAGTAGGAGAAGCTGCAGTCAGCCTATGAGACGGGGGTGGGACCCCAGGTAGGTCTATTACTTGCACTGTTGCGTACTATTGTGTATGTGTGTGTGTGTGTTTGTGTGTGTGTATCTGTGTGTGTGTCTGTGTGGGTGTGACCCAACCCCCCCCCCCCCCCCCCCCCCCATCTCTTAATGAAAATGACACTAATGATAAACTTAACAACGTGGAGCCATACCTCTCCCCCCCGCCACATGAATTCGTCCAGATAACTGGTGAGTTGATGGCTGGGCACACCCTTCATTGTTTTGGGCTTCTTTTTAGCTGTGCTGCAATATTCCGGGTGTGCGCACCATTGGATTGATTTACGAACTCTGCAGTGTGGTTGACCGTGGCATGTTGTAGATCAGTGTGGGATATCCCGGGATATCCTACTGTTTTCTATTAATCCGAGTGGATGATCGTTCCCGGGTCAGTGTGTGTGCTCTAACGATGCATTGGTAAGAGTGTTGCAGCATCATTGCATGGGTAAGCCATCTGCCTGTACCGCAGGGGTGTGAGCTCTAGATAAAGGCATCCCCATTCCTAACACCCACTGTTCGTAGCATGCACGTCTTCCTCGGTGATATTGATAAATACATTCGTATTGACAATTGCGATGCATACCAAGCAAATAATTATTCATGCGGACATCCATATGTTCAAAATCAACCCAATTATAGTGTTATCAACACTCAGGGAATTTTCGCGCGCGCCTGAATAGAAGTCGTTTCTAGACCTATTCACAGTGACATCAGAGCAGGTAAAGCTACAGTCCCTACATAACCCATTCCAAGCAACAGACATGCAGCTATGCTAACATAACGACGGCATGCTCGACCTCTATTTGCATGGTAGCCACACCTCTAACCTCTTTTTAAAACATGAATTCAAATTCCTGCAATCAAAGAAAACTTCCATCAAAAAAAAGTGACTAGTTGAAAAAGCGACAAGTTGTTTCAAGGTAGAGTTGCTGGCCGAGTTGAGGTGTCAGAACCGCTTGCTGTATAGGGGCGTTGGGACTTCTTTTTGTACAAAAATGAGGGTTGGTATTAGTGCAGAAGGTTATTTTTTTAATGATGTGGATGCCTCTAAACCCATCAAGCTAGTCATGCAAGGAGGAACTTGACCAGTATTTAGGCATTCCTGCATATGATTTTTAGCTATATGAGTGAACATTTGGTTGGTGACAACGAAATGAGAATTGAATCCTCATATTGTAAAGATTAATAAAGGCATCTTAGAGTTACTGAAACTAACTATAATAGTGCAGAGTTGAACCAGTCTTGTGGTATTGGACTGACATTTGCTGATCTTCGCAAGAACATGACTATAATGTATTTTTTGGATCAAATACAACTTGTGGATTTCATGTATAATATAATATTGTTTGTGTGATTGTCTGCATGATATTATGTATATGTGACAGCTAGTATACAATTGTCTTCAATGCCGCAACAAGAAGCTTGAAAATGTTGTGCATGTGAGAAAGACGAGGGTGACTCATAACCTTTGAACACGCCCTCTTCCTTAGTGGTAATCAGTACCGTTCAATATAGGACAGTTTATCGAGTTATCGGTAAGTTTTTTTATCCATAGGCGAAGAGAAATATTCAATAAGAGGTGTACTTACTGAAAATTACCGATAAGCAGAGCTGCCGGATATATATCGCTATATGTACATATCATAGACTTCTACGTATCGCGATATACACATCGCGGCATGCAGCCATGCCGAAAACTTGAATTCAAAACCTTACCTAGGACCTATATATAGCGAAGCGTGTCCCATGCAACAACCCGAATTATTATCATAACAATGACAATACCAGGGTATCGCAATATAACGTTTCTACAAATAAATGCTAGATCGTTCAACTAGTTGATTTTGTAGCTTGACATTACCATATTTAGTATCTGTTCATTGATTGTGAATGAATTACGCAATGCCAAATCAAACTATTTTGCAATTCATATATTTTATTTCAGTGAGTTTTCGACACAAATATTGAAATTAGTGTATAATAAGGCCCCCCTGAAGCTATTACGGTTTTCAAGAAGCCTGTACCAGGTTGACATGCATAAAGCTGGCAATGAATTGGAAGAGAAACCGCACTAAGCTGGCTATTTTTATGTTTTTCGTGTTTAATTAACGTGAAACGTTAATGTTAAATGTTTAATCAATATGGACATTCGTTTATTTGTGATTTGGTTCATTGGTTGAGTTACGGTATGTCCAAAAACGCCAACCACTTTTTGATATTTGTTTCAGTAAACCCGCGAAACCCTGGTATTGTTACTTGTTATAACCACACAGATGTCGAAACAATTAATTGTGCTGTGTTCGCTCTCGACTCGCAGGCCACCGTACTGGTACATATGTCATTCAGAGGGCACAACGGGGCCAAACGGGCCCGTGCCCCCTTCCCGTTTGAAATAAACAGTATACCTATCCATTGCAGTTTGCTATTACATTTGACTTTAAGTGCAAAGCGTACTCGGCGGGAACCCTCCCCCACCTTGTCCCCCCCCCCCCCCCCCTCTCACTTGTCATTGCAGATATTGACCATATTAGGAACAAATGTATGCGACGGAAGTGTGGGCGTGTTTAATGTAATTACAGTATAAATTCTCGTGTCCCCCATCTTATTTTGGCTGTAGGAAAATGGTTGGGCAGTTGATCACGTCCGCCTGCGTGTTGATCGTACTCTTCACTTTGGCAGGCGCCCTTTCTCCCATTCTCATTGGTACGTCACTGAATTGTGCATCATTAATGTCTTCAGCGGTATACGTATGTTTGCGGCGTCGATCGTTTTAAAACTATTGTCAGGGTTTGTTATTTAAATGCTAATTATATGAGATCGAGTCAGCGAAAAGTTAAGGAACCTATCGCATTTCAAGTTTTCAAATTATTCTAAGAGACACCTATGTTCTCTACCATACATATATATAACAGTTTCCAGAAAACTCACCTTTATGATAAAATTTCCAGGACAAGCAAAAGAAAGTAACGCTCACATTGAAATGTATGGCTAATTATAAATTCAGTGCCTAATAACTTTATGATGGACAGTCCAATTTAGGATGCGTAAGGACAATGCACATGAGAGAAGTTCTTTGGAGTTCACGGAAAATGAAAAAAATTTGAAAACCTGAAAACTATCCAGAAGGGTGATTTTGCTTGACACTGTCCCTGTTATATGTAAGAGTAATTCGTACATTTCGCCAAAAAAAAAAAAAAAAAAAAAAAAGGAACACATAAACAGGATTTCCGCGTTTCACATTATAACCACATGCATTAATTGTGGTTGCACGCATAGTTTAGAGGATGCAGGGGCGGATACAATGGGGTTGGGGGAGGGGGGGGTCCCAATCATATACTGACAACATAAAAGCACAACTCTATCATCAAAGGAGGATGCATGAATCAATGATACATGCGCTATATATATATATATATATACATGTGGGATAGTTCACGAGAAAATGAGCCCTTGGGTTCACTTAAAAATGGCTGCAGAACAATCTGACGAAACTGTCTCGTTAGAAAATTAATCAATTTCAGTAATGTCTTTCTATTTCATAGTACCAGGGATACAGGGGTCACAGCTATACAAAAAAGAAACGCCGTGCAAGTCGTTGTCAGGCCTGTGTTTATGGAAAGGACTATGGGTTGGAACGGGTCTTTGTTTCAATGCAAACTCGGTTATAAAAGATTTGTCGTAAGTACATATATGACATTGATCAGCTAGTTGTGCATGTTTAATACAGCGTGGCGTTCGTTCTTTTTTTTTAAATAAGTTGCTTATCCACCTCAGTCCAACTGCCATACATTTTCATGCGAATTATACTTTTATATCATCTGGTTGTTTAAATGATGGAATTTCTTTATTCATCATAATATTTTTGGCTTTAACATTCCATGCATATATTATTTCCATTTGCATGTCTATCATTTTTATTCTCACTATAAGATTAGATTATTTAGTTTCCATTCATGGCTAGCTCAATTAAAAACCGCATGTGTACAGGTGGGTACAATGCGCATGACGTAATCTCTATATGTGTTGCTTAAGGGGTAGTGCTGTACGTACTGCGGGCATGAGGAGGGAGGTGTATATTCGGATGGACACTGCATGCTGGTATGTGCACTCAGTTACTTTCATTACACATTTACCTTTTTGCACTAAAGGCTTGTCTATAATCCATCAACGCAAAGTTTTCAAAACCAGCCAGGACTTGCAATAAAAACGTCAGGCTTTGGTGACACATGCAAAGTGGAATACCTGGTGTCCGCACCTCTAGAGGCATCTTGTCCCTTGCAGCTACCAGTTGGAGAATACTTTCACACCTTCGTCGAACATTTCACTGACCTCGGATATGTTAAGGGCAAGACCTTACGATCAGCGCCCTACGACTGGAGGCTGTCACCAAGTAAGGAACTTCATGTCTGCTTGCATGCAGTGTTCTATGCAAACTTTCCCGGTCGTTTCGCGCCAGTGATTTAAATGCCACAGTGGTTAAACCGCTCAATGTAACATACGAGGCCTAAATCATTGGTGCGAATCTGGCGGGAAACCGTGCACGCACTTTACACAGCTATATCTCCGTAAAAATTAACGAACAGAATTAACAAATCAATTGGTACGGGACCTCTCTATACCTAGAAACCGAATTAGCATTTGAAGCGATTTGATTAGATCCTGCGGGAAGTTATGGCAGGTTCAAACCCTGTGGAGTGCCGGGCGTTGTATATTACTGGCACGGAGCAAATAAAAGACTCCACAATGAATTGTGATATTGAGAAATGGTATATTATGATGTCTTGAAAATAGGCGTTTAATTCGGACGTTATAGCAACGGATTTTTATATTATTTGGGTCACGAAATTTTGTTGTGAACGGTCCCAATAACTATTCTCAAGAGAAAGATAACGCTCATGCACCATACACAAAGTATATGTATGTTCCTTCCAATTTGAAAAATCGCCTAATGCCGGCTTCCTACTCCCGCGTATACTCACACAATTGTTATGAACTCACCCTCGATACCCATCCCCATCTAATTGATGCGCACCCGCTCGGTTTGGGAGGGGCTGAGGTGCTGTTGGTTAGACACGTGATCGGAAAAGGTTTCGAAAAGTAACAATTGCAGTTAAAGCCGTGATAGTATTTTTACTTTTGGCTTAATATTAATATTATAATTAGTGATTGTAAAATTTGAATCCAGACTAATTCCCCCCCCCCCCCCCCCCCCCCCCGTATTGTCGAAGGTATTCAATTTGAAATACAACGCTTCCAAGATAACCACCAATATATATGGGCGACTTCTCTATGTGCCCTATGTTAGTTTCGGCCCTAGATATGTATCAATTTTCGAACTCCGCTTACGGATGAAGAATTTTGAACACCTAGGGTAACTCCGCGTGGTCTTTTTCTTTCTCGCCAAGTAATAAATGTCAATGGTCAAATTAGAAAGTCTACTTGATGCCCCTCGTTTGGAATTCGAAGATGTACTGATGTGATCGTGGCAGTGAAAACGGATCCAATAAAATTTTTAAATCATCGTACCCAGTCGACAAGCAATCGTAATTTTTTTTTCCTGCCAGCTGCATGTGATTTTTATATTTCTCTGCTGAACACATACGTTTACATCATCACGTGACTCTCTCTCTACCACACATGCAGGTCAGCTCCAAGCAAGCGGCTACTACAACCAGGTCAAGGCACTGGTGGAACGTATGTACAATGATGGAGGCGGCAGGAAGGTCACCGTGGTAGCCCACAGCATGGGAGGTCCTATAACGCTACATTTCCTCAACGACGTCGTAACACAGGTCTGGAAAGACAAGTACATCAACGCCTTCGTCACCCTTGCCGGAGCGTGGTCCGGAGGGAGTTTAGCACTGAAATCAGAAATATCCGGAGAGGTCCTGAGTGAGCTGTCGACTCTAAGCGATATATGCAATTTTCCTCCGGATATTGCTCTCAAATTTAGGAACGCCGCCCGTACGTTTCCGAGCACGACACTGTTACTCCCAAAGCCGTCCGTCTGGGGTAATAAAATCATCGTAACCACACCAAAACGGACCTACACGACTAATGATTACCAAGCGCTGTTTAACGACATGGGCTACCCGGACGGCTTCAGCATCTACTCTAGAGTCGCAGAAATCAATGCTGGGTTCCCTCCGCCAAACGTTCCCGTATACTGCTTTTACGGAGCCGGGGTCGATACACCGGAGAGCTTTATATATGGCTCGGGGTTTCCTGACTCTGCCCCCACAAAGGTGATTAACGGTGATGGTGACGGGACCGTAAATCGACGGAGCGCTGAGGTGTGTTTGAAGTGGAAAGATGAACAGCGGCAATCCGTTGTGTCCGGGGTGTTTCCTGGTGTTGACCACGTGAAGATGGTGAAGAACAGAGGCGTCCTGAAAGCAATCGATGCGGTGGTTTTACAACGGCGACGCGTCTGATTCCCTCCAGTTCCAAGTTTAAGTGCGCGTGAGCGGGCTGAGAAAGTAGTTGACATTGTATATTAACGTTTAATCATTAGTCCCGCTGCTATAATAATAGATATAGAGTGCATGCATCCGTTTAATAATGCGCTGAACCCGCAGCCTGCTTGGGCATTCTTGTGTACGTACGCACTCTACAGGGGCGGGGGCTGGGCGTTCCGGCAATTTCTGCGGCGCGGACGCGCGTATACTGTCGTATATTTAGATTCAAGTAATACGTCATCATGATGGACTGACATGCCATACATGCGTTCGCGGTGCAAATAAATTTGTGTTCACACCCGGGGATATGGTGTGGAATCCGTGCCAAAATTCACATTTTTGAAATTGCATACTTTTTTCAAAAGATGCACTATTTTTATGTGACACATTTTTGAAATAGCACACTTTTTTCAAATGATACACTTTTTTTATGTGACACATTTTTGACGTGACACTAATTTGTGCCACTTAAAAATTGTGTCACTTAAAAATTGTGTCACTTAAAAGTTGTGTCACTTAAAAATTGTGTCACTTAAAAATTGTGTCACTTAAAAGTTGTGTCACTTAAAAATTGTGTCACTTAAAAATTATGGTGTGGAATCCGTGCCAAAATTCACATTTTTGAAATTGCATACTTTTTTCAAAAGATGCACTATTTTTATGTGACACATTTTTGAAATAGCACACTTTTTTCAAATGGTACACTTTTTTTATGTGACACATTTTTGACGTGACACTAATTTGTGCCACTTAAAAATTGTGTCACTTAAAATTGTATCACTTAAAAGTTGTGTCACTTAAAAATTGTGTCACTTAAAAATTGTGTCACTTAAAAGTTGTGTCACTTAAAAATTGTGTCACTTAAAAATTGTGTCACTTAAAAGTTGTGTCACTTAAAAATTGTGTCATTTAAAAATTGTGTCACTTAAAAATTGTGTCACTTAAAAATTGTGTTTACGTACATTTTTATTTCTATCGCCGCTTAATTAGATCTCTTTGACGTACATTTGGAGGCTCACTAGAAGCGAGCATAGAGCCATAGGCGGCCCCTTGGAGGGGAGGGGGGGGGGGGGGGGGGAGGAGGGGGGCCGGAAGGCCTAGGCTCCCCCCCTCCCCGAGCTATAGCGCAACTCTACGCCCCCCCCCCCCCCCCCCCCCCCCCCCCCCCACCCCTTCCACCCCGTAAAATAGGGTTCAAATTAGAATAATGTGAAGAGACAACAGAATGTGGTTGTTATTATTAGCGTAATAGAGCTTCTAACACTCGCTTAGCGACAAACAGTTATGAAATCTAACGTACCACGCCCCCTTAGGTCCCTGTTAATGATTTACCCACTACTACGATGAGCAATTGCAAATTTCTATGGCGGATTGCATCATGAGGTATGACGCGTGCCTGTTCCGCTCTCTACATGTAATGTTAATTGCGTATTATGAGAAAAATTGCAACAGCCTTTATAGATGTCTGATAGTGTTTAATTGTGTGTGTGTGTGCGTGCGTGTGTGTGTGTGTGTGTGTGTGTGTGTGCCTGCATTTGCTTATGTGTACACATGTATGAATGCCATCAAGCTTCAATAAAATTACATTCAAACATGAATACAAAAGTACTTTGGTAATACCTAAGAGAGTACATAATCCAATACACGTAAATAGATGTCAATGCCATAATTGGTACTGTGTTGTAATGGATCTATTGCTAAACATAGATCATAGTAGTCAGAACTAGATATTCCATGATTAATTCTAGGAACCACAATTGCATCTTCTCTGTCATCTTCTTCAGGCAAGGGTCCTCCATAATCAATTCAAAAACGCTGTGTTGAAAAGCCATGCACTGTAAGTATCATGCTGTACATACATTCAGTACTAAAGTATTTTTTCCTCACATTAACCTAACCTAGATTTGTTAATAAGACATGGCTATTAAACAATACTAAAATTAACAAACATTATGATAGATTGTTAATTTCTATAAGTGAACATTCAAACAACTGTAGATGGTAAATAATGCATGAATAACAAGCGATTATATAACTTACCTCATCAACATGAGAATTATGTTCTTACTCTTGTTGATACGTCCCTTCCATGCATCCACAGTTGCAATGGACTTAAATTGCCAGCAGTACGTAAGGGGTGTTGGATCCAGGCTCCTTTCCACTGGTGGAGGTGATTATTGATTCGTGGTAGGTAAACAAAATGGAGACAGAAGAGATGAGCTTCACTAGTAGGGTCTAGAATATTGATAGCTTCCATGTAGAGAAAAAGGTCATGGTACATTTTGGTTACACCAATATAGACATCCCTCCATAGACGCTCTATGCGCTGATTATGTACACTTCTTCCAACCAACATTGAACCTCGATTTGGCCCACATTGTGGATGGGTTAGCATGTACCACGAAACCTTCACATTTTCCCTACCCTTATCAGATCTGACGCGAAGTGGTAAACCATACTGCTGAACCGCTTGCAAAAAAAGGCTTAGTACAGTCTGAGATACATTGTTATCACTACAATGAAGATATACTGGAATCCGACTGTATCCATCAATTCCCCCATGTATGACAAACCTCCATCTAATTAAAGGTCAAATACATGTGTCAAAGGAAATCACCACCAAAACCAAGCAATATTATCCCTCAGTCACATGTAAAAAGAAATTTTTATAATCCCTAAAGCTTGTCAAGTTGAAATTGTGCATAGTGCTAGTCTGTGACTCAGGCTGTATTTCTATTCATAAACCTATTTTTTTAAATTCCATAAAAATGACATTTTTGTTACTTACATGCTTTATGTGCATGCAAAATTGTAAGATTGGTTAAACAATGATGTATAGAAGGAGCTGGGTAAGAGAATAGATGTTAAATCCCTGAACTATAAGTTCAGAAGTAAATTTAGTAAACCCACCAATTGTACAACAGCACAGAAAATTAATTGGGATTGTTCCAACAATGCTGTCTGAAAAGTTTTTAACGGTTCAATTCTCACAAAACTGGAGTTGCACATACTCCAATATACATAAACATACCTTATTAGTTTATGGTTTCCATCAATATGCCACAGTGCCAGTGGGGAACTAACACAATAGGCACGGCGAACAATTGTTTCGTTCCATCGTACAGCAATGCTTTCAGGTGCAATCCGATGGAAAGAATCCCTTATTAATTCTTTGTTGCTGTACGCGAATGTTTAAACTTCTCAAATGACCTTCCATCAATCGGTACCCACAATTAGGAAAGCGCTGAATAATATCACTGACAACAGCATCTAACTCATCATCACATATTGGAGAGTATAAGTCAGAAACATGGAGCCTGATCTCATTCATTCTTCTCCTAATTGTGCGTACCAACACTCCAAACACAACATCGCTATTTGAGGAACTTTGAAGTGCAGCATCAGCATGTTTTCTAGCTGAACTGAATCAATTACATATTTTGGTCGTCCAGGTGCCCCATTTCTCTGTAATTGGACGTTGTGATTGGTTTCCGCATCATTCTGTGCAGCATTTAACAGAGCCAGAGCCTCTGCAACAAGATCAGCTGCAGCATTATTATTAGCTGCTAATAGACACCTGTGAAACAAGAAGCATGTTCATAGTGCACGTAAGCATAACTACACTATACATTTGACCAATAAAACATAATGGGGATGCGGGGGGACGGTGGCGGTGATGGTAGTGGTGATCGTCGTGGTGATTACATGCCTTCAGAGTGCTGGCTGGCAAAAATGTTTACCACAGTGAACTAAAGAAATAGAAATCAAAGAACTATAAGTGCAACCTCAACATAGTTACGCACAATACACAATATCGTAGTTGTAACAGAGTTAACATAAAATGCCAAACTTTTGCACAAAAGCATGAAATAATTTTTGGTATGCTAATACATGTTTTGTAAGTATCACGGTACAGGAAGAAATATTGCTAAGGTACCAGTGTCGAAAATTTAGAGTTATGTTTAGTTTGTTGACTTAATCTATATCTGAGCTATTGTTTTGTGTATTCCAACTTGTTGTAATAAATTATTTGTAAATTAATAAATAATATGGCATCGCTCAAGCAAAAATGAACTATAAAAATAAATACAAATTTATGTTATTCAGGAGTATGGCCAGATCCAATCACATGTGCGAAGGGATTTTGTCACCTTTGCTGTAGGCTTTATCTAGTGATGACAATATCATTCGTCTTGCCTGGCAATCCAAAAAGCACTCTCCTAACAGGAAGCAAAGGTGGAAGGGGTTGGATTACACTTTTGCAACGAGGTTACTGGTCCTCAAGCATGATGTTGCAGCTGGGCTATCTTTTGAATCAAAGGGAAGCAATGCCTGAAAGTCACCCATCGGCCAGACATAGTTCTACACCATTGTCAGGCACATTAGTGGTGGAAACCAGTAAGAGGTACTTACTGCGGTGGATTACATCAAGGTAAACTTCCACAGACAATTTTAAAATCATTGATAGAGTCATTGATGTACTTGCACCCCTGTCTGATATTAGATGATACCTTGTGCAATGATCTGCATCACCTTCGCTCCGAGTGGTTCGCATTCTTGAGCTATAGGTATGCAGTGCATGCAAGGAAATGGAGCAGACGCATCATCAGAAGCAATGACTGAGCAATTTCACCAGCCTTAGGACCACGAAGCTGAGTGGTGCAGACTGTATGGAAGACTTGCTGTCACAACCTGATCTGTTTGACACGTCAGCCACACAAGATGAATTTGTGGATACTGAATGAACACGGCTCCAAGTATTTGCACAGGCAATGAGATTAGTGGTGGAACTGACAATGATTGATTGTGCTACTACACCCTCCAGTCTTTTAACTGGACCTAGCATCTGATTGTAGATCCTAAACCAGGTGGTCAATTGGAGTGCCTATGCACCTTCATGTCTACGATAAGCTTAGGTCTGTAGCCCTAGCCAAGCTAGGTGAAGACCCAAACACGCAGGCTGAGATTACCAATGTGTTACAGACTATATACCAGTGTGAGCATCGCTCCTATCATTACATTGCACATGCCATGCTAGCTGCCCAGCAAGCACACCATATGATGCTGGCTGTAGCACAAACGGACTCCAGCACAGCTTACAAATAGTTTTTTATTTCAAGCAGAAGTTCCTTGCAAAGGGGTTTGGTCAGGGTGGAAACTAGCTCCTACTATGGCAAGAAGGGAATGTTGTGGTTGGGTATTGGAGTGTATGTCAAGTCATTTACTAGGGAGGCTGTTAAGGGCTCTTAGACAACAAGTCTATTGTGTGTGGAGATTGACTTCACAGCTGATAATAGAGAAGATGCAGAGGAAGGAACTGGACGATGAGCAGGCAGAAGAAGTTGGGAGTATAATGGAGGAAGGTGTAATTGAGAAAGACATGGTGGAGGAGCTTCCACTGGCAGGATAAATAAGAGGCGTATACCAAAGTATTGGTCGGAAATCTGTTGCTCCAAAAGTACTTTTTAAGGTAACTTACTCCAGATAATTCAATACAACGAATCTGAAGGATGAACTGAGTGCATGTATTCTAAATTGGTGCTATTTTTTGTAGTGTTCATGTTTAACCTCAAAGGCAAAATCCTGATTTAAGAACGTCTGTATACTTCAATACGGATCACTGCAGCAATTGCAGACCATTTTAATTTTCAAAAAACACAAATAAATATCATTGGTTAAAACTACAGTTGCTAGTTGTATCTATTGTACAATGTTATTGGTACATTGGATTTGCATGTTTCAACTAGACTTTAGTGAAATTGATGTAATTTTTGTACAGTTGAAATGACAAGTTTCGTTAAACTGTACAGGTATAAAGTTAAATAATCGTTTAAAATAGCTGTACTTTAACAACAGTTTAATTTATTTTTCCATAACTGTTAATACTGCTAAAACAGCATTTTAAACTGTTACCTCAGTTTCAATTGTTTTAACCATTTAAGAACACGTAGTTGCAACAATACTTTTCTAGTTTTTCTTATGGCTGATCACAATGACATTAGTCATCAACGTACAATAGACAAGAAAATCTAAAACACTTGATTGTTTTCTTTATGTCAGTTGTCCTAGTCATACTTTAAACATATAACTTGTGCATTAAGTACTTATGTTTTATTGCATAATGTTTGCGCACTTGCTGAGAAATGATCCACACTATATAGAAACAACATTTGTGCTTTAATGTCTATTTGCATCCGAACTGTGAACAGGTATGCACACTTTGCTGCATAACTTCCTCATTGTGTTACACCACTAAGGAAGATCAGATCAGGCCATGTTTTATATATAATACTAGCGTGTCCCTGTGAAAAATCACGGGCTGATTATTCGTCTCGCTATTCATTTGCCAGATGAACAGTTGGTCTACCTCCTAGCTCCTCTTTTTTTATCGGCTGTTTTACCAAATGTTGCATATATAATCTATCACCGGTACCTGTTCTAACATACGGTTACTACGCAACCTCTATAACATGCCCGCGCAATTTCAGATAGTAACTACATGTTCTCGGCCTATACGATGAGACATGAGAGTGAACCACAATAGCGTTGCTTTTATTCTTTCACGCTTTACTTTTATTGGCACTTTAAATTGAATTTTGCATCGGGGGAACATGATAAAAAATAGTAAATCACAGTGATGATAGAGGGCATTAAGGCCTATGTACCTCATCTTGGATCATCTTAATTTGATTAGTGTATGCAGAGCACTGATGCATTTTAGGTACAGTGTGCACACCTGTGCACACTGTACTATGTTGTGTGGTACTGATGACTGGTAATTGCTGACAATGTTTATCTTGACATTAATTTTGTATCAGTGGTTATTATTGTAAATCATTATGTAAGGAAACACCATGTAATAGGACAAAATTGCATAAGCCAAAAAGCACTTAGTTTTTGCTACTTGCTAATCATTTGCCGCAGATCCGACACTAGTTGCTTCTCTTCCTCCTCTGCAACGCTGTCTGCCTCTTCTTATTTGCAGGCACATGTACAACAACTTCCAAGTGAAGTATCAGACACCTAAGCTTTGAAACGGGGAACAGGTACAGTTCAGAAGCTTCCTTCTTTCTGGCTTCCCATGTTCACAAGGGGACTGGACCACACCTTCATCATATATCCTACCATGCACACATCCTGCAGCGGCTACTGTTACTGATGATTAGTTCATGTTTAACATCTCCTTCAGCCTGAATCACCCATGTAGCCCTGGCTTCAAATTCCTCCTCCTCATCTGAGTCTAGGCACTCTCCATCACTGGCTTCATTAGAAATTACGTCGTGTGCGCTCTGTTCAACTGCGTGTCTTGTCCTTTCTCACTAGTCTGGCACATCGTCACTGGTTACTCACTGTAAATCCCTTGCCACGTCCTCCTTTGTCCGTGCCTGCTGGTACCACCGCTGCCTTGTTGTGATTGTAAGCTCACACCTGTACGTGTAAAGACGTTAAAAAAGCCATAGCTATATCCCTGCTTCGAAACACTTCCTGTAATACCAGCTGTCTGCTGAAAATTCTGCGTAGATTTCTTAAGGTCCTATAGAAGGAAGCTTGCCGAGTTTTCAACAACGCTAAACATTAAGCCTGAAAGTCCTGGCTCCTCCTCTATACTATAGCCTCTAACAAGAGCAGAGTGCGTCGTTAGGAGATATAATTTGGGTTTCTGGCTTTGGGTTTTTAGGGGGGGGGGGGGGGGGGGGGGGGGGGGCGCGCTACGCCGACCCAACTTTTCACCCCCTCTCCGAATCCGCCCTCAAATTGCACCCGTCCCTCCATCCCGACACTCTTCATTGAAACTAACTAACTCCCCTCTTCCTTAATAACCGCCATCTTTGTGAACGAGGGCGCCTTCGGCGCCGTACTCTTTGCCCTATAGGTACAGAAGGGTCCTTGATCTGATCCTGAATGGTTTCAAGTGGATCCCCAATACCTTCATTGAATGGTATATTGTTTTAAAAGTAACCTAACATAAACACATGTATCGCGTGCGCGCGAGCTGATTTTGAAGATTTGTAGATTAATAATATAACCTGTTATTAAATTATTATTTTTACCATTGCACCCATCCACAAGTCTTTTTATGCATAATGTGTAAAAAAAAATCCAGAACACTGCTCATCAGTATCAAATAATGCAGAGCTATAAAAATGAACTGTGAACACCAGTGCATACTGTGCGTACAGTGTGCACAGGTGTTCACATCGATGCAAATAGACATTAAGGTGCGTGCTGTGTAGAAGTACACAAGGGTAAACAAGCGCAAGATCAAATGCATGCAGCACACTACAGCAATGGATGATAGCGTAATTAGTGTCAGCTCGATCGTTGAGGATGAACGATGACAGTGGACGTCCATCTACTTTAATAGAAACATGCAACTGCCTGCACGCGCAAAATGCCAAGCCAAACGGCGCCAGTACTGCAAGTGAAGAGAATGCTGCGCTTGGGCGACACAATTGATGACATGCAGATTTGTTCGAAGATATAGCAGCGAAGAGAGGCAGAATTTAAGATTATGCACTTTTTAATCGCTTCCTCAATTAAGAGTCTGTATGTTTTCGCTATAGCTAATTAGAGTGATTCAGTCTGCCCGCGTATATACTTGTTGTACGTTCTACCCTTAGAACTTCCAAAAACATGTACTATTTCACCATCCTTTCCTTTATTTGCTGACTACTTTTGCCAACGTACGTTTTCAGTCAGGGCATGCAGTATCAATCGAGTGATCTTGATTCTAGTTTTGCAATCTGTACACTGATGAAGGAGCTACTAGTTCTTACTACTATGATCTATGTTTAGCAATAGATCTCTTAGAACACAGTACCAATTATGGCATTGACATCTATTTACGTGTATTGGATTATGTACTCTCTTAGGTATTACCAAAGTACTTTTGTATTCATGTTTGAATGATGAGGCTTGATTGCATACATACACGTGTACACACATAAGCACATGCACACCATGCACACACACACACACACACACACACACAAACACTATTTGAAAAACCCTTAGCACAGAATTAATTATCAGATAAATGTAAAAAGGCTGTTTCAATTTTTCTCATAACACTTTCTCTTAATTATATGCTGTACATGTATAGAGGCGCGCGTCATAACTCATGGATTCGATCCGCCATAGAAATTTGCATTTGCTCCATATGGTAGAGTGGGCATATCAATTGCACAGATTGTTCGTCGCGGAAATAATCTTGTGCACAAGCAGACATGCAAGAGATAGTTTCCTCGAAATGACGTACAAAGCATTGTTAACACCGCGTCCGCGAGTAAAGTGGGTGAAAACGGCCAAAATTTGGGGGAGGTTTAAAATATAAAAGGTCCGCTGATTATTATTTTTCTTTTCTGACACAGGATACTGTTACAACAACTCTTGAGACAACATTTGATGTGTTCAGTGAGAGGACCATTGGTCTGCCGCATGCTATCTACGAGCTGGCAAGTGACCGGTCGACATCAGTGGCATCCGATGGTTTGCTCGTCCAAAATGTTCCAGAAGTGCACAGTATATGAACTGAAATGAAATTGTGACTTTGGGATTGTTATTTGATTGAAAATCGTTTTACAAGCAACACCGCTGTATATGTATCGGGGTGGAGATGTATAGCGCTATAGCGCTTGAATAGGAGCGCCCAATTGCAACATGTACTTTATGTAAATCAATCCATACAGTGGTATAAAAGTCCACCAGTCAGTGTTGGCTGCGAATGCGCTCCTTCCTTATAGTCACTGGAGCCAGGCTATAGCTGTACACAATGTCACGAGGCAAACTATTTCGGTAAAATAGCATATCGATACACGTACATGCATGTACACCATTGATAACGATAAAAAAGATTACAAAAAGTTTGCTTTCTCTCTGACTTTTAATTTTCTTTTTAAACTACTACCTTTGCTTTTGATTGCTTTGTCATGTTCCAAGGGATGTGGCATGTCCAGCAATTTCGGACATCCATAGACGCCTGTACATCGAAAACGCATGTAACGTATTTGATTTTTTTCTAACATGAACGCAGTAGGATTATTTTTAAATATATAAATAATGCATTCTTTTATTTTTCACATTCATCTTGCGAGCAGAAGAATCAACAACAAAATTAATTACTTTTGTTAATTTCGTAATAATCTTATTTAGAGCTAATGATGATTAATAACATGCCAATGGTGGGTGCGCCCTTATAGAACAAGTTATGCTGGTGCTGGTGCGTGTGTGAGTGGGAGGAGCGTGTCGTTTTCTAAATGCTCGTCTGGTTCAAAACGTTTGAAAATTTCTTTCATCGGCCTACGAAGATGCACTCGGCATGTGTCAACCTGTTTTCTACGACTGCGTAAGTTAACGGTCCGTTCCTATATCTTCACATGATTGCGCATGACAAGTACACCACGCGCGCGCACACAGCTCTTTTTCCTGGGTGTATATTAGGAAGAATCTCTTTTAAGAATCTCTTTAGCTGATGCAGTATAACCGGTTGGGTTGGTCTGTACCCTGGGTTAAATACCTC
>OY811971.1:5707755-5725255 GCA_963681505.1 Eunapius fragilis | reverse complement strand
GACCAAACACACAGGGCTTAGTGTGTCGGCCAAGTTGCTTAACCCCCAACACTCTTACATTCTGGACCAAACACACAGGGCTTAGTGTGTCGGCCAAGTTGCTTAACCCCCAACACTCTTACATTCTAGACCAAACCCACAGTGCTTAGTGTGTCGGCCAAGTTGCTTAACCCCCAACACTCTTACATTCTGGACCAACACACAGGGCTTAGTGTGTCGGCCAAGTTGCTTAACCCCCAACACTCTTACATTCTAGACCAAACACACAGGGCTTAGTGTGTCGGCCAAGTTGCTTAACCCCCAACACTCTTACATTCTGGACCAAACACACAGGGCTTAGTGTGTCGGCCAAGTTGCTTAACCCCCAACACTCTTACATTCTGGACCAAACACACAGGGCTTAGTGTGTCGGCCAAGTTGCTTAACCCCCAACACTCTTACATTCTGGACCAAACACACAGGGCTTAGTGTGTCGGCCAAGTTGCTTAACCCCCAACACTCTTACATTCTGGACCAAACACACAGGGCTTTGTGTGTCGGCCAAGTTGCTTAACCCCCAACACTCTTACATTCTAGACCACACCCACATGGCTTAGTGTGTCGGCCAAGTTGCTTAACCCCCAACACTCTTACATTCTGGACCAAACACACAGGGCTTAGTGTGTCGGCCAAGTTGCTTAACCCCCAACACTCTTACATTCTGGACCAAACACACAGGGCTTTGTGTGTCGGCCAAGTTGCTTAACCCCCAACACTCTTACATTCTAGACCACACCCACATGGCTTAGTGTGTCGGCCAAGTTGCTTAACCCCCAACACTCTTACATTCTAGACCAAACCCACAGTGCTTCGTGTGTCGGCCAAGTTGCTTAACCCCCAACACTCTTACATTCTAGACCAAATCCACAGGGCTTAGTGTGTCGGCCAAGTTGTTTAACCCCCAACACTCTTACATTCTGGACCAAACACACAGGGCTTAGTGTGTCGGCCAAGTTGCTTAACCCCCAACACTCTTACATTCTGGACCAAACACACAGGGCTTAGTGTGTCGGCCAAGTTGCTTAACCCCCAACACTCTTACATTCTGGACCAAACACACAGGGCTTAGTGTGTCAGCCAAGTTGCTTAACCCCCAACACTCTTACATTCTAGACCAAACCCACAATGCTTCGTGTGTCGGCCAAGTTGCTTAACCCCCAGCACTCTTACATTCTAGACCAAATCCACAGGGCTTAGTGTGTTGGCCAAGTTGCTTAACCCCCAACACTCTTACATTCTGGACCAAACACACAGGGCTTAGTGTGTCGGCCAAGTTGCTTAACCCCCAACACTCTTACATTCTGGACCAAACACACAGGGCTTAGTGTGTCGGCCAAGTTGCTTAACCCCCAACACTCTTACATTCTGGACCAAACACACAGGGCTTAGTGTGTCGGCCAAGTTGCTTAACCCCCAACACTCTTACATTCTAGACCACACCCACAGGTCTTAGTGTGTCGGCCAAGTTGCTTAACCCCCAACACTCTTACATTCTAGACCAAACACACAGGGCTTAGTGTGTTGGCCAAGTTGCTTAACCCCTTACACTCTTATATCCTAGACCACACCCACAGGTCTTAGTGTGTCGGCCAAGTTGCTTAACCCCCAACACTCTTACATTCTGGACCAAACACACAGTGCTTAGTGTGTCGGCCAAGTTGCTTAACCCCCAACACTCTTACATTCTAGACCAAACCCACAGTGCTTAGTGTGTCGGCCAAGTTGCTTAACCCCCAACACTCTTACATTCTGGACCAACACACAGGGCTTAGTGTGTCGGCCAAGTTGCTTAACCCCTAACACTCTTACATTCTAGACCAAACACACAGGGCTTAGTGTGTCGGCCAAGTTGCTTAACCCCCAACACTCTTACATTCTGGACCAAACACACAGGGCTTAGTGTGTCGGCCAAGTTGCTTAACCCCCAACACTCTTACATTCTAGACCAAACCCACAGTGCTTAGTGTGTCGGCCAAGTTGCTTAACCCCCAACACTCTTACATTCTGGACCAACACACAGGGCTTAGTGTGTCGGCCAAGTTGCTTAACCCCCAACACTCTTACATTCTAGACCAAACACACAGGGCTTAGTGTGTCGGCCAAGTTGCTTAACCCCCAACACTCTTACATTCTGGACCAACACACAGGGCTTAGTGTGTCGGCCAAGTTGCTTAACCCCCAACACTCTTACATTCTGGACCAAACACACAGGGCTTAGTGTGTCGGCCAAGTTGCTTAACCCCCAACACTCTTACATTCTGGACCAAACACACAGGGCTTAGTGTGTCGGCCAAGTTGCTTAACCCCCAACACTCTTACATTCTGGACCAAACACACAGGGCTTTGTGTGTCGGCCAAGTTGCTTAACCCCCAACACTCTTACATTCTAGACCACACCCACATGGCTTAGTGTGTCGGCCAAGTTGCTTAACCCCCAACACTCTTACATTCTAGACCAAACCCACAGTGCTTCGTGTGTCGGCCAAGTTGCTTAACCCCCAACACTCTTACATTCTAGACCAAATCCACAGGGCTTAGTGTGTCGGCCAAGTTGTTTAACCCCCAACACTCTTACATTCTGGACCAAACACACAGGGCTTAGTGTGTCGGCCAAGTTGCTTAACCCCCAACACTCTTACATTCTGGACCAAACACACAGGGCTTAGTGTGTCAGCCAAGTTGCTTAACCCCCAACACTCTTACATTCTAGACCAAACCCACAATGCTTCGTGTGTCGGCCAAGTTGCTTAACCCCCAGCACTCTTACATTCTAGACCAAATCCACAGGGCTTAGTGTGTTGGCCAAGTTGCTTAACCCCCAACACTCTTACATTCTGGACCAAACACACAGGGCTTAGTGTGTCGGCCAAGTTGCTTAACCCCCAACACTCTTACATTCTGGACCAAACACACAGGGCTTAGTGTGTCGGCCAAGTTGCTTAACCCCCAACACTCTTACATTCTGGACCAAACACACAGGGCTTAGTGTGTCGGCCAAGTTGCTTAACCCCCAACACTCTTACATTCTAGACCACACCCACAGGTCTTAGTGTGTCGGCCAAGTTGCTTAACCCCCAACACTCTTACATTCTAGACCAAACACACAGGGCTTAGTGTGTTGGCCAAGTTGCTTAACCCCTTACACTCTTATATCCTAGACCACACCCACAGGTCTTAGTGTGTCGGCCAAGTTGCTTAACCCCCAACACTCTTGCATTCTAGACCAAACACACAGGGCTTAGTGTGTCGGCCAAGTTGCTTAACCCCCAACACTCTTACATTCTGGACCAAACACACAGGGCTTAGTGTGTCGGCCAAGTTGCTTAACCCCCAACACTCTTACATTCTGGACCAAACACACAGGGCTTAGTGTGTCAGCCAAGTTGCTTAACCCCCAACACTCTTACATTCTAGACCAAACCCACAATGCTTCGTGTGTCGGCCAAGTTGCTTAACCCCCAGCACTCTTACATTCTAGACCAAATCCACAGGGCTTAGTGTGTTGGCCAAGTTGCTTAACCCCCAACACTCTTACATTCTGGACCAAACACACAGGGCTTAGTGTGTCGGCCAAGTTGCTTAACCCCCAACACTCTTACATTCTGGACCAAACACACAGGGCTTAGTGTGTCGGCCAAGTTGCTTAACCCCCAACACTCTTACATTCTGGACCAAACACACAGGGCTTAGTGTGTCGGCCAAGTTGCTTAACCCCCAACACTCTTACATTCTAGACCACACCCACAGGTCTTAGTGTGTCGGCCAAGTTGCTTAACCCCCAACACTCTTACATTCTAGACCAAACACACAGGGCTTAGTGTGTTGGCCAAGTTGCTTAACCCCTTACACTCTTATATCCTAGACCACACCCATGCAGCAGTGATATTGTAAAGAAATATACAGCGCGCGTGCTAGATAATACACGTACTGAGACAAACTAACACTACTGTATAAATTTGTGCCGGAATGATTTCGGTATCACATACCTTGCAAATATTCAGTGTGCCGGCAGTAAGTTTCGTGTGAAGGTATTCAAAATAATATTTCTGGCAAATAAATAGAGAGGGTTAAAAATTATAGCGTTTAATCAAATTTCCCGTAAATGGCGCCACAATCGCGCTATCGACAAGTTGCATGCGACAAGTCGGCAGGAAGTCGCCATATGTATGCCGGCCTTTATGACTACCGTACGATAGCCTTAAGTGCACGCATCGTTATGTACACGCGTGTGTGACTGAATGCAATTCACCCGCGTGTGGACGCGGCCGAATTGCTGTGCATCACTGTCAGCTCAGGTTCAACCAGATCACCTCTGGTACTGCTTATTCAGTTTTTGAACGTAGTATTTTGAAACATTCCTATGCACTGAACATTTAGAATCGCGAATGTCAGGTGCGTACGGTTTGTGTCTAGTGTTAAATATTATACCTCACTATATTTTAATCAACGCCACGCCTCTTGGCTATGTCGACTGTGGACCTGTTAACCCTCTTACTCTCTGCCTCTTGCAGAGATCTATATATGATCTCTGTCTCTTGTATCTATTTATCATTCGATTTCAGCTTTACAAACTAGCTGAAATGCATTCACAACGTCCGGCCTTGTCGATCGGTTTTGTACAGTACTACTAATAGTCATTATACACATGACACAGCAAAGTGCTCGTGTTCGCTCAACATACTGTACTGCCACGGTCACTAACCACATAGCTTTGGTGTACGTATACGTTTCGATCCAGCGCCAGTCGAGAACGTACGTCATTACCAGCTAGTATACGCTAGTTTATGGTATACGCACAAGGTCTCGCTTAAAAAAAAAAAACCCGCCGGTAGAAGTTACATCCAAGTAGGCCTACCAGAGACAGAATGCGTTCGCTTGAAAAACTGGTACATATCCCTTATTTCATACCGAACACCCATCTTGCGTGTACGGTACTACGCCAGATAAGATATATGGTGTTTATGGAAACTATTAGGCTAGGCACGGTCGGCTCTACCAAGCACCAATAATTTGCTCATCTGACGTCGGATGACAATTAATAATTTCATATATTTGTCCCAGATTTTGAAGTGCGGTTCATAAAAGTGCCTTGGGAATGTTGTGTGTAAGAGTATAAAATACACCACTTGCTCCAAAAAACGACTCAGTAGTTCAGCCTTCATATTCCACAATGTAGACTTGAGATTTATGGCTGAGTGATAAGAAAAAAGTTGAAGAAACATGACAATGTCATGTTTCACATACAAATGTACGCAGTAGCACAAAAACGCGTATGGAATTAGTAGTGAACACTTTTCTACAGAGACCAGAATATAGAAAAGATGGCTCATCAGTATCCCTATCATAAACCGTTACGTAAAGTTGAATTACAGCTACTGTAAAAGGACCGTGAGTGTTTTTACACATTTCTCCATACACTTCCTGTTCAATTAATTTTTATCGCGTGACGCGGGTATTCAATTATTCATGTCCGCGATTGCTGGACATGGTGGGCATAGTGCAGCCTTGAGATTTCTCAGGGCTTCTGCAGGCTTGATGGTGGGATTACGCTCTACCAATTCTTCTAGGTGTTTTAACATACTGCTTTGGTAGATTGCTTCCTCTTACTTTTTTCATTCTTATCATGATCACTACCAGCATTGTCCTCATCACTGGCCTTCTTCCTACCAAACAACTTGGTAATTTCTGCACGTATTTCATTCTCCCCAGGTAAGGTGTAGCGACCAGGATAGTGACTGAAGCTCCTCTAACATAGCACATGGACTCATTTTGCCCGAGGAAACACGAGCTCCTCGATCAAACATCCTTTTTATATGTTGTACGGTTCCAAGTATGCTCGACCATACTGAGCCCCTTGCTGCGGACGCCCAACCTTGGTGTTTATGGTTATGATTCAATGTTTCGCTCCTCTAGCTCTGTTGCCTTTGCTATGTCAATTCTAGCCCTTTTCGCGCTGCTTCTCTTTGCTCGCTGCCAGTCGAAGTCGCTTCGGACCTAGTTGCCCAGTACTCCGAGCAAGCGCCACTCCAGGCTCTACACCATCGCAAGCACATCCGCACCTTTTTTTATGCGCTGCCACACAATGGGCCCATGAACCAACGTTGCATTTGCAACGACGAGGCTGTTCAGAATCCATTGATCCCGTAGATTAACTATTGGTGGTTAGTTAACTGCAGTATTTGGGCAGGTCCCATAAGCTTGTTTGGCGAATGGGCATTTGTTTAAAGGATAAAAACGTAATTTTTATCTCTTGCACAAGTAAGTACGTGATCGGGAAGGGTTTTAGTATTCGTATTAGCATTCAAAATCCACTTTATACATAGCTTTTTGAGTACCGAAACGCATTATTAAAAGTATGCACATCTCTTCTACAACAAATCCATTTGGTACAGGATAGATTCTTAGCTTAATCCGATAGGTTCTTGTACTAGAATTTCATATAGTGCTTACGACTGCATTAGTAGCGGACCTTTTTTTAAAAATGCCCCCAAATGGTGACCCAGATTACTCGCGGATGCGGTGTTAAGATTATCTTTTTAAATTCTCCGCTTGCATGCGTTGGAATTAACACGGTGAAACACCTACATTCCTATCCCGACCCATAGGAATTCCATGATGGCGAATCGAAACAAACAATTTTTAAGAGTTCTTTTTTTAATGGAGTTGACCATTGTTTGGAAACATTTTATATCTCCAACTTCGTGGAAATTATGTGATTTTTTTTAGTAACTGCACTTTTTGAATTTGATATAATCGAGACGTTTGAAATATGCCACTATTACATTGGCGGCCCCCCAGCATAACAGGGACCTAAGGGGGCGTAGTATGTTAGATTTCAAAACTGTTTGTCGCTAATTGTACATACAAGCGAGTGTTAGAAGCTCTATTACGCTAATAATAACAACCACATTCTGTTGTCTCTTCACATTATTCTAATTTGAACCCTATTTTACGGGGTGGAAGGGGTGGGGGGGCGTAGAGTGGCGCTATAATTCGGGGGGGGGGGGGGGGGGGGGAGCCTATAGGCCTTCCGGCCCCCCCCCCCCTCCCCCCCCAAGGGGCCGCCTGTGGCCCTATGCTCACTTCTAGTGAGCCTCCAAATGTACGTCAAAGAGATCTAATTAAGCGGCGATAGAAATAAAAATGTACGTAAACACAATTTTTAAGTGACACAATTTTTAAGTGACACAATTTTAAAGTGACACAATTTTTAAGTGACACACTCTTTTAAGTGACACAATTTTTTCGTGACACAATTTTTAAGTGACACAATTTTTAAGTGACACAACTTTTAAGTGACACAATTTTTTCGTGACACAATTTTTAAGTGACACAATTTTTAAGTGACACAATTTTTAGGCACAAAATTGTGTCACGTCAAAAATGTGTCACATAAAAAAGTGTATCGTTTGAAAAAAGTATGCTATTTCAAAAATGTCACACCATACGGGGATGACTAGCGTAGTAACGACGAGAGCTATCATGCTCGAGGTACCGTGTTCAAGGCCCGGGGTCCATCGGATTTCCTCCATATATACGTGCGCTGCCAATTAACAGGTCCATCTGTGTTATGACGTTTCGTTATATGCATTATATTTTTACCTCTCAACAACTCAACGAAGAATGTTTCAGACGTAGCTTGAAACGCAAAACCGTTTCCCGCCAAAAAGAAAAGGTGTTATCCAATATAACATTGACGGCCAATGTATGACGCACGTGATGCATTTCCAATCCCTGTCTAAATAATCTATGATGTAAGTTTGTAGCCGATTAAAGCAAGTAATCTAATTAAGCGTGATACGGCCATATTAAAATTTTCATGAAACCCTAATTATTAAGTCTTAACACCATTAAATTATTAACTTGGCCAATTGAAGCCCAGCACGTGAACAGTGTGATGGAAGAGTTGCAGCGAGAACCATGGTGAGTTGTGAACCCACTGTTCTAACTTCTTTTTTTTTTACGCTCTTCTATTTTGAACAGTCCTTGGCGAATTCTTGAAGACGCTGGGGCAGCCTTTGCGATGGGCTGCATCGGTGGAACCATTTTTTCTGCTTGGAAAGGTTACCGAAACTCTCCTGTCGTAAGTTTAACGAAACTCTACCCACGTATATAAACATTTATGATTTTTTTTTTAAAACATGCCCGTGAGGCAGTTTCGCTTTCAAGCGGTATACAGTACAACCATTAGGTTGAATAACTTGTGCGTGTGGACCATAATTTAATAGATTTAACGTCACTTTGACAGCAGTTGAATTTTTGGTCAGTGAAATGGTCACGTGTCTTTCTCCCCTCTTCCCCATCCAACACTCCCCGCCAAAATGTATCTGTAGCCCCCCCTCCCACCCCACTCACGCACACACGTGCACACAACTAGCCATTGAGGGGATAATGTTTGGTAATTAACATGTGCAAACAGCAGTGAGTGTATGCCATTAAGTGACGTGTTGTTGAAAGGTTACTATGACGTTGTGTTGTTGAATGGTTACTTAACCTTTGAACTTTACTTTATGGAAATGTTGGTGGGGCCTTTGGGGGTCCCCTTCCATTTGGCCTCATGGGAAGGATGTTTGTTTTTACAATGCTTAGACTTTCTCTTTGTAGTCTAGTTTCAACTGTCTGAAGGCGCATTCAAAACGTGAAGCATTATGTAGGCATGTCCACGTGGGCACTAACCTGCTGTTTATTCAAAGATGAAGGCAGCAAGGTGGAGAGATGGCTCATGCACATATATATCCTTCGCCCAAAACCAATTTTGCTGCCTTAACTTGAATGTTTAGGTGCTCTTATTTCAAAGTGCAGCCTCACTGATGAGTTATGATACATGGTTAGGTAATTCTTACATTACGGGGGGGGGGGGGGGGGAGAATCAATATTTAATAACCTTTCCAAACCCTAAACCTAAATCCTAACCAAGATGGCCTTTGTGTTTTCCTCTCTGTTGTGTTAGCTAGCTGGGCTTAGGGTTAGACCTGGGGATGGTTATAAAATTATTTGGTGAATTTCAGTTGTCCTCATAAGATAAAGATTACCAGTGGATATCAATTAGAGAAACAAAAAAAAAACAAAAAAAAACCTTTGCAGACTTTAAACAACAACTAAAAAAAAAACTTGGGTACCAGTTGAATCATTGACGTTGAAATCGAGGGGGCGTGGATTCAAGGGGTTACTTGGAATCATTGATATTGAAATCATGTATCATGATTGAAAGAGCCTCTGAGCACATTTAGAATTGCTAGAGAGAATACAGGGATGTACCTGCCCCAAATACAGGGAGCCGATTTGTCATTTTTGTAGTAACCAATTTTATTTTTCAGTAGCCAATAATTAAATCAACCTTTCAGAAACGAAAACAAAATTGTGAGTCTGCCATTTCTAAACCACAACGTATGCACTCGATTACCACCGTAAGCTTGAGTAAATGATATTCATACTAATTACCCAATCGCCAAAGCGGCAAATCCAAGATGCATAAAATTGCCAAACATTTCTATCCACCAATGGCGAATTTGGTGAGCTTGTTGGGAAGCACTGACAGAGGGTAATGTGGTCCCTCTGTTTGAGTGGGGAGAACACAGAGGGGTTAAGTGGTCCCTCTGTCCGAGTAGGGGAACACAAGAGGGTTAACTGGTCCCTGAGGGAACACGCAAGGTTCGGTAATGGTCTGGTAGTTCACAAACCTTGCATTCCTCAGCTGTGCTGTGTGTTGATGTTTCTCATCGGCATTAAATAGAACAGAGGCACAACTCCATCGGTAACAGCCTGTTGTGGTGTGTGTGTGTGTGTGTGTATGAGTGTATGTGTGTGAGTGTGAGTGAGTACTTGGATGGGTGTGTGTGTGTGTGGGTGGGTTTGTGAGAATTCTTGGGTGTGTCTTCGTGACTGTATGTGTTCAGTTGGTTGATTGCCAAGGTTCACACAGTTTGTCTAGTGTACTTAAGTCAATGACCACCACTGTACATGACTCAATGACCACCACTGTACATGACTCAATGACCACCACTGTACATGACTCAATGACCACCACTGTACATGACTCATTTGTGTACACCATACACTCTGTTTCACATCACAAAATGTTCTTTCCTTTTTGAAGTGGCAGATGTTTTCCAGTACTTTGATGTGTATGGGGGTATCCATGGCAACGCATGCAGCGCGATACTAGCTATGGAACTTACAAACTAACAACCCCGTCACCTTTGTACCGTAAGAATGCTTTTATGGATATTGGAAGCAAAACATAAGGGGTAGGATGGAGGTAGTACATGTCAGCAGTTCTGTGGGGGTGGGGAGGAGGGGTGGAGTCAATCGTGAGGGATGGGAGGAGGGGTGGAGTCAATCGTGACGGATGGGAGGAGGGGTGGAGTCAGTGTGAAGAGGGGTGGGGAGGAGGGGTGGAGTCAATTGTGAGGAATGGGAGGAGGGGTGGAGTCAATCGTGAGGGATGGGAGGAGGGGTGGAGTCAAAATTATGAGAGGTGGGGAGGAGGGGTGGTGTCAATATGATAGAACAGCGTGTGAGAGGAAATGGGTCCATTGTAAAACAAAATGGAAGTGTTCTTTGACATGTGCAGGTCCACAAGGCAGCTATCAACACGTTTTTCCCCCATGGATCACACACACACTGCCATTGTGATCAAACACACACACGCACACACGCACACACACACACACACACACACACACGCACACACACAGAGGGCCTAGTGCACATAGGTTGGTAGGTGTCTCTGGCTCCATTGTTTGTTCCTGGCTTGGTGTGGCCATTTTTAAGTTATCATGTTATGGAAGGCAGAATTCCAGTAGACTTGCATGGTAGAGACATGTAAGCTTCACCGCGTTGTGGTAGGTTGATGGGTGTGGCATGTGGGAGGCTGAGGGGTGTGGCATGTGGTAGGCTGAGGGGTGTGGCACGTGGTAGGCTGAGGGGTGTGGCACGTGGTAGGCTGAGGGGTGTGGCATGTGGTAGGCTGAGGGGTGTGGCTTGTGGTAGGCTGAGGGGTGTGGCACGTGTGGGCAGTATAGATGTAAACAAATAAGCTAGCCTCATGTCCTCCAAGCTGTGTGCCCTGATTGAAGCTCCTATCAAACGCTTCAGTCCAACTGACTCCATTGATGTCGAATAAGCTGACTGAGGGTAGTCACATGACAATATGATAGACACATGTGTTGGTATTACGTAACCGTAGTTATCGGGTCATTTACTATAGCCGCTAACAGCTAGCTGTTGCTTGGTTCCTGTTTTTTAAAAAATTTACTCAGTTAATGTGGGTCATTACTGGTAGCAAGTGGATAGGCCGTTGTGTATTGGTCGTGTAACGAAACCATTGTGATGACTGCAAAAACACTGTCAACCGTTGGATGTGTCCATCAGGACTTCTGCATGGGTGGATCCAAACGATTTCACTTATGCAGATTTTGATTATGACAAAATTGAATTCAAGTTTCAAAACGTTACGCGCCCTTGTCTTGAAATTGAAGTTCATTAGTTTTAGAGCAATAGTGAGCTGTGGTGTACAAGCACTGCAAGTCTGGTGTTCCATGTCACTTGATGTTGATGTGTGTGTGTGTGTGTGTGTGTGTGTTTTCAAGACCAGTGTGTTCTATAGAGTACAGCTATTAAAAACCACTCCCTCTGGCCCCGCCTCATTTGCCCTTGACCCACCGGGACACCATCAGAAGAAGTGACTTGCGTTTAAACGTGTGCATCTCGGATAACCGCGGTCGCTTGCACATACCTTTTTCTAAGATCACGTTGGGGGGGGGGGGGGGGGGGGGGTTGCCGTTTAAGTTCCTTGCGTGTTGAAACCAGCTTCATACATGTAGTTTACAGAGATAACCATATTTAATGTCTAATGTCCTGGGTGTAAACCCCCCCCCCCCCCCCCCCCCCCCCCGGGTGGGGGGAGGGGTGCACATTTGTACACCAGTGGGGGGGGGGAAACACAGGGAACAAAAAAAATTTTTACTTTACAGCACGTAATACTTTTTAATGTTTGACTGTTCCGCCAAACAGTACATGACCTTATCCATTTTGGGCCGAAGGCTTGAAGGACCTAACTCCTTCCACAGCAGCTTATCACAGCGGATGTACCGGGGTGCGTGGTGACTAGCCTGTGTGTGCGTGTGTTACGTACACTCAGTACCTCCCCTTTGTGCATGAGCAAATGGCTCTAACCTTAAGCCCAGCTTGCCTGTGGATAGAGTGGAACGCAGGCCAGGAAATAGTTATATTAAAATATTGTTTAAATGTAAGGATTACCTAACCGTGTATCAGAAAGGTTGTGACACACCTATGTATTAGGATAACGTCAACATGAAGGAATGAAATTTTACCGAATGGCATTGCATTTCTATGGTCTGATAATTGCAACACCTTTTTCGTTGCAATATGACATTTGCTATGTGTTTGAAGTGAGTCCAGTGAGGTGACGTAATGCTGGGTGCTATATTTAGAAGCAAGGCCAGTGGATTCTTTCTTGATAACAAATAATTATTAACGTAAACACTCGGGATGATGTGATAACTAGGCATAATTCCTATCATTATGTAAGCGGGCTGACAGGACAGCCAACTGTTGGCATTTAATAGTTAGCTGACTTGGCTCCACCTGTGAAGGGGCCATGCAGAGGCCACACCCTTTTTTAGACAAACAATGCCTGCAAATTGAATTTTTGCAGCTGTTAATTCAGATCACAAAACTCATACATTGACTATTGTACCTCCGCCTTAACCCACCTTACCCTAATGCTACCTCCACCTTACCCCAAATGTTACCTCCACCTTACCCCTAACCACAATGAAGTATTGTAATGCACCGCAAATTGTATGCATGTAGGTGTGTATAACAATCCCTTTGTTACACAGTGACCCACTTGATCTATTTTGGAATCTCGCGTGTGCCCTAACCACCATGAAGTGCATAGCGACATCTCGATAACTAAGAGCAGTTAGCGACTCCAGAGCGTGCCGTGTGACCCTCGCACGTTGGCAGTAGCTCCCCCCCCCCCCCCCCCTCCAATAACCCACACCCCTGTCTTCATGTTGCTGCGGTTGGTTATCTTTTAAAGGAGTGGGGGGGGGGGTCCGTAACACTTTGTAATTGATGTGCAATTGAGCCCTAAACCACAGGCTACCATGTGATGTGGAGAGGGGGGACAAAAAGGGCTTGGAGGCATAGTTGCATCATAGGCATGCAATGCTAAATTTGGTTTCCATGTCACCTGATCCCTGGATGTTGTGCTACAAGTGGTCACAGAGGGGGGGTGCTTAGTTCAGCGCGTATTTCCGTGCCGTAAAAGGACGTTTGTTGTTTGCCCGGCTGTGAGGTGGGCATATCATCTGGGGCTGTGAGGTGGGCATATCATCTGGGGCTGTGAGGTGGGCATATCATCTGGGGCTGTGAGGTGGGCATATCATCTGGGGCTGTGAGGTGGGCATATCATCTGGGGCTGTGAGGTGGGCATATCATCTGGGGCTGTGAGGTGGGCATATCATCTGGGGTGTGCCGTCTTCTTGGCCTTTTGAAGTCCCGTTCCTTCTGTTGTGCCAACTTTGTGCTATAAGAGTTGTAACACGTCTGGTGCTGGTAACACCTAAAGGCTGCTTTCTGTACCAGTCGGCTGTGATATCTACCCCAGGGAGGAAGATTTATTTCTCCTTTGATTAACATAGGCTCTCCCCAGTCCATGATTAACATAGGCTCCTCCCCAGTCCATGATCAACATAGGCTCCTCCCCAGTCCATGATCAACATAGGCTCCTCCCCAGTCCATGACCAACATAGGCTCCTCCCCAGTCCATGATCAACATGGGCTTTTCCTTCATTATTCCTTCCCTCTCTCCATCATTTTTTGTTATATCAAAAAAGGCATGAAGATATTTATTTTCCTTTTACCCTTTGATAAAGGTGGGTCTATTTGAATTCACATTCCAGATATCCGTTCACCTGGTCAATTGCACTAATTAAATTCCAACCAGAGTTTGAAAATGTTTGGTAGTCATTCAGGGGTATCAGGTTTATGTGCTCTTCTCTTTGTCAATGGTTCCAATGACAAAAGGGGAGTGGTTTGGTTTATTAATTTTTGCTATTCACTGATTGTCTGCTGTTTTAACGTGTGGCTGGGGTACCCATCTCCTCCCCTCTGCTGTCTTAATGTGTGGCTGGGGAACCCATCTCCCCCCCTCTGCTGTCTTAATGTGTGGCACGGGTACCCATCCTCCCCTCTGCTGTCTTAATGTGTGGCACGGGTACCCATCCTCCCCTCTGCTGTCTTAATGTGTGGCACGGGTACCCATCTCCCCTCTGCTGTCTTAATGTGTGGCACGGGTACCCATCCTCCCCGCTGCTGTCTTAATGTGTGGCACAGGTACCCATCTCCCCCTCTCTGCTGTCTTAATGTGTGGCACGGGTACCCATCTCCCCCCCTCTGCTGTCTTAACGTGTGGCTGGGGAACCCATCCTCCCCTCTGCTGTCTTAATGTGTGGCTGGGGAACCCATCCTCCCCTCTGCTGTCTTAACGTGTGGCTGGGGAACCCATCTCCCCTCTGCTGTCTTCACCCTCTGCTGTCTTAACGTGTGGCAAGAATCGTGATTTGGAACGTTGAGGCAGGGGGGGGGTGGGAGGGATGGGGTGTGTAGGGAGTGGGTGTTATATATAGTACGTTGCTTCTGGTTGTATGATACCCCCCCCCCCCCCCCCCCCCCCCAACCTACATGTATATTTGTAGTGCGTATTGAACATGTTTCGAATTCTGATTTTGTGAATAGACATGTACATGTGCTTTGGTCTTAGGGAGGAGGAGGGGGGGGGGGGGGAGGAGGTTGTACTTGTGGCACGTAAGAAATTTTATCGTATGTGTGTGGGTGGTAGGTGAGTGGATTGGACATACAAGCATTGACAAGGTATGTGCCGTGGGGGGGGGGGGGGAGGGGGGCTCATTTAAAATGGTCACACCCTGTGAGGGTAGCCAGATGCTTTGTTTGGTGTGACTGCCTAATGAGCTGTATCAATACATAGAATTTGTGCAGCTGTACGTAAGGGATGGCTGTGTTTTGTACACACACACACACACACACACACACACACACACACACTCCTGTTCATATAGCTAAGTCTACCAAAAGATCCTAGCCACCAGAACAGTAGGCCAAAGCAAGTAGTAGGTGTCCTTTTGTGATCTGTAGGCAAAAAAAAAAAAAACACCCCACCCCCCCACCCCCACCTCTGTTCAAAAGCGATTTGAAAATCAGAATGTTTTATGTCTAGGAATGCTGTGGGGTTAGTCTATCCTAGTGCAGTTGTGGCTGCCTGGGGAACAACAGTGGAGCTGATGCACACGTGTACTTGAAAATGAAGCGCCAATTGTTTTCAATGCCCTCTATGCGAATTTATTTATTTTTAAGTTCAATGAGAGTTAGGAGTTCTTATTTTTAGAGACATTTTAACAATTTGTTTTAGAAGTAAAATAGTTTTTTAAAATTAATTTTATGTGGTGGTGATCTGTTTATCAGTCCAGTCGTGGGTAATTGCTCACCTGATGGTGGTACGCTGCATCCTGTACACATGTATGTGCATGAAGGCAAGCAACCATTCTGTGCGGCACTCTTCAGTTGAAACTTCCTCGTGTTTTTGTGCTGAAGCACTGCTGCACTTCTCGGAGGTAGTAAGGGGGTGGAGTGGTGGGTGTGCTGTGGTCATTGCCCGCTAAGGAAGACCTTGCAAGGAAGAGGGGGTAGGGGGTGGGGGGATGGTATGGGGTAGCTGTTGCTTTGTAACAATGTGATTTGAGTAGAATGTTTTTTTCTTTTTTTAAACAGCTGTTTCTAGACAGTCTTTCTTTTGTGTTTCTGAATGGACTTTGGCATATTCGACCACAGAAATGCACATTGTGTATTGAGGTTGTCTCCCGATACATACACTGAATACATACAGTCTGTGTTATCCAAACAGAAAAAAGGAATATTTAAATTCATCCTTTAATCCCCCCTCCCTCCCCCTCCTCCTGGTGCTCTTTGAAATACGTGTGGTATGTCAGAATGTGCAGTCCATTTCTCTGTACTCAGTTGTCTTCAATCACTAACGTGTTTGCCACCATCTGTTTGGAAGGAAAGGGGAGGAGGGTGTGCATTTTAATAGTGTGTGTAGTTCCACAATGTATTCATTTATTTTCACGTCCTTTCCCCCCCCCCCCCCCCCCGTCCCCTCCTCCCCTCTTGTATTGATGGGTAATGGGATTATCCCTTTTTGAGCCTGGAAAAGGTTGAATGACACTGGCCTGATCCCATTAGCTTAGAAGTCTCCTAGCAATGGTGGTAGGAACCCGTGCTTTGCATGGTATTAGGTTGTTTTTTTTTTTTTAATACCAATTCCCCGTGGCTGTGTCTTTCACAAGAAGTATCTTTCTTGTTTACTCTCATTGCCTATATGTTGTACATGTAGTGTCGTTAGAGACGCAGCTAAACGGAACGCTTTACGTGGCACCAAGTTTATGAACATGGGTTGAGAATGTGTGTGCACTGTGTGGAGGTTAGCATGTGCTCCTTGTCCCACTGTCACTTAACATACACCTCCATCACACCTAAACACCCACCTCATCACTCAACCATCACATAATGCACACCTCCATCACACCTGAGCACCCACCTCATCACACAACCATCACATGACACACCTCCTTCACACCTGAACACCACCTCATCGCTTAACACTCACCTGAACACCCACCTTATCACAGGACACACACCTTCATCACACCTGAACACCCACCTCACCACTCAACCATCACATCATGCACACCTCCATCACACCTGAGCACCCACCTCATCACTCAACCATCACATGACACACCTCCTTCACACCTGAACACCACCTCATCGCTTAACACACCTGAACAACCCACCTTATCACATGAGACTCACCTCCACACCTGAACACCCACCACCATCACATAACACACACCTCCACACCTGAACACCCACCTTATCACATGACACACACCTGAACACCCACCATCACATAACACACACCTCCACACCTGAACACCCACCACCATCACGTAACACACGCCTTCCTGTGTCACTTACCAAGTCATTTTAAGCCTGTAGTAATTAACACCTTTTAACGATGATCTTTATATAAAGCTATGCTTCCTTCCATTCCATTGTGGCATTCTTACCACCTCTCATCTCTACTCCCCCCCCCCCCCCCCACCCCGCTCCTCCTCCAGAGTCACCTGACCTCCCCCCACCCCGCTCCTCCTCCAAAGTCACCTGACCTCCCCCCACCCCGCTCCTCCAAAGTCACCTTACCTCCTCCCACCCCGCTCCTCCTCCAAAGTCACCTTACCTCCTCCCACCCCGCTCCTCCAAAGTCACCTTACCTCCTCCCACCCCGCTCCTCCTCCAAAGTCACCTTACCTCCTCCCACCCCGCTCCTCCTCCAAAGTCACCTTACCTCCTC
>OY811971.1:5668138-5707555 GCA_963681505.1 Eunapius fragilis | reverse complement strand
CACACCACAGTACTGCCATGCAGCTCCCATACAACAGTACTACCATGCAGCTCCCATACAACAGTACTGCCATGCAGCTCCCATACCACAGTACTGCCATGCAGCTCCCATACCACAGTACTGCCATGCAGCTCCCATACCACAGTACTGCCAAGCAGTTCCTATACAACAGTACTGCCAACAAACCGTTGACCTTCATCCCCAACAACACTGTCTCTTTGACAAGCATTGAAATGAAATGATGTCAACGGAGATACCCCGGCCAGGAATTAAACCTGGGTCATCAGCTCTCCATGTTGCAGATACAGTGCCACTATGCCACCAGAGTAGAACTGTCTGCTAACGTCAGCATACATTGTGAGATACAGTATACTCGCCATGTGTTTAGAATGCATATGATTGTATGTGGTGAAAGAGATTTAAATCAGTAGCACGGGGGCGGGGGGGTCAGTTTTATTATTTTTTGAAAGCTGTGGTGAAGTAATCTTTCTGTAGAAATTAAGCATTAAATTATCACAAACTAGATACACTTTATGTAATCAGGTTGTGTAATAATGTGTGAATTCAGAGTGCGTTGTATGTACTGGTGCTATAACTGCTGCTCATTTAGAACATGGTCCTTGGTAAAGCTTCATCCAGTTTGTTGCGTGTTTGCAAATCATGGCAGTCACAATTTTCATGTCATGTAAAAAAAATTATTTAATCTTTTAGAAACATTTTAACCAATGACTGAAACAACTGTAACAAGTCATGTGACGTTGTCTTTAACAATGAATAAAAACTCCTCCATGAGACTACACATGGTGTTCACGAGCCCCCCCCCCCCCCCCCCCCCCCCCCCTCCATGAGACTGCAGTTCATTATAAGCCCTGCCGATATGGTGGCCCGCTCAAAGCACCCCACCCTCCCTCCACCCTCCCCCACCCTCCCCATCCTCCCCATCCTACCCCACCCACCACACACCCCCACCCTCCCCCACCCTCCCCCACCCTCCCCCACCCTCCCCCACCCTCCCCCACCCTCCCCCACCCTCCCCCACCCTCCCCCACTCTCCCCCACCCTCCCCCACCCTTCCCACCCTCCCCCACCTCCCCCACCCTCCCTCCACCCCTATCCTCCCCTAACATTAAAGTCCATGGTGTCATAGCATACAAATGCAACACACAGAGCCAAACCATCTGCAATTATTAATGAGCAGTAGAAATTAGCCACACACGGGTTACATGATGGGTTTGGTCACATGATGGGTGTGGTCAAATGATGGGTGTGGTCAAATGATGGGTGTGGTCATGATGGTTTCGTCACATGATGGGTGTTGTCTCATGATAGGTGTGGTCAAATGATGGGTGTGGTTGATGGTTGCGGTCACAGATGCACCGTCATAAAAAAAATAACCCAAACCCCACCTCCATTTTGTGTGTCCCATGAGCTGACGTGCTGCTGCTGCTCTGATGGTGGCTAAGCTCAAGCACAGCCCTTTGGACACATGTCGTAGAACAGGTTTTTTTTCTTTTTTTCTTCCCTACTGAATACACTAAAACGCCACCCCCTCAGTTCGAAACCGCTATTTCTTTACTCATGTACTGGTGCCCACAGGTACCCACTGACATTAACCATTGTCTGACCACTACCATATGGGGTTGTCTGAAGGTGGGATTCAATCCCATATGTGAGGTTAACCAGCTGCAGCATGGGTAAAGTACCACAAACAGTAGGCTTGCACAGCATCAGATCTTTGACACAAAATTGGTTATTGTAATATCAGCAATGTTATTATAAAAGTTGCATCCCAAGATGGTAGTAGCTGACCATGAATTTACTAACATAGCTCCTCCTTCTCCTCCTCCTCCTCCTCTTCCTTCTCCTTCTCCTCCTCCTCCTCCTCCTCCTCCTCCTCCTTCTCCTCCTCCTCCTCCTCCTTCATCACCAGTGCTGCTGTCATAAAAGTTACATCCCGAGATGATAATGGCTGAATCCAAGGATGCTTTTACAGCTCCTAGTCTCTTACTAACATTGTTATGGGAGTTGATTGTAGTTGATTGCAGTCACGAGTTTAGATGGTCCTCCTCCTCCTCCCCCTCCTCCTCCTCCTCCTCCTCCTCCTCCTCCCCCTCCTCTTCCTCGTCCTCCTCCTCCTCCTCGTCCTCCTCGTCCTCCTCCTCCTCCTCGTCCTCCTCCTCCTCGTCCTCCTCGTCCTCCTCCTCCTCCTCCTCCTCCTCCTTCTCCTCCTCCCTCCTCCTCCTCCTCCTCGTCCTCCTCGTCCTCCTCCTCCTCCTCCTCATCCTCCCCCTCCTCCCCCTCCTCCCCCTCCTCCTCCCCCTCCTCCTCCTCCTCCTCTTGAGTACGCATAGAGCAAGTGCGCTGTTGGTTTTATTGCGCTGTAGTGCACGAAGGATTGGGTAATCACATGGTGCTTGGAACGACACAACAAGTGCTGCCATTTTTGACAATCATCTAACGCCCCCTGGGGTACACAGCCTTTTTATGTAACACCGCCTTTTTTAACCACTACCCCCTCCATAGAGTGTTCATGACCCCCCCCCCCCCCCCCCCCTCCATGAGACTGCATATGGTGTTCTTGGACCCCCCCCCCCCCCTCCATGAGACTGCATGTGGTGTTCATGAGCCCTCCCCCCCCCCCCCCCGCCCTCCGTGAGACCGCATATGGTGTTCATGAACCCCCCCTCCTCCATGAGACTGCATATGGTGTTCATGAGCCCCATGATTAAGGTCCTGCCCATTGGCAAACATGCTCCCCTCTCCTCCCATGTCCCCAGGTGTCACTCCTCAAGCATGCCCCACCACCCATGCAGCACAAGCGGGTAGCACACGTCACATGCATGCTGCAGACGTGTACAATTATGTGGTTCCAAATTCAGACAACGTGCAATCTTGGCATGATTATTAATTCAATTGCTGACGGCTATTGTTAATCTCTCACACAACAGCGTGCTTTGTCTTCTGAAATTGAGCAAGCTCATTCCTTGCCCTAATTACTGCCTCCCCTCATTTCCTTGCCTCGATGTCAATGCCCGGTTCTTTCATCATACGCGTGAGGATGATCTATGCTCCAATTTCAACTCAGCATCAGCAGCGTGCAGGGGTCAGACTAAATGCCGGGTTGTCTGCCCCTCCACACAACAAGTACTTCTTCAAAATGGTGGCTTGGTCTCCCAGTTTCAGCGATGCCCAGTATTGCCACAACTCTCTCAGGAGGTAGTGTGGCCTGGGACTGTCTTGATGAATCCTGTAAGAGGGTTTGTTTTGCACCTGAACTAGAAAGAGGGAGTGGCATGCGTGCCAGATCTAGACCTGTCAATGTGGCTTAGTCCCTAATTAGTGCCTCCCCTCGCCCTCCTGCCTTTGACCTTATATGGTAATCAATTTGTTTAATCCACAATGTTTTTCAGAAGTGATATTACCTCAGGCAAAGCAGCAGAGAGGGGAGAAGAACGGGAGTACCTCAATGACTTATCCTGTCAGGAGAGAGAGTGCATATTAGTTGAGATGTTTGGGGTGGATGGGTCTGTGATGTAAGAGAAGACATTTTCCCTGTTAACCAAGAAGGGGGGGGGGGGGGGGTGGCGAGGGTGGAGCTGGTTATATAATCATGCTCACCCGGCTAGGCCTGGTATTGGAGGCTAAATGCCAGAGCTCTGCTAGCTAGGTCACAGCACACTGTCTTTACATAGATAATAAATAATGTATGCTGCACTAATGGGGGGGGGGGGGGGGTCTGCGGTCGGCAAGCATGCAGTGGTCTGCCTTCAATATAATCATCAATATCCTTCCATGTCCCCCCCCCCCCCAGGCAGCACATGTCAATGTGCTCTTTTTTTTTGTGTGTGATCATAAAAATGCTCTCGGTAGTTAGAAGGCCAAATGGTAATCATACACATATGGCTAACAACTACACTACCTAACATATACTTATCCTAACGCACTCACTCACTCATACATACAATACAATAATTTTATACTACAAACTCTTCCTCTTCACTGTCCATCTTAATTGTTCCCAACACAGAAGCTGCATTGCCACGTTGGACGGCAACTGAGAGTCTCTGAGTGAGGTATATGCAAAGGAGTTGGCTTCTCCAGACACCTGCCTCAATCGATGCCCCAACTCTTTCAGGAACTCCGTTGTCTTTGGTCCAAAAACTCCACTTGTCTCTATAGCCACTGGAGTGAAAAAGTAGCATGAGTCAAGGTGTTTATACTTCTGCATCTTCCTATCTTCTGCCTGTTGAGCAACTGCTCCAACTTGGTGTGCAGCAATTGTGGCGTGTGATCATAATAAATGTAGGTAGTTAGGTGCATACGTTGTACTAGGCTAGGTCTTGTATTAGGCCAGTTATCTTGTACATTTTGGTAGCTGAAATCACACCTTTTAATAAATCATTTGTCTACAGACTTGTCCAACGCAGCAAAAAAAACTAGACCGCATATCAATAGTTGGTTTTGCGGATGGTTGCACGCCTACAGTTTGATGCAGACTGTTTAGTCTGTATCAGAACGACTACAGCCAGTATCAGGGTGGGTGGGCGTTCGATCAATTCTAGACGATTCAGCGATTTAAATATTTTTGTGTGCGGCTGTAACAATAGCATTCATTATGTAAGAACTAGTGTACATATTCATTTTTTCTACCCGAACATTGTGACCAATGCGCATGCAAGCAAAGTATGGATACGCTGTCGAGTCATTCTTGCAGTCGCGGGGGCTTAAACAATATTTTTTGCTTGTGCGTACTAAAAGGGGATCACGTGGTGCGTATTTATGTATGCTTGAACTTGTATATATATTTTTTACAGACTTACCATAACAGACAATAATTAAAATAAATAATGCATAATAGCCGCCAGGTGCTTGACCTAAAACCACCAAAAAAAAGGGTTGAGAAGAGGAAAAGGGAGGGGTGGGGGTGGGTGTTACTAAAGGGATCTCGGTCCAATAATTTATGCATTTTAGAGTCATTTATCTTTAATAGTAGCATGGAATTTCTCCTCCGGCATAATTTGTAGTGCGGTGCGGTTAAAACAAAATTCGAATCGGGGGCATTGTTCCCGCAACTTTGGCAATAATACCGCGCATGCGCCAACCAAAAGCCCACTTACATATGAATTTCTGCATCACAAATTCATGATCTCTTACACGCTATGGACGCCCCTCTCGCTGTATTACTATCAGCTTTGCTCGTCTGTTCCTGCTCCCTCCCAACCAACCGCGAACCACCCAGAGAACATGAGAGTAAGTCTTCCTCTTATTCTGTCTGTTGTATTACAAGAGCACCCATACTGAGCCCTGCCCTTTGAACAGCCGACACTTTTTTTTTTTTTCCCCCTTTGGGCAAACTTTGCGGTCGCTATGACAGCTGGAGGGACGGGCCTTTTTACATTGGCCTGCCCAAGTATTTGACCATTCGGGGAGCCGCAACTGTAACTGTCCTTTTTATTTTTAAAAAACTCGTATAGGCGCCTTTGAGAAGGTTGCAAGTGTTGCGAAGGACAGCACAACGCCTCGTGGGGGTTCTATCAGACCAGCAGATGCAGATGCTTCGTCAGAAGGGTGGCTAGACTCCTATCGGAAGAGATCTGCTGGCTCAGACACTAGCCTGATTAGGTGGGACGGTGGACTGATCCCATATGTTGTTGACAATGACGTCCGTAAGTACCTTAACCCCACTAAGACAATGTATTGGGGTCGAGTAGTCGCTGCATTGTATGCGTGGTTTCCTACTATCAAACTAAAAAAAAAAAAAAAAATTATACGCGCATGGAGATAGATAACACCACACCCCCTTGAAGTAAGCTTTTTTTGAATGAAGCAGTTTTAAGTGCCATATTTAAATGTAAGCAGAACTTAAAAGTCATTCAACCTCTTGTATTTGTATGTGCAACTACATGTAGGTATGCACACACATGCACACACACATGCACACACACGCACACACACACACACACATGCATGACTTGCAAGCGTGCATAGGCAGTATGTGCGCACGACAAACATTAATAGCGTAAACACACATACTAAGGCGAGCTGTCAGCATATGCCACTACACACACACACACACACACACACACTCAACACACACACACATCCCCCCTGACATGCACAAGCAACTACCTTACCTATTATGGAGTCATGTATGCACACACACACACACACACACACACACACACACACACACACACACACACACACACACACACACACACACACACACACACACACACACACACACACAGTGCACAACAAGCGGACACTGCACTCTCACTCAGTACTGTAACGCTCGCAGAATTATCACACACATGCACACGTAGGTAAGTACATACATCACTTGCACGCTACCTTACCATATACACAGTACCCACCCACCCAACACACCACACGTGGGACACAAACAAGGTAAAAACACGCACATGCACGCACAAAAGGGGCAATACACCCACATACCAGGCACATACTCCCTCACTTAACACTTTGGAGACACCACTGCTTTTTTTTTTTTCCACCCCTCTGTAACCGTGAGGTCACGTGGTATTGGACCTGAGCCAAAGTGTCTGCTGTGAAAAGAAAGAAGCACCTTATTCATGGTTATAAGCTGACGATCGTTGAGGGGGGCGTATTGACAAGTCGACATTCACACAGACACATCTGCACGTGCTTAAAACTCAACATCATTCCCACATTACTGCTTTATAGGACATCCCCTACCACCCGCCCACCCTAACAAAATCCTTCTCTGGTTCCCACACTTTTGTGTTAAAGAGGCCGGTGTTGTAAACCTGAGTGTCTCTTTGGGTTGAAACGATTAGTTCTTGTTGTAGCTGTGTTAGTTTTCCCATCCTACCACCCCCCTCCCCCCCCCCCACACACACACCTGACTTTCTCTTTGGTTAAAAAGAATGTTTCCCCAGAGACCTTCACATCCTGTTCTGCTGTTCTTACCCATGTAACCTTTTTTTAGATGTTGTTTGCGTGTGTGGGTGTGTTGTGGTGAGAATGGATGACTTGATGGAGGGTGAGGTGGTTGAGGGAGTTCCTACACATGCACCTGTTACCTGACTGGCATTTAAACATATCTGCTGATTCATGACCTTCCTTGGAGTAAACTATGAATATAATTATGGCGACCTCCCCTGGCTCCAAATGCATCCTTTATTTTTTCCTTCTCCTCCTCCTTCTCCTCCTCCACTTTCCTCTTTCTCCCCTCTTCTCCATTTCGACCATATCCCATCACAGCTCGTGATAAGATCCTGCTGGCTATGGCTCATTGGCACAACAGGACTTGCATCAGATTTGTGCCTCGCACCAACGAGGGGGTGTACGTCAGAATCCAGCTGCATCCCACATAGTGAGCACTAAGCCTGGGGAGGAGGGGTTTGGGGGCGTGTTGGTGGGAGGGGGTGAGACTGTTTTGATGAGATATGAGAGGCAGCAGTCCTCGTGTGTAATGACCCTGGTGTGTGCATAGCTGTGCACAAATGAACAGAGATGCGATGAGGTGGGGTGTGACTGCAAGTATAGGGGTGTGCATCATTGTCATCATGGTCTGAGGGTCATCATGGTTTGAGGTGTGAGGATCTTGATGTGTTCATGATGTGAGGGTCGTCATGATGTGAGGGTCATCATGATGTGAGGGTCATCATGGTGTGAGGGTCATCATGGTGTGAGGGTCATCATGATGTGAGGGTCATGATGTGAGGGTCATGACGTGAGGGTCATCATGATGTGAGGGTCATGATGTGAGGGTCATGACGTGAGGGTCATCATGATGTGAGGGTCATCATGGTGTGAGGGTCATCGTGATGATGTGAGGGTCATCATGGTGTGAGGGTCATCATGGTGTGAGGGTCATCATGGTGTGAGGGTCATCATGATGTGATGGTCATCATGATGTGAGGGTCATGACGTGAGGGTCATCATGACGTGAGGGTCATCATGGTGTGAGGGTCATCATGTGTGAGGGTCATCATGGTGTGAGGGTCATCATGATGTGAGGGTCATCATGATGTGAGGGTCATCATGGTGGGAGAGTCACCATGGTATGGAGATCATGATGGTGTGAAGTGTGAGGGTCATTGTGATGTGAGGGTCATCAGAATGACTATAAAACTATAGGGTCACAGTGAGGGGTTGGTGTTATGGTCATGTGGGGTGTGGGTGTGGCCCAGGGACGTCAGTAATTCGAAGCCACCACATCAAAGATGGCTTGTGTTATGAGTGCAAATATTATGGTGTTAAGGTGCTGGTGCTACGAATTGTTATATGGTAAGACACCTTTATATCTATGTCTCCTCCCTCTTTCTCCCTCCCTCCCTCCCTCCCCTCCTTCCCACACCTCTCAGTTGTAACTCCATGATAGGCAAGGTAGCGTACCTAACAGCTCTGCGTGGTTACTCGGGCCAGCCCTTCCAGCTAACCCCGGCATGTGTCAACAGCACAGGGTCCATCATCCATGAGCTAGGTCACGTGGTGGGGCTCGTCCACGAACAGTGCAGATCCGACCGCGATGCGTACGTCACGGTCCTGTGGAACAACGTGAAGCCATCGTTGGTTTCGGATTTCGCCATCGTCACCTTGCAGTACGACACGTCATCTTACGGTCCATACGACTTTGGCAGTATCATGCACTACTCGCTGAACGCCAACTCCATAAACGGATCCAACACCTTGGAGCCGAAGGTTCCCTACGAGGGCGTGATTGGACAGAGGGAGGGGCTAAGCACTCTGGACGTCCTCAAGGTCAACCGCATGTACGGATGTCCCGCTGGTGAGTTGGTCTGGCCTTAGATGGTTTATGGTGTAGGGGGTGGGAAGGAGATGAGAGTGGAGGAAGGAAGAGAGGGATGTATTTTTTTTTTCGTGTTAAAACTCAGGCCATTGGTTATATGAAAATTCAGTCGCACTGACATGGCAACAAGAGATGCAAACGCTATGATTAATTGGGCTCGATAATGAATATGGTTACAGCTCTGGGTCAGTGTTGCATGCGCATCTGTTAGTATAACATGAAGCGTGCATTAAATAGGAGTGTGGCATGATATTTGCTTTGTATGGACATTTGTGTGTGTGTGTGGGACGGGGAAGGAGGGGGGGGGGAGGGGAGGGGAGTAAATGCACCTAACGTTCACATTGTTTGCATGAACCAGTAAGCAAATATGCGACTCCAGTGTGATTATTATGAGGGGTCAAATGAATATGTGGCCGGTAGGATAATTCATCACACCACTTGTGGACAGTCATAGTCCATTCCCTGGTGCCAACACGCACGCGTACTGCACTTTGAATTATAGAACAAAACCTTTAAAATAAAATACAAATTTGTCCCCCCCATGGTTAGTATGCGGTATGTGCTGTGGTCTTTATTTAATGGTTAAATGGGAAGGGAGGGGAGATGTAATTATTTAATTATTTGCCAGGTGTCCTAGTCCCACCCACAGTGTGATGCTTTAATTATAGCCTTTATTTGATACCTTCCTCTCTATCTCCTTCCCCCCCCCCCCCTTTAGCAAACCTTCTCTTGTTGTACGGGTATTGGGGTAACTTTAATAACTAATTCCCATGTTTGGTCTCATTTTACCCGTCAGACCCCACACCTACGGTCCAGCCATCAAGTTCTTATGCCGAGGGTCCATCTCCCTCTGTCACCATGGCGACCACTTCAACCAGCATCAGCAATGATGCCCAACCAGGTGAGATTATCTCCCTCCCTTCCCTCCCCTTTTCCTCTCCCCCTCTCCCTCCCTCTCCCTCACCTTTCACCCCTTGCCTCATTTCCAAAAAAGATTCAGCAAAGGCCAATAGCTCGTAGAGGCATCACTGTGTCTTGGCTGTACCTTATAGAGGCATCACTGTGTCTTGACAGTACCATATAGAGGCATCACTGTGTCTTGACTGTCATTGACTGTCATTCTTCAGATGCCAACATGCCAAAAAGCTGCATCCATCCATTACTACTGCGCATCATTTAATCGAAACAATTCATCCCTCTACCTCCTCCTCTTCTTTCTCACCACCCTTGTTCAACCATTTCACCGTCACCCGCTTAATAACCTCACATATGGTAGCTCCCATTCAACACCCCGTTTAACCTCTCCACTCTGTATGCAAGTTGGCATTGGATGGCAGAAGTGGTTATTAAATTCATAATCTCCTACTTTGGTGCCTATATATGCAGTGCGTGCAGTCGTTGCAACGCCTCTTGACCTTAATTGCTCCTAACAGCTACACTACAACATCAAAATCCACCCATCCACACCCATTATAACACTTTACACATCACTCCTGTTTTGAATGCCTGTGATTTTATTCATGTTCTTCTAATGTGTTTGGCTTCTTTTTTTTTTTTAAAATAGATGTTCTGTCAACACCCGTCACCTCTTCGGCCGTGATGACCTCAAGGGTCATATCTTCTTGGTCAACTCCCTCCTCCTCCTCCTCCTACTCCTCCTCCTCCTCCATAGCAACCGCTTCCTTGGGGATCACCTCCTCGAGGGTGGTGTCTATAAGACCCACTGCCACGCCCATCACTACTGCCACGCCCACCTCTAGTTCCAGTGCCTCGGGTCCAACAGCTAACGGATCTACAGTTATTGACCCCAACAGTGTCCTATCAGGTGAGTGGGGGGAGGGGTGTGAGGAAGGGAGTGGGCTAGTGCCTAGTGATATGATAGGGAAGGGTGTGACAGGAAGTTGTGTAATAGCGAGAGTATGACAGGAAGTTGTGTAATAGCGAGAGTGTGACAGGAAGAGGTGGAATAGGGAGGGCATGACAGGAAGTGAGGCTGTGAGTCAGCAATTGGTGCAACAGAAGGGGGTTATCACCAACGTAAACTTTGTGCTCCTCTCCCCAGGATCAAACATAGCTCTCAAGGTCTATGCGACACCCAACAACAACTTTCTATGGGTTGGCTGTACCGCGACATCCTGTGCGGTGAGAAACTGTCCCGGGAACAGGTTCAAGCCAGAGAAGGTCGCGCTCTGTCCCGAGTACATCTTCATCATCAGCAGAACTGACGGTGGCAGGGTGATAAGAGTCGGGGACCTGGTGTCCCTCACCCAGTTAGGGGGGAGCACCCTCTTCTGTGGGCAGGCGAACCCCGCCTGCATGATGTCGCCGAACTGCAGGGACTTGTATGGCCAGTTCAGCTTTGCCCTGTGCGACAGCCAGGTGTTGGTGGTCAGGGCCGAAAACAAAGGGTTCGGCCAGCCGATAACGAACAACGACAACATCGTCCTAGACTACTGGGCGGGGTCTGTCCCCCTGACGGGTTGGACCGACACCCTGTTCTGCCATCCCGAGGCGGGAAGCACGTGCGAAAGGAGATACTGTTTCGACCCCACCCTCTCGCTCCAAGGAGGGAACACCACCGCTTCCACATTGAGCAGCTGTCGGCAATTCTTCACATTATTCAAAATTAGTTAGTGGATTGCGGTGGAGGGGGATGGGGGAAGTTAACAGTCTGTTTTTGGAACACACCGAAAATCAAAGATGTCATGTGTGTTCTCTACAGGGGTGTCTCCCAAGTGAGAATATTCTAGACACTGCATCCCCTGTATGTGATGTTCTGTGGTGTATGTCTTATCTATGTGCATAATTACGTGGCAACAAAGGCACTCATATACATGTGTTAAAAATTTTAAAAACACACAAAAGGTGAAGGTGTACAGCCATTTTAACTGTTTGTTCTTCTTTTTTTTTTTGAATCATGGTTCCCTTGATGTTATACATGTATCAGTTTGAACGTCTATTTAATCAACAACGTCCGAATTATGTGGTGGTGATCGATTGCAAGTAAAGTTCGGGGGGGGGGGGGGGGGGGGGGGCAGGGGCACGGTGCGTTAAAAGTAGTGGGAATATATTGTGCATTCTCTATGGGCACCGCATTTGAAGGTTAACGAAAGCTAGCGTGCTGCAGGGATGCATGGGCCCCAGATTTCAACTACTGATCTTATTGAACTTATACACTCAACGCACATGAACAGTTAACCCATGCCAAATCGTGGTGACTATGGCATTCATGTGTGTGAAATTTAAGATGTACTGCATAATACTTGATGTATGTGTATCTGATGAGGAGTTAAGAGGAGGCAGGAGGAGAGAGAGGAAGAGGGGGTGGAGGGAGCAGGAGGTGGGGAGGAGGGAGCGCATACAAATTTAATCAGCTGCATTCTATGTGGGTCATACTGGGTTGTTTGAGTAGGCCAAAAAAAAAAAAAAAAAACTGCATAGATGTTCCGCAAAAGTTCCGTTCCGTTACGCATATTAGTAACACCCCACAAAATTAAAAATTCAGGCCACTGTTACAGTAACTCCATGATGGACAGACCAGTGTGACTGAAATAATTTGAAACTTGAAAAAATATTCGTTAGGTCCCTTTTCGCTGTGACGATCCCATGTTGTCGAGATTCATGTTGTTGCTAAGCCGAGTTTCAATTATAAAGCTATAATGAACTACGAAAAATCTAGGCAAAAAATCCGATACATGCTCAACGAATTAATAACCATCTCGCAAAACTAAACACTTTAGAAGTGCATGGCCGTATTTAAAATGTTACCAAGCCGTTTGTTGCTTTAACGCTCTATGGCGAAACTGGCTAAAAGCACAATAATACCGGGAATTCAAGTGAAGGGACGTACATGTGTGCCATGGAATACAATATTTCTTTATTGACCCTTTTTACCCATCAGGCCCTTAACTACACATTTTTAGATTTAAAACTTAGCTTGCCAAAAGTTGTTTGGGTTGGCTTATTTACACAGCCAATAAATATCTGAAGAACAGTATATGATCATGGCATACATGTGTGTCACGGTGCTAATCTTAGTGAGGAACAGTATGCAACGTGACACACATGTACGCCATGATCATATACTGTTCCTCAGATACTTATTGGCTGTGTAAATAATCCAACCCAAACAACTTTTGGCAAGCTAAGTTTTAAATCTAAAAATGTGTATCCCAGTTCACATTTTTAGTTAAGGGACTGATTTGTTAAAAGGGTCAATAAAGAAATATTGTATTCCATGGCATACACGTATGTCCCCTTGCAAATATACAACAGTATCACTATGGCATACATGTGTGTCAAATTTACAAAATACTTTATGTATGTGCATCTGATGAGGAGTTAAGAGGAGGCAGGAGGAGGGGAGGAGGGGAGAGGGAGGAAGAGGGGGAGATGAGGAGGAGCAGGAGGCAGGAGGGGGGTGGAGGAGCAGGAGGCGCAGGAGGAGGGGAGGAGGGAGCATATACAATTTTAATCAGCTGTATTCATACTGGGTTGTTTGAGTAGGGTAGACGTTCCGCATTTTAGAATGCGGAACGGAACTATTCCGTTCCGTTCTGCACATAGAAACTTAGATGCTTCCTGGAATATCACGTTAAGTGACGTCAGGTCCCTTTTCGCTGCCTCGATCCCATTTTTATAGGTTGATATGAGCCGTTACCGCGAAAAGGCGGGGCTATGCACGTGATACATGTAGCGGACAGTGATATTATATTCTTATTGTACGCTCGCAGAATCATGCATGTAATGTGTACCAAGATTAAGGTTTGAAACCGGTTGTGCCCGGACAGCTCCGGTTAACCGATCGCGAGAATTAAATAACCGCCTCAACCGGTTCTATTTCAGCTAAATAACCGCTTCAACTGGTTGTTAAAATATTAAGCAACCATAACCGACCGGTTGATATTTTATATATATATAGAGGAGTTGCAAGTGCGTCTTACATCTACCAATAATGCTGGGCACGAGAAAACAATAAGCGCGAACAACGGAGAGATTTTTTCTCTTGCATGGTGATAGTGTCCAGCAAAATCACCCCTATGATACTTTACAGGACAAGCAAAAGAAAAGTAACGCTCGCATTGAAATGTATGGCTAATTATAAATTCAGTACCTTAGATGGATTGGATGTGTAAGGACCATTTGATAGAAACCCTTTGGAGTTCACGGAAAATCCAAAAATTTGAAAACTTGAAAAACTATCCAGAAGGGTGATTTTGCTGGACACTGTCCCATATAGCAACAAGGGGATCGAGGTTGTGCTGGTTTAGCTTTTGGTCCCATCGAATATTCTATGTTAAACCGGAAATAATCGGTTGTTTTAAAACAACCTCAACCGACCGGTTATTTTTTAAACAGTTACCTTAACTAGGTACTTCAATATTCGACGTACGTGTACCGAAAAAGTGGTAACCGAAATAACGAGTAAATATTGTGACGGAAGTGACGGATTGAAGTTGTACGGAACATAGAAGCGAAGGCTAGTTTGTATTGGTTTGGTAGCAATTGAGCACTCTGCTGTGCTTTTCATGTAGGATACTAAATTATCTAAGCCTTTGTGTAGTCAAAGCCTAGAAAACTACACTTGTTCAATATTTCTGGCGTGCTGAAATAAGGGTTGACTTTCAAACTTTTATACGTGTTGAGCGGCGGGGATAGAGTTCTGATAAACAGGTTCTACTTGCATTTCTTTTTTCATGAACATCGGACGATTCCCAAATGGCCTACGTGTTTGCACTTGGTATTACGCTTTGTGTAAACCAAATCACTTATAAAGTCTCCTAGTGTAGCAAGCACTGTTAGTTTTTGTAGCTTTTAAAACAACAGAAAATAGTTTTATGTATCGAATGATCGAGCACATAACTCTAATTAGAGCGTACCTTAATCTTCGAGCGGCGCAACTTTTTAGTTAAGATTCCTTTCATGGCTAATGCAATACTACTAGGGATTGCAATTCTGTAATTTACAACCGACTCCCAAGGTACTTTTTAAACAAGGTTTTCATTTCAAGCCTAGTCCCCAGGCCATATATATTGACTTACTTTTACGGTCACGAAGTAAATGCCGTCGAAATATATGTAAACATACATGTCATATTAGGATGGAGATTGCCAATAATGTTAACAAACATCTTGAAGAATTTAGAAGTGATATGAGTGCTGACAATATTCTACAGGCTGCAGTACTAAGAAAAGGATTGGTGATGTACCTATATACATTGACACAAATAGAAGCATTTCAGACGCTGCCATAAAAGTGGCTTCTCTGCAAGCTGGAGCATTTGTCAACGTGGATGCCTTACAGAGGTCAATACAATGTTTCACAGATACAGTAAGAACAATGAAGAAGCGTGTAGATTGGACTTTAGATGCCATGATTAAGCTGTTAAATGAGCAATTTATCCTACCAATTCAAACCCTTTCCGCACCTCATACTTCTACCTCATTGTGTCCAGTAGTTGAAAAACCAAGTAGTTCTTATTGTTCCATCTCACGGTAGCTAAGAACCCACTGTGAACGATGTTTATACAGACAATTGAAACTAAAGTAGATTATGATTTTAAAGCATCTTCTCAAGCGAAAGTTTTAAACAGAATCTATGACAACCGCAAGCAACAACAACAAACTCTTGGACTTGCTGACCATCATTTCAGAACTGCTCCTAATGTTACAGTAGGATTTATGATGGGAAGAAGATAACTAAAATAAATAAAACTTTAAAGTGGCTTGAAAGCAACACCAAGAGATCAGCAGGATAGTGATGAAATTTTGCATCAAACAATCTCAAAAGATGAAGGTACTTACTCAAATGCATGAAAAAAATATTGCAAAAGAACAGGACAAGTGACTTGTATAGAAAAAAATCAGAAAAAAGATGGCACATTCAGAAGAAAACTGCAAAAAAAAACTGCAGGATTTGGCTGATGGAAAGGCCCAACTGCATGATGAGTTCCCAGAACTACAGGATAATCAGTGAAGCACCATTACGGGCTGCAATACTCACCAATCCAGCCGTAATTATTGGACTTCACTTTGAACATATGTGGTTTGTCAACAACCAAAATGTCCTTTACCAAGGTCATGTCTTATCAGTAAAGTGTTCCAAAAGGTCAAATATGCCAAAAGTTATGCTACTTACTGGAAACACGATGAAAATCAGGATGAAGGAGATAACGTACAATGACCATTTAAGAGTTCTAAGTTGACTATATGTTACTGATGACCTGCAAATACCCGAAATTGTTATTTAATCTAGTGTATGCATGCATATGTGAACCCTACATGTAGTTATATTCTGGCACGATAATATTGAGTGGTACAATAGCTGCAGTAAAGAGAACATAAACCGTCACAATTTTTTTCTACGATCGCGCATACCATATGCGATCACTCAAAATGCAGTCTTTGGAACGCTGGAACTTTTGATATACTAAACCAAATATCATGCTTAAGGTGTCATTCTGCAATTAACATTTTTTCTTGCTCTTTTTGATGATATTATAATCGCAGCACAAAACACGATTTCAAAAAAAATCTTGAAGTACTTACCTTAACCGATCGGTTTTTTTTAAAATTCTTACAACCGGTTTTATCTGAACTAACAGGTTTCAAGCCTTAACCAAGGTGAGTATACATATATATATTCATCGGGTTCAAAGGTCAAAGCTGCAAACAAGGAATGAATCTAACAAGGCCGGCGATAATTATTGTAATCCTGCCTCAATGAATAAAGCGTACTTATAATTGTGTGCTCAGAATTGAAAGGGCAATTAAATAATCTCATGCACGTGAAGGAAGGGGGGCATGAAATGGAAATATAATTATGTACTTTGACAGGAACAACGTTTATGGCCGACATGATGGTAAAGTTGCATGTGTGTGTGTGTGTGTGTGTGTGTGTGTGTGTGTGTGTGTGGGCATGAATGTGTGTGTGTAACGTTTATGGCCAACAAGATGGTAAAGTTGTGTGTGTGTGTGTGTGTGTGTGTGTGTGTGTGTGTGTGTGTGTGTGTGTGTGTGTGTGTGTGTGTGTGTGGGCATGAATGTGTGTGTGTTGGCATGAATATGTGTGTCTGGGCATGAATGTGTGTGTGCATGAATGTGTGTGTATGCATGTGTGTGTGTGTGTGTGTGTGTGTATGCATGTGTGTGTGTGTGTGTGTGTGTGTGTGTGTGTGTGTGTGTGTGTGTGTGTGTGTGTGTGTGTTTGTATGCGTGTGCGTGTGTGTGTGTCAATCAAGGACATTAGTCCCCAGGACAATGAATGCAGTGAAGCTAGCGAACAGTCAGAGGAGCACAAGGGTTGTAGGGACATGTGTTGTGTACATGTGTCTTTAATAACGTATTGTGGTCTACGTATACGTGTGCCTGACAATTCCAAGCCTACAGGAAGGCGGTTGAGTTAGATTGTCTGCACGGTGGTGGTGGTGTTGAAACGAGGCCGGGGAGTGATCTGAAGTGGGTAGATGGTCTAAGAATACCTCCTAAGTTGGACTGGAATTTCAAGTCCACCTAACTCCATGATGGACTGGCTAATTTCTAGTGCGTAAGAAAGAAGTTGTAGAAGACATATAATTGTCTCTTTGAATAGGAAATGATTTGAAAACTTGAAAAACATATGCGCTAGGTCCCTTTTCGCTGCCAGGACCCCATATAAAGCGTTTTGAAAACTGTCCCCATGTAACATATTCATGCGGGGTACCATGCATGGTCCGATACCCCATATAGGGTCCAAACGGCCACATCTTCATATAGGAGCGTTCAAATCGCTTCAAAATCGGTATTCTATCGATTCTGCTGTTCGTTAATTTTTTTTTTTTTACTTCATCCGTTACGGATATGTATGGCTGTGCAAAGTGCGTGCACGGTTTCCTGATTGATTTGCGCCGATGATTGGGCAATTCAGTGTATGGGAGACGGGTGCCAAAATCGAGTAAGACACCAAAGGGTATTTTCATATGAGTAATGGTGTAGTAAATGTTGTGTTAAAACTAGGTATATTAGTCTCGTACCCAGACCCTGAAGCTGTGGGAACCAGGGTCTGGGTACGAGACTAACTGTGATTAGGGTGCTGTATAGATGATGTCGGGCGAATTATTAAAAGGGGGCTTATTGGGCAAATTTTTATCGACGAAATGAGTCGATGATCGAGAATCGTTAATCGGTTGTCATCATAGCGACAAAATTTAGATAATCGAGGCATCGATTAAGGTATATACACTTTTAAAAAACACTGCAGAAGCGCAGCGTGGCAAATTTGTCGTCAGCGGAATAGTTTCATTAGCTTCAGAGGACGCGTGAGTTTATCTTTGTTCCCTTAACCCTTTTGAGCCTCTGGTGTAATTGACAGAGACAGCTAGCTATAACTAACGTCGGAGTCCATGCAACCCCCTTATAAACTTGCCACTAAGCCTACATCAGAAATGCTCCGAAAGTACGCGATTTCCCACTAGCACTGCATGCCTGAAGGTTTACACAGAAAAAAAAAAAAAAAAAAAAAAGACGCAAATCATATTTTGATTCTACAAGTGACTGATCTGTTTTTTCTTATCTGTACCAAAACTGTTATCATTTTGGATTTTTGGTACAGATATGAAAAAACAGATCACTTGTGAGATCAAAATATGATTTGCGCCTTTTTTTGCTGTGTTTTCGAAAACGTCATTTCGCGACAACAGTCGTCCAACGATAAACCGAGGGGGGAGGAGGGATGAGGAGGGAGCAGGAGGTGGGGAGGAGGGATGAGGAGGGAGCAGGAGGTGGGGAGGAGGGATGAGGAGGGAGCAGGAGGTGGGGAGGAGGGATGAGGAGGGAGCAGGAGGTGGGGAGGAGGGATGAGGAGGGAGCAGGAGGTGGGGAGGAGGGATGAGGAGGGAGCAGGAGGTGGGGAGGAGGGATGAGGAGGGAGCAGGAGGTGGGGAGGAGGGATGAGGAGGGAGCAGGAGGTGGGGAGGAGGGATGAGGAGGGAGCAGGAGGTGGGGAGGAGGGATGAAGAGGGAGCAGGAGGTGGGGAGGAGGGATGAGGAGGGAGCAGGAGGTGGGGAGGAGGGATGAGGAGGGAGCATGCAGGAGAAGAGCAGGATAGTCAAAAATCAAAATCGAGGGCTTGCGTGACATCACGTAAATTATATTTATAGGCACACGTTTACACATTCCTATATGCTTGGAATGTAATTAACGTGACGTCACGCAAGCCCTCGATTTTTTTGATTCGACCCGCCGACATTCTGGCGGACAGAACAACTTCGATCGACTTACGTCCTCTGTACGTGATGTCATACTGTTAGCTCGTTACGTACATTTGGGTCTGGGTACGAGACTAGTAGCCACATAAATTTAATCAGCTGCTTGTGGGTCAAACTGGGTTGTTTGAGTAAAAAACAACTGCATAGACGTTCCGCAAAAGTTCTGTTCTGTTCCGCATATACATTTCAATTGCACGCTTCAACTTCATGCTTCCCGCACCCGGAAAATTTTATAATATCGCGTTAGGTGACGTCAGGTCGTATGTATGTGTCAATCAAGGACATTAGTCCCCAGGACAATGAATGCAGTGAAGCTAGCGAACAGGCAGAGGAGCACAAGGGTTGTAGGGACATGTCTTTAATAACGTATTGTACGTGTGCCTGACAATTCCAAAGCCTTGAAAGGCGGTTAAGTAGAATTGTCTGCACGGTGGTGGTGGTGTTGAAACGAGGCCGCGGAGTGATCTGAAGTGGGTAGATGGTCTAAGAATACCTCCTAAGTTGGACTGGAATTTCAAGTCCACCTAACTCCATGATGGACTGACTAATTTCCAGTGCGTAAAAAAGAAGTTGTAGAAGACATAATAAGGTGTCTCTTTTTGCGCCAACGATTAGGCAATTCAGTGTATGGGAGACGGGTGCCAAAACCGAGTAAGACACAGAAGGTATTTTCACATGAGTAAGGGTGTGGTGAAACTATAGCGTAAAGGTATATCGATGGGATAAAGGTGCTGTTTAGATACTTTCGGGCGAATTATTAAAAGGGGGCTTATTATGAGAACGGTAAAATTAATCACTTTGTACTTATAAATGCTGATACCATTTCACTCAACACTGACAAGAGACAATACAAAATGACAAGAACCGCATAGGCATAGACTGGACATAACAAATAAACAGTTAAAGCAGATTAATCCATGAAAATATTCGTTTAAACCCATGACTAGAGTTATCAGGACCTACGTTAGTAGGTCCTATGTAGGATTTGAAGTGTGATGAATACGATTAGCAAAATACCCGATTCCACTATTGCCAAAGCACCGTAGAATCAGTTGGACTTTAGCGAGCGTATTTGGATACAGTCAACAATTACCTACAATATAATAAAACTGCCGACGCTTAGAAAGCTCAGACAACAGAGATAACGCTCTCTCGTTCCCACACTGGAACCTGAAAAAAAGTTTCTCCTTCTTCCGGATCTGATAAGATAAGATTTGCTATTGCATTGCATCTTTGTGATGATTGAAGTATAATGTTAGCCATTATGCGGAAGCACTAGAACCAACAAGTTAGAAACTTATTGTCGAGTTGGATTTGTTTTATTATGTTAGTAACGAGAGTTATGCTTGACACAAATTTCAATCTCTAGCAAACTTAGTTTTGTTAGTATAGCCCACAACAGATTTTATCAGCCTTTGGAAGACATAAAAGTGGGCGGGAACGTGTGGTTGAACACGTTCTATATTTCATATAGTGCGCTATTACAGTTACTATCCATTTTTTGTCACGGTTGTACCAAAAGCTTGACGTGTCTGGTTTGTTTTCTTCAAAATGCGGTCACGTCGATCGCGAAGAGAAAAGAATCGTGCAAAGAAGATCGCAAAGTTAAATGATGACTGTTGTGTTGGCGAGTCGCAAGATATTGAGGAGCATGACAGTTTTCAAGAAGCGCATGAAAAAAAGAAGACTTGCGACAGGAAGCGCTACAAAGCCGATCCTGAGAGTAAGAAGGATAGCATGAAGGCCCAATACTGCCTTGATCCGGAAAGTAAGAAAGAGACCGCTAAGGCCCAATACTGGCTTGATCCGGAAAGTAAGAAGGATAGCGTGAAGGCCTACTATGATCAAAATCGAGAAATGATTTTAGCCTTCAAACAAGATCAATATCAGGCAAATCCAAAGGCCAAGAGAGATATCTCTAGGATAAACAGCCGCAGGAAAAGAAATCCTATGAGGTAGGAGTGTTTGCAATGTTTGGATGCAATACATGTATGTCCTACACGCAAGGGACCGATGTATTGTATCGTGTGCGTGTGTTCGTCTGCGAGTTACATGTAGATAGGAAAACGAATAAGGCCCACAATACATAAGGGGCAGTGCAAGAGAAAATTGGGCTTTTGCTTAATTTAACAGTTTTTGGATACAGGATAGCGCTCTCAGTTCTTACGCATCCAAAATTGGACAGTGTATCATAGAGCTACAAAGCGCTGAATTTTTAATTAGCCATACATTTCAATGGCAAGCATTACTTTCTTTTAGTTGTCTTGGAATCCTACATAAGCCCAAATTTCTATTGCACTGCCCCATATACTCCATACCTTGCGCGTGAATAATTCATGCTTTAAAATAATCATACCTCACTCAGAATAACAAACCTAAATTTAAAACGAGGGTGCGCGTATAATATCTAAAACAAAATATTCATATTTAACTTCTGTTTTCTATTCTTTTCCCTTTAGATACTCTCTGTTTGAGCCTAATCCTAGTGTACAGGGTACATACAAGGGTGAGCTAAATAAAGCCCTTCATAACAATAGCTCATTACTTGGACAGTTGAATGATGCTTTCAATAAAGTTAATCCCTGTCTAGCTAAAAAGGTGCTCACACGAACTGCTAGTGAAGCAGTAGCTGAGATATGCACAAATGCTTTGGTAAGCAAAGCTTTGAGCCTGCGTAGAGTACATGCTGGGGCGCTCATTAAAGGTGTGCGCTCCATCAATGCCTTGAGTTTTTCGCATTCCAATGTAGATAGTTGGGAGCGTTGTCACACTGTGGGTTCAGAGCCGTATTTTTATGATAGTTCTTACACACCAGTCAAACATGTACAAGCCATGCCAGTAGACCAGCATGGTCGCTGTGTTGTCAGTAAGGAGATAGGGACAATGAGCATGAGGCCACTAAAGTGGGAATGTTCTAGTGAGTGCAAACAGCCCAGTAAGGAGGAGATAGAGGTAATATGTACCACAAAGTCCCTCTTTAAAAAATCACACGATGAGATACGACAGGGGCTTGACAAAATAGACAGAGGTTGTACTTTAGTTCAACAGGCACAGGCTACTATTCCTGACCCTCCAGATGAAGGAGAACAGCCTAGGGTCAGTGAACTGCATGGACATTCCATATCTTGTGAGATGCTGTCTTGTGCATGTCCACTAAGAGTGATTCGAGCAGCCTCAACACACTATCCTATGCTGAGAAGATTTCTGTGGCTTTTGTACTCTGTGCGCAAGAGTCACCTTTCAGTGGCCCACATAGATGAAGCTCTTTCTTCTGGTAATGTAGAAGAGGTAGTACATACACTGGGCTTTGCAGACCTATCCCTGGTGTTTAGTGAAGATGGGAGTGAAAATGCAGTGTTTGTTGAAGATCACTCAGTATCTGGCCTTGGTCCCATTGAACACCATCTTTTGATAAGTCATGCAGATGTAATTGCTGAAGTGCAAGCTAGGTGGAAAGATGACCCAGAGTTTCCCTGTTGTAGCTGTGAGAGGTTACACCAGCGTAAACAGGTTTCAGGTGTAGACTTTACTCGTCACAAGTACCATACAGACATTTGGATGTGGTTGAGAGCATATCTAACTGAGCATGATTTGGACCAAAATGACCTGTATGTGTGCATGTACTGTCGCCCACTACTTAATGCAAACAAAATGCCCCCTAGATGTATCCTAAATGGCCTTTTGATCGAGACTGTTCCAGAGGAGTTAAAAAGGCTAGATGCCCTCAGCAGGCAGTTAGTTCAAAGGGCTAAAGCATTTCAGACCATAGTCAGACTAGGCACATACACTGGTAATGTGCCTAAATACAACTCGCTACAGGCCTGCAAAGGTTCTGTGTTTTTCCTTCCACTACCCCTTAATAAAACAATGGAAACTCTAGGTGAGGTAGGTACTGATACAGCAGTGCCAGTACCTGACCCAGAGCTGTACATTATGGTTAATGGTGTCCCAACCAAAGGAAAGGTGGTCTGGCAATCTTTAGTGGATATCAATGTTGTTAAGGCAGCTTTGGTTAAACTTAAAGAGATAAATTGGCTTTACAAGAATGTTGATGACGAATCCCTTGAAGAAGCTACAAAGAAGGTTGTCGAAACAATCGATAACACTTCTAGCACCATGATAGAAAAAGCTACCAAAGAAGACATAGCCATGTTCCAGTCGTATACTATACGTTCATTGGACCAGCACAATTCCATCAGTCCTGACATTGATCAGTACAAAATGTTGAACGTGAAAGAAAAACCACTTGACAATAGGCAAGCATATCTTGACGTAATGTGTTTTCCCAATTTGTTTCCTTCGGGACATTTTGGTGAACGACACACACGAGAAGTGCCCATTTCATCATCTGAATATGCCAAGTCTAGACTCCTGAACAAGGACTCTCGTTTCAGAAAAGATGCACAATACGTGTTCTTTCTTTTGTCACAGCAGCAGATGCGCCAGATAGCATCTGGCATCTATAATCTGTTGAAATGCACAGGAAATACTAGTCTGCCTTTGCATGAGTTCCTGTCCAGTGTGTCCAAATCTGATAAAGCTGTAGAAGCTAACCTTTCCACCATATTCCAAACGGTTCGTGGCACAAAACAGTTCTGGTTCTTGAGGAGTAGTGAACTAAAGTGCATGGTTAGGGAGTGGGGAACACCAACCCTCTTCTTGACCTTCAGCTGTGCAGAGTATGACTGCGAGGACATTGCTCGCTATCTGAGAAAGGTCAATGACCAGCCCAGCACATATCCCATATCTAAATTGTGCGTAGAGGATGCCATCTCTGTTTCAAGAGTGTTTTCCTTAAAATTCCATGCTTTCTTTAATCTTGTCATCCTGAAAGCCGCCGTCCTTGGAGTGGTAACACATCACTACTATAAGAAGGAATATCAGTCCAGAGGTGCCCCACACTACCACATCCTGCTTTGGATAGAGGGGGCACCTGTGATTGGTGAAAGTGATCCTGTAAGTGTTCTGAAATGGATTCAGGAAAGGATCACTTGTAAGATTCCTGACGCTGCCCTTAATCCTGAACTCCATAAGCTGGTCACAAAGTACCAGATGCACACGTGCAGTGCGTACTGCAAGCGTAAGAGAAACCTTAAAGGTACATTCATCACCACTTGTAAGTCTGGCTTTCCTCGAGATAGCACTGAATGTGCCTCTCTGTACCCTGTTGAGGAGTGCCTCAAGTCCAAAAAGAAAATCTACCAGCTTCCACGTTTACCACAGGAAGCTCGTGTTAACGACTGCAACCCACTTCTGCTGCTGTTGTGGAAAGCCAACATGGACATCCAGTACATAGCAGAGTCTTCTCTGACCCTGGCACACTATGTGACAGGGTATGTTACCAAAGCAGAGAAGAGTAACATGCAAGATGTCTGGCAGGAAGTTAGCACCAGCAGTACCATATACAGCAAGCTATGGTCTTTTGGAATCAGGTGCTTGCGTTCTAGGGAAGTTGGGCTGTATGAAGCCAGTGATCTGTTGCTAGGAGACCATTTGACTGAAAAATCAGAAACAGTCAAATGGATTGATGCTGCATTTCCCCATAAGAGAAAACGCCGTGTAAAAAATCACAAGCAGCTAGTTTCCATTGATACTCATGAGCCTACATCAACAGACATTTTGGAAAATAATGTTTTGGACAATTTCTATCCACAGTGTCCAAGAAACTTGGACGATGTGTGTCTGTATGATTTCATAAAGTGGTACGAGTACAGTGGTACAGACACCAGTGGACAGAGAGCGTACCGCAAGCGGGCCAAGGCATGGCTGCCCAATCATAAACTGTACGATCCCAGCAATGAGCAGCAGAGAGAGGATTACTTTTACTCTCTTATACTCCTTTACATCCCTTTCAGAAATGAAAGTGATTTAGTAGGAAAGCAAGAGACTGCAGAGGCTGCATTTAGTCGTCAGCTTTCGGCTAACCCCATGCTCTCTGACCATCACCAGAGGCTACAGGTAGCACTTGAAGCACACAAGAAGGTGCATGCCATCAACGAGGCAAGAGCCCTTCTGCAGGAAGCCCCTGTCCCTCAGGTCCCAGAAGATGGCTTGGTGCAAGGAGAAGCCAAAACTGCTATGGAAGACGTTTACCAACTAAATGATTGTCCATCAGAAGCAGTCAACATTGATGATATGGTTGCTAAGCTCAACCAGGATCAAGTACGAGTATTTGATCGTATTGTCACCCATCTTGTCCACCAAAAGAGACATGAAGATGGTGAATGCACTTGCTCAAGTTTGCAGCCATTGTACATGTTCCTAAGTGGGGTTGGTGGAACAGGGAAGTCTTTTCTCATTCATACCCTTAAAGCTAAGATAGCTGAGCTATGGCCAGATATGGGTGCCCTGACGTGTGCATTATGTGCCCCTACTGGTCTGGCGGCATATAACATTAATGGTGTAACAGTACATCGCCTCTTTCAGCTCCCAGTAGAGCATGAGGGGAAAACCTCTACATATTGGCCCCTGCCCAAGGAATCTGTAAAGGTTATGCGAAATGGTTTTAGGCATGTGAAAGTAATCATAATAGATGAAGTTTCTATGCTCTCCAGTTTGAACCTAGCATACATACACCTCAGACTGGAAGAGTTATTTGGCGGTGACCAGTGGTTTGGTGGCATTAACATCCTGTTTGTAGGGGATATTTTACAGCTTCCCCCTGTCCATGGCTCCCCTGTATTTCAGAGCATTTCAAACAAACTGATGGCTACAAGGCTAGGCTGCCTCACATCTGTAAACATTTGGCATCAGTGTGTGGAGTATGACGAGTTGATCATTAACCAGAGGCAGAAAGAAGATCTCGAGTTTGGTTTGTTGTTAAATGATGTGAGAACAGACTCTCTATCAGCAAACACTATTGCCACATTAAAGAGTAGAGTGATTACATGCACCCCTCTTGAAAAGTTCCAAGACCTTCAAAAGTGTGGAAAATCACCTCTGAGCCTGTTTTCCACACGGAAAGCTTGTGACATTTTCAATTGTGGCATGCTCGCAAACTTGGGTGTGGGCATTGTTGAGGTGCCGTGTATAGATGAGACTGATGAGACAACAGGTTCAGTTAAGTGGACTAAGAGGGCTGCAGCAGCTCTTCAAAAACTGAATCTAGACTGTAACTTGACAGCAGGTTTAGAGGCTGTGCTGAAGTTAGCAGTTGGTGCAAGAGTGATGTTGCGTAGAAACATCAGTACCATGGAAGGCTTAGTTAATGGGGCCCTAGGCACTATTAAATCAATTGGCGTGGATTGCATCCATGTCATGTTTGACCACAACCCTGCAAAAGAATGCCAAATAAAAAGAGTGCGAAGCAAATTTCAGGTAATTCAGAAATGCTTTGTGTACCGAAAGCAGTTTCCTCTGATACTAGCATTTGCAGTGACCATCCATAAGTGTCAGGGTTTATCATTAGACTGTGCTATCATAGATCTCTCATTTATCTTGCAACTTTGCATCCATAAAACCACAAGCCTGCCCCTTCCTGCATTCCATACCATATATGGTGGCACGGTGTGTGGTCTAAAACCTTGTCATAGCTTCTATGGCTGCTAAAACATGCACATGGACCACCAATGGATCCTCCATGATGTTCTCCTGTTTTCAGCTGGAACCAGTTACCTATTACATGCAGCTCTTTTTTAAAAGAGCTACAGTTTCAATTTGGATAAGTGATTTATGCTTTGCAGGACTAACCATGATTCCATGTATGGTGTCCCAGCATTTGGTCTTAACATCTCTATGGCTGCAAACCTGAACATCCCTGTGTTCTCAAGTACGTCATTGTAATTTATGCTTTACAAGTTTATCAAATGGCCAATTAGGGTTGCAGCTGTGACCTTGGGGTAGCATGTATATTAATGGCTCTGTGTCTACAGCTGCAAGGCATGTGAAAACTTTTTATACAACTTGCAGCTGTAATAAAACCACAGCAAGCCTGCCTCCTTCCTGTGTGCATAACACACATGGTATAGCCCAACATGTGGTCTTACATGTACTAGATGTCGTCAGGTACAAGAGAGAAATCAATGTTTTTACCCATGCATAAGTCGATTTAAAGTGGCAGCAACCCTAGGCCTCTCTCTACACGTGATTGTGTGCAGTTTCATGCACGTACATCAGCAAATACTAACCATTTAGAAATGCAGGCCGTCTTAATTCAGCCCCACGCCCACCACCGCATATATAGTTGGTTTGTTCAACACATGGGAGGCCGTTCCAATAATTTAATCCTTAGATCAGTTTTGGTTTATATAAAGCAAATTTTCTCACTCACTCTTTACAATATTTCTACTTCTTTAAGATATGGAAGAGGTATGCATGTGTACGTAGGATTTGCATGCATGGCATTATGTCTATATATATTACCCTTGTAGGTCACGGAAGAAGAAGCGGCAAATTTGTTTGCTGTCGACGCCCTGGATATCGATGACTCGGGTGAGGAGGGCCCTCCCTATTCTCCAGTACCGGTCCTGGTCCCTGCTCCGGTCCTGCTTGCCCCAGTTCCGCCGCTGGCTCCTGCTCCGCTGGCCCCAGCTCTGTTTGCCCCAGTTCCACCGCTGGCTCCTGCTCCGCTGCTCCCACCAGCGCCACCGCTGGCCCCAGTCCCATGGGGAATATGGCCTCCTCATCCATATTGGAGGCCTCCCGGAGCTCGGCCTTATAGAAGGCGACGAGGAAGGGGGAGGGGGGGGATTTCAGATTCGATCAAACAATACGTATATTTATTATAATTAATACAACTAATGTTTTTTGAATGCTATATAGCAGGGCTACCGTTTGCGCCGTACCGATCTCTTCCGACCAAGTTAAGACAGTTTAGTTAAGAGCGTGCATGTGATTGCGCCGAGATGAATTACTTCCTCGCCATGCGAAGTAATCTTGCATTACACGGCACAGTGGCACAATTATTCAATACATGTATCTCTGATATTATAATTTTTGCTTATTACCAGAGGCGGATCCCGGCTTACATGTAGCTGGGAGTAGGCGTGCCCTGCTCCACCCATTGCACCTCACCCTTCCCCACTGTTCGATTGCATGTGAGCAGATCAAACGATCTCTTGTGCTACGATAGAATATGATTCTAAGGTTGCCCAATCCATGCCTCAATATGCATATATACTTCCTCCTTCGTTTATTCTCATGCATAAAAATGTGTGAAACAAGATATAAAAATTTAATTAAAATAAAATTGGTGATGTAGGATTTGTAGACAGCAATTGAGTAAAAAGTAAGGAAACAAGGAATTACGGATTTTAGGCATTCATTTAATTATAAATATTACATACCTACATTTAGCACAGAATTTTCAAGGAGGTAGATTTGCTAAATAATGTAGGTCTGTAATATTTATAATTAAATGAATGCCTAAAATCCGTAATTCCTTGTTTCCTTACTTTTTACTCAATTGCTGTCTACAAATCCTACATCACCAATTTTATTTTAATTAAATTTTTATATCTTGTATAATTAGAGTGGCATAATAGAGCATATATTATAGCTCATAGTACTAATAATACGTATATAACACATTACATAGAAAAATTCAAAAGATATCCTGGAGGTCAAGGGAGGGAGCACATCTTGCCAATAAGGCTCTAGCCACGGCCCGAACCAGGGTGAAGTTCAGCCTGCTGTATAGCTCTGTGAGCACCTTACCTTTGTGGGAAGAGGTGATGATGGCCAGGTGAGAAGCTAGGCAAGAGAAAGTAGATTGGGCTTCCCTATAAGTTTTGTCTCAAATGTAATTCATCATTTTAAGCGTACACACAAGGTGCCACTGCCACCTTAACCCTTCAGCATGCCCTTGACTGCAAGAAGGGAGCCGGGACTTATCTGACACAATGAAATCAGAGACTGCCTGGGAGATATTGCATCACAGGTATGGACACATGTCATCAAGGAACCAGTTGTCAGAGGGGCTGATGCTAACAATGGAGATGGTGGGCTGTGACTGGACTTAAGGGATACGAGGGGTATGGTAATCTCAGGTGGAGGCATTATTTGATATCAAAGTTATTGATACTGATGCTCCTCATCGCAATTGTTCACCTGAAGCCATTCCAGAGACTGGAGCTATAGAGAAGAAGAGGGTCTACGAGCAGACTGTAGTCGAGCAGAGGGGTAACTTTTCACCAATAGTGCTGTCAGTGGATGGTCTGCTACACCGCAGAGAGGCCGAACACTTCCTAAAGAGAATACCTGGCTCACAAATGGGAAAATACCTATTCGAAACGTGTGGAATGCTAGGGCCAGACTGGCCTTTTGCTATCATAAGGGTGGCACCCTTTTTTTCTTCAAAAAGGCCATGTTTTTAAAGTATCCTAGCTCATAATCACATTTTTTACCAACTGTGACATGAGTGCATGTCTTGCAAGGCAGCAGAAATGTTTCTGTATACAGCTGATTGCATGAATCATTTGGACAGACAATAAATAATGTTCCTTCTATTTTACCCAGTGACAAAACATTTAACACACCATCCAAACTTGTGCGGAAGATTTTATGAAGTGGATGATCAATGAGCTGTAGTAAAGTATAATGAGCCCACACATAGGTAAAATCGCTGTCTTAGTTAACTTGTACTTGAAAAAGATTCGAATCAAAATGCATTATACAAATCCATTTTAGTAAATTGTAATGCGGACCTGCACTTATCTCCATACGCTTTTGATAAGATGTACTTGATTCATGATTGCTAGCATCCTGTATTTCCATCTCAACTGAATTATCAATGACAGCATGCAGTCTCATCTTCTGAGTTGTTTTGCTCAGTGACCCTCATTATGACAAGCTCCTGGGAGTGTTGGATGCCGGGAGTAGGGGTAGCCATGCATCCCTGTTGTCCATGAACGACCACACAACCATACCAGCTCAAGGTGCTGCTCCATTGTTGTGGGGGACCACCAGGCCCCCTTGTACCAGAGGAGAGCCCCCTCCACCGCCACCAACCGACTTTGCCCTTATCTGAGAGCCCGTGGGGACTCCCCCTCTCCTTCCCTCCTACAGTGTCACTATGAGCAGGAACATCTCCCGCCTGTCCTTAGACCCAGGGTCCCCCTCAGTCCCCAGACCAGCACCGGGAGGTCTTCCAACATACCGGAGTCTTTAGAGGAAGGGGAAGAGGGTGCATCAAGTGGATTCCAATCCAGCCGGAGGCAATGTCCGGGACCACCCCCACATCATCAATCCCCACATAGAGGCAGATCATGCTACTACCGTTTTGCATTCATGCTACTTAACCAGTTTTCTGAGACTTGCAAGATCCTGTTGATTCTATGAGTGGCCTACTCCTTTGTGTAATCGCCACCTCGGTCTTTGTAACATGTAATCCCAATTAGGGCGACCTAGCCACTCCTATACATGTGGTCATGCATGCAAAGTCAGTACATTACAATAATTATCGGTCATTTAACTACAACATCAATAAACAGCTAGGGCTGACTGACGATAAGTGCATGGCACGTGATGATCGTGTTATGTGGGGTGTATCGCACTATCTATTCAACGGAAGTGCGATATGAAGGCTCTAAGCTCTGAAATAAGTACACCAACTGCTCTCATATAATCCGTGAGCACCTAAGGAAAATATCATTTGGTTGGGAAAGAATAATGACTGAATAGCGAAATGAGATAAAATGAAAGGACGTTGGAAACCTTGCATAATTAATGTGAAAGTGTGGATATTAGTACCTAAGGTGCAAACAAAACTACTCCACATTGCAAATCCGAGAGCACCTTGTCATATATTTGATTTTTTTCTGCAGTTAGCTGCAGTTTTCTGAATGTGTCAATACAATTCTACGGACATTGAATTACGCAATGACCGAATAAAATTCCTCCGTTAGTAGCGCGACGTTTGTTCCCTGCGCTCTTACCATACTTAGGGCATAGATTGGGTATTGTAGACATATATAATGTGTGATACCCGCATTAACCATGAAATAATTTTCAATACATCTAACGAGGGACTGCACTTATAACGAGTGCGCTCTAAACGAGGTCAGACTGTACCGCGTAATCCATTTGACCGCAAAATTTCCAGCTCGATATGTTGTGCTTCCTTTTCGTTTCTGTGGCAGATCAAGCCTTTAGAGAACAATTACCTTGAATTGGCTTGATGAATGCAGTACGAGTGATATCCATCATACAATGGATAAACTAATTCATTGAGTGTATGGTTTGGTACAAGCTGCATGTACAGTATAGCAAAGTGCACATTGTCATGTGTACACTCCCGGCTCGGAACAGCGGAAAACAACAGCTTGGAACAGTGGAAAATTACACACATTCGTTGCATTTTTGGGGTAGATGTACGACTGACAATCAAAGAGTCGGCGCGGTCGCGACTCGAGTCACATTCTATTACGTAATACAACGTGACTCGAAGTTTAAACAGCAGTTTAACACTTGGAATCAGCTGCATCGCTTACCACATTGATATTAACACTTCAATTGTGGTACCCCAAAAGTGTAATGCTAATTTTCCACGAGCCGGGAGCGTAATGATCACTGAATAAAAAGTGTCTGTTTAAAACTTGCTGTGAGAACATGTTATACGAGGCAGGAGGACTGTGTACGTGCTCGTTCACATTTTCTTTTTGCGACGATGACCATGCCAGTAGCCACAGTAGCTGCTGATGTAAAACCCGATCTCAAAACAAGCTAGTCATTCGATGCTGAAAAGGAAAATAATGCTTTGCTTCAAATCTTTTTAGCATCGAATGCCTTGTCTTTTGATCGGGTTTTGCAACGGCTACTTCCAGCCTAGTGACCACTTTTCATTGTCACAAAAGGAAACTTTGAACGAGTCCTGCCTCTGCGGCATGTTCTCATACACGTTTTGAAAGAGACTTTTATTCAGTGATTGATGCATGAATACACATAACGATGTGCACTTTGCCATAAAGCTTGTACCGAAACCATACACTCAATGGATTGGGTTCAACCGGGTAACACCGGTAACACATTCAGGTAGTCAGTAGCGACTCTGCATCGAACTAAGGGGGCGTCTCCAAACTATTTTGAAAAAGTTAACGTCATTTTGACGTTTCATTATAATCCCCCCCCCCCCCCCCCCCCTCATAACGTCATTGATATCGAAGGTTGTGGGAGTCCGGCCGCCATTTTTTTGTCAGTACATCGGATAACGTCACGAGCCTGAACCCCCCCCCCCCCCCCCCCCCCCCCAACGTCAAAGTGACGTTAACTTTTCCAAAATAGTTTGGAGGCGCCCCCTAATTGTTCCCTGAAAGCTTGATCTGCCAAAGAAAGCAATGCAAGCAAATGCACAAAGCGCTTTCTTGGAATGCACGAACACGATTAACATAGGTTATATTCTTGTTTAGCGATACCTAAAAGCGTGCGCGATCCTACGAGCGGTTCACCATTAATTGTCACTGCGTGGGTGTTAAATGATAGAAAGGTTTTTTTTTTGCAGAAGGCGGGGTGTTTATTTCACAGTAGACAGCCAAAATGAATTGAATCTAAATAAGTATCACCTGTGGATGGCATCCAATGCAATAAAAATCTATTATCATCCCCCGCTTCCCCCCCCCACCCCCCCCCCCCCCCTCTCCGTTTTGCGGCCAAACATTCAAACGTTCAAAGCGAAAGGAGTCTGATTCAGGTGATGTTAGCATTGGCTTGTCATGTGGATCCCACTTCAGGGTACATGGGAAAGGTTCCTATGTACTGGCTCGTGTCCCACGACCGCCGCTGAATTAGAAATGTCAATTCATATTAATAACAGAATGTGTGGCACGAGGAATGTGCGGCTAACTTCAACGGGGTTATAAAAAGCGATGTCGACACATACGCAGTTAATTGCGCATTGCATACATAATGTACTACTTCATATTGCTATGCGTAGCTGTATTGCTACATACGAGTGTTGCGCTGAATGGGTGCAACGATACTTGTTCCTCTTTGCTACCTGTCAACGGTTCTGGAAACTTTATCGATGATTGTAACGCAGGAGTGACCGCAGAATTTTTCAAGTGCATATCAGCTCTGAGCAACTGTGATGATGTCTCTAAAGCTAGAATTGCCGAGCAAAGTATTACCAACCACTACCAAGGGATTGCTGGCCGCGAACGATGGGGTTGTGGTGATTTTAAATGTGGCTGCACTTGGTTAGGATGTAGTTGCGGAATAGAGTGTTCGAAGAGGGACGCTGATGAGACCGTTCCAAAGACACCTCTGGTCACGTGCTCCAAGGCTGGACTGTGCGAGTGCAATAAAAAATGTAAGATGGTCGCTAATTATACAATTAATGCACGTTTCACCCTGTTGCCATCGTTCAATTGAAGCCCTCACAGAGCTGATGGGCGCGTCAATGAGCGGAGGTGCACGTGATATTAACATCTCGTGGGTTCTACTACTGATGATGTCATATGCTGTCAGCTGCTCAACTGATTAGTGCGATCAGGGCAAGGAATATTTAGCGTGCTTCATTATATGCATGTCTGCGCACTTCTTTTAAATGAATAAAACGCTGCATCGGTATATAGAAATATGTACCAGCTAGAACAAGGCAGACATGTTACTGTTAGTGAGACACATCCATTCCTTGGAGCATGAATAGTCCATGATGGGAGTCATGTAGATAGTCCACTAAGCCTGAAACGAGAGCTGCTGGCAGACCACGTGGGTATGTACACCTCCACTCAACCATCAGGAGGAGTTTTTTTGACCAATGGGGGGGGGGGGGAGGGAGGCTCTAAGATAAGAGTATAGTACCAGAAAATCTGGCTGGATGTTCTTCCCATCACTGCCATCACTCCCCCCCCCCCCCCCCCCCCCCAACCCCCCTCCCCCCGGGAAGGGCCCATCAAATCACAGTGATGGCGAGAAGAGGGCAGTGATGGGGAGGAGGGACTGATGGGGAAGTGGGGATGAGGGGGAACGGTACAGCACAAACAAATGCCTGACCATCTCTTGAGCAAATGTTCTCCACATTGTTATTATATAGGAGCAGTTGGTGGTCCCACCATTCTTACTGCAGTGACAATGTGCCAACATCTGCTCAGTGTAGAGACACAGGTAAAGTGTGTGCTCCTAATGGGTGAAAATTTCACCTCCTTTAACTAAAACCACACCCCTTCCTTCTACTTCCCTTAACTAAAATGACCCGACAAGGTCAGGGATTGGAGGAGAGTTTAAAACCCTATGAGTGAGTACCAATGGATGCACACGTGTAGGGTCAATGGGCGCATGGACACATATGCATGGGCATACGCAACCATCAGAGTAGGGGGTCGAATTTGGTTAATACAATAACATACATCAACTTAAACTCAATGGTGTAGGTGAAGGTAACCTCGCTTTGGGAGGGGGAGTTGTTCAAACCCAACAAACCCCCCCCTTCCCCCTGCTTACGCCCATGATATGTATAGGACCAATGAAAACATACGTTTGGAGTACTCAAAATGGACATGCAGAATGCATTTAATCTTGTCTCTCACCAAGACATCCTAGATGAGTGTTTGGCTAGCTTCCCTGAGCTTCTGCCCTGGGTAGTGTGGTACTATTCCCAACACCCTACACTGTGGCATCCATTGGGGGTGCTTCACTCTGCCTCTGGGGTCCAGCAGGGGAGACCCTTTGGGCCCTTTGGCTGTTCTCCATAGTCCTGCAATCCATTCTCAAATCCTTGGCTGAGGATGCACAGTGCAATTCCTTAGACTTTAACTGTTGGTACATAGATGATGAGGTTCTTTCAGGGGACACTGCTGCCTTAGTTAGAGCAGTACATATTTATGGCACTACTGAGGGTCTGCTTCTGAATTCTTCCAAGTGCCAGCTGTTCGGACCATGTGATCCAACTCGTTTCTATTGTTTCATTCCCAATCAGTTGGCACTGAACTTTGACATCCTGGGTGCCCCCATTGATGACGAGGACTTTGTGCCTCTTTCATTGAGAATAGTCGTTTTTCAGCCTGCAAACTTTTGTCACTGCTTCCATAGCTTTGTGACCCTCAGTTGTCTTTAACGATTCTGAGGCAGTGTGCCAGTTTTTGTAAATCGGCTCACCTGGCCGGTGCACTCCACCTACCCCTTCCGTGCTGAATTTGTTATCTAAATTTGACAATGCATGACGTGTTCCATTGCCTCGAGCAATGTACTGAACTTCAGCTTTCACCAATGGCAAGTCGGCAAGCACAGCTCAGTTTTCGTCATGGAGGTTTTGGCCTCCGCTCCCTATTTTCCCATGCTACAGCTGCCTACATCGCTTCGGCCAGTATTTCTCTCTCAGGAGCTTTTTCTCCCACCACCGAATTCACACATTTACAGACTGCTATTGCAATGTTTAATCACTAGGTTGTTGAAGAAGAAGCTTTGACAACAGTTTCAGTCCTCCTTTCACCACCCAGGCAGCATTTCCTATCAGAGAAAGTCAAGAAGCTTGCTTTTAGTAGCCTCTTACACAATGCTACAACAGCAACTAAAGCCCGACTGTTAGCGGAGTCAGTCCCACAGGCTCATGCATGGTTACGAACAGTACCATCTCCAGGCCTTGGTCTAGCACTTGAACCTAATGAAACTCACATTCTTCTGAAATGGTGGTTGGGCCTTCCCCTCTATAATTTGGAAGAAACATGCCCATACTGTTCTAGCCAACTTGACCGCCTGGGACACCATGCTTTAACTTGTCGCTATGCCGGGGATGTGATGACACGACACAACTGCATGCGTGATTGTATTGCTGACTTTTGCCGTCGTGCCCACCTTTCCCCTCTAATGGAGCAAGGTTGTGGTATTGGTCCAGCCAAATACAGATCACGCCCAGCTGACATATTGATACCAAACTGGTCACTGTCTCGGTTTGCAGCATTTGACATCAAGGTTATACGTCCCTCAATAATTCATTGATTTCAGATGCTGGTCAGACCTCAGGTGCCTCAGCTGCAGTAGGTGAACAAGAGAAATTAGAGAACAATGCTTTGGGCTGTGTTGAAAGAGGTTGGATATGTGTCCCTCTCGTAGTGGAGGCATATGGAGGCTGGGGAATAACTGCAAAGGAGGCTTTATCAAGAATTTGCTAGGCGCTTGGCCATCCACTCCCACTCATCCTCTGAAACGCTAAATGCAATGTATTGTCGCCTCGGCACTATTTTGATGCGGCAAAATGCCCGAGCCCCTCCTTGCTCGATCGGCATCATTTTCGTGACTTTTTGTTGCCAAACTCATGTATAATGTAAACTCTATAACATATGGCAGTAATTAATTGGAATTATCGATGTCGGTATTGCTAGGTTGTGAAATTATCCCTACTCGGCCATAAGCATATTTGATACTTGGGTGCATCTTGAGAAAGAACTCCACAGCTGTGTCGTAGTTTACTGGATGTGCGTAATGATATTCATAAGTGCTAGCGAAGAAAGCCGTCTACAGGTCATAGCAGAGATAATATTATCTCTGGTCATAGAGGAGATGGCGTAAGGTGGAAAAGCTTCTCTCGCAGCTGAAACTAGCAATTGGAAGTGTCCAATTTTTACCAAGCGGAAAATATTAGGAAAACACTCTTATCACAACTGATCAGTGCCGATGCAAGAGTATCACAGGGAAAAGTTATAAACGTCCAGCCTGGATTTTTAGGCTGGTTTTTAACAAAAACCCATATCCTGGAATGGAACAAATAGTGGAAAAACCATCCTGGGATTGAGCGTCCAGGGTGGGAATAGATATGGTTCTACCCTGGTTCTGTCGAACAAAAACCCTTTTGAGGTAATAATTGTATTCAACATGGGTATTGTTCGACAAAACCGGGGTAGAACAACATGACTATTCCCACCCTGGACGTTCAATCCCAGGATGCATGGTTTTGACGCTATTAGGATGCATGGGTTTTTGTTAAAAACCAGCCAAAAAAATCCAGGCTGGACGTTTATAACTTTTTTCTGTGTATCCGGCCGCGGACGATCGATTGGTGAACACGGAAAAGAAGAAACACAGGACACGATGGTATGAGAGAAATAGATGGATTTCTAATTGACACCGTCGGTTCTGAAACAGAAGACATCGGAGGCAAAACGTGTGCAACTGTATGGTACATGAAGGATCATCTGTGAGAATAGAACAGGGGTGTATTTATTTGGGTATGCATTGCACGCTCGAGCTCCATGGTGCGAAACACTACTTTATCAATGCAACGGATTGCGCGCTTGAATGCAGTTGACGTTGCAACTTAGATTTTCGATTCTCAGCCCCGCTTAGCTTTCGCTTTGTGTTCGACATTGCATTCGAAACCAATTGTGAATGATGTAATACGGGCGGTAACTTCATGTAACTGGACTAGAGGCGCTTAATTAATCGACGAGGATTGTGCCGGTGCGAGTGTTTGTTAGTGTGTGTGTGTATGTGTGGGGGGGGGGGGGGACCATAAAGCGGGGAGGGGGCGCCATATAGCGGGGAGGAGGGGGGCATCTGCCCCAAATGCCCCCCCCCCCCCGGGTCCCCCCGCCTATGCGGACGCCACTGATGAACACATGCGTATAGGGCCAATGGATACATACATGTAGGACCAATGGGCAGATACATGTAGGCCAATGAACACATACGTATATGGCCAATGGACTCATATGTATAGGTTCAATGCACAGATATGTGTCACATACATGTCGAGCCAATGGAGACTTACCTCCAAATGATCGTAATTTATAAACTCCGTACTGCAGAGGACAGGTGCTGTGGCCCCGATTCATTTAACGTCACATTGTGAGGAAGAGGAAGAAGAAGGAAGAGGGTGAGGAGGGGGGAGGGGAGGGGGAGGAGGAGGAGGAGGGGGAGGGGAGGGGGAGGGGAGGGGGAGGGGAGGGGAGGGGAGGGGAGGGGGAGGGGGAGGGAGGGGGAGGGGGAGGGGAGGGGAGGGGAAGGGGAGGGCGAGGGGAGGGGAGGGGAGGGGAGGGGAGGGGAGGGGGAGGGGAGGGGAGGGGAGGGGGAGGGGAGGGAGGGGAGGGGAGGGGAGGGGAGGGGAGGGGGAGGGGGAGGGGAGGGGAGGGGAGGGGGAGGGGAGGGGAGGGGAGGGGGAGGAGGAGGAGTAGGAGAAGGAGCAGGAGGTGGAGGAGGAGGAGGTGGAGGAGGAGGTGGAGGAGGAGGAGGTGGAGGAGGAGGAGGAAGAGGAAGAGGAAGAGGAAGAGGAAGAGGAAGAGGAAGAGGAAGAAGAAGCATATTAGTTGACTTGTGCATACATTAAGAATTACAATTATGTGCATTGTACAACTTACCCTTTCTCGTTGTGCATCTGCCGTAAGAAAGTCTTCAAACAGGAACAGCAGAGTAACCAGATAGAGGATCCAGCAGTCACCAAACAAGAAGAGCTTGAGACTGAACAGAGGAACCAGTAGTCACAAACCTGGAACAGATGCAAATTGCTTGGGATATCACTGTTCATCCAACACGTTGCATCTGCTTACACCAGGAAGTACTTGTACAGTTGCCTTAGATCCAAGGTTCCTATCTTTTCCGGCAGCGGTTATCAACAATATGTTCCTTCCTTTAGCACAATCACAGCCACCTGAAATGGCATGCCAGGTAAAATAGGGCAACGCTCATAGTAGCTACGGGTCCAGGGTAAGAAGCCCCACCCCCTTCTCTTTCTTTATAGTGCATCCTTGCACTGTCATCCATTACAGTACACTTGAGATACAGAGCTCTGAGATAGCAGACTGCAGCACAGAGGTTGTTACTGAAACACATAATGGTGTACATGTACATACCTCCACCCACACATGCATCAGCACGTATAGCAACTGATGCCCATCATCACTACGTCATCATTACATCATCATTACATCATCATTACACCATACAGACCACACATCTAGTGCGGCGCTGCTACAAACCATCAGAACAATAATGCGAGCATTACCATGGAGACCATATAGGGGGGGGGGGGGGGGGGCATAGATGTGCCTCTCCATCATCAGGGACGAAGTCATGGGCTGTATGAAAATTAATTCTCTCACCACCCCGTCTCCCCCATTGTACAGCCGCCCCCTTTCCTTCTGTATCCTGCCTCAGCTGGAAGGGTTTCAAAATGGAGGGGTACCTAGCACACAGGAAATATGAGGCTGGCTACTCTTTCACATGTACATTGCAGCAGTTCAAATATAATTTATTTATTGACTGACTTTGTTTCACTTAGTGAAAGGACTAGGGAAAACTGCTTGGACATGCAACAGGTGATCTCGTCTCAGGTGGTCATGACTGAGGTGGTTAATTTACGATGTCCCTTATAATGTCTCACATTACGTAGATCAACGGACCTCCTTACCACTATCCCTGGATCGGTGATTTCTTGTGTTGGTCATGTGAGTGTGGACACCACTTTGTCCATGCCAACTGAGACCCTAAAAAACTACACACACAAATTGC
>OY811971.1:5588073-5667938 GCA_963681505.1 Eunapius fragilis | reverse complement strand
AATCATCATTACATCATCATTACACCATACAGACCACACATCTAGTGCGGCGCTGCTACAAACCCATCAGAACAATAATGCGAGCATTACCATGGAGACCATATAGGGGGGGGGGGGGGTGGGGCATAGATGTGCCTCTCCATCATCAGGGACGAAGTCATGGGCTGTATGAAAATTAATTCTCTCACCACCCCGTCTCCCCCATTGTACAGCCGCCCCCTTTCCTTCTGTATCCTGCCTCAGCTGGAAGGGTTCAAATGGAGGGGTACCTAGCACACAGGAAATATGAGGCTGGGCTACTCTTTCACATGTAACATTGCAGCAGTTCAAATATAATTTATTTATTGACTGACTTTGTTTCACTTAGTGAAAGGACTAGGGAAAACTGCTTGGACATGCAACAGGTGATCTCGTCTCAGGTGGTCATGACTGAGGTGGTTAATTTACGATGTCCCTTATAATGTCTCACATTACGTAGATCAACGGACCTTCCTTACCACTATCCCTGGATCGGTGATTTCTTGTGTTGGTCATGTGAGTGTGGACACCCACTTTGTCCCATGCCAACTGAGACCCTAAAAAACTACACACACAAATTGCGACATGTATAAAAAAGAGGGGGGGGGAGGGGGGGGGGGGGGGGGGGGGGGGGAACTCAACAACGATCTGACACCTCCTCTCCAGTCCCAAAGCCATTCACTGAAAATCACTTACAGCCCCTGCTCCCCTAGCAACGGTTTCATTAGTAACCAACAGTTGCATCGCGATAGGTGGTTTTGTTCATATAGCCCTGAGAAGCCGCACAAAGCCCAAAGGCCTTGAACACAACGTCCACAATCCTCTGTGAGGTAAGCACGTTTCCTTCCACCACAGCTGTGTCCTCCGTGGGATGGAGGTGGAGTCCGGGGGTGTCAACACCTTGATGGGACTGAGGCAGCCCTGTTGGTGTCAATCAGTATGGCGGAATAGAGAAAAGGTAAAGGCAAGTTTTAGAAATAACATATAAACAAATACACATACACACACACACAACACAAATACACACACACATACGCACTTGATTTGTGGCATATCATGAGCTACTATACATCGCAGGCAATATATGATGGCTGGCAGGACCCACTGCCTTGGGGGCATGGCAGTTCCCATGTACTCGCGGTCCAGTACCAGTAAAATCAAAGCATGCATCTCCTTGAAAGGTAACATAAATCCTATTGAGTACAGTTTTCCATGGATAGGATTCAACACGACTAAAAGTTCTGTTTGTCTGTCTGACCAGTCCTCCCTGCCCCTCCCTGCATGCATCAGCCCCTCCCTCCATACATCAGCCCCTCCCCTGCATGCATCAGCCCCTCCCTCCATACATCAGCCCTCCCCTGCATACATCAGCCCCTCCCCTCCATACATCAGGCCCCTCCCCTCCATACATCAGCCCCTTCCCTCCATACCAGCCCCTCCCCTCCATACATCAGCCCCTCCCCTCCATACATAAGCCCCTCCTCTCCATACATCAGCCCCTCCCCTGCATACATCAGCCCCCTACCCTCCATACATCAGCCCCTCCCCTCCAATACATCAGCCCTCCCTCCATACATCAGCCCCTCCCCTCCTACATCAGCCCCTCCCTCCATCATCAGCCCCTCCCCTCCATACATCAGCCCCTCCCCTCCATACATCAGCCCCTCCCCTCCATACATCAGCCCCTCCCCTCCATACATCAGCCCCTCCCCCTCCATACATCAGCCCCTCCCCTATTAGCTAGTTCCACTTGCACATTTAATTAGCCCTTCATTCACTTCCTCCAGCCCCCATCCTCCTTACCTCCTCCAGCCCCCATCCTCCTTACCTCCTCCAGCCCCCATCCTCCTTACCTCCTCCAGCCCCCATCCTCCTTACCTCCTCCAGCCCCCATCCTCCTTACCTCCTCCAGCCCCCATCCTCCTTACCTCCTCCACAGCCCCCATCCTCCTTACCTCCTCCAGCCCCCATCCTCCTTACCTCCTCCACAGCCCCCATCCTCCTTACCTCCTCCAGCCCCCCCTCCTCCTTACCTCCTCCACAGCCCCCATCCTCCTTACCTCCTCCAGCCCCCATCCTCCTTACCTCCTCCACAGCCCCCATCCTCCTTACCTCCTCCAGCCCCCATCCTCCTTACCTCCTCTGTAATCTCCTCTCTGGGGTGCCATCATCCATGTAATCAACTGCCTCCAAAGTGGCGTGCCCGTGTTTGTCCTGCAGAGGGTGGGGCTGGGGACCAGACACGGACAACACAATGACCTCACACCTTTGTCTTCACTGCAATGGCTTTCAGAATGTCCTTAACGGCCACAGCTGCATTTTCCCTGCTCATATGAAGCAACAGGGAAGTGAAAGAAAAAGGTTAAAACAAAAGGAAAGTGAAAGAAGAGGTTAAAGCAAAAATTAAAAGGAAAGTGAAAAAAGAGGGTTAAAGCAATACAGAAGTAAATGAAGAGAGTTACAACAAAAGAATGGACCACATACCTGAATATGCTTCATGTATGACTGGACCATGGGTAGGCTATACACATCTATCAGTGCCTTCACCAATGCTATTCCCTTCATTGACATGGGAACATCAGCTTTTGAGGAAGGAGAAAAGGCCAACCCACCTTATGATTGGCTGCTACCTGAGCTCTTAGATCACTGAGGTTGTCATGGAGGTTTCATCCTCCTCCTCCCCAATCCCATAGTTCCCAATAAATGTGCGATTTCGATTTACTAAAAATCATTTTTTATTACCAACACCATTTGTAATTGTTGTGATAACTGAGGCAGTATTAGGTAATACCCTTGAGACATATCTAAACAACACTTAATGCTAAAATTAACCACAATGAAATTAAAAATGGCTTCTTGCTATTTAACCTTCTGTGGTTCCCAGAACTAGCGGATACTCAAGACTTTTCTTTGTAAAAATATAAGGACAATGAACAGCTTCTGTTTACGAAAAGTTTCATTCTGCAAGTGACCTAATTATTGAAAACCGTGCTGTATAAACATTTATTCTTTAACCCTTTTGCCTCTTCCATAAAAATATATTATAGTTGGGTTGTACACTAAGAGAGCATCAATGTGAAGCCAACTATAGCCGTACACGTTCTGTGAGGGGGGAGTATGACTCTTCAAAGTAGAAAACAATTAAATTTTCATGTGGTGTTATATTGTAAACCATTTGTATTATTAAAATTTTCATTGCGTTAAAGTAACATCCATATTAGGTCAAATAGATATGAGCATTTACACAAAAATCTAAAGCATTGCATCCAATTTGAGTCTCATGGGATATGGAATGACCCATCATGGTAGTTCACATGACATAATGTCCTCAGTTAGGTGACATGACATGCAGTCTACTCCCTCTTGCAGAAGTAGAGACCAATCAGCTTACAGGAATGATGACAGTGAGGTCAGGAAGATGGCTGTCTCCACCAAGTGGATGGTTGCTAAGGATGACATAATTAACCATCGTGCAAATTGTCTCCAAGATAACATAGCTATGAAGATTGAAAGAAAATTAAAAACTACATGGGGTTCCCACACACACACACACACACACACACACACACACACACACACACACACACACACACATGCATACATAACACACAAGCGCGCGTGCGTGCACACACACATGCACACACACACACACACACACACACACACACACACAAACACACACACACACATACACACACACACACACACGTGGAATTGAACAGCCTCCAGCATTGCCTCAAGATGGACAGGTATGTGAGGAGCATTTGCTACCAAGCCTCCATCAGGACCAAACATTGCACAGAAGTCCAGCCATTACTACGGAAGAGTGGTCACAAGATATTGCAAGCTCTTCTATCCCTTTATGTTTGTTGATATGGCAGTCCATCCTACATACATGTATATAGAGGCAAGTCATGAACACCCTGATGTAGAGGCAAGTCATGAACACCCTGATGTAGAGGCAAGTCATGAACACCCTGATGTAGAGGCAAGTCATGAACACCCTGATGTAAAGGCAAGCCATGAACACCCTGATGTAGAGGCAAGTCATGAACACCCTGATGTAGAGGCAAGTCATGAACACCCTGATTTAGAGGCAAGTCATGAACACCCTGATGTAGAGGCAAGTCATGAACACCCTGATGTAGAGGCAAGTCTTGAACACAATGATGTAGAGGCAGGTCATGAACACCCTGATGTAGAGGCAAGTCATGAACACACTGATGTGGAGGCAAGTCATGAACACCCTGATGTAGAGGCAAGTCATGAACACCCTGATGTAGAGGCAAGTCTTGAACACCCTGATGTAGAGGCAAGTCATGAACACCCTGATGTAGAGGCAAGTCTTGAACACCCTGATGTAGAGGCAAGTCTTGAACACCCATGCAGGTAATCACTCATATACCATTGTCCTCTCTGCGACCCCAACTACGTCCTTCAGTGCACCAGTTCTATTCTAATGGGTCTCTAGTTCCCAGTCCTTACCTCCCCATTTGCTCAGCAGTGCTCACAAATCGATGGGAGAAGATGGACAGGTGAAGCTCCAGTTCAGGTGAAGCTCCACTGCCAACCTTAGCACACTTGCCACTGCGACACATGGCTCCCTCCTACCTACAAAACCACACCCACCTGAATCGTAACGTCCTCCCGCATGGCGTGATACTTGATTCACAGTCCGGTTCTACCCCAATGGCGCTAGTTAATGGAGAGGGGCAGTGAGGGAGAGGGAGGTCAAAGAAACAAATCATCTGACATCATATGACAACCATCATTTCAGACCAACCAGTTCTTGTCGATTATGATAAAGGGACCTCGCACGCCGTGTCCGGAGGTCATGTGCTTAAGAACGTAAAGGTTGGTCTCCAGGAAGTCATTACTGAAATAGCACTGCGTGACGGCTTCCACAGTTGGCGGGTCTGTGGCCTTGGGCAGCACTTTGAATGAACATCCTTCTGCTGTCGCTGGCACTCGAATGCCATCGACAATGATTGGTTGGTCTGGGATGGTGAAACCGAATTCAGTCTGGTTGCGGTGGATGCAGGTGTGCTTAAAGTCGCCATGACAAGGAGAAGGAGTGGCATCAGATGGAGTAACGGCAGTGCACATGAGAGCAGAGTCTGTCTTGCTGTAGCGGAGGTGGAGGTAGGGTGTGGTTGTGATGTCCTTCCTGGGAAAGAGAGGGGTTAGATGTGACTAGTGTGGAGGGTGAGGTGGGACCTCCTGCTCCTCCAAAGCAGCACGCCAGAATGTACCTTCCCCCTGCAGGGTCACATGATGAGTCACCACAGGTGACATGATCAGTCGTCATGGGTGACACGATCAGTCATCATGTACCACATGAAACAAAGGAGATGGACCTGTGTCAGAGCTAGGATGGGTCTGCACATAGCTTCATTGGCAATCTTAACGTAGGCTACTTCGTCGACGGACATTGAAGGTGAGGAGGGAGTGTTGGCTTGTATGAAGGTGTTCACCTTTCTGAGGGATACAGGTGATGGTTGACACAGGGCAATTCACAAGCAAAGACAGTAAAAAAATTTCTCTTCTCTCCAGCCACACCCCCTCTCCTCCCTCCTCCATCCTCAATATTATCATCACTAACCTCATTGGTCAAAACTTCAAAGGTTTGCATGATCACCTTCTTGTTTAGAGGTTCATTTGCAGGGACCAAATATGTTAGGAAAGTGTCCGTCGGTGGCAAGTTGTCATGACACCTGAAATGAAGGTCATAAGACAAAAATGCATGTTGATCACACGGTAATCAAGTGATCAGGCACACGGGCACACAAAAAGAATGTTCCAAACTTACTCAGGTATCAATCGACCCAGGCACAGGTTTGCATCAGTCACAGTTAAGGGCCCACCTGGAGACACAAGCACTGTCACACCATTAACTGTGCGGCCATCAAGACAGCACACAAGACTGCTTGCCTTTCGAGTAACATGCTGGTCTTGGGTTAGCACCAGCTGAGTCTGGGTCCCGCAGCAAAGAGGCCGGAACGAAAGAAGAGCATGGATCCTCCCCCTGCAGCCACTGTGTTGACATACAGCTGTACAGGAGTAAAAGTGGGCATTATATGGAACCAGATGCAATTAAGGAGTGTTTGGGGGGGGGGGGGGGGGGGCATTTGGAATTTTTTAGAGTACAAAAGTTGACATAATTTCAGTTGTAAAATAAATGTCACGTTAAGGACCTTGTTACGCAAATCGCTCCAACTGCATCACATGGCGTCAATCCATGATCACTCCATGATCACTGCACACTTAAACTCTAGACGTAACATACCTGGGATTGGATGGTAATGCCGGCAGTAGTGGTCTCAAACACATGCTCAAAATCCCCAGCAAAAAGCGGGAACACATTTGTGGAGGTGCCATATCAAACCACCCTATCACAGGCTTTGGCACATCCCCTCACAAAGATAACAGGTGGAGTATCCTGTTGGCATTGCAACACATACAGAAGACATCAACACCACCAAAGGAACAACTTGTAGTCCAATGAGCAGCAGGAATAATACCATAGACCCCTCCCAGCTCCCTCCCCTCCCATCCCTCTCTTGCCTATTGGCCTCCTCCTCCTTCAAAACAACCCTGCTGTGCCACGCCCATTTCTGCACTTACAACGGCCGTGACAGAATTGCTTGCTCCAAAAAACCTGCAGAAAGCAATCTGGTGGTAAACGCAATGGGTTAAATTACAGATATACTTTATTAATAACCAAGCTACTCTGTCATCCATTTGGGCTATTCCATTATTTAAACATACACCCCTACAGATGACAATAATTGCGAACGTAACCCCCTGGAACAATATGTAAAATCATCCCTGGACAGGCGTCCATTTTGTCTGCACCCCCCGGGACTGGCTTTAAAGTACACCCTGGACAAGCGTCTATTTGAAGACACCTACCCTGGACAAGCGTATGTTTTACCTGCAACCCCCCCCCCCCCCGGACAGGCATTAATACCACCAACCCCCGGGACATATTTCCAAAGCTCCCCTGGACAACCTCATGTTTATGAACACCCCCCGTGGACACCATTTATTGTCATCTGTAGTGGAATAGACCATTAGCTACAACAAGTATCAATATTTGCGGATAGCTGCACGCAAAATAAGGTGAATTGGTGCCAATGGTCTTATGGCTGTGTACTAGTACTGGTTGTACCTAACGGGGCAGATAGCACGCATCCGGAGCAAATGGCGCGTACGCGGAACAAATGGTGCCACCAAACACCAAACAGGTTAGATGAGGAGGACGTTCCCCCAGAGATAATATATAGATCTCTGGTTTCCCCTCGGCCCCCGAGCAAATTCGGTTGACTGTTTGCCATATTACTAACATACCAGGTCGAAAAGGTTAATTAGGTCGAGATTGGTTATACAGATGTGCAAAAGGTCTCGAAAGCCTTTCGTGATGGCCAGAGTCATTCTCTCTCCTTGCGTTGGTGCATGGCTACGGTGGTCCCCATCCGTATCCACTCAATATGGCTGGAGTCCAGATCGAGACTCGCTCTTGGGAAAAGGTTTGCCCCCAGCTCCTGCAGGGAGAGAGAAAATACGCCCGCCATCGAACATGTGAGATAATTTCATTCTCATGCAGAGCTCCTCGTTTAAGGGATGATGAGAGCTGGCCTCCTCCAGGTCAGGACGCGGCGGATAGCCTCCCTCGGGGCGTCCGCATCATTGCCGAGATCTTCGGAGAGAAGCTTGACGATGTGTACATGTCCATTCGGACATTCGGCGTACACGACCGTAAACGTGCCACCTCTGTCGATAGCGAAACGAAACCCCCTTTCTCTTAAGACGTCATAATTAATGATGTAATACTTTAACTATTAAATTATGATTTAATTTCAGTGTTCAGAACGAACGTGGTTTAATCTGAAACCAAGTGCTTTGAGCTTGAGTAAATGCAGGCTGATTAGCTGGATCAATTTTTTCAAGCTCATAAAGTTGTAAATATCATTAAACTACTTAGTGTGACGAAGAGGAGGAATTTAAGGGATAAATCTGCTGTGGAGAGCCGGGCATCGAGGTTGATGAGTTCCCTGTAACACAATGTCAGCTGCTGCTCTACATGCAGACATGAAAAAGCATGGGTCGTACAAATCCTAATGCACGCGTCTATCGCACACCATCTATATATGAAGTCACCTTGTTATATACTGTTACGACATTTCAGGGGCATTTGGTGGGTATAGCGTGTCTTCTCCAGGATCAATATACTCCCCTGTAGCCGCTGATTGAGATTGCTTTACCAACTTCAGCTTCTCCTCTAGCTCCTTCTTCGTCTGGGTTAGCTCTCTCAGGGTGCTATTTCTTTCATCAAAGGGGATCAATTTCATTCTGTACTCCACCATCATCAGCTGACACTCAATCACTTTCATGTAGCTAGGAGCCGTCGCCTCACCCTCAAAGTGCTTAACTTTATTGATCAAGGCTTCCGAAAGACGTCTTACTTCCTCTTCAGCCTTTGCATGTTCGTTGTCTAATCAGTTGCTCTTTCATCAGTTTGGCACGCTCTTCGTCACTTATTGCCTTCTCATACTTTTCATTCGCAGCAGCATTCAGGTAATTGACCTGCTCACACTTCTTTTCAAATTTGTATTTGATGTTGTAGTGCATTTCGTACGAGTGATGACACACCATGCAAATAAAAGTCTTTTCATCCATGCAGTGGCACAGTTTAATGATGTCTTTGTCGCACATTGTTACCTTGTGGTCCCCCTGCCTGGGGAGGAGGCAGTCGAAGTGACAATTTGAGTTGCACCCATCAGCACCACACAGTGTGTTATTTTCGTCTGTGTACACGACGACGAGTTTGGATACAGAGTAACTGTTCTTAAAACTCTCAAAGAGATTTTTCATTGTAACGGCATCATCAATATCCTTTTTTTGCTTTTCAATTACCTTCCAAAGTTCAGCTTCGTTTTGGCATGCTACCATCAATTCCAGAGTTGCGCTCTCAACGGCTTCTTTCATGAGGTAGAGCTTCATGAACAAAGAGGTTTCCAGTTTGCTTAATTGGGTTACTGTCGTTAACAATTTCGTGAGCGTTTCACTTGCTTCCACGAACGATGCCTTCAAATCATTAGCGATAACTTCAATGGGCTGGTCCTGTTTCTTACTCTTCAGCTTCTCCAGCTTGCAGTACGGATTGTCTAAATAAAACACGTGATCTTTCGGTATCTCCTCACTCAGAAATGTTGTGAGCTCTTTTATATCAATGTTCGAGTCTGCCTCCTCTCTTGAATTCGTGCACACCACGATCACGTTCTTGACGGACATCTTCGGTAACACTGCGGCTATCTCCGAAGCAATGTACTGGAACTGCGTTGTAATGCGAGCCTGTCGCCCATTGATCAAAAAGCAGATGCAGTGCATGTAATGTACTTCGTTCACTTTGGTCACGATGTCCTTGACGTTCTTCTTGTCAACATCTAACCCTCGAGTGTCTCCGAACCCCGGGGTGTCGATAATTTGTATTTTCACGCCGTCAAATTGCACCTCGTACAAGTTTGATCCTATAGTCGCGCTCTCCATCTTTCGAGCTGCCTGCTTTTCGTATTTGATGTTGTTGAATTTGCGAAACGATCTGGCACTCTTTTCATAACCAATCTTGTGCACCTGTTGCATGTTGGACACGAGGTTAAGGAAGGACGTCTTGCCTGAGCCCGTTTCGCCGATCAGCAGCATATGGTAGACTTCCGTAACGGTTTCTTTCGATGTTTTGTTCCCCATTTTGCTATTGAGGGATCGACCCTTTCCTTGTAAGAGTCTAAAATAACCTATAACTATTTTTAGTTACACACCCAGGAAATATTTTTTTTGTACCCCACATATAGGTATCAAAACAATTCCCTCATATTTGGATCATCAATCTTAGCTAGCAGACACTTAATTATCTGAACCTGCGGCAGCAGGTTCAATATAGGACAAGGTTTTGGGAAAAGAAAAATGATACAAAAAATGAATCCTATATTTAGCACTTCTTTTGGTTCTGTTACATTTACACGTGCTAAATATAGGATTTTTGTATCGTTTTTCTTTTCCCAAAACCTTGTACCCTTCCTTTTTACACCACCATTGCCTCCAATTCCTATATCCTACCACTTTCTCGTTAGAGAATGTTTTTCTTCACTTGTTTCCTCTATTTTTTTAATTATCATCTTTTAACCTCCAGTTTGCGGCGAAATTACCGTGTACGGTAACGCTATTTATTGCCGTGCACGGTAACAAGCAATTAGGACATAGAAAAACAGTGGAAGATTATAATTGCGCTAGTTTGTCACATTAAAAGGAGTTCAGCGAACAAATGGGATTAGCGCTTGATTAATTTTAGGAATAATTATGACTCCTGAAAGACCGTCATATTAAATTGCCGTGTACGGTAATAAATTACCTAACACGGCAACGTAACAACGCGGAGGTTAATCTGGCAAGTGCCCCCCCCCCCCCCTCCCCCGTTACAATTACCGTCACGAACAGACGTCCGCTTTTGTTTGGTATCACTGTAGGGAACGCGGGAGAATTCTAACTTGTCGGTCTCGTTGTTTAGCTTTCCTCTTTTGTTTGCGCAATTCTAAATATACGTAAATGTCGCCATGGGAACGCTTCGATTTTAACACTACGCATTACGTAATGATTACGTATGTCAGTTTTATGCTTTATTCATACATCTGATACTTGAAGATGTCCTTCCAAGAGATTCAAAAGCGATTGGTATAATTGGCTCTCTTTAAAGCCATTCCTATCCCGAGTTATACTCACCCGAGAATTAGAAGACGACGACGACGGAGAAGATTTGGCCTGGGGACGAGGTAAAACACGAACGTTTTTTTTCTCTTAAAGCAAACAGTTTGAAGACTGGAGTAAAACATTAAAATGACCGTCTTTGCCTTCTGGTTCAATAGCAACAAAGAGCAACACTATCCGTTTCTCTGTACGCGAGTTAGGCGTTAAAAAAATGATATTCACGACCCGGGTCAATTCCTATATAGGAACTACTATCGTAGTTCCTGATTGATAGTGGGTTGATGAAGTCATTAATAAAACTTCACTAGCGTCTGGAGGGGCAACGGAAAAACGGATTGCTTATCTCTTTATCGCGATGGAATGAGAGCACAATGATCTACAGTTCTAAGTTGGTTCCGTGTCACAAATCACACCGTTTTTAGAGGAAAAAACCATTTCTGGTGCCCAGTCCTAAAATAATCTAACCCTCGAACCCCGGGGTGTTGTATTTTCACCCCACCTCGTACAAGTTTGATCCTATAGTCGCGCTCTCCATCATGCGAGCTGCCTGCTTTTCGTATTTGATGTTGTTGAATTTGCGAAACGATTTGGCACTCTTTTCATAACCAATCTTGTGCACCTGTTGCATGTTGGACACAAGGTTAAGGAAGGACGTCTTGCCTGAGCCCGTTTCGCCGATCAGCAGCATATGGCTGGTAGACTTCCGTAACGGTTTCTTTCGATGCTTTGTTTCCCCATTTTGCCTTTGAGGGACCCTTTCCTTTTAAGAGCCTAAAACTTTTTAGGTTACACACCCGGGAAAGTTTTTTTGTATCACATACATGTATCAAAACAATTCCCACATATTTGGAACATCGATCTTACCAAGCAGACACTTATCTGAACCTTGCGGCGGCAGCAGGTTCAATATAGGATTGATTGAATGTCATTAATAAAACTTCACTAGCGTCTGGAGGGACAACGGAGAAACGGATCGCTTATCTCTTTATCGCGATCTGATGGAATGAGGGCACAACGATCTACAGTTCTACGTTGGTTCCGTGTCATAAAACGGTGTGGTTTAAAAAAACAATTTCCTGTTTCTAGTGCCCAGTCCTAATATAATCTGCACCTGCGGCAGCAGGTTCAATATAGGATTGATTGAGGGTTGATGAAGTCATTAATAAAACTTGAGCGGAATACCTCCAAAAGCAAGACAAGAACAAAGCTAAAGCCCGACAAGACCAATCCCGAAAAAAGGAAGGCCTCTGTACGCGACAACTGCAACGCAGATATTGAATCTAAGCGATCCGCTAAAAGATGGCGATATGCCTAATGAAGAGGACTTTGAGGGGAACCGTGCTGCTAAAAGGCGGCGATATGAAGAAGACCTCGAGGAGAACCGTGCTGTTAAAAGGCGGCGATATGAAGAAGACCTCGAGGAGAACCGTGCTGTTAAAAGGCGGCGATATGAAGAGGATCGACCTCGAGGGAAACCGCGCTGCTAAAATGCAGACAATTCTGGTGCCATTAAAGCATCTGAAAGGAATCGGTATAACTATAGGAATGACCCTGCTGTCCGATTGGCTAAAATGTGCTGCCGAGAGGACGCGGTATCGCAGGGGTCACAGAACTACCACCACCACCCAAAGGTATGTTATGGCATGTTGCATTAACATTTTAAAAAAAGCTGTGCATGCAACATTTGTACAGCTTAGTCGGGCGGCCCTACTGCCGCGTTTGGTCGGGCTACTACCTGACCAAACGCGGTAGTAGGGCCCTTCCGACATGTACAGCACTGATCTGCACAAAACCATTCACTTCACATGTAAAGCATGCATGATGACTCAACTGTGTGTACAGTAGTGTCTATTGTTTGAATCTGATGTACAAAAAGGCTTCCCAAGTATGTTTTTTGCCGCATGCAACTGTATGAATATAATTGCAGTTGCAAGGCTAAGAACTAGGTGAAATGAAAATAACTGCAACCATATCCTTCTCCCATATAGCTAGACTCCTTGTATGAACCCAAATCTCATGCACTAATGGAGTATAATGGTGGTCTTGAAAAAGCTATTCTTAGGGATAGTGAGTTTCTAATTGATGCCTTTTGTAAGTCTCATCCATTGCTAGCTCAAAAGGTTGTTACTAGATCTGCCCGTGCAGTAATAAGTAAGACTGGGGCAGAGGCATTGGTTTCTAAACCACTAAGTGTACGAAGAGCAAGAGCAGGGTCATTGCTAAAAACTATCCGTGAAATAAATGCAATGAAATTAGTGCACTTTGCAAAAAGAGGTAAAAATACTCTATGTGGATTCACGTGTAAAGGCTTCTTGCACTTTGATTGAAAAAGAAAGAGGTAAAAATTTAATCATACTCTTTGTCACGTACACGTAGATGGCAGCTGAAGACCTGAGGGGATTTTTTACTAATGAGGGGTTGGAGGAGGAAGAGGATGAAGAGTACATTCATCCTCCGACTCTTCTTCCCGTCACCCCACCACCTCCAGAAGCCCTGTTCCTGCCACCTTTCCTGCCACCACCACAGCAGCACTGCCCCCACCACCACCAGCAGTGCTGCTCCGGCCACCATGCACCTCCAGCAGTGCTTCCCCCTGGCCTGCATGGCCACTTCCACCCTGGCCTGCCTGGCCAGAACCAACATGGCGAGGAGGCCGGGGAGGAGGACGTTCCCGCGCCCGCAGGAGAAGAGGGTGCAGGCACGAAATCGTATAATTATAATAATGATTATTATTATTTTGTCGTATTATTATTTATAGCTCATACATATACAAGTAAACATATACACCATTTGAAAAACATGCTGCAAAAATCAAAGTTAAACTGCACCCTCAGATCTGAAAAAAGCCTGAACGTGAAAGTAAAGCTTGAGCATTTGCTCTCACCAGTGTTAGATTGAGACGTTGGTAGATGGTAGCAGTGTTGCCGCGATATATCGCGATTAACGATATATCGCGATTAAAAAGCTATATCGCGATTAACGATTTATCGCGATTAATGATGCTATCAATCGCGATTAAAGTATGCGGACGCTAACGGAAAAGTATACGGACAATATAGGGCATGGTTTGTTTCTTAATAGAACTAGTTCGAATCATATCACATGTAAATTCACTCAATTGTCATCTTGAGCGTATATGGCTATATGCTTAAGAAAATGGATTTACTGAGCCGATTTGGCATCTGTAATATATTTTTTGCCGTAGAAAATACTCTTTCTGACGGAGCTGTAGATGCTGGAATCGCCAAATACTTTCTTGCGAGCTTGGAAATAATCGGAAAAGATGTTTCGTGACATTTCCACCACGTCAAAGGATCATCTTTGCGAAAGTTTATTTCCACCTCCTTCAGGTATCTCTGCATCTCATCGTCTATGTCGTCATCAAGAGCATGAACCGCTTCTTGTACATAGGTTTAGCTTCTTTCTTTGACATCGCCATCGCTCTGATCACACTTACGTAATGTTTATTAATGCTTATTTAAGATTATTTATGATTATTGTTTCGCCGATTAAATATCGCGATTAAATGCGATTAAAACGATTATGGGCAAGTACTTAATCGCGGCAACACTGGATGGTAGTGCATGATGGCCTTGGATTTGCTACACTGCAACTGGATGGCCAGACGGGAGGCTATAGCCTAGAAATGGTGGACTGTACTTCTGCAACCCAGCAACCATATAAGTCTCAACTGCTAAGTGTATAGAAACCCATCCGAGCTATTCACACTTACGATCATTAACACCATGCTTCCGAACTTTAGCTGCCATAGCTGCAGACCCGCTTGCAACTCCCGCTTCAGTTAAAGTAGTGAGATTAAGCAATGAGATTACAGTTAGGTCAAACGCTGCTGGTTTGCCGATTATCCAGTTCAGTACAAGAATATCAGCTGGTCGATTGTGTCTTTGTCTGCTCCTATGACACAACCTACTTCATGCAAGCTGTCCCCCCAGACACGCTCGATGGCAGAACTGTTACACATCACTGCATGGTGTCCTAGGTGGTCTAGCTAGTGTTCAGGACAGTATGGACAGCAAGAACCTAAAGATGTGTCCATTCCAAGCCACCACTTCAATGCAATCTGGAACTCATCAGGTTCAAGGTGAAGGTTAAGACCTACTGAAGGAATGACTGACAGCCAGGCTGCAGCATGGCGTGAGGACACAGACAACAAGCGTGCACGGTTGGCAGGGGACGACTGATATGGCAGCTGAGCATGATCAAACTGGTGGTTTTCCAACCTAGCCGAGGGATCCTTTTGGTTATAGCTAGAATGAAGCAAAAGAAATTGCATGCACTGGTGGGACTATACTGTTAAAAATATTGAACGACTTCAAGGCATATTCATCAGAGGGTATTAAAGACCCAGCTTTACCCAGTGATGCCAAATAAACTGCTGGAGAATGGAGAGCAAGACTGCGAAGGCCCAGACCCCCCCCCCTCCCCACCCCCTAACCAAGGCTCAGTGATATTAAAGTTTTATTACCAAAAAATATAATACTCGAACGACACAACACAACAACAAAATCTAAGTTATAGGAGCATCCATACCACACCACACACCTCAACCCATGTCCTCTGAATGCCGAAACCTTGCACGGGAGAGCAAGACTCTAACCCAGCGAACTAAGGTGAGGTTAAGCCTCTGGTAGATAAAGGCAATCGTCCAATTCTATACACTGTTCCAACATTTGATTATTGACTACGACAAGTAAATAAAAAACATTCTCTATGAGAAAGTTGGTGGCATATAGGATTTGAAGGCAATGGTGGTGTAAAAAGGAAGGAAACAAGGGTCTAATAATAAGGGAAAATGGAATAGTCCTATATTTAGCACACGAACAACATACTATATCCTGCATATAGAAATGTGCTAAATATAGGACTATTCCATTTCCCCTTATTATTAGACCCTTGTTTTCTTCCTTTTTACACCACCATTGCCTTCAAATCCTATATGCCACCAACTTTCTCATAGAGTATGTTTTTTATTTACTTGTTTCATTGATTTTTATTCATACCCGATTATGAGCCGTATAGCATGTTAAGTAATCCATCGTGATATGGGAGGGAGGTTGTAAAGGTACGACATACCTTTGAGTGACCTTAACTCTTTTCGCCGAGCGAGATGCACGTTCAGGACTATGGCAATATCGCTGTATTTTTTCAGGATCTGTACCTTGCACGTGAAGGCATTTTGAAAAAAAAAAAAAAAACTACTTCACTAAGTTACAAAGAGCGTCAAACTTACAACGATCGAATAACAAGAATGATTATAATAGTTCGCACGTGCACGTTATTAAAACCGCCACAGTTAATTACCACTACGTGTAGTGCCCAGACCATACACATTTGATTACACGATGTATACTTCGTAAAAAGAGCGAAGTAGGACCTATCCGAGTCTTGTCAGTGCAGTGAGCTTAACTATACGTGATTTGCTAACACAACCACCGATATATGTCATGTAGCCTCGAGACGTTTTGACCACAGAAGCGAGAATGCCAACGAATTCTGAAGCCATTGGTGTAATTTTCATTTCTTAAAAGTGTTCCTATCCCGAGTTATGCGTGGTCAAGAACAAGAACAAGAACAAGAACAAGAAGAAGAAGAAGAAGAAATACGGTGGTGGTGGTTGAAACGAGGCCGGGGAGTGATCTGAAGTGGGTAGATGGTCTAAGAATACCTCCTAAGTGGGACTGGAATTTCAAGTCACCTAACTCCATGATGGACTGGCTAATTTCCAGTGCGTAAGAGAGAAGTTGTAAAAGACAGTAGAGCGTTCAAATCGCTTCAAAATCGGTATGCTATCGATTCAGCTGTTTTACTTCCTCCTTTACGGAGATGTATGCTGTGCAAAGTGCGTGCACGGTTTCCCGCTAGATTTGCGCTAATGATTGGGCAATTCAGTGTATGGGAGACTGGTGCCAAAATCGAGTAAGACACCAAAATTCAGTTACCAGTTTTCACATGTGGCAAATTTTGTGTTAAAACTATAGCGTAAAGGTGTATCGATGTGATTAGGGTGCTGTATAGATGATGTCGGGCGAATTATTAAAAGGGGGCTTATTGGGCAAATTTTTATCGACGAAATGAGTTGATAAATATAATCGAGAATCGTTAATCGGTTGTCGTCATAACGACAAATTTTAGATAATCGACGCATCGATTAAAGTATATACACTTTTTTTAAACACGGCAGAAGCGCAGCGGGGTAAATTTGTGGACAGCGGAATGGTTTCATATGTTTCAGATTTATTTTTGACCTTACAGTAATTATCAGGCGGACGTGACAGAACACATAATCATAAATCCACGAGGCCCATTTTCTCGTAGAAGTTGGTAGAACGCGTACGTTCCATATATTATATATTTAACAAATCCAGAGAGCGCGGGTATTCTATACCGTAACATAAATGCATGCACTTAGAAAATCCGGCTATAAACATGAGGTCAGTACCGCGGGGTATGACTATTAAATGAGCTCTCCGTTGCCGCAGTCTAACACAACGCAGGAAAGAAATGCGTAGGATCATTTTGCATGGAATCATTGCGTGATTGAAAAGCAAAATCACACAAATGGAAAATCATATACATGACTGATTTCAAATTAGCTATACGTTTCAATGCGAGCGTTACTTTCTTTAGCTTGTCCTGGAAATTTTGAAAAATTATCACTAGGGTGATTTTGCTGGACACTGTTCCATTATTATATGCATATATGGAACAGTGTCCAGCAAAATCACCCTTGTGATAATTTTTCAAATCTTCCAGGACAAGCAAAAGAAAAGAAATCTTTCCCAACTATTTATATTCAGACCAATGTGTAACTGGATTGTGTGTTGTATACATAGTGGTATAAGAGCATGGGGGCAAATGCCCCAACACTTTTTTCAGAGGAAGGGCATTCCCCCCCCCCCCCTCCCCCCATTGGTTGCATGTACTGGTTGTATGTACTGGACTATTTGTTCCTGTCTCACAGTACCTGCCACATCATGACGTACCATGCCTCATGTCCCATATTCCTTTACATACATACATCCATCCATTTACACACTCACACACTCATACACACAACACTCACAACTATCCCATGCCAATCACTATATACGCTGAAGCTCTGAGTGTGTACCATTGAGAGGTTTAAAAAGACTTAGGACTTACTATTTATTACCTTCCCTTGTTATATAAAATTCCCAGGGCCTGATCTTTATCTTTTGGGATACAGCAGGAATAATATTCCTGCCGGGCTTATATACCAGGTAAAAGTAGGTCTACTAAAGTCCCTCTTACAGAGTGGTGGATCTACAAGTAACATCACAAAGGATAAATAGCACAGATTCCTAGAAGGTGCCCATGTATATTGCTATACACACACACACACACATACACACACACACACACACACACTCACACACACACACACACACACACACACACTCACACACACAAACCAGTGCTACTTAGAATAAGTGGTTCTGGTGGGTATGCTAGTTGCATAACTCCCCCACATAAGTGTGGTGTCTCAATTGCTCCACAACAGAACAGGCAGAGCTAAATAGACCTGTCTACATGTGTGTGTGTGTGTGTGTGTGTGTGTGTGTGTGTGTGTGTGTGTGTGCCTTCTCCAAATCACCACATTTGTAGGAGAGCTAGATATGATGTAATCATCTCAGCCACCCGCCATGTTTATGTTCCAATTGAGATTGGTTGGATGATTGCAAGCTAGCTGCCATAGTAACCAGATGAGTGCATGTGTATGTGTGCAGTTGTGATGTTATAGTTCCTCCTCCCCACTCCTTCCAATGCCTCCACACACACACACACATACACACACACACACACACACACACACACACACACACACACCTCCTTGCATACAGAAGCAGCAATCGTTGCTCCATTGTTGGTTAGATATTTCATTGGCCGATACGCCATGCCAGCAATAAAGGCCAAGAGACCCATCTCTAACATGACAAAGAAGAGCAGCTATGTGGAGATGGTGAATGAGGGGACACGTGAAGGCACCAGTCCTACTGGGGAACACAAGGAGCCCTCGTTTGGGGGCACAAGTGAAGCAAGGCATAGGTCTGGGCACAAGGAAGGAGATGGGTCTGGGCACAAGGAAGGAGATGGGTCTGGGGACAAGGAGGGAGATGAGCCCCAGAAGGGTTCTGAAGCACCAAAGAAGTCATTTGGTGACTACTTCAAGGTACGTTTCATCCATCTTCCCTTTCCTTTCTGTTCATTGTTGTTCTATTGTAGGATGCAAATCTTCGAACAGCATCATTATGCATTTTCCTGGTTGTCATGGTTCCCCTATTGACAACTGTCATTTTCCTCATCTCAGTTTAAAATGCAGCAGTGTACATGTAACGTTATATGACTAAATACCACCCACTCACACCTTCGTATTTTAGAGTACGTCAACTTTTGTCGAGGTATTCACACCATCACATGACCATGCTTCCTATAGGCCTATACCCATTGTACGGTCATTCAAACTAATGGCTGTGTTCTGTATTCCGTTAGTGCTGTACGTATACCTTGGGGCCACGTTGCGATACGCAGCGAGCAGCGAAGGATGCGTGCATGTGGACTGGACGGATACCAGGGCCTGGAGGGGCGGGGCCTTGTCCCTACCCAATGGCGGCCGATAGCTGCCCGGTAACGCCTTCGTACGACCAGGTACCGGACATCTGGCCGTGTCCCGCCTACAACCAGTCATCTGGCGGGACGTACTACGGCGCATGCTCCAAAGGGTCTGGAAGCAATCCACTGTGCACGTGGTTCGACCCAACGAGCCCGCAGCTAGGCTGCTGCTGCCCCGCGGACGGCTGTTGGACTCCTCCGTATTTTAACTGGATAATCGGAGCCTGCAAGGGCAGTGGGTGTGGTGCGTATTACGGAGCTCCAGCGGTTCAAGGACGCTGGTACGCAGCTGGTCATTAATTACGTCGCCGCGTACCAGTGGAACTCATCAGAACAAGTCTGGGGACTGGTGCCAGATTCGTCGTTCAACACGGACGGTTCTCGAGTAGCGGATTCAGAGGGGGGGGGGGGGGGGGGGGGGGGGGGGGGGCTGAAACAATATTCACAATTAATTTTCACCATATAAGGCATTGTCAGTACCATATATGGAATTGTGAATATTATTTTAGCCCCCCCCCCCCCCCCCCCCCCCCCCCCCCCTAGCCTCTATCTGGATCCGCTACTGGTTCTCGCCCGCCATTCGACGCAGCTAAGCCCAATGGTGGCCTCAGCCAGAAGGAGGCGTGGCTTCGGCCCCAGCCAGGGGGAGCAGCTGATTGGACGTGGGGCTATACTATCCCGCGTGAGTGCGTGGGGCGGGTCCCCCGGGAATGATGTTCGTTCTCTCCGCTGAAAGCGTTTGGAACATGGCCTGGTACATGCTCAACCAGGTGACCCTGGACAAAGGCCCCGGGGTGCATTACCCGAGCGCCAAGTGTCAGTACGGCAGCGACAACTGCTGGTCGTCGGGCAACGCGGGACTGCGGAAGAGATAGACTTTCTGGAGGCAGTGTGGACAGTAAACGCAGGGACGACGGAAGACTACCGCATACTGTACTCCACGCAGTGGAACCAGGTGGGGAGGTCGTTTGTGGGGGGGACATGGGATCCACGTGCAACGCGGACGGCGGATGGTTCAACGAGCAGTTCGCCTCCAACAACTATTTCCTCGGAACGATCGAAAGAGAACAAGACGAACCCGTTCGTGTTCGCCGCTGTGGTCGACAAGATTGGAACGTTCATCTACAGGATACCGGCCGCCAAGAGCGATCTGATCTGGCCCGGTCTCTCGCGCACCACCGCGGCGTGCACTCTCGGCCCCAGGCCCGTTCAGCGCCCGCCGAATGCCGGCCCGCCGTGCGACGACAGCGACCCCTATACTGCGCCCTATTCATCCCTAACTGCCAGGCCGGTGCGTGGGGAGGGGCATCCGTCGGCCATCAGGGAGGAGCCAACCTAGTCTCGTGCCCACACCCAATGCATCGCAGCTGCGGGTGGATTACATCACCGCTACGCTTGCATGCAAGTGTAGCGGTGATGTAATCCACCCACAGCTGCGATGCATTGGGTGTGGGCACGAGACTAGAGCCAACCATGGCTGCAAGATGAACGGACAGCAGGGATGGTGGCGTCAACTGGTGGAGCCTCATGGATGACACGGGACAGTGGGCGTGGCCAGAGAACGGCCGCAAGAGCGTGGTGCAGTACCAGGCGCCGGCAGACTCGGTGGAGATGCCGTGGAACTACGAGATGGAGTCGTGGAAGGAGGACTGGTCGGGAAATCCGCTTGTTAACCAGGGACATTGCCCCACGTGATTTTCCCCACATTATACAGTATGTAGTAAGCGCATTTTAAATGCTGGGTGCATAATTGTTTTAACCGGTTCATTCGCTATGTGCACGTGCGCGATGCGGCGTAGTACATCATTGAATCACGGTTGTATGCGGCTGGAAACTAGGTCTATAATTAGATCATTTACGGTATTAACACATCATTCTTAAAAAGATGCCTCATTATAGACATCCAATGTTTATAAAGTGACCATGACTCAGCAGAACGAGCAAATCAAAAAATTACAACGAGCCCCAAAACTACACTCCCTTTCCTGGCATGTCCAATAGATGCGCACAATTCACATTCCACATAGATAGCATGCGCATACCGTTTCATAAGGCCACGCGGCACGTAATTAGAAGGGGGGGCGTTACTAAATTAGACAACGTGGCCTTTGGTGACCGAGCTGGAAGGTAAGCATACTGCAGCGATGGTCAGGAGGCATGTGGCTATAAGTATTGGCAAACCTGATGTGGCGACACGTTTTCTATCACCACAAACAAGCTGAGCGAATTGCATGAATAATCGGCATGTGTTGTGGTTTGTCCCTACATGTACATGTATACATGATTATAGGTATGGATTACCACAACCAACAAGTTCCCATACATTGTAGAGTTTGTGGGCAGAGGCTAACGAAGTACAGGGCAAAGAAGGGTATTAGCTATGAGTGCAAAGTATTCTCAGCTGAGCTGAAAATTGCTTTTGACATCGACACGTCTGGGGATGATGTCAACATTCACCCAGAGATGTTTTGCAAGCAATGTCAGCTCTCAATGCAGAGAACCATCAGTGCCATCGAAAAGGGAATCCATTATAAATGTGCAGTGATCGTATTTAATTGGCTAAAACATACAGACCAAGAATGCAAGGTAAACAGTACACATAGGCTTTAAGTAAACAAACATATGACATCATGGTGCTTAGGTATGTGAGCACTTCCATGCATGCTCAAGTGGACACAAGAGGAGGTCAACAGTTCGTAGAGGTCGTCAGGCAGGCTTCACACCTAACTTATTAATAGCTCATCTTGAGAAGATTGCCCCTCCTCCAGTTCTCTTGCGTGAGCCTAGTCCACCTTTGGCAAGCATGAACAACCAGTTGATGTTAAAGGAGCTAAAGTGTGCACTGTGCTCCAACATCCTCTCACAGCCACTGGAACTGCAGTGTGGTGCACTGGTATGTGTCAAGTGCCTCCAGGAGTGGATAGCAGCAACAGGTGCTGTGAACTGTCCCTGCTGCTCAGAGGATGGTCCCTTGGTTCCCTCCCATGTCAGACAAGCACCAGGTGTGATACTCCTCCTGCTATCGGATGTTCTGGTAAATTGTACAGACTGCAGCAGGGATATTAAGGCTGGTGACTACGAAGGGCATGACTGTGTACCATCACTTACACCTGAGGAGGAGAAGCAAGCAGCGGGATTGCTGAAGAGGGCCATCTCTACCAGTCCTGACAAAGGCATCATACAACTTCCTACAGGAGGAACAGTTAAGTGAATGTCATTGACTTGTACTGAGGTTACACAATGTCTACACACACTTTAGCCAATGACATTCATGCGTGTTACCAGAGCTCACCAAGAAACCACAGCTGCCTGCTCGCGGACTGTAAAGTTGCGATGTTCTCAAATGCAGACAATCCGAGGCATTGTCAGTGGTGGAGAAGCATCTGCACTTATCCAGAAAGAGGTCCTCATCCTTAGCGAGGAAGAGAGGCGATCTTTGTTGGATAAGGCAGGAATCTCATCATCGATTGAGCTTGGGGCAGCTCAGGTATTGGCAATTAAGGCAGGACTTGCCATACCTTGGAATAAACTGAGGCTTCTGAGGCGGTATGTCACATCATGCATCAAAGGTACCAATTCTAGCTCACTGCTATTTCAGGTGGCTCAAATCGTCAGGCATCTGTCTGGCTGGTGAGGAAAGGATGCGCCACATTTCCAGCCAAATTGTTGGTGATAACCTCAAGGGAGAGATAGCCCCGTTTTCATTTCCAATTCCATCTGGTGGAGAGGAAATCAAAGGAGCTCCTTTGGTATACATTCCACAGCTGGTGGATAAAGTTGTGCAGCTCTTGGAAGGGAATGAAAGGTAAGACAGGGAAATGGTAAGACAGTGAAATACAATGGTTGTTAAAACATGGTTGCAGAACTGACAGGCTTACCTGGCATGAAGGGTTTATACCAGCCAATGAGATCTGGTTGAAGATTGGAGGAGACAAGGGGGGTGGAACATTTAAGATGACCTTTCAGATTGTAAATGTTGCCACACCCAATTCAGTCCATAACACCTGTGTATTCAGCTGTTTTGCGGCTGGTGACAGCGTCACCAACCTCCATGTGGCACTTGATCGCTTTAAAGATCAAGTAGAACATCTACATGGAATGAAGTGGAGGTAAGAGCTCTATACCTAAATCATGCTAAATATACAAGTGCTATAAATTACAGGCAATACACAGTGAAGGTGTTTATATGTGGTGACTACGAGTTCCTGTCAAAGATGTATGGCTTGTCAGGAGCCAGTGGTATGCAGTAGTATACTAAATGCAAGCATGATGTGAAATGATGACCATGCAATAGGATGCTACCCTTGCCTATACTGCAAAATTCACAGTGACCAGATGGCTACACCTCTAATCGTTCGAGGGCATGCCAAAGAAAGGTCACTAGAGGATATGTGTGCTGACCACCAGTGCTATGTATCATCAGGGAGTGTTAAAAAGGATGCACAGATGTTCTTCAACTGCATCTCAGAACCTATTTTTGACATCCCTGTTTCACAGGTAAATGAATCCAACATTACAATTATTCGAAATTACACCATACAGGTCTGCCCACCTGGTCTCCACATCATGTTGGGGATCTTCACGAAGATGTTCCATCTGCTGGAAGCTCTATGTTGTCAACTGGACTTGGAACTAACATCTCAAACAACTGATTTCGACTCCTCCAGTTTTTCCAAGTACAGCCAGGCACTGCAAAGGCTTCCATTGCTTCAAGCAGACCTTGAAACTGCCCAGCATGCACATGAAGTGTTGCAGCAGGTGGCAACGTATGTGGCCTTAGTCCATGGAAAGAAAAACCCTCTTGCTGTGGATCTTTTGAAGCAATCTGCTGCAAAAAAGAGATCAGTGAAGGCACTTGTAAGTCATTATCCAACATGCACAATTGTATTCAAGTTAGTTATAATAGGAAGCAGAAGTGGCCAAATGCACAGCAAATGTGAAAAGAGGGTACTCTGAAAAAGAAGGGCCCTTTGTCAAGACACTTGACAGTGCACTACAATCATTTGGAGTTCAACGACAGCAGTATTTTGGGGGGGCATTTATTGGCAACCATGTACACAAGGCATTGAAGGTAAAGTGCTATACATGTAGATATGAATAATTCATACCGCTTAAATAATTATTAGGTACCAAACATCCAGACTCTGTGCACATCTATATCTCAGTTGGCACAAGAGAAACTGCCCCACCGATCTGGAGAGGTAGCTGATCAAGTGACTAAGTTCATCACCGCATTCTCCTTGTACGGAAAATGTCACAATATATGTGATCAGAACTTCATTAATGTGACACAAGCACATGCACTAGACCTGGTTAGTTAACAATGTTCAGTGTACATGTAGGGTTCACTTTATGCTCCATTATAACTAACTAGGCTATTCAAGAGTTCATGGCCTTTTTCCGAGACACATATCCAGAGGCAACAGTCCCAATTAAAATGCATCTACTAGAGGATCACACGTCACAGTGGGCAAATAGTAATCACGTTGGCTTTGGCCTCCTGGGTGAACAAGGAGCCGAGTCAATCCATGCCAAGTTTAATCAACTTGGCTTGGTATTTGCTCCCATTAAAGACCGGGTGCAGAACCTGAAGTGCATTGTGAAAGAACACTTACTAAGTATTGAGCCACAATTGGTAGCTGCCATCCCTCCTCCGGCTAAGAGAGTAAAGAATACTATAGCTATGTAATTCAATCTATATACATATCAACATGAAGTCAAATCAAACCTTATTGCGCAAATATTCTCCACCCCTAAAATGACACAAAAATGGTGGATTTTCAAAGGCTTGAAAACTATTTCAGAAAGCATGTCGCCATTAACGTGTACCAGAAAACGACAGTACATTCAACGAACTTTACCGTAATAGTTTCGGCATGTTCCATCTCAGTCACCGAGGGTCGTTATCCTTTTTTGAACACACGTGGTCGGTGTTCACCGTGCGTAAGTCAATAGCTTTCGAAGATCCAGAGCCAACAGTTCGCAACGCCAGGGCACGTGATTTATGCCTACAATAAAGGTCAGAGGTGTTTGTCACTGCTAGTATGGCTTTTAGGTGTTGATTACGTTTCATGTACCTCGTGCACAGCTTGTTCTAAAGGACATCGGTTGCTAGGTTCGTTGCTATGGGACTACGTAGCCATTTCAATATTTTGGGGCGTAGGGCCTAGTTTCCACGCGTTCAATGAGAGCAGACCGCCGTGGAATGCCTCTTACCCCGCCTACGCAGGCACGAGGGCGCGGCTGCCAAATATCACAGCTGGCGGGTGACATGTTGCAATCTCTACTACCGTATGCGTGTCTCCTTGCTTTTATTTCAACAGCTGCCGGGACTGTAAACTGCCCAAAAACTGGTCCGGTGAGCACAATATGTTGTAGCCAAGGCCGTGCATGTATGTGTGCGAATTACATGATGTGAGCAATGTTGTTGCTGGAGGCCATGGAGTAGCTATGCCTTATGATCAACACCATAGCAGGGAACTAGGGAAGGTATCCTAGGATACCCTCGCCCTCCCTAGTCTCGTACCCCGACCATTTCCACATTTATGATATCATTATTAATGGGCTAGGCGCCATAAGATGCCAGGCATGTCAGAGGCGGATCCGGGGGGGGGGGGGGGGGGGGGGTTGGGGGTTGCAACCCCCCCTTTCATATATGGTAACGCCCCCCTCTTCTGCTAAACAGCCCCTCCCCCTTCCCCGCTTTTTTTTATCGGGCCTGAAGCGCTGGACAGCACCCCCCCATCCGCTTTTCGTATCGGGCCTTAAATGGACAGCACCCACCCCCCCCCCCTCCCCCGCTTTTCGTATCGGGCCTGAAGCGGACAGCACCCCCCCCCCCCCCCCCCCCCCCGCATTTCGTATCGCGGGTCTCAACCCCCCCCCCCCCCTTTTGGAAAACCCTGTATCCGTCCCTGCATGTAGATGAGTTCTTGCGGCAGCGACTTTCAAACACTAAACAGATGATCGCGATCTTCCACAAAAGTCTCTACCGCATTACAAATTGAAGTCGTTTATAATCCACTTGCGCATAGAAGAATGGCTTCCTACACCTATGGCTTCTCTTGGTATCTATGGTTATGTAAACAGAAAGTATACAAACATAGTGACTGTGCACGTGATAGTTGGTAATAAGCAGTGTTTATGGTAGGAACGTGTGAGCAATGTTTTCCTCCTCCCCAGCCCTCAGATGCCCAATGGCGGCTTACTGCCTCCCTTCCACCTGGCTGCAACGGAACAGCTTGCTCGTACTTCCTTGGTATCAGGACTAATGAAGACCCATTGTTCCTTGACTTCATGATGGAAGGCGTCGCCCAAGGCTGGATAGCTGTGGGCTACACCCCTAACAAGGGAATGGTAGGTCAGACCACCTCTGTCCTCTGGTGGGAGGGGACAGCTGTGTTGCTTCAAACTACACGTTCTTTCTCCATCTATTTCAGGCTGATGCTGACGTGTTTACCTGTGCTCTAATTGGAGGTCAGGTGACCATCTTGGATACGTACAACATTCCTAATGATTTTAACAATGTGGTCGACTCCAGCCAGGTAGGGTTGGATGTGTGTGTGTGTGTGTGTGTGTGTGTGTGTGTGTGTGTGTGTGTGTGTGTGTGTGTGTGTGTGTGTGTGTGTGTATGTGTGTGTGTGTGCCATGTGATGATGTTATCATTACAGGACCTATGTCGCTATAATATGAGCTTTGTCAATGGCAGGATAAGATGTGTGTAAGTGTCTAGAGGGTGTGGCTAGAATGGGGGTGTGGCTGGTTATGATGGTCCCTCCAGGTTCAGTTGGGCCATTCAAACAGATGACATACAGTATCTAGATTTGAACTACCACCAGCTAGGTGGAATGAGTGATGATGCTGGTAAACGACATGTCATCTGACCATCATCATAGCATGATGCCTACCTTCCCCCTTCCCCCTCCCTCCTCCCTCACTCCTCCCACCCCCTCTTTCCCTCCCCGTCTTTCCCCCCCCCTCTTTCCCCCCCCCCCTCTTTCCCCCCCCCCCTCTTTCCCTCCCTCCACCCTCCCTCCCCTCCCCTCAATCCCCTCCCTCCCTCACTCCTCTCTCTCCACAGATGGTCAGATTGTTCACAGTTTCCTGCTCAGTAGCAAACAGATCTATCTTGATGGCAATACTACAAACACTACTTTAGATAATTCAAGTATGTTCATTGTGCCTATTCTGATGGGGTGTGTCCTTACATCCTGGGGGTGTGTCCTTACATTCTGGGGGTGTGCCTTACACCCTGGGGGTGTGTCCTTACGTCCTGGGGGTGTGTCCTTACATCCCCAGCTGCTGTTCTTCGCCTGATACGTGCTCATGGTGTGTTCATGGTGGTGGCTTGGCCTGTTGTCTTTGTCACTGCTAACCTGTTTGCTGCTTTTCTGAAGCCAGCTGTAAACGGAGTAGCATGGGTTAGTGATGTGTGTGTGTGTGAATGTGTGAGTGTGTGTGTGTGCGTGAGTGGTGTGTGTGTGCATGTGTGTGTGTGGGTGGGTGTGTGCATGAGTGGTGGGTGTGTGCCTTTGTGTTGTGTTTGCCTGAATACTCATGCATACCTAATTATTCACCTGAAAAATATTTAACGGCTTCAGATTTTGAATACTATGCTGTATGTTACACTGTATACTAAGCTGTATACTACACTGTATACTACAGTATATCATTTGGGGCACACCCCTCCAGGTACGTCGTGTTACACAGTTGGTCACCCTCATCACTGGGATAGCAGCTGCTCTGTGTATATTCATTGCTAAAAAGATAACCACTGCTTTGGGAGACTTCAATAATGTATGCTGACACTTCTAATTAATGTGCACCTGTCATGCTCTACTGCCAATATAGCCAGCAGTAGCCACTCATTTTGTGCTGGGAATTATTCTGATTGTCCTCAACATTATTAATGTAAGTTATTAACCATAATATTTGATTCCCCCTGAAGTAACATCCCCCCATGTTGATATCAACATGCACACACACAACCACCTCCACACTACACACCACCCTCACACCCTCACACCACATACAATCCACACTATACACCCTCACACAAACACACTCCACACTACACCCCCACACATACACACTCCACACTACACCCCCACACAAACACACTCCACACTACACCCCCACACAAACACACTCCACACTACACCCCACACAAACACCCTCCACACTACACCCCCCACACACACACACTCCACACTACACCCCCCACACAAACAATCTCCACACTACACCCCCCACACAAACACACTCCACACTACACCCCCACACAAACACACTCCACACTACACCCCACACAAACACCCTCCACACTACACCTACACACCCTCACACAAACATGTCTTATCTCCCTCTAGCCCATCCTGTCATGTGTACCACGATGTACTGCCTATGTTAAGTAAGGATTTGGAAGGAGGGGGAGGAAGGGAGGGGAGGAGGAAGGGAGGAGGGGAGGGGGAAGGGAAGGGGAGGAGGAAGGGAGGAGGGGAGGGGAAGGGAAGGGGAGGAGGGGTGGGAGGAGGGGGTAAACCTAATAAGATATCTCTCTAAATGCAGGGACTGGGTGATCAAAGGAATACTTATCCCCTGCACTGTGTCAGGAGTTATACTATCGTGTAAGCCATACACGTGTGTGTTTATTACAGGTAACCATGGCTACCTCTTACCCCTCAGTGATCAACATAGCCATTGGGCTGTCCTTGTTTGAAGACACACTCTCCCTAACCACAGTGTCCCCTGTTCTGGCCGTCTTCCTCACTTATGTGGCTTTCTTCGTTCTGTTTGTCATCACCAGTTTTACAATTTACACCATCATGGCCTGGGTGCGAGGTGAGTGCTAGCATGACACCATGAGTGCTAGGTGTGCAGAACTTTGGGGTGCTATGACAGCACCTCAATTCGGTTGCCATTGGCTAACACCCTTATTTACTCCTCCCCAGGCTCACCCCAACTTGCGCCATCTCTGATATGGCCTTTCCTACCAACCACTGCTTACTCGTTCCCAGACCCACCTAAGGGTGACATCCAGCAGGTGACACCTGCAGACCTTGAGGTTAAAACAGCTGTCCCAGGAACTGCCCAAGACCCTCCCACCAAAGTAGGTATCAGACTGTGTGTATAGCTATACATGGACCCCTTCTAGGTGTGTGTGTGCATGTGGTGTGTGTGTGTGTGTGTGTGTGTGTGTGTGTGTGTGTGTGTGTGTGTGTGTGTGTGATTGAGTGAGTGGTGTGTGTCTGTGTATCTATGTTGTACATACCTAGGACACACTCATATCTCAGCTTGATAGGAAACTAACAACAATAGCCCCGCCCACCCACACTATAGCCCCGCCCTCCACACCTAAGTACACATGTTTCCCTCTACAGGATTCTCCATTGAAGTGGGCGGGGCTCACTATTTACTTGGTTGCCACAGCACCCCTGATGGCTGCTGTCATAGTTCTCATTGTGGTCCAGTGACACTGCAGCTGGTGATGGTACTGGCATGTCATAGATAGGCATTATTTAGAGCGTTGTGTTATTGGTTTGTGTAAATATTTATTTATAGTTAATAGGACAGGGGAGGAGGGAAGGAGAGGGTGGTGTGTGTGAGTGAGGTGATGGGGGCACATACATGGAACGGGGGGGGGGGGGGGGGGGCCTCACAATAGTTCTGTGGAAGTTGGTATGACAAGAGATATATTTGCCCACTTGGCCTACCAGCTGATCAACCTAACCTGATCAGCTAGCCATGTTGTCCATCCAGACACATGCTTCATCACATGTGCAGCATGTTAATGTTTGTATAAATTGCTACATTTAGATAGCACGTGCTCCCCCACCGCCCCCCTTCCACCATGTACATGCTCTCCCACCCCCCCTCCCCCCTCCCACCATGTAGAGCCTCACCAATGGCAACTAAATGCGATACTGTGCTAATTGGTGAGGGAAAGATGTAAATGGCTTTCTATTCCACTCTGAAGGAAGGGTTTGTTGAATGCCCTAGACACCAGCACCTTGGATGACCCCTTAAGCAACAAAAAGGTTATACTATTTGCCTGCAATCATTGAGGCAATACGTTTGTACTATGGCTGTTGGACCAAGGGTCCAGAAGTAAATGAACCACGTTCAACTTCACACACACACACACACACACACACACACACACACACACACACACACACACACAGTCACATCATATAAGTGACATAACTACAAACTAAGAGCAGGAAAGGTACCTATGGATGGACCAATGGAGAGTGGGAGGGTACCTACATGTATGGAGGGAGGTAGGTACCTATGGAGGTGAGAGGGTACCTATGAAGGAGGGAGGGTACCTATGGTGAGTCATCTCTATACATCCTACCTTCACTCTAACCTAACCTGCCATGCATCATTCCCCCCTCCCCCCTCCCCCTTGGCACTCCCCTCCCCCTCCATCCTCCCCCCTTCCCCCTCTCCCTCCCCCCACTTGATAACTGTTCAGATGTCTACTTGTCATTACAATTCAACTAAGTGAGAAAGCCATGGTCGATAACAGAGAAGGGTTACCTTAGCTGGCTACATGTTTGCAGCTGAGCAAACAAACAAGTACGCTGTCAGATAACCACATTACCTGATAGTGTTGCTTTCACTTTCCATTTCTTCACTCTGATAATACACATGCAGTGCCAATAGAGAAGCAATAACCAAAACTCCTCCCCCTCCTCCTGCTCCTATGCCAATGGCTGTAGGGAAAGGCCAACAACACCAAATGTACCTACCAAGAAAGGATGTGTGTACATGATCAAATATACAAACAGGTCTTTGTATTCAGAATAGGCTCACTTATGACAACAGTAGTACTTGTGTTTCCATAACCATTGTATGCAGTGATGGTGAGGTTGAGGTGTTTGTTGGGAGGTATGGAAGCAGTGATGGTGGAGGTGTCTCCATATGATGGTGGGAGTGGCTTCACAGGTGGAAATGAGAACACGTCACATCCCGCTATAGCCACCATCTTGTAGGAGCACACCTTTGGAGAGGCCTATATGGGAATATAATGTAGCCAACTTATAATAAAGTAATGGTCCCTCATATCATGTTTGTCCTTATAATATATATATATATTTTGCAATGCATTGGATCTTGTGTGTTAACCTAACTTGAAAAAAGCCTGGACATGTTAGTTAACTGTAGTAACTTAACTACATGCTAAAACCTTTAACTATCCCATCACTACTGGCTATACAGAGCAATGCCCTCTGTATGATTTGACTAATTGCTCATCTCTTAATGCAACAAGCATAATGTGTATATAACTCATAATATGGCTTATGGTTTCAGGTAATAATTGTCCCCCCTCCCCCCAGCCCCGCCCCCAAACATAAACAGTGCATTCACTTGGCATCATTCCTATAGCAATATTCCCATATTCAACTCATTAGCAGACTGATGTTCACAGTCACATCATCACGTGGAGACAGAGGATACACAATGGAGGTGTGGACTTGGTCACGTGATATGGGGGAGGGGGGATCTGAAGAATGACATACGTGGTATATTTAAAATCATAAGTTTGGTCAATCTGCATGCATTAATTAATCAGTAGCTACCATCAAATACCACACTTCCTGATTTATGATGTGCATATATATGCCAAAGTTGATGTGGTATATAAATCACTCACCTCCCATCTTCACTGGGCTGGTCTGAACACCTCTTGTGTACTTCCACACATTGGGGTAACAGTTGCCTCATAATGGTCACATGGGTCTGGGGAGGAGATGGTCACCTGTGGCTCCCTCACTGTCTCATTATACACTGGTGCTCCACTTCCATTCCTGATCACCACAGCGTAGGAGAGGAGGGATGGGGACTGGGTACCAGGGGGTAGTCCCCAGGCCAGTTTGGTGGCAGTAGCATTGTATGTAGTAATGTTGATATCAGTGGGAGCAGATGGAGGGCCTGATGGGCGGAGTCAAAAGGTCACAATATATACCCTTCAGTCAACATACTGTATGAGTACACAGGGAATAATTTAACCGGTATCGCATCGCATTTTGCGATGTCATTTTGACTAGATGCGAAGCAACTTTTTAACACCAATCAACAGGTTCCATCATGCAGGAAAAATAAAATAAAATGGCGGATTCAAGTTCTGCTGCAACTGTATAATATCGATGGTTTCAGATACTTTTTCGAAGAAAACCGGTCGTTGTGTATAGTTTGAGGCCTTTTCCTTTATTCTGTCACTTGCTTAAGAGGTATGGATATGTTTTTATGACTGTAAATGATTTTAGACCCGAGTTTTTTTAAAGACCCGCGTTCCGTGTCTTTGCGAAGCCTTTGTGGGTGTGTAGGAAACGTTAGCGTTGTCATATTGGCTACTTTATTGTAGAATCGAGTGGAGCTTCGTGAGACAAATCGAACTGGCTAGGTATTACCTCAAATGCGTGTTGTACACTCGTACAAATGTTGGTAATAAAGATTTTGACATGAGACTGGTTGTGGGCGTATAAAGTGCGCCAAGCGCTTTTGAGATAATACCTAGCCAGTTCGATTTGTCTCACGAAGCTCCACTCGATTCTACAATAAAGTAGCCAATATGACAACGCTAACGTTTCCTACACGCCCACAAAGGCTTCGCAAAGACACGGAACGCGGGTCTTTAAAAAAAACTCGGGTCTAAAATCATTTACAGTCATAAAAACATATCTAATAATATCCATACCTCTTAAGCAAGTGACAGAAAATAGGAAAAAGCCTCAAACTAAACACAACGACCGGTTTTCTTCGAAAAAGTATCTGAATCGCAGTGGCAAAACTTGTTAATTGATCCTACAGTGACAGGCCGTAAGCCAACCTATGCATTGTATTGCATCACGTGATCCGTTTCCATCCCTTCCGTATAATATCTATAGTAGATGGCAGCTGAAGACCTTCGTGGTTTTTTTTAATAATGAGGGTGCGGAGGAGAAAGAGGATCACATTCATCCTCCGACTTCATCCCCTTCACCCCGTGAGAAGCCCCTCAGTCATGGCCGTAGTCAATCACAAAAATTTGGGGGGGCTAATTAATATTCATGATCTTGGTAAAACGATACATCACGGATTGATCGACGGTTGACCACACTTTCTCCTTCTAAATTTACGGGCAGCTTGCAATACAGGAATGTGTTCAATTTGTGGTACCGCGCGTACTATAACATCAACATGTATCGTTTTATAAATAATATGCTAGACCAAAATTTGGAGGGGCTTAAGCCCCCCCAAGCCCCCCCCCCCCCCCCCCCCCTTACTACGGCCTTGCGGCTCTGCCCCACCAGCCCCCGCCACCACCAGCAGCAGCTATGGACCTACCACCTGGTGCAGCAATACCCCCGCCGCCACCACCAGCTGCGCTCTCGCCGGTACCACCGCCGCCTGTGCTCCCTCCCTGGCCTACACGGCCACTGCCACCCTGGCTCAACCCAGCATGGCGGGGAGGCCGGGGAGGAGGACGTCCCCGCAGGAGACGAGGGCGCGGGCAAGGACAAATCGTTATAAATACTACTAATTCATTTGTTATTGCATTAAGAGATAAAGGGAATCGCCCAAATTCTATATGCTCTTCCTACATTTCATTGACTACGATACCGCTGTGACAGGGTGAAAAAAAACCTATGAAACAAGTAAATAAAAACATTCTCTAACGAGACAGTTGTTGGTATATAGGATTGCCCAATGGTGGTGTAAAAAGCACGGAAACAAGAGTGACAGAAATTTTACTGGAAAATTGAAATAGGCCTATATTTAGCACACTCACAATATAACAGCACATGCCTGAGTAATGGGCTAAATATAGGCCTATTTCAATTTTCCAGTAAAATTTTTGTCACTCTTGTTTCCGTGCTTTTTACACCACCATTGGGCAATCCTATATACCAACAACTCTCTCGTTAGAGAATGTTTTTATTTACTTGTAAAATATAGCGAAGGCTCATTTTCTCATGAACTGACCCATATATATATATAACAAGTAAATAAAAACATTCTCTAACGAGAGAGTTGTTGGTATATAGGATTGACCAATGGTGGTGTAAAAAGCATGGAAACAAGAGTGACAGAAATTTTACTCGAAAATTGAAATTGGCCTATATTTAGCACATTACTCAGGCATGCGCTGTTATTTTGTGAGCGTGCTAAATATAGGCCAATTTCAATTTTCGAGTAAAATTTCTGTCACTCTTGTTTCCATGCTTTTTACACCACCATTGGTCAATCCTATATACCAACAACTCTCTCGTTAGAGAATGTTTTTATTTACTTGTTTCATAGGTTTTTTTTCACCGTAGTCGATTAAATGTAGGAAGAGCACATAGAATTTGGACGATCCCCTTTAATTCTTAATGCAATAACTTCTGACAAACAGAAAACATGCCAGCAATGACACAAAGTGCTCAGAGCTTGGGTGTGTGTGTGTACCTTTGGCAGTTGAGGTTTATGGATGTTGGGGTCAAGAAGCACAGACAAACCTTTCTCGACTGGCAGCGCGCCTGGTAATTAGATCAAATGGTTGCAAGTCCCAGGCCACTTCGGCTCTCTATGGCAGGTTAAACTTGGTCCTAGTTAGAGCGAATGCCAGAGCTCTGCTGTCCCGTTCAATGGCAACTGGATGTTAGTCTCCTCACCTTCTCCGTTTCAGTGTATTGTTTTTTGTTTAGTAAAATTGTGTAGCTTAAAACTGTAAATGTTGTATATGTAGTATCATTTCAATAAATAACTTTAATAATAAGAATTATAATTATATGAATTTGTACTATTAATTATTGGTTGTCCTCGCCCGCGCCCTCGTCTCCTGCGGGGACGTCCTCCTCCCCGGCCTCCCCGCCATGCTGGGTTCTGCCAGGGTGGCAGTGGCCATGCAGGCCAGGGAGGGAGCACAGGCGGCGGTGGCAGCGGGGGCAGCGCTCTTAGTAAAACTGTGTAGCTTAAAACTGTAAATGTTGTATATGTAGTATCATTTCAATAAATAACTTTAATAATAATAATTATAATTATATGATGTATAAATTATTTGTTGTCCTCGCCCGCGCCCTCGTCTCCTGCGGGGACGTCCTCCTCCCCGGCCTCCCCGCCATGCTGGGTTCTGCCAGGGTGGCAGTGGCCAGGGAGGGAGCACAGGCGGCGGTGGCAGCGCTGGTGGTGCCGGCGGGGGTAGCGCTGGTGGTGCCGGCGGGGGCAGCGCTGGTGGTGCCGGTGGGGGCAGCGCTGGTGGTGCCGGCGGGGGTAGCGCTGGTGGTGCCGGCGGGGGTAGCGCTGGTGGTGCCGGCGGGGGCAGCGCTGGTGGTGCCGGTGGGGGCAGCACTGGTGGTGCCGGCGGGGGTAGCGCTGGTGGTGCCGGCGGGGGCAGCGCTGGTGGTGCCGGCGGGGGTAGCGCTGCTGGTAGTGGCGGGGCTTCTGGAGGTGGCGGGGTGAAGGGGAGAGGAGTCGGAGGATTTATGTCATCCTCTTCATTCTCTTCCTCCTCCGACCCCTCTTGATGAAAAAACCCCGTAAGGTCATCTGCTGCCATCTACATGTACGTGACAGAGACAGAGAGTATGATTTTAAAAATTTTAACCTTATTCTTTTTTCAAGCAAGTTTACACGTGAATCCACATAGAGTATATTATTAATTTCTTACCTCTTTTTTCAAAGTGCACTATATTTCAGCGGGTGCATGACTGACTTTTATACCTGCAAAGCCTTAACACGTGTGCAGACTGTGCTATAATTCTATTGGTCCGATTCCATCATATAAACGGCATGTGCTAAAATTTTATTGGTCAAATTTGAAAATGCTCCAATCTAAACATGGAGGTGTAGCCTACATGAAGTAAAGATGGATAGTGTGAGAACTCAGGAAGTGAACTACATGACTGCATGTAGATCTGGGATAACATGGCACCATGTAGATTGATAAGGATATGTTTTCAGGTGAACAGGGTCTGCAGCGTTATGAGTGTGGGCAGAAGGTCTGATTTTACATAAATGTGAGAGTAGAAGTACCTTATGGTGGCTATAAAAAGTTGATTTGCAAAAGTACAAGACTATTGGCGGCATGTGGTGGCAAGAAAGTCTGCTGTTAGTGCTGGTGGTGTGTACAATGGACAAAGCACTTGAAATGTACATGAGATTGGCTTAAGTTAGGTGAATACCACACTTTTGCATGTATCATGAATTGTTGTGCGCATCACCAACACAGATTATAAATTGCAGTTTGCAAACACACAAATGTAGCATTTACATTGGCCATGGGAGCAGGTCCCCCATATATCTCTGTTGGTTTGCAGAGATATATGTATTATCCACTCAAAGGTGGGGGTGTCATGAGCACCAGCTCACTCATTGTAGCCTGCTTTTGGCATATGTACAATTCAAGGTTTAATCATGCCACCTAACAGAACGTTATCTGGCAGAATTGAATTTTCATTACTTCCATGTTAATGCAATATGTGGCTTCAACTGGTCTACTGTTATGGTTACCATTTAGTGGTCTTGCTGGACACAACTCAACAACTGGTGACATACACAATGCAAGGCAACTGTCTGCAGCCACTTGCTACAAAAGAAAATCTGAGCCTTGTATTATACCAAGTATACACAAATACACAAATACACAAATACACAATACATGCATACACCATATAAATAGGCTGAATTACAGCCTTGGTCTGCTTCTGTCAGCTAGACCAGTCCAATCACAATATTTGGTGGACAAAGAACTCAGTCATAGTATTAAGTGCAGACAAGCATAGTGATCAGAAGTTTGTCAGCAATGTGTATGCCACCACTACAAGGGACTGGACTGCTACAGTGCAATTTAGTCCAATGGTTAACTAAACTGGACTCTTTATGGCAGCTGTGAGGTTATAACATCAAAATGATTTCCATTCGTCCAGTAAATATACATTGATTTTCTTTCAACATTTTGAGGAATGTTCGGATCAATCTGACCAGGGTCTGCCACATATGACCAATTTGAAGCCACAGCATCAAAAGAGTTTACATTACACAACAGTAGGTGTGATAGTGTCAACATTTCAATATGTGTACCATAGCTACCCATCTGATCCATTTTTGTGGTAGCTATATATGTCTCAATATCATCCCCCCCCTCATACTGTTCAGATGTTATTATAAGGTGAGATATGTGTCGCATGTGCCTAATGATACACATTCTCACAGCATAGTGCTGATCTGGTGAACCAGTTACTATTTGTGAGAAACATCTGAAGAGACAATTGCCATCGCCTATTGCTCCCAATATTCTTTCAGTGTTAGGACGATTTAAAAATACGTTGGGGCCACCAATTTCAAAATTATTTGTATTGTGGAATCTAAGGCCCAGTTGTGTACATTTCTCACGTTGCCACACTTCATCCGTTTGGTAATACCGGAGATGTGTCCAAGTGGTTACTCTCTCTGCTCGAAGCACCCTTACATCACCCACAGTAAGATCTATAGTAGATGAACTGGGTGCACACTGCTTAGGTGGCCGCCCTCTAGGTCTTTTTCCACTTCCTGATGTCTTAGATTTTATTGGATTATAAACAGTGGATTTAACCTGGGCTTTGGTGGATGTACTAGGATGGGGAGGTATATTGTCCAATGTCAGACCTATACGCTGAGGTTTACTCTTTATTGGTTTAGGTACTGCAGACAGCTCTATACACGGAATGTCAATTCTATATAGTTTACGTAACCTGTTTACTTCTTCAGTACACTCCCTGCTGACTTTTATCGATGTAGGATCAAATGCTAAGAGATACAGACCAGCCAGTGTTCTCACACGTGACATGGCAACATAGGCCATTCCTGTTGCAAATACATCCCTGGACAGGTCCACAATTGCACAGTCTAATGACAAACCTTGGCATTTATGGATTGTAACTGCAAATGCCAATATTAAAGGAAACTGTTTTCTGTACACATAGAAATGGCGTAATATTTGAAACCTACTACGCACGCGTTCAATTTTAAACGGCAATTTAGGAGTGTGATCAAATGTAACCTGAATGCAGTCCTTGCTAATAGCAGAAACAGTACCCAGTGCTCCATTGACCAACCCTTGACTGGTATCTAGATTCCGTCTTAGCATGACTCTAACACCTACAGCCAGTTTTAGCTCTGCCTCTAGACCAGCAGTCATATTACAATCTTTATTTAACTTTTCTAGTGCAGATGATGCCCTTTTAGTCCACTTCACTTTCCCTGCTGTTTCATCAAACTCATCTATGCAGGACATGTGTACTATTTGTGAGCCTGCTTTTGAAAGCATCTCTGTGTTAAATTGGTCACAACATTGTCTCGTAGCAAACAGGCACACAGGGGACAAACCCTGGCCTAATAATTCTTGGAATTTTTCTACAGCTGTGCATTTTATGACAGCAGTGTTTAAAAGTGCAACAGTTTTATCAGATATACAATTCACCCTGACTTCATTTAATAACTGACCAAATTCTGGGTCCCGTTTTTGTCGTTCATTTATGGTCAGTTCATCATACACTACAGATTCCCTCCAAATGTTTACTGCTGTCACACAGCCTAGCCTTGCGGCAATGATTTTATTTGAAATGTTTTGGAACACCATAGAACCATTAACAGGAGGGAGCTGTAGTAAATCACCAAAGAACAGAATGTTCATGGACCCAAACCATTGATCACCTCCAAACAACTCTTCAAGCCTCAAATGAATGTAAGCTAAGGTCAGGCTTGATAGCATGCTAACCTCATCAATGATAATTAACTTTACATGCATGAAACCGTTTCGCATTACTTTAAGTGATTCTTTAGGAAGTGACCAGTAAGTCGATGTCTTAGAATCATGCTCTATTGGTAGTTGAAATAGTCTATGTACAGTTACACCATCTATGTTAAATGCAGCCAATCCCGTAGGAGCTGCGAGTGCACACCTGATGGAGTCTTTGTTATCCTTCCAAAGTTCATTAACCTTTCCTCGGATCGTATGAATTAGGAAGGATTTTCCTGTACCACCCACACCACTAATGAACATACACAAGGGCTTATGTGTAGTACAGGAGCATTTGCTATTCTCATGCAGTTTTTGGTGGCAAAGATGGTCATTAATGTTATTGAAGATTCTTAATTGATCTGCATTGAGCTTAGCAACCCGATCTTCAACTGTATCAGTGTGTAGCTCATTCAGATGGAACACATCTTCCATTGTTGCCTTAGCTTCCCCGTTAAAGAAAGCATCTTCCTCTGTAGGAGGTGCAGCAACCCCTTCCTCCTCTCTTACTTCATTGATTTTCTTCACTGCAGTCTGTGCTTTCAGCAATGCTTGCAGTTTTTCGTGGTGTTCTGACAGATTAACATTGCTACCAATGTGACGGTTAAAAGCAACCTCAGCTGTTTCCCCTTCTTTCACCATATCACATTCATTTCGAAACGGAATGAATAGCAACATGAGAGAATAGTAATAGTCCTCTCTCTGGTTTTCATTTGAGGGATCAAACAGCTTGTGATTTGGAAGAAGAGGCTTTTTTAACTTCTGGTAAACCCTAGTGCCATCACTGCTAGCGCCACGATACTCGTACCACTGTACAAAATCATACAGGCACACATTCTCCAACTCTTTTGGCCTAGCAGGGTAAAATATGTCTACCATACTCCCCTCTAATATATCTGTGGAACTGGGATCAAGCTTTTCAACTTCAACAAGCTTTTTATGACTCTTAAGCCTGCGTTTTCGTTTTTGAGGCATTGCAGTATCAACCCATTTCACAGTTACTGATTTCTCAGTGAGGTGGTCTCCAAGTATGAGGTCACTGGCTTCATAGAGACCACACTCTCTGGAACGTAAGCTCCTTACACCAAAGGACCAAAGCTTGCTGTAAATACTGCTATTTGAATTGACCTCTTGCCATACTTCCTGCATGTTACTCTTCTCTGCTTTGGTTACGTACCCTGTTACATAATGAGCTAGGGTTAACGACGATTCAGCAGTGAACTGTATGTCCATATTGGCCTGCCACAGCAGAAGCAGTAGTGGATTGTAATCATTCACTCTGCATTCCTGTTCAGCTCGAGGAAGGAGGTAAATTTTTTTCCTCGATTTGAGGCATTCCTCCACTGGGTTTAGTACTGCATGCTCAGTCACGTCACGTGGAAAATTAAATCTGCATTTAGTGATAAACCCCCTTTTGAGCTTTTGCCTGCGTTTGCAATAGTTGGTACATTTATGCATTTGATATTTAGTGACCAATGCATGGAGTTCAGGGTTGAGGGCAGCATCAGGAATTTTGCATGTTATGCGCTCTTGGATCCACGCAAGAACGTCTTTTGGATCACTCTTCCCAATCTCTGGTGCTCCCTGAATCCACAGTAATGCATGATAATGAGGGGCTCCCCGCATCTGATATTCTTTTTTCCAAAAGAAATGCTCTACTATCCCCAGCACGGATCCTTTTAGTAGAACGGTGTTAAAAAATTCATGAAAATTTGCAGAGAATTTTCTGGACACTGAAACAGGATCTTCAATGCAAAGCTTAGATATGGGATAGCTAGGAGGATGGTCATTGACCTTCCTTAGGTACCTATCTATGTGGGTTGAGTTGTACTCTGCACAACTTAAAGTAATAAAAAAAGTTGGCGATCCATACTCTCTCAGCATGCATTTCAATTCACTACTTCTATGGAACCAGTACTGCTTAGTCCCACGCACAGATTGAAATATGGTGGAAAGATTTGCTTCTACACCTTCATCAGAATTTGAAACTCTGGAAAGGAATTCATGCACAGGCACTTTACCCTTAGATGTCGTTTTAAGAACATTGTAAATGCCTGCAGAAATCTGCCGCATCTCTTGCTGCCATAACAAAAAGAAAATATATTGCGGATCTTTTCTGAATCGAGAATCTTTGTTGAGCAGCCGAGATTTAGCATACTCAGATGCTGATAAGTGCATGTCTCGAGGGTGAAATTCACCAAACTGCCCAGAGGGAAAGAGTGTTGGAAAGCACATCACATCAAGATGTCGCTGTCTGCTTTCAATAGGACTGTCTTTAACATTTTGCATCTTGTACTGCTCAACATCTGTTTTTATTGACCCTTGTTGGTCAAGGGATCGAATAGTGTACGCATGTAAAGCAGCCACATCATCAGTCGACGCTTTTTCTAACATTGTGCTAGAAGCTTTGTCAAGTACTTCAACAATACCTTTAGCTGCCTCATCTAGTGATGCATCATCTACATTTTTATAAAGCCAATTTATTTCTTTGAGTTTTTGAATGGCTAACTTTACAGCATTTACATCCACTAGTGTTTGCCATACAACTTTATCCTTAGTTGGAACACCATTTACAATTATGTACAATTGAGGGTCAGGCAAAGCCACAAGAAGGTCAGTCCTACCAAGTTCAACTTCAGATAAAGTGTCCCATGTTTTATTTAGAGGCAGTGGCAGAAAGAACATGCAACCTCTACAGGCTTGCAGTGCATTATATGCTGGCACTTTACCTGAATATGTTCCAAGCCGCACAATAATCTGAAAAGCCTTTGCTCTCTGAATCAGTTGTTTACTGAGAGCATTTAGCAACTTTAGTTCCTCTGGTATGGGTTCAGTGGCAAGCCCATTTAGAACACTTCTAGCTGGTATAGTATTCTTGTTTAGAAATGGTCGGCAGTACTGACAAATGTATATTAGTTGTTCAGTGACACCATTCTGCAAAACATGGGCTTTCGTTCTTTGCCATGCGTCAGTTTCATATTTTTCAAGGCTAAAGTTTACACAAGACACTTGTTTGCGCTTGCATAATCGTTCACAGCTACAACATGCAAACTCTGCATCGTCATTGAACTTGGATTGTAGCTCAGCTATAAGGTCAGCATGCGTAACTTTCAAGCCTCTCTCAATGCAGCCTAGACCAGATGATGAGTGGTCTTCACTAACTACGGGATGCTCAACTCCATCCACACTAAATAAATCTGACAAATTCTCCTTCAAGCCCAGAAAAGGTATCAGCTCGTCAATACTTCCACTAGAAAGTGCTGAATCAATAGCCAAAATGTTCATGTGGCATTTGCGAGCTTTATAAAGCAGCCTAGTGAAAGCCCTTAATACAGGAAAGTGAGGTGAAGCTGCCCTAATAACCCGCAATGGACTAGAGCATTCTGGAAGCTCACAATTAATAGGATGCCCAAGCTGTTCAATAATCCCAGAATTCAATTTCAAAGTGATACCAGTATGAACATGACCACACCCTGAATCAAGATCATCAAGCCCAGCTCGAAGATCTTCAATGGACATTTGGAACAGTGACTTTGTCCTCAACACTATTGCTACTTCTTCACTAGTGAGGTTGCGACACTCATTTGTACATTTCCATTTCAAGGGGCGCATGGTAACCTTATCTCTGTCCCCTATCTCCTCTGACACTACACACCTACCATTGAGGTCTACTGGAATGGCCCCAAGTCGTTTTGTGTAAGTGTACGAAGTATTTAAAAAGTAAGGTTCAGAGCCAGCAGTATGATACCTACGCCCTACTAAAATATCATTTTCTCCTATTTTCATTCTATTTATTTCACGGATAGTTTTTAGCAATGACCCTGCTTTTGCTCTTCGTACACTTAGTGCTTTAGAAACCAATGCCTCTGCCCCAATCTTACTTACTGCTGCATGGGCAGATCTAGTAACAACCTTTTGAGCTAGCAATGGATGAGACTTACAAAAGGCATCATTTACTTCACTTAGAAGCTCACTATCCCTAAGAATAGCTTTTTCAAGACCACCATTATACTCCACTAGTGCATGAGATTTGGGTTCATACAAGGAGTAGCTATATGGGAGAAGGATATGGTTGCAGTTATTGTCATTTCACCTATAGTTCTCAGCCCTTGCAACTGTAATTATATTCATACATTTGCAACACATGTACATGGCTAGACAGATAAGGAAGCCTTCACATAAGGAAGCCTTTTTATACATCAGATTAAAACAATAGACACTACTACTGTACACACAGTTGCATGCTTTACATGTGAAGTGAATGGTTTTTGTGCAGATCCGTGCTGTACATAGTTGTGCGGGCCCTACTACCGCGTTTGGTCAGGTAGTAGGGTGACAAGCCCGACCAAACACCACCCTACTATGCTCTACAAATGTTGCATGCACAGCTTTTTAATCATGCCATAACATACCTTTGGGTGGTAGTGGTAGTGCTGTGACCCCTGCGGTACCGCGTCCTCTCGGAAGCACATTTAGCCAATCGGACAGCGGGGTCATTCCAATACTGACTCCTTTTAGATGCTTTAATGGCAGCTGAATTGTCCTCGTATTTCTGCCTGTTAGCAGCGCGGTTTCCCTCGAGGTCCTCTTCATATCGCCGCCTTTTAGCAGCATGGTTCTCCTCGAGGTCCTCTTCATATCGCCGCCTTTTAGCAGCACGGTTCTCCTCGAGGTCCTCTTCATATCGCCGCCTTTTAGCAGCACGGTTCCCCTAGCAAAAAATCCTGTAAGAATTTATAAGAATTATAATGAGTTAAGAATATGCAAGAAATTGGGACCAAGATCTTATTAGGAATCCCATAAGATCTGATAAGAATCTTATAAGTTTCTTACAAGAACCTTGAAGGTATCTTAAAGGAACTTGTAAAATTCTTACAGGATTCTTACAAGATCCTATTACTAATTCCTACAGGATTCTTATAAGATTCAAGAAATTGGGACCAAGATCTTATTAGGAATCCTGTAGGATATGATAAGAATCTTATAAGTTTCTTACAAGAATCTTGAAAGTATCTTAAAGGAACTTGTATGATTCTTATACAGGATTCTTACAAGATCCTATTACTAATTCCTACAGGATTCTTATAAGATTCAAGAAATTGGGACCAAGATCTTATTAGGAATCCTGTAGGATCTGATAAGAATCATATACGTTTCCTACAAGAATCTTGAAGGTATCTTAAAGAAACTTGTATGATTCTTATACAGGATTCTTACAAGATCCTATTAATTATTCCTACAGGAATCTTATAAGATTCAAGAAATTGGGACCAAGATCTTATTAAGAATCCTGTAGGATCTGATAAGATACTTATAAGTATCCTACAACAATCTTGAAGGTATCTTAAAGGAACTTGTATGATTCTTATACAGGATTCTTACAAGATCCTATTACTTATTCCTACAGGAATCTTATAAGATTCAAGAAATTGGGACCAAGATCTTATTAGGAATCCTGTAGGATCTGATAAGATACTTATAAGTATCCTACAACAATCTTGAAGGTATCTTAAAGAAACTTGTATGATTCTTATACAGGATTCTTACAAGATCCTATTACTTATTCCTACAGGAATCTTATAAGATTCAAGAAATTGGGACCAAGATCTTATTAGGAATCCTGTAGGATCTGATAAGATTCTTATAAGTTTCTTACAAGAATCTTGAAGGTATCTTAAAGGAACTTGTATAATTCTTACAGGATTCTTACAAGATCCTATTACTAAATACTATAGGAATCTTACAAGATGCAAGAAATTGGGATCAAGATCTCATTAGGAATCCTGTAGGATCTGACAGGAACTTATGTAAAGAATCTAACACGGTCCTTGTACAAATCTTATAGGCTCATCCATGAAATAAGTTCCTAGTCAGTCAATTGTATTTCATTTCCTGGAATGCAAAAAAATTGGGGACCAGGATATGTAAAGGAATTCCTTATGATCTATAAGATTCATTTGAACATATTCTTAAAACATATATTAAAGCTTTCTTGTACGAGATTCATATATATAAATGTACTAACCAAAAATTACAAATACAAAAATACATTCCTTTCAATGTTACATATAGTTCACTTTGAGTTTCCTCTCACTTTCTTTAAAATGTCCAGGCATTTTGGTTGCAGCTAGTTATTATGTCATTTCCTTTGCAAATCATAGTCCCTTTTCCAAATTTGACTTCTATGCACTCTAAAAATGATAAAATTACAAAGCTTTATTACACCACAAAAATGATGCACAAAATATATTTATACATTCTTTTTATTACCCCCTTCTTGTGCTTATCCCTCAAGCTATCCTTCATTTCCCATCGTATCTTAAATCCTTTTACTGTCCAAATGTATCCCTTAAATTGTAGTGCACTCGTTACATACTTACCTTCAATAAGAGCTACTCGTTTAGGAGAAAGGTTTAGCTTTTCACATTGATCTGATTTTTTTTTTATACAACGATTTTGACATCTACTCATCCGTAAACAATGATTGCATAAGTCGCCTAGCATATTTGCTAGGCTCAGTAGCTGGAATGGCCAGCAGATTCACACCGTTACAGTTGTGAAATGCTTGACATCCTCAGCATTAGTGATTACCCGAGGAGCATGTGCAGGGATGGTAGACTACACATACAAAGTAGAAAATGTAACCACTAATTAATTTTTTTATTTCCATTACCTTTGTATCACTAGCTGATAGCCACATCTGCGTCAGCTCCAGAAGAGTGGTATTGATGGATTTCTGAAAATGACTATTTCAAATACATCCTCATAAATTTACCAAGTAGAACAAACAATCTCCGGCCGACTCAAGAGAACATGTATCCTTATTATTTCATTTTTGGGGAGAAGAGGAAAGAGGAAGCAGAATGAGGAGAAGAACCTTGTATTAAATTATTTTTTGTTAAATTATTTTTTTTACAGTGTCACTTACCGTTTTGGTTATTGTTGTCACTTGAAACAAGATTGATATTAAATTAAATTGCTGTTTGGTTGCAATATTTACCTTGTTCTGGTGTATTTTCTTTATCTTCATCAATGGTGATTGGGTTCTGATTTGTTTCACTCTAAAGGAAAGGTGCAATGTTAATAGTATTATTATACACATCATTGCTAACTGTTTGAGACTGATCTTCATTCGGCCAAACAAAAGTAGATGATTGTTGTGGCAACTGAGTTTCTGCATTCTGAATCATGTATTGATGACATTTGATACATATATATCATTACAACTATGTATATAATTGTTTTATAATTATGTTACCATATACGTTTGAGCTTCATTCACACTTTAATTGTTTTGTGTGTGGTTGTGCCTGGTCCTGTGATCCCCATGACAGGTGGTTTTTTCTCTGCAGGAAATTAACAAACAATGCTATAAGTAAGATTGTAGTTATTTTATTACAAAGAGCATAAAAACAAAGGTATAGTAAAAAAAATCATTAATAGTTAGAACCTGTAATTATCTTTTTAATCTATAACCTTTGGTTTTGGTTCTACTTCATCTGATGTGCTATCACTGCTGTCCTCTTCCTCCCTTTGCCGCTTCAGAGGGGCTGGCTTCCTAGGCTTTTCATCTATACATAAGTATTCCCATTTACCATTATTAGATTAATCATTTACCGTGTATACTTACAATAGCAACATCTTGTCGCTCTCCTTTTTCCGAATTCCATACCACTTTTAATTCTGCAAGCAATCAGTGGAGCTGATGGAACTTCCGTCCTCATCTTCAAGTTGTGATGATTTTACAACAAACAGCTTATTTGTTCTTAAACTTTCACAGTACACCATTCTGTACAAAACAATATTATTTACAGTATGTATTGTATAAGCACAACATTTAACATCTTATTCTTTGATCTGGACCAGGATAAGCTATAATTTCCCTTTGCCCGTTGACACAGACTACTGTCGCGCTAAATGTAAGCTATGAATGATATATACGGCAGCATGAGAGTACTGTATCAGCTGCTCTTGATAGTCAAAGGAAGTACACAAGTAACCAATAATAGTATTCATATAATTAAGCGCAGCTGCTCCTCAATACATATGACCCTGAGAAGGTAGCTTCGTGGAATTGACACGCAATGCCAGGGAATACAGTTAGATGTATATACATTACTTGCAAAACTGGCTCAAGTATAAACCACACTGTAATAAATGTACGTGATCACAAATGATCTTGAGCATTTTGATTTGTTAAACGCAAAGCTTGACCTACTAAACGTAATTTGAATACTCGCAAAACTGAGTCTGGTACAAACAATAGTCAGCCAACCCATATAGCAATTTCATGCACGTATTTTTTTCTCCTAAGTATGCATATGCTTGCACATTGTACATACTAATCTGACTACTATTAATTTGGCAAAAGTTTAACTTAAACAACTCACAAACACAAAGCTCACTTATTGGAGAAGGAATTGGGTTCTCCGCATTGTTTAAGTGCTTCAACGGAATTTTCTTGGCCCGTAGACTCATCTCCTTGAGAAAACTTCGACGCTATACTATTAGTGATTGAACGGAAGTGTGCCTGTGTGACGTGCATGGGAGCCGGCCGCGGCATGCCGCATGATATAAGATATATTACAAGACTCTTACAAGAATCCTGCAGCGTCTATTCTTATAAGATTCCTGTTTTGTTCTTATAAGAAATACTCTTACAAGAATCCTGCAGCGTCTATTCTTATAAGATTCCTGTTTTGTTCTTATAAGAAGTATTACAAGACTCTTACAAGAATCCTGCAGCGTCTATTCTTATAAGATTCCTGTTTTGTTCTTATAAGAAATATTACAAGACTCTTACAAGAATCTTGCAGCGTCTATTCTTATAAGATTCCTATAAGAAATATTACAAGACTCTTACAAGAATCCTGCAGCGTTTATTCTTATAAGATTCCTGTTTTGTTCTTATAAGAAATATTACAAGACACTTACAAGAATCCTGCAGCGTCTATTCTTATAAGATTCCTGTTTTGTTCTTATAAGAAATACTCTTACAAGAATCCTGCAGCATCTATTCTTATAAGATTCCTGTTTTGTTCTTATAAGAAGTATTACAAGACTCTTACAAGAATCCTGCAGCGTCTATTCTTATAAGATTCCTGTTTTGATCTTATAGGAAAGCTTGCAAGACTCTTACAAGAATCCTGCAGCGTCTATTCTTATAAGATCCCTGTTTTGATGTTATAAGAAATCTTGCAAGACTCTTACAAGAATCCTGCAGCGTCTATTCTTATAAGATTGCTGTTTTGTTCTTATAAGACGTATATTACAAGAGTCTTACAAGAATCCTTCAGCGTCTATTCTTATAAGATTCCTGTTTTGTTCTTATAAGAAAAACTCTTACAAGAATCCTGCAGCGTCTATTCTTATAAGATTCCTGTTTTGTTCTTATAAGAAATATTCTTACAAGAATCCTGCAGCGTTTATTCTTATAAGATTCCTGTTTTGTTCTTATAAGAAATATTCTTACAAGAATCCTGCATGCAGCGTCTATTCTTATAAGATCCCTGTTTTGATCTTATAAGAAATCTTGCAAGACTCTTACAAGAATCCTGCAGCGTCTATTCTTATAAGATTGCTGTTTTGTTCTTATAAGAAGTATTACAAAACTCTTACAAGAATCCTGCAGCGTCTATTCTTATAAGATTCCTGTTTTGACCTTATAAGAAATCTTGCAAGACTCTTACAAGAATCCTGCAGCGTCTATTCTTATGAGATTCCTGTTTTGTTCTTATAAGAAATATAACAAGACTCTTACAAGAATCCTGCAGCGTCTGTTCTTATAAGATTCCTATAAGAAATATTACAAGACTCTTAGAAGAATCCTGCAGCGTCTATTCTTATAAGATTCCTATTTTGAGCTTATAAGAAATCTTGCAAGACTCTTACAAGAATCCTGCAGCGTTTATTCTTATAAGATTCCTGATTTGTTCTTATAAGAAATATTACAAGACTCTTACAAGAATCCTGCAGCGTCTATTCTTATAAGATTCCTATTTTGAGCTTATAAGAAATCTTGCAAGACTCTTACAAGAATCCTGCAGCGTCCATTCTTATAATATTCCTGTTCTGTTCTTATAAGAAATATTACAAAACTCTTACAAGAATCCTGCAACGTCTATTCTTATAAGATCCTGTTTTGTTCTTAGGTAATTCTTACACTTTCCTATATGTTTCTTGTAGGAATCTTGTATAGGAATCTTATAGGGCTTTAGGATCTTACGACGCTTATTGTTTCTTACCCTTTTTCTTATAAGAAATGAAGTTCTTATAAGATTCTTACTAATTCTTGATAAGATCCTATAGTTTTTTTTGCTAGGGTCTCCTCGAGGTCATCTTCGTATCGCCGCTTTTTAGCAGCACGGTTCTCCTCGAGGTTCTCTTCATATAGCCGCCTTTTAGCAGCACGGTTCTCCTCGAGGTCTTCTTCATATCGCCGCCTTTTAGCAGCACGGTTCTCCTCGAGGTCCTCTTCATATCGCCGCCTTTTAGCAGCACGGCTCTCCTCGAGGTCCTCTTCATATCGCCACCTTTTAGCAGATCGCTTAGATTCAATATCTGCGTTGTAGCTGTCGCGTACAGAGGCCTTCTTCTTTTCGGGATCGGCCTTGTAGCTGTCGCGTACAGAGGCCTTCTTCTTTTCGGGATCGGCCTTGTAGCTGTCGCGTACAGAGGCCTTCTTCTTTTCGGGATCGGCCTTGTAGCTGTCGCGTACAGAGGCCTTCTTCTTTTCGGGATCGGCCTTGTAGCTGTCGCGTACAGAGGCCTTCTTCTTTTCGGGATCGGCCTTGTAGCTGTCGCGTACAGAGGCCTTCTTCTTTTCGGGATCGGCCTTGTAGAGCGCTCGGGCTTTAGCTTTGTTCTCGTCTTGCTTTTGGAGGTATTCCGCTCGTTGCTTAGATCTCTTCTTTTGATTACGCGAAGGCATTTTTAGAAAAACAACTTCACTAGCCAAAGCAACAACTAAACTGCGATAGGAACACCAGATATTTTTAGCGCAGTTAGAGTATTTATACTGCCTAAAATTATTAATAAATATCTATTACATACATTATTAAATAGAACTTGATATGTGTCTATATGACATGTAAGGATAACGTGCCGGTAAATTTGGAAGCGATTGGTACTATTCCCGTCCTTCTAACCCGTTCCTAGCTCGAGTTATACCCTCCTAAGAAGAAGAAGAAGAAGAAGAAGAAGACGACGACGACGACGACGACGACGATGGAGAATTATTTTAGGACTGGGCACGAGAAACAGGAAATTGTTTGTTTCTCTATAACCACACCGTTTTATGACACGGAACAAACGTAGAACTGTAGATCGTTGTGCTCCCATTCCGCCGCGATAAAGAGATAAGCGATCCGTTTCTCAGTTGTCCCTCCAGAGGCTAGTGAAGTTTTATTAATGACATTCATCAACCCTCAATCAATCCTATATTGAACCTGCTGCCGCAGGTTCAGATATATATATATATATGCATGCATGCATCAACTATCAGCCTATAGCTCGAGACTGTGCTAGAAATAGACTACTATGTATACTACTGCATGAGCATGCAGCAAATATACAGTCATAACTTTGCTACGGAATGTGTGGAGGGGTATTTTGGTTCAACCTATATGCGGTACCGAGTTTATACAAACAACGCGTACAGGCAACGTTGTCAGCTATAGTGGAAGCCATGCCTTCGGAACACGTTCTCCGTGTCGTGATACACGTTGCTGCGTGTCTCCTGATTGCAGGGAGCTCAGAAGCTTACGCCACAGTGAGTATTCCCTCAGGTTCAAACAACACCCTCGAAGACTACCTATGCGGGAAGTCTCCATTGATCAACGGTACGGCTCTATCGTTAGATGCAGGTGAGCACGTGATATCATCTGGACCGTTCTGCTCTCTTCAAAACTTAAAGGACATAGCCATAACTGGTGCCGGAAGAGACCAGACGATTGTACGGTGCGAGGATGGCGGGCGAGGGTTTCGGTTCTCCCTTGTTGCAAATTTGACCCTGGCGAGATTAACATTTGTCAATTGCGGTCTAGCTACAAATGTATTCTCCATCTTTGATGGAAATTACACGTCTCCCGTAGTCCTATACTTGGAATTCTCCTCCGTTTCATTGCAGCAGGTAACCATAGCCTCTTTCTACGGTTTTGGAGTATTTGGATATGCGATGTATAACTCCACACTGTCGGGTGTCCGTTTTCTGAATTGCGCTGATAGCAAAACGTACTGCTCTGGAGCATTGTTCTACGCTAGGTATACGTCGCTTCCAAAATCTTTATCACTGCAGGACTGCTCATTTGACAACCTCACGTATTTTAACTCAACTACAATTGGTACTGGATTGACACTATGGAATTGGCCGTGGCGGAAATCTGCGAGTCTAGTTGGCTGCTTGTTCAATAACCTCTCTTCAATGCAAGGGTCTTTGGTCATATACAACACGTATTCAACCATCACAAACTGTACCTTCGAGGCACTAGTGGGAGGGGCACTGAGCGCGAATTATTCAGCTGTGTTCATCGTCAACAGCACCTTCGTTCAAAACGTCGCGTTGGAAGGAGGCGCCGTTAACACAAATCACAACGTTTACTTGTTTATTTCTGGCAGCACATTTGATGGAAACGTGGCGAAGGAGTGGGGAGGAGCTGTGAGCCTATTTAAACCTGCGGCACCTGCACAGCACTACACTATGTACATTACTAGATGCGTTTTCACCAATATAATACTGCTCCAATAGGCGGGGCTGTGTTTATTTTTGACTCGTCTGCACTTTCGTGGGTGATAATCGACCAAACTACACTACAGAACAACAGCGCTCCCATAGGGTCGGCCATTTATGCAGCGGACTTTCGCAACAGCGATGGTTCAGAGACTTACTTCCTCCTATTGAGCGATGTCCTGGTCAAGGATAACCACTGTTTGTCCTGTACCACGATAAAAGAGGACGAGGTCGTTGGAGCAGCCATTTACTACACGGAAGTAAGCGAGGTTATACTGTACAGTTTGAGCGGCAAGGGGAGTCAATTCATCGGGAACTCCCCTGAAGGAGCAATACAAGGTTTAGCGGGTGGACTCCATTTATACGGAAATGTGTTATTCACAAACAATACTGGAGACTACGGAGGGGCTATTGGTATTCTGAATAATGGCGACGTTTATTTTCATCCAAACCTAAATTTAACTTTCTTTGCAAATACTGCTAATACGTATGGAGGTGCCATCTACATACAGGGAGACCCAAGCTTACCAAAGTCGAGACTGATTGAATGCGCAATCCATTTTATTGGCTCGTACGAAAACTACTCCATTACCTTTGATAGTAACAAGGCAGGCATATCCGGACAATCAATATACGCCACGCCTATCTATAACTGCACTTTGGAGTTTGTTATAAACGTCACTAGCTTTAAATCTCCGGAATTGGTGAGCAGCAAAGATAACCCATTCATTGATAATCCATCAGCATACTACAACCATGTCTTCGATATCACGCCCTCTGACAGCAATAAGGTATCAGATGATCAAATTCTCTCCTCCCCAGTAAAAATTTTAATATGCAAGTGTGATGATGGGACTGACTGCGACCTAAGCAATGGCTACAAGATATCTACCACGCCGGGCAAGACTATTCGCTTCAGTGCAAGTTCTGTGGACTCTGAGAACTACACTTCTCCTGCAGTTGTATTTACTAAGGTTCTGCCAAATAATAAGAACCTGACAATTGGACTCCATCAGAATGTTCAATGGTTAGAAAAAAAGTGTGACACCTTAGAATTCCGAATTTATGGGAAGGAAAATGTTTCATTCAATCTTCTTCTATCTACTTTCATGGGTGGGGCGCCAACCTTAGTGGAGGTCACACTGAGGCCATGTGACCCCGGTTTTGTTCTCATTCCTGATGCCAATGGTTTTTTAATGTGCAACTGCTCCTCGTTTCTCATATCGTTAAAATTGGATTGCGACGTAGGTACTGGTACTGTTAGCAGACGCGGCAATGAATGGATAGGAATTTACAATAGCGGAGCCTACAACCTCTCTGCCTATGCTTACTCATGTCCGGCCGACTATTGCAAGTACAACGTAACTCAAGTTTCCTTATCCATATCAGATGTGCTCTGCGACAATGATCGCCATGGCCTTCTGTGTGGTCAGTGTATAGGCAACACGAGTGTCATGTTTGGGTCATCTAAGTGTCACCCATGTTCTAATTATTCACTCCTCACGATTCTCATGTATGCTGTACTGGGTGTCCTGCTGGTTGCGTTTCTCTTTTTGCTCAATTTCACAGTCACCCAAGGAACCATCTATGGACTCATCTTCTATTCCAACGTCATTCAAGTCAATGCATCCATTTTCTTCAACCAATCCTTTTTGAAGCCATTACAGATCATCATATCATTCATCAACCTAGACCTTGGGTTCCCAATGTGTTTCTACGATGGCATGGACGATGCTGCCAAGACTGGCTTACAGTTTGTGTTCCCCGCTTATCTCTTTGTCCTCGCTATTACGTTCATTGTATTATGTCGCTATTGTCTGAAGTCAAACTCCTCTGGACAGCGCTTGAACAGATTTAGTCATTTCATTGGCAAGAGAGCAGTAAGAGTTCTGGCTACCCTGATCTACTTGTCGTACTCCAAGCTGCTTAGGACCGTAATTCAGATTCTTGCTTATACTACAGTGCGCATTGAAAATGGCATGTCTTTTCGAGTATGGCTTTATGACGGAAACATTCGCTACTTTGAAGGAAAACACATGATACTGTTCATTGCGGCCATGGCCACAAGTTTGTTTTTTCTCTTCCCCTACACATTGGCCCTGACACTGATTCCCGTCATTGACAAGTACAGTGATCACAACAGGCTCTTTAACTGGCTCCACCAGAAAGCCAACCTTCTCAAGCCTATGAACGATGCGTACTATGCACCTTACAAAGGGGTATGGCGAAGTTGGCTGGGGGTCCGGCTCTGGCTGTTGTTCATACTCTACGTTCCAACTCCATCCTACAGCTCAGACCGCCCCTACTTGCTCATGTACATCCATTCAATCATTATGATGGTCTTCGTGTTTGTCCAGGCTCATATCAGACCATTTGCGGAGCTACAGATCACAGTGGACAGCAGAAGTGGTTCCTTTCTGAGTTTTATAACTGGACTGACTCGTTTTACATGCTCAACTACACAATCTTAGCCTTCACCATTTCATACCTTCTCTCAAACGATACAGATGCGCATGCTCAACATTTTGGGTTCACCGTTGCAGCTCTTGTTGGCTTATCTCTGGTCATGTATTTGATCACTGTAATATACCTCATTGCCACTGCCATCAGAAGCATTGGCACGAATGAAAAAACTGTAGAACCCGCTACAGTTACTGTTACAAATCCTTTACCTGACCGCATCTATGAGATGATAGAGAAGCCAGGTGACCTCAATAACGGTGTGCATTATATGAATGTAATGGCAGAAAGTGATCTACGGGAGCCGCTCATGGACATGTAAGTCTCCGAACTCTCACGGACTCGTATACAGACTCAGTAGGGATTATAAATACATGTAATAAAATTTGTATTTGAATTTAACTTGTTTTCTTGGATTAATTATCGAACTCATACGTACATACAATGCATCATGTATATTTTGTGCCACGTATTCAAGTTATGATTTTATGTTTCAAAGTGCAAACAGTTGATTGCATGGACAATTACTTGAGCATCAGTCGCTACTTTTGCTTCATCTACTCTTATGGTGTTCATAAGAAGCTGCAGTAGGATACCAGATCTCAGCAGCAGGATTTGTTTAGCTGGTAATGTAGTGCACCAAAGGCACACCAAAGGCAGGGTAGGCAGAGCAGGTGCGAAAAATTCTTTGCGTAGGGAGCACTCCTCACGCATTACTATTACTATGCGCTGTCATGTACACCATGCAATAAAGGGAGATGTATCCATCCTTGCAGCTATGTGTGTATGACGCTCGACGCGTCTGATGTTCTTGTATTAACGGAATGATGACATGACCAAAGAAAAACTTTAAGTCACGTTAAATTTAAAGCCGGTTAACATGTGTGCCAGCGTAAGGGGAATTAAATGGCCTGGGTCGAACCAAGTCTCAAAGCGTATAACCAAATCAAAGCCGGGCAAACCTGAAGTTTTAAACGCCATTAGTTCCCACGAGAATATCTGTTACGGCCCAATTTAAAACCTGACCCGTTTTAAAGCGGGTCGCCCGTTTTAAAGCCGGTCGACCGGTTTTAAAGCCGGTCAACCGGTTCTAAAATGGGTCGACCGATTTTAAAACCAATATGCAAAACTGACCCGTTTTAAAGCGGGTTGACCGGTTTTGAAACCGGACACCGGTAACTGGATCAGTTAACACAGTGTATAGATTCAGAAAATTTAATGAAATATCAGGAACTACGATAGTAGTTCCTATATAGGAATTGACCCGGGTCGTGAATATCATTAAAAAAACGCAACCAGCGTACAACTCGCGTACCAAGAAACGGATAGTTTAGCTCTTTGTTCCTATCGAACCAGAAAGCAAAGACGGTCATTTTAATGTTTTGTTCCAGTCTTCAAACCGTTTGCTTCAAGAGAACAAAAAAGTTCGTGTTTTACCTCGTCCCCAGGCCAAATCTTCTCCGTCGTCGTCGTCGTCGTCGTCGTCGTCGTCGTCGTCGTCGTCTTCTTCTTCTCGGGTGAGTATAACTCGGGATAGGAATGGTTTTAAAGAGCGCAAATTATACCAATCGCTTTAGAATCTCCTGGAAGGACATCTTCAAGTATCAGATATATGAATAAAGCTTAAAACGTACATACGTAATCATTACGTAATGCGTAGTGTTAAATAGAAGCGTTCCCATGGCGACATTTCGTATATTTAGAATTGTGCAGCGTTATAAACAGGTGGTATTTCATATGATTGCAGTTTTGTTCACCACTTTTGGCTAGTGAAGTTGTTTATTTCAAAATGCCTTCACGTCAACAAAAGAGGAGAGCTAAACGACGAGAGGAATACATCCAAAATCAGGACGACGAGTTAGAGTCCTCCCGCGTTCGGTACAATGCTGATCCTGAAAAAAAGCGGGTGTCTACTCGTGACAGCTACAGAGCAGATCCTGAAAAAAAGCGGGTGTCTGTTCGTGACAGCTACATAGCAGATCCTGAAAAAAAGCGGGCGTCTGTTCGTGACAGCTACAGTGCAGACCTTGAATCGAGCCGAGCTTCTAAGAGGCGGCGTTATGAACAGAATTCTGATGCGGTGCGAGCTTCTAAGAGGCAGCGTTATGAACAGAATTCCGACGAGATACGAGCTTCTAAGAGGCAGCGTTATGAACAGAATTCAGATGCGGTGCGAGCTTCTAGAAGGCAGCGTTATGAACAGAATTCAGATGCGGTGCGAGCTTCTAAGAGGCAGCGTTATGAACAGAATTCCGACGAGATACGAGCTTCTAAGAGGCAGCGTTATGAACAGAATTCCGACGAGATACGAGCTTCTAAGAGGCAGCGTTATGAACAGAATTCAGATGCGGTGCGAGCTTCTAAGAGGCAGCGTTATGAACAGAATTCCGACGAGATACGAGCTTCTAAGAGGCAGCGTTATGAACAGAATTCAGATGCGGTGCGAGCTTCTAGAAGGCAGCGTTATGAACAGAATTCAGATGCGGTGCGAGCTTCTAAGAGGCAGCGTTATGAACAGAATTCTGATGCGGTGCGAGCTTCTAAGAGGCAGCGTTATGAACAGAATTCCGACGAGATGCGAGCTTCAAAAAGGCAAAAGTATCAGCGGAATTCAGTGACCAATCGGGTTTCCAAAAGGAGTGCATATTGGAGAAACCCTTTTGCTTCGCGTTCAGCGAAAAGGGCGCTATATCAGAAGCGTCCGGAAGGGAAGCGTGAGGCAGAGAGAACACGCTACCACAAAAAAAAGACTACCACCCAAAGGTGAGTTTTGCACGATGTGTGATTTAGGCATGGCTTGGCGCGCGTTTTCGTGTAGAGCAGCTGCAATGGTGACATAACTGTAAACATTGTGTTGCTAGGCAATAAATATGTTAAATCTAGGTACCAGACTTTATTCCGTACCCAACTATGTGTTTCTAGCATGTTATAATAAGCGCTAGTGTCGTATTTACAAAAAAAAAAAATTAACATCATGTTTACAAAGAATTTTCGCGCTACACAGCTGTCCTCAAAGAATGATCCTAACGCGGACCTCTTCGTGGCATCTTTAACCGGCGAATAGAATTACTTGGTAAAGAATTTGCGCGCTACACAGCTGTCCTCAAAGAATGATCCTATTGCGGACCTCTTCGTGGCATCTTAAACTGGCGAATGGAATTATTTGGTAAATGTATAAATACTGATAGATGTGCACTTTTATTACTCACACCTAAAACCAACAATAAATGGTAAGTTAAAGAAATTATTGATGTACATTTTCACAATTCTTTCAATATCCATCAGGCTGACGGTCTGCACGAAGCAGTTAGTATCCTCGTCGAGGAGGAACGCCAGCTTACAGCTGGCCCCTCCCGACGAGGAACTATGCGGCCATTACAGGCTGGCCGACGACCCCTGCCCCTGCCCCACAACGACGACTTTCGTCCCCAGCTCCACGAGGAGGAACCCCGTCCCCAGCTCCAGGAGGAGGAACCCCGTCCCCAGCTCCAGGAGGAGGAACCCCGTCCCCAGCTCCAGGAGGAGCAACCCCAGCTCCAGGAGGAGAACCTACGTCGTCCCCAGCCCCAGGAGGAGGAGGACCTTGGGCCGCAAGAGGCAGAGGGCAGGAGGCCTGACCGCCGGAGGCCCTTCAAAAGAGGCCGAGGCCATAGAGGCCATAGAGGCCGAGGCCATAGAGGCCGAGCGAACATTTATAACATTAAATGTGCGTACTTTTATTAATATTATGTAAATATATATATATAAGGTTGGCCACTACAATGCCCCGTCACTGTTCACAACGGTAAGCGGGCGTCTGCTCGTGACCGTAATTGGAACGGAGGGGGGAGGGGCACTTGCCTGTATAAAAAATGATAACAAAAAAATAGAGGAAACAAGTAAAGAAAAACATTCTCTAACGAGAAAGTTGGTGGGATATAGGAATTGGAGGCAATGGTGGTGTAAAAAGGAGGGGAACAAGGTTTTGAGAAAAGGGTAAATGAGATAAAAATCCTATATTTAGCACATGTACATGCAACAACCAAAAGAAGTGCTAAATATAGGATTTTTGTCTCATTACCCTTTTCTCAAAACCTTGTTCCCCTCCTTTTTACACCACCATTGCCTCCAATTCCTATATCCCACCAACTTTCTCGTTAGAGAATGTTTTTCTTTACTTGTATAAATAGCATGAGCAAATTAAAATAACGACGAGCGCACACAAAAAACGGATCTAAAATAGCAAGTTCCTTGAGATCTAAAAAGGCAAGTTCCTTGAGTACATTTAACTAAGTTTGGTTCGTGAATTGCGGGCCGTTATTTATCCTTGCATGCATGAATCACACATCCATGGTGTTCCAAACATTTTCTGGTACAGTTATTCACCCTTGATGGAACCATTCCTTGCAAACGTCACATTCCACCATGTTATCGTGCATCGTCTATGCTCCGACATGTGCAGATGATTTCAAGAAGCTGTGTCTCCTTTACCATCTTCTTTCTTTTTAACATCTCACCATTAAAAGGTTCCATTTCATTTTGCATCAAGCAATGCAAAAACACTACAACTTTACATTTTGTGCGATGAATGGCAACAACACGCATCAATAGTCGTCTACAACTGACAAACAATTTAGTGAGAAGTACCTGCTCTTTTACTGGAACAACAAGAACATCGCGAGCTCCTAGACTAGGGATGTTCAGAATCTGGAATCCCTTCTTCTTAACAAAGAAGCGCAGGTTCTTGTCAACAGACGATGGGTCTTTTATGGCGGTTTAAATTTTGTCTCCTAAGTCTTTGTAAACTACACCGCTAGTTCCTCTATCATTTGAGGAAAACTTCTCGGCAAGAAAGGCTCCTTCTCTCGATCGTACATATCCATTTCATAGCCAAATGCCAAAAAATATGCAACTGAACTGAGAAACGCACACTTAAAAATTGTAAACCACGCGTTCTTAAAAAAATTAATTAGCCCGTTTTAAAGCCGGTCGTCCGGCTTGGAAATGGGTTAACCCGCTTTAAATTGGGTCAACCCGTTTTAAAATGGGTCAAAAGTTTTAAATCGGGCTGTAACATCTCTACTGGCAGTACGATGCACATGAAGTTTATTCATGCAGTATAGCGGCAACGCCATGAACCCGCGATATTCGTACAAAACGAACTCCATGAAATGCACTCTACTGGCTGTCACGATAGATAGTTGCATTCCTCACGTACGGCCTTACATGAAACTATAGCTCATTAAAAAGTATGTTTACGAGATCCGGTGCGAACTCAAATTATTCTGCCGTTACAAGTTATAAGAATGCGCGCGATGACATGCATGTACAAAGCGAAAATTGGTACCCGACAAAGCACAAGGTATAGCTTTTATATATCATTGCCTTCCTTCAAGACTCTGATATCAAGTTTTTTTTAGATAAATATTACATCTGGGGAAATGAAGGATACAATACATTTTACAATCCTTACATACTATTACATCATATCTCCATCCTTGTCCGACGCGACATAAGTTATACATAAGTTATATATCCGAACTCGATCCTGTCCCGTATATAGCCCTAGAACCTAGAAGATGAAACCTGGAAACCGGTAACTTAAGGCGCATGCATAGCTTCCCTAATATCACACATAGTTTGATATCATGGAGATTCAAGTTTGTGTGAGTACGGATATGACACATAGGCGGCCCCAGGGGGGGGGGGGGGGGGGGGGGGGGGGGGGGCCAGGGGGCCATGGTACCCCCCATCCCCTGGTTATGGCGCCCCCCCCCAACCCCTATAAGTAATTTTTACTGTAGCGTTGCAATATGATTACTACATGTAACTATGTGTAATATAGCTACTAACACATCTGAGTGTACAAATAGCGATTATCAAATGACTAAGATTGCAAAATCGATAATGCCCCTCCCCCTTTGTGTGGTTGGCCCCTCCCCCTATGGCGCTCTACGTGGGGTTGGCCCTCCCTTCGGTAAGCGCTGGGGCCGCCTTTGTCAGACAGTAAGTTATCGAGTTCGGTTCCTAGTGAAGACTTTTTTGCTTTGTCACCTTATAATAAATAATTATGATCGTTCTAAATTGTACTAAATCGTGCTATTTCGTTCCTTTTTTCCCCCCACTCTTCCTTTCGAGGGGCATCTTTCATTTTAGTGCCCCATCTCTTAGTGAAAGTGAAGATATCGATCCATGCTACAGTGAAAAAACCAGTCTTGTTCCCCTAGGGCATAGCCTTTAATAGTGGCTGAACATGGAAAACCAGTCTTTAGGAAACACGCTGCAGTACCTATAAAGCCGCACAGCTTTGTTTATATCACAGGCATATGTGTAACTCCTGATAAAGTATATATGATGGGTTCAAATTCAAATGAGTATGGAATTGACAGTGGGCTACAGTCTGACCTCGTTAAGAGCACACTCGTTAGTAGCGCATTCTCTCGTTAGAAGTATTGAAAATTTTATTCAAGCATAGTTGATGCGGGTACCACTCATTATCTATGTCCACTGTGCAAATGATTTGTTATACGATAGTGTATTCTATAGCGTATATTTGAATATACCCCTTAAATATACGCACTTGCGTATAGAACCATATACACGGGTGCGTATATTGAAATAAAACCGATCACGTGACATTTATGGTCGCTTAGCAAGCCTTTGAATTCACTTTGTGGCTAAGCGCTTCATATTCCGTGTATTTGTCCTACTCCCACCCCTCGTTCCCGATCCAATTTAGAATCCAATTGAAATTTTAATAATTTTGCACAAGTACAACAGAACAACAAACTAACAGTCCGAGGTGGCATTCTGCATAACTTCGTTCCAAGTCGCCTGTACAGAACAATAACTGTGAATTCTTTTCGTCAAAATTATTTAACTCACCGCATATGCATCCTTGCGAACTGTCGTGTTGATACAACAGGGACATTGAAATGAAAACGAAATTGGCAACGCTTACCTTTCTAGTCACATTTGATCTAGCAAATTGTGAACAGTTGGGAAAGGTAAAGGAGGTTAAACGCTTACCGGACCTGTCAGCAACAAATCACGATGAAACTGTCTGATAATACCCGACTTGTCAAAGTGTCCGGATTTGTCCAACACGTAGCCAGTTACACGAGCAACTTTAGACAAATGGACGAGTATAGCAGCACTTCGCAAAACAAGAAATGACATACCTTTTTCTACCGTGCTCCGTTGTGCCAGTTTCGGTTGCTCAACGGGAACACTTGGGACATGCCAAACTGGTGCAAATAGTGAGAGGTGATTAGCTAGTGTATACTGTGTGCACACACGTGCATACTAGACCCCTGACTATGCATCACTGCATGCTCCTAAAATAATTAAGCACACAATAAGATGTTGTTTTAAAAGATCTAGAATAGGCCCTGCTATAGAGGTTCTCAACGTGACGTCACAGTACTATACAATTAAAAGATAATCAACGTGACGTCACAGTACTATACAATTAAAAGATAAATAAAACGGAAGCCATGTGCACATCTTGAAAGAAAACTACGGTTCCATTATCAAGTACCATTCACAGGCCTACAGAAATGTTTTATCGCATGGGATTCGAACGTATAGTACTAGCTTTCAATATGAATAACGGGTCTATTAGATGAGGTCATGATTGTGGCGGTGTACTTGCTAGTAAGAGCGGATGTTGGGGTCCTGGTGGTCAACGGGGAGCAAATTGAATGATCAATGATGGCAGATCGGCTGGTACAGCATATAGGGAGTTCTCGGTCCCTATTGTGGTTAGCGACCGTAGGTATAACAGACTGCGATAGTAAACGAGTACTATATGTCGCGGAAGCTAAAAGGATTCGCCTAGTTTTTTTAATTCATGCTATTAATAATAATTGATGGTCATCCACCTCTTGTCGGAAGGGCCGGGCCGGGGTTGGCTTGACATACGAAATGTAGAGAAATTTTTTAACGAAGCGCAATAAGTTAAAAAATAAAATGACATTAATTTGAAGTTATTGAACCGTGTTAAATTTGGAATTACCTGCGATGGTAATTAAGTCTTGATGTTTGTATAACATTGCTTTATAATTGTAACGCAGTAAAAATACAATTCGAATTCATACCAATTTTTAGTTTTCTGAGGTCATTTAGAATTCTATTTGAAATAAAAAGGCAAGATGACCGCCGATGTATGAGCGATTTCTCCATATGATTGTTGTTGCGTTCTTGAATTGTGAAATGTCCTCTCTGTTATGAATAAGTATATCTCATTTGTTTGTCTAGCTAATTATCTCTGGGTAAATTTCGGGCGCCTTCCATTAGTAGGGTCCGACAAATAAATTTATTTTATCATCTCAGAAATTGCAGTGCAGCGCATGCGCAACTTTGCGATAATGAATACGTTCGTGCTTGTGGATATGGACGCCACTCTTCTGCAGGTGTTAGTTCTCTCCTCTCTCCTTTTCGGTTCGTCTTCCCTCCCGGCCAAACACGAGGCAGCGATAGGCTACTCTCTACGCGAAGGTAGGGTCTGCTACACTCATGTATTGACCCCTGTACCAGGAAACCGTAGGCTGTTGTTGTATGAGCCTATCATTGTTACGTGATTACCCCCTGGTAGACCATTAATTCAAATAGTGGGGGTTTATATAATACAAGCGTCCGCGAGCACGTGGTAGATGTCAAATAATGCCCGGACAAATGTACCGGTAATGGCATTCACGGGTAAAATCCCCATTCATCCCGATTTTGCCCCCGCGGGGGGCGGCGATTGCGTAACAATGACAGTAATATTTTGACGAAAAAATTTTTTTTTGAAGGAGCTCTGAGTCACTCGACGAATACGGATGTCGGCGGACAACGGCTGCACTCGGACCAAAAGAGAGCGGCCTCCGTGAGCTGGCTGTGGGAAGGTGGTAGGATACCTTACGTCTTTCATGGCGATGTGGGTGAGTTTTACCGAGCAAGTGTGCGAGAAATGGAGCGGGGGATAGTACTTGTGTACATGATATTACATACATAGCACGATGAGCTGTGTGTCTGTGTGTGTGTGCGTATGTGTGTGTGTGAATGGGAAAGAGGTCACACTTGCCTTTGGTTGAAGACGTGGTCTAGGCGTAGCATACATGTATGTTCACAGTGTCCTGCCCCAACAGCTCGGGGTTCCTTACTCATCGCCATGGAGCACTGGAATAACCACACCTGCATACAGTTTGTACCGAGGACGGAGGAGGCAGAGTATGTATGGTTCAAGGCGAATACAGTGTGAGTCTTTAGTTGATATTAAATCTCAATGGGCTGTTCCAGTAAATAAGTGCACAGGGGGGGGGGGGGGGGGTGGTGGATGAAAACGAGAGGCTGTCCAGGGGGGGTTTAATATGGATGTCAGGGTGTGGGGGGCGGGTGAGGTTAAGTAAAGCAGATTGCATTAGATAACAAGAGATATGCATCGAAAGGACTTAAATGAAGTCACTGTGAATATACTTCTGTAAACTATACCTGGATGATTTCACCTTTTTGAAAGATAAATGAGAAGGATATTGTCCAGGGGGTTAAGATATCCAGCGTCTTTGTGATGAAATTATGGCTACTATCAATTGTAAAATTTGCTTTTAGGGGAAATATACCTTCATAAAAATGAATAAAATGATCAGGGTATTGTCCAGAGGATTAAGGTTGTTAGAATTATGGCTACTGTGAGCCGACTACCACATGTATGGCTATGCAAAAACCACATAGCACAGGAATAACCAGGGTGTATAATTTTTAATCTTTTGTCAGGGGGGAGGGGTTTATAGGGGGTCTGTTCATCCACCCCCCCCCCCCCCCCCTGTGCAGTTATTTACTGGAACAGCCCAATGCACGTTTTAGTGAGCAGACATAAGAGGGGTTTCATATTTTGGCCCTCATGGGAACAGTAGCTTATACACTCACCCACCCCTCTGTGCTTCATCCTCCTCCTCTCCCTCTCCTCTCCTCCCCCATTTCCTTCTCCCTCCTTCCCTCCTTTTCCCTCCTCCTCACCTCCATGAATAATAATGCCGTTCCGTTAATTAATCTGGCTGGACCCAGTTTAATATGACTGCACTGCATACAGAGGGAAGACTTTTTTTAACCACTCCCTATATTTAAATACATTTCTAATCCCCACCTCCCCACCCCCTCCCCCACCTGATGCAAAGGGTAAATCACTTCCTCTTTCTCCAGCTCCTCCCCCCTCATCCTCTCTCCTATCTCCATTTTGCAGTTATCCTCTGACAAGAGGGGAGGGGTGATGAATTATCGTTTATGATGTCATTTGTAGTTGTGTGCAATATTACTTTCTGGGATGTGGATAAGAAGCTTCTTACGTCATCGTCCCTGCTATTATCCCTTGATGTGGTAGTCTTTCCCTGGTGACTTATGTGTTCCAACTTCTAAACTCTTTATCTCTTTGTCTATTCCCTTCATTTTGCTGCTTAACCTTTCTCTCACCCGTCCCCCCCCCCCCCCCCATCTTCCTCCTCCCCGTCCTTCTCAGGTGCAGTACTGTGGTTGGGAAGGCTCCCTACCTCTCGTACCTCCCTAGCTACGCGGGTCAACCGTTCTTCCTCACCCCCACCTGCGCCAACTCCACAGGTACCCTCCTCCACATGCTCGGCTACGTGGTGGGCCTCGTCAACGAACAGTGCAGATACGACCGCGATGCGTACGTCACGGTCTTGTGGAACAACGTGAAGCCATCGTTGGTTTCGGATTTCGCCATCGTCACCTCGCAGTACGACACGTCGTCTTACGGTCCCTACGACTTTGGCAGTATCATGCACTACTCGCTGAACGCCAACTCCATTAACGGATCTAACACCTTGGAGCCGAAGGTTCCCTACGAGGGCGTGATTGGACAGAGGGAGGGGCTAAGCACTCTGGACGTCCTCAAGGTCAACCGCATGTACGGATGTGCCGCTGGTGAGTTGGTCTGGGGACCCTTGTGTTTGACCTACCCTTATGGACCCAACAGTTTATAATGTTGGGGGGGGGGGGGGGGGGGGGGGGGGGGGTGTATGTACATGTATGTGTATTTTTTTGCATTGTGTTATACATGTAACTCAGGCCCTAGCTTGGTTATATGACAATTCTGACGCACTGGCATGGCAACAAGTGATGCAAATGTTATTTGTTTAGCGCTTGATAATGAATATATGGTTACAGCTCTGGGTCAGTGTTGCATGCGCATCTGTTAATATAACATGAAGCGTGCATTAAATAGGAGTGTGGCATGATATTTGCTTGTGTATGGACATTTTTGTGTGTGTGTGTGGGAGGTGGGAGGGGGGGGTTAACACACCTAGCGTTAACATGGTCAACTGCATGTATGCATGTCCCACTGATGAGTTCTGTAGGTTTTAGATGGTTTATAGTGTAGGAAGGGGAAGAGATTATTATAAACACCTTCACTTATGGATATGGAAGGGTAGGGGGGGGTTAATATTTCTCGTCGTTTCATCATTGCTAGCTCATTATTATTGGATGCCATTAAGAGCATTGAAGTCTTCACCTGCCATGTGAGACCATCCTCTCCCTCTTGTAACCATCCCCTACCCCCCTCCATCCCTCCCTCCCTCTTGTAACCATCCCCTGTCCCCCCTCCCTCCCTCTTGTAACCATCCCCTGTCCCCCCTCCCTCCCTCCATCCCTCTTGTAACCATCCCCTGTCCCCCCTCCCTCCCTCGTGTAACCATCCTCTGTCCCCCCTCCCTCCCTCTTGTAACCATCCCCTGTTCCCCCTCCCTCCCTCCCTCTTGTAACCATCCTCTGCCCCCCCTCCCTCCCTCTTGTAACCATCCCCTGTCCCTCCTCCCTCCCTCCCTCTTGTAACCATCTCCTGTCCCCCCTCCCTCCCTCTTGTAACCATCCCCTGTCCCCCCTCCCTCCCTCTTGTAACCATCTCCTGTCCCCCCTCCCTCCCTCTTGTAACCATCCTCTGTCCCCCCTCCCTCCCTCTTGTAACCATCTCCTGTCCCCCCTCCCTCCCTCTTGTAACCATCTCCTGTCCCCCCTCCCTCCCTCTTGTAACCATCCTCTGTCCCCCCTCCCTCCCTCTTGTAACCATCCCCTGTCCCCCCTCCCTCCCTCTTGTAACCATCTCCTGTCCCCCCTCCCTCCCTCTTGTAACCATCCCCTGTCCCCCCTCCCTCCCTCTTGTAACCATCCCCTGCCCCCCCCCTCCCTCTTGTAACCATCCCCTGCCCCCCTCCCTCCCTCTTGTAACCATCCCCTGCCCCCCCCTCCCTCTCATAACCATCCTCTGTCCCCCCTCCCTCCCTCTTGTAACCATCCCCTGTCCCCCCTCCCTCCCTCCCTCTTGTAACCGTCCCCTGTCCCCCCTCCCTCCCTCCCTCTTGTAACCGTCCCCTGTCCCTCCTCCCTCCCTCCCTCTTGTAACCATCCCCTGTCCCCCCCGCCCTCCCTCTCATAACCATCCCCACTCTCTGTCTATTTCTCTACCTTCTTTTTAGCAAACCTTCTCTTGTTGTACGGGTATTGGGGCAACTTAAAAAAACTAATTCTCATGTTTGGTCTCATTTTACCCGTCAGACCCTACACCTACGGTCCAGCCATCAAGTTCTTATGCCGAGGGTCCATCTCCCTCTGTCACCATGGCGACCACTTCAACCAGCATCAGCAATGATACCCAACCAGGTGAGATTATCTCCCTCCCTCCCTCCCTCTCCCTGTCTCTCTCTCTCTCTCTCTCTCTCTCTCTCTCTCTCTCTCTCTCTCTCTCTCTCTCTCCCTCCCTATTTATCCCTCCCCTCTCCCTCCCTCCCCCTCTTCCCCATCACCTCCCTAGGACATCGTCTCCCATCCCACAACCACACCACTCTGTTGCCATATTTTTTAAAACCTCAATTCTTGTGCAAAAAAACCAGTTTTCATGCAGTGGCTCGTACGGTACAGTCATAGAGGCTTTGCTTGGGGGTTACCTCATAGAGGCTCTCCTGGGGTTACCTCATAGAGGCTCTGCTGGGGTTACCTCATAGAGGCTCTGCTTGGGGTTACCTCATAGAGGCTCTGCTGGGGTTACCTCATAGAGGCTCTGCTGGGGTTACCTCATAGAGGCTTTGCTTGGGGGTTACCTCATAGAGGCTCTGCTGGGGTTACCTCATAGAGGCTCTGCTGGGGTTACCTCATAGAGGCTCTGCTGGGGTTACCTCATAGAGGCTCTGCTGGGGTTACCTCATAGAGGCTCTGCTGGGGTTACCTCATAGAGGCTCTGCTGGGGTTACCTCATAGAGGCTCTGCTGGGGTTACCTCATAGAGGCTCTGCTGGGGTTACCTCATAGAGGCTCTGCTGGAGTTACCTCATAGAGGCTCTGCTGGAGTTACCTCATAGAGGCTCTGCTGGGGTTACCTCATAGAGGCTCTTCTGGGGTTACCTCATAGAGGCTCTGCTGGGGTTACCTCATAGAGGCTCTGCTGGGGTTACCTCATAGAGGCTCTGCTGGGGTTACCTCATAGAGGCTCTGCTTGGGGGTTACCTCATAGAGGCTCTGCTGGGGTTACCTCATAGAGGCTCTGCTGGGGTTACCTCATAGAGGCTCTGCTGGGGTTACCTCATAGAGGCTCTGCTGGGGTTACCTCATAGAGGCTCTGCTTGGGGGTTACCTCATAGAGGCTCTGCTGGGGTTACCTCATAGAGACTCTGCTGGGGTTACCTCATAGAGGCTCTGCTGGGGTTACCTCATAGAGGCTCTGCTGGGGTTACCTCATAGAGGCTCTGCTTGGGGGTTACCTCATAGAGGCTTTGCTGGGGTTACCTCATAGAGGCTCTGCTGGGGTTACCTCATAGAGGCTCTGCTTGGGGGTTACCTCATAGAGGCTCTGCTGGGGTTACCTCATAGAGGCTCTGCTGGGGTTACCTCATAGAGGCTCTGCTGGGGTTACCTCATAGAGGCTCTGCTGGGGTTACCTCATAGAGGCTCTGCTGGGGTTACCTCATAGAGGCTCTGCTGGGGTTACCTCATAGAGGCTCTGCTGGGGTTACCTCATAGAGGCTCTGCTGGGGTTACCTCATAGAGGCTCTGCTGGGGTTACCTCATAGAGGCTCTGCTGGGGTTACCTCATAGAGGCTCTGCTGGGGTTACCTCATAGAGGCTCTGCTGGGGTTACCTCATAGAGGCTCTGCTGGGGTTACCTCATAGAGGCTCTGCTGGGGTTACCTCATAGAAGCTTTGCTTGGGGGTTACCTCATAGAGGCTCTGCTGGGGTTACCTCATAGAGGCTCTGCTGGGGTTACCTCATAGAGGCTCTGCTGGGGTTACCTCATAGAGGCTCTGCTGGGGTTACCTCATAGAGGCTCTGCTGGGGTTACCTCATAGAGGCTCTGCTGGGGTTACCTCATAGAGGCTTTCGCTCTCATCTGGCTTGCCTTGATCGGCGACTGCTAGTTGCAATTCTTTCAGGAGAGAACCACTTCATTACCAGAAAAAAATGCCCTTTTTTACCAGCAAAATAAAACAACATCCACTGGAAGAGGGATGATGCGTTGTATAAAAGTATTCAACACCCGATTAAGACTAATTATTTTAAATGGCGGTGTCACCAAACCACTTGTGTTTGCTTCCTACATTACGTGTTTACAAGTTACAAACCTCTGGTGGAGTGGATTTGATAAAACACTGATCTCAAGATATAATATTCCCAAGAATGCTGGAGGAAATTCTTTGCCTAACATGAAATGACCTAAAATGCAGTAGTTTTTGTAAATACAATTACAACCATTGCAATTAATCCAATTTTAGGTGTGCAGTTGCAGACGCAGGTGTGCTATTCAAAACCCAGGTAGAAAATCAACAGTCACTATAAATCTTATTAACTAACCACAAACATTACGCGTCACAGTGTAAAAATACTATAATGTCTCCATGTGCACTGTTTAGCAGTGCACATGGAGACATTATATGCAGTATTGCGTCGTCTCCATACACACCGTTATACATATGTTATACGCTGCTAATTCATAGTATAACGACCCTTTTTCACAGTGATATTGCATGATATTTGTGGTTAGTTAATAAGATTTTTAGTGACCGTTGAATTTCTGCCTGGGTTTTGAATGTATTGCAATGAATTTTTTTTTTTTACATCTGTATAAACAAGGACTTTAGCAGGGAGTATTGTATGTAATTACTTTAATTTGAGCCCATTCCATAATACCATATAAATTAGAAGATGAAACTTATGTAAAAAATTAATTATAATTTTTATCGCCAAGTATGACATCCCCATTGTATCCAGGCATTAACAACTCTCACGGCAGAAGTGGTTTATTACATGTAAATTCATAATCAACCACATGTGTCCATGGCTTGCAGCTGTTGCAACGTCTTTTGACCTTAATAACTACCTAACAGCTGCACTACTCATCCCACATCTATTGTAACACTTTACACCACCCCCCCCCCCTCTGGTTTGGAATGTCAATGATTTTTGTTCGTGTCCTTCATTCACCATAGCAATCACTACCTTGGGGATCACCTCCTCAAAGGTGGTGTCTATAAGACCCACTGCCTCCACTATCACTGCCACGCCCATCTCTAGTTCCAGTGCATCGGGCCCTACAGCTAACGGATCGACAGTTATTGACCCCAAAAGTGTCCTATCAGGTGAGGGGGGCGTGTGTGAGGGAGTGTGCTAGTGCCAAGTGATATGATAGGGGAGGTGTGACAGGAAGTTGCGTAATAGCAAGAGTGTGACAGGAAGAGGTGAAATAGGGAGGGTATGACAGGAAGTGAGGCTGTGAGTCAGGAATTTGTGTAACAGAAGAGGGTTGAATGTCATTGACGTCTTTGTACTCCTCTCCCCAGGATCAAACATAGCTCTCAAGGTCTATGCGACACCCAACAACAACTTTCTATGGGTTGGCTGTACCGTGACATCCTGTGCGGTGAGAAACTGTCCCGGGAACAGGTTCAAGCCAGAGAAGGTCGCGCTCTGTCCCGAGTACATCTTCATCATCAGCAGAACTGACGGTGGCAGGGTGATAAGAGTCGGGGACCTGGTGTCCCTCACCCAGTTAGGGGGGAGCACCCTCTTCTGTGGGCAGGCGAACCCCACCTGCATGATGTCGCCGAACTGCAGGGACTTGTATGGCCAGTTCAGCTTTGCCCTGTGCGACAGCCAGGTGTTGGTGGTCAGGGCCGAGAACAAAGGGTTCGGCCAGCCGATAACGAACAACGACAACATCATCCTAGACTACTGGGCGGGGTCTGTGCCCCTGGTGGGTTGGACCGACACCCTGTTCTGCAACCCCGAGGCGGGAAGTATGTGCGAAAGGAGATACTGTTTCGACCCCTCCCTCTCCCTCCAAGGAGGGAACACCACCGCTTCCACATTGAGCAGCTGTCGGCAATTCTTCACATTATTCAAAATTAGTTAGTGGATTGCGGTGGAGGGGGTTTTGGAACACATCGAAAATCAAAGATGATGTCATGTGTGTTTACTTAGGGTGAGGGTTATGGTAAGGGTATTACAAGATGATTGAGGGTCAGGATGATGACAGGGAGTGGAGTTGGGCACTGGCAAAGAATCGGACGAGGCAACGTAACCTCTTTTTGAGGAATTGTAGCCAATTGAGTTACAGTTCTGAAAGCTGTTGTCAATCGCGAATGTTTGTAATCAGTACGGAGTGTGGTGCACCACTTAATTTTTATGTAAAACTGAGATGGACAATAATGCGTTTCTACTATTTCCGGTACTTGAATCACTTTGCCTTTTTATTAAATTTGGAAAGATATTTGCCATGTGTTTTAACCAGTTTCGGCACAGAACATTGAAGCAACAACAGATAACTTGCATCATTGGACGGACCTTGCTGTTTAGAAAAAAAAAATGGTGTGAGAGTTATTAATAAAAATCGGTATAGGGTTAGGTCTAATTTTTTTCCCCCTACCGCACTGCGCAACATTTTCTTTTATTCATGTGGTAGCTAGTTGTATTGAAGCTTCAACATCAACATATAGTTAAATTATATGATGCACAAAATTAATGTTGCATGGATAATATATTAAGCCGGATGAATGAGTTCGTGAAATCGAACACGGCTCTTTTTCTCCACTTGCTTGTTTTTTTTTTTCAGCCTCAGCTGGTATTGGCCCCGCTACTACCATCATCTGTAAGAGACTAGTCCCACTTCTAGCCACCCGCTTGCTACTCTCGCTATAGTTAGAGCACATGAACCATTTATAAGATCATACATGGAGGAGGCCTAGCTCGTTAGATTTTTTTTTATTTTAAATGCATAACGAATATATAACTTTAGACATGCTCAATGCCTATATATACTTTTGCCCTGGAACATGACAGTACAATTGTGTATCCCACAACGAAAAGTCCAATCTGCATCCCGGAATGCACATACATATTATTGCTGAGCGAAGTTGATAAGGCAACGTACGAATGAGCCAGTTCGTGCACGTATATATGAGCACGAAATGACACGGCTCGGGAGGTTGAATATCACCATGGTGAGAGCTTATATTCCACTGTGTATAAAGTGTTGTTAGATATAATTGGCATGCTTCGCATAACGGTGCGTATATGGAGAGTCGTTATCAGTATACGCAATATTCTCCACACACTGTTTTACAGCATCGTATATGCCAACCTTGTAGCTAAGAATATGGGGCCTTCAGACTATGGGGCCTGCAGACTATGGGGCCTTCAGACTATGGGGCCTTCAGACTATGGGGCCTTCAGACTATGGAGCCTGCAGACTATATGGGGCCTGCAGACTATATGTGGCCTTCAGACTATGGGGCCTTCAGACTATATGGGGCCTGCAGACTACGGGGCCTGCAGACTACGGGGCCTGCAGACTATGGGGCCTTAAGACTTTAATAGTTCAGTAGTAGTTTCTAATGTAGTTGGACTGTTAGGTTATGAATTTTTAGTTTGTAGTTTTGTGCATGGTCACTAGTATATACTGTAAAACGTATTTGAAGTAAGTCAAGTACGATTAATTTGTGATTATCGTTTGCCAATAAATAGTTCCAGTACAAACCATACAAGTCATGCGTTCACCGCAAAAAAAAAAAGACCGCAAATCACATGTGATTCCTCAAAGTCGTTTAGGGACTTACTGAGCTGCATGTAGGCGTAGTAAACGTTTGTTGCATATGATGCGTCACTATGATCATTATGATGTGCATTCGAGCGCCTACCATTGCAGTGCAGCGCATGCGCAACTTTTTGATAATGAATACGTTCGGCTTGCAAATGGACGCCAACCCTCTGAAGGTGTTGATTCTCTTCAATCTGCTTTTTTGCTCGTCTTCCCTCCCAGCCAAGCAAGAGGCAGCGAGAGGCTACTCTCTAAACGAAGGTAGGGTCTGCTACACTCATGTATTGACCCCTGTACTAGGAAACCGTAGGCTGTCCGAAGTGCGTAATTTGCGGGCGGGTACTAAGTACAGGTGTAAGCCATAAGCTTTGCCCGCAAAGAAAATATTATCGTTCACGTTGAATTCTTATAAAGGAGCCCTGAGTCACTCGACGAATACAGATGTTGGCGGACAACGGCTGCACTCGGACCAAAAGAGAGCGGCCTCCGTGAGCTGGCTGTGGGAAGGTGGTAGGATACCTTACGTCTTTCATGGCGATGTGGGTGAGTTTTACCGAACAACGGTGTGAGAAATGGAGAGGGGGGGGGAGCACAGTGGCGGATCCAGGATTTGGGAAGTGGGGCGGTACAAGGTGTGTGGGAGGGGTCCACAGCTAGGGGGGTACGGGGGAGTGCTGTAAGCTCCCCCATGGGGGTCTGGGGCTCCGCCTCAGAAGGTTTGTAGTGCATGTTTGGTGTTTCGACGTTAAAAATCCAATAGAAAACGGCATGCAATGGTATACTGCCCTTTATAAGGCGATCAACACATCCGAGCCGCTTTTCAGGAAAAAAAAAAAAAAAAAACTATGAAACTGTATAAGCGTGCCGCCTGTGCCTGGCGGGCCTGTAAGCATCACACAGATGGATAGGGTTTGTTACGAAAGCTAACAGTTCTTCACTCAGTTCCAGAAGAATGTAGATATTTCCCTGGAAAGCAGATAGGCTAATTACCTTATAAACGAGCCCGGGCATAAGTTAAGCATAGCTTTCCCATGACGGCCGCGACGTGAGCTATCGACCCTAACCATCCCTAAAGGCTGGACCTAACTAGGCCCAGCTTGAACCAGGCATACAACCTATAACAGCGGGGTTAGAGCTATCGAGCCTACCATCCCTAAAGGCTGGACCTAACTGGGCCCAGCTTGAACTAAGGAACCATGCGTACACCCTCAATCGTAGCACACAGCCCTACACCCTCAAATCAGGGGTACTGGTACTATAAAAGCACTAGTATACGCCATGCTCGCGGGTGTATGCCTAAGTCAGAGCTGGACCAAGCCATTATGTTCAGCCTTTAGTGATGATGGTGATGGTGATTGCTGGGTCGAAAGCTCAAGTTGCTGCAGGGGCTATGAATAATGATCTTGAAGTTATGCTACGAGCAGTATGTTACATGTACTGACACTATTTTAATGAGGGGCGGGGGGGGGGGGGGGCACGGGCCTCACTCCTTCCCTAGTAGTATGATATTAGCCTACAGTTATACGGTGTACGTATAGGTTCAATTATGAGGTCATAGAAGAGCAGGGTGTGTGTGTGGGTGTGTGATATTAATTGAGAGTTTTTAATTGACCAGACACATGTGCACACATTCGCACGTGCAGACATGTGAGGACGCAGTCGCACGTGTTTTATGCACAATGCTTGCAATCTGTGCATGTCGTGTGTACATGACATGTTTGTGGTCCTCTGGTTGAAGGCGTGGTCAAGGCGTAGCATATGTTCACAGTGTCCCCACCCCCAACAGCTCGGGGTTCCTTACTCATCGCCATGGAGCACTGGAATAACCACACCTGCATACAGTTTGTACCGAGGACGGAGGAGGCAGAGTATGTATGGTTCAAGGCGAATACAGTGTGAGTCTTAATAGATAAACATTAACATATCTCATGTATCACGTATTAGTTCGATGGGGGGGGGGAGGGGGAAACATGTGATGGATGTATCGTCCCTCGTGGGACACCAGTACTGCTTCGACAGCTTTCCACTCGCCCGAGGGGGAAGGGGTGTGGTGAGGTTAGGATTAATGATGTCATTGCCATTGGTTATGGATGTGCTCATGTTGCAGTTATGTGCAATAGTATTTTTGTGTGTGGTTAAAGGCGTCCATAACACTAGGCAACGTGTTGCGTGTAGCACTATGACTTTCTAGTAAAATATCAGTAAACTTCTAGTAAAATATCAGTAAACTAATGTTTTTAATTGCATTCATTGAGTTGCACGCAACATTGTTGCCTAGTGTATGGTCGCCTTAAGAAGCGTCTCACATTATCTTTGACACTTTTATTCCTTGATATGGTTCTCTGCTTCTGTTTCCAACTTTTCTTAAACCCTTTCTCTCTCTCCATCTGTTCCTATCTTAACCCTTTTCTCACCTCCCCTCCCCCCCCCCACCTGCCCACACATCTCAGGTGCTCTACCATGGTTGGGAAGGCTCCCTACCTCTCATACCTCCCTAGCTACGTGGGTCAACTGTTCTTCCTCACCCCCACCTGTGCCAACTCCACAGGTACCCTCCTCCACATGCTCGGTTCATTGGTGGGCCTCAACCCGGAACACCAGCGACCCGATCGTGACAGTTACGTGGACGTTCTGTGGGACAACATCAGGCCAGTGCAGAGGGATGACTACAACGTCAAGCCTTCCATAGACACGTCTTACGGTCCCTACGACTTTGGCAGTATCATGCACTACTCGCTGAACGCCAACTCCATAAACGGATCCAACACCTTGGAACCGAAGGTTCCCTACGAGGGCGTGATTGGACAGAGGGAGGGGCTAAGCACTCTGGACGTCCTCAAGGTCAACCGCATGTACGGATGCGCCACTGGTGAGTTGGTCTGGGGACCCTTTGTAATAATGGGGGGTGAAGCCCATTATTGGGAGTAATGCAATGAAGAGTATATTCTTCTGATATGTTCAGTAACTGGTGGAAGGGTGTGTGTGTTTGTGTGTGTATGCATGTGTGTATATATGCATGTGGGTGTTGTGTGTGTGTGTGCGTGTTGTATGTGTGTGTGTATGTGTATGTGTGTGTGTGTGTGTGTGTGTGTGTGTGTGTGTGTGTGTGTGTGGCCACAAGGTGTGTTGAGGTACAACCTAAAAAGCTGACGAACAATCTGTTGCCCCACTCCAAAAATTAAAAAAAACATTTAAAAATATGGTAAGTGTTGTGGGAGAATTTAGAGCACAAATTTCTAGTGCCTTTTCTCCCTCCCTCCCTCCAATGCTTGCCTTCAGACCCCCCTCCCAATCACCTTCCATTACCAAACACCCCTTTGGCCACACCCCCATGGTGGGGCAGTTATTTATGGCCACACCCTGTGATACATTGTAGGCAGTTTTTTGTATTGGGTACTTAACAGCATCATATGGTATTGCTATGCCTCATTAGGAATTAATGGAGCCTGACGTGGTGGGCATTGTTTGTGCATACCTTTGTTGTCCAACTTTATTCACCATGGCGACTTATCTTCCTCTCAGAGGCATCACCCACCTCCACTTCCACCACCTCACCCTCACTGTCCACCTTCACCTTCTCATCAGGATCGGATGACCCTTCTGCAACCTCACCTGTGTCAGTTGCTACCTCCTCCCCATCTCCCTCCCAGGGGCCCATTATAATGCCAGAAGTGCCTAGCGTTTCAACAGACAGTGGCCCGAGCATTGACAGAAGTGTGATCAGATCAGGTGAGTTGTAGTGTCATTAGGGCGTTCTCTCAACACTGTTAGGGTTTTCCCTCAGCACTATGCTGTGGTGTTCCCTCAGCACTGAGCTGGGGTGTTCCCTCAACACTGTTAGGTCATTCCCTCAGCACTGAGCTACAGTATGGTGTTCCCTCAGCCATGAGCTGTGGTGTTCCCTCAGCACTATGCTGTGGTGTTCCCTCAGCACTGAGCTATGGTGTTCCCACAGCACTGTGCTATGGTGTTCCCTTAGCACTATGCTGTGGTGTTCCCTCAACACTGAGCTATGGTGTTCCCTCAGCACTGTGGTGTTCCCTCAGCACTGTATTATAGAGTTCCTCCATGCACCGCTCCATGAGGCCTCACAGAATTTTCTATTTTTCTGCTCTCATCAATGGTTTCTCTTACATGTTAAACCACACACACACACACACACACACACACACACACACACACACACACACGCAGGGTCAAACATTGCACTCAAACTTCTCACCCAAAGTGGGGACGCTCCTCTATGGCTCGGTTGCTCGGCAACCGCCTGCACCGCCTCCGACTGTCCCGACGCAACCTTTGGACCCATGAGCATCGTTCGCTGTCCCCAGCACATCTACATCATCACCCGAACGGACGGAGGGGCGGGCGGGGACGAGATAAGGGTGGGGGACCGGGTGTCCCTCACCCAACTAGGGGGGAGCACCCTGTACTGCAACGACACCAGCTTCTCCTGTCTGATGACTTCGGAGTGCCGGGACGCTTACGGGAAGTTTAGCCGCGAGCTGTGCAGTGGGATGGTGCTTGTGGTGAGGTCGCCGACAAACGGGGCTGGGAAGGAGGAGGAGGAGGAGGGGGCGGTGGTGCATGACAAGGACGACATCATGTTGGACTACGAGGCGGGGTCCGTGCCGCTCTCCGAGTGGAGGGACACTTTGTACTGTCACCCGCAGAAGGGCGGGCACTGTGAGAGGAGGTACTGCTCTGACCGGTCCTTGCTGGAGCAGTCGACATCTGACGGTCACTACACCAGCGGCTGTAGGCAGATCTACACTGTGTTCAAGCTACGGTAAACAACAACGAAGCAAAAAAACAACAAAAATATTAACAACAACGAAGCAAACAAACAACAAAAATATTAACAACGAAACAAATAACAAGAGCAACAACAAAACTCAAAAACGTTTTTTTCTTGTGAGACTGGAATGATGTGTGCTGCCATATTTGACGTACCGCGTTTGCATGTGTGTGTGTGTATGTGTGGTGTGTGTGCAGTTTTTTTTTAACGTTTGTTTTTGCATGTGTATTTAAGAAAACAGCAAAACCAATTTACTCTCATAATTATACTAGTAAGAAGTTAATAAAATCGTACATGCATGGTATGGCTGTATGAATCAAATAATGGAATAATATTAACCGGAAACTCAATATAGTCTTTCGAGGCTTGCTGGTAGAGGCAGGTCATCAGCGGATCTGGGGGGGGGGGGGGGGGTTTGGGGGTTTCGTAAACACCCCTTGATAATATTATTCATAGTAGGAAATTAGCATTGATAGTTGTGAATAAATCATTAACCCCCCCCCCCCCCTTTATCTGCCACGCCCCCTTCGTACGTCCGCGCCCGACTATGCACAGGCTGCAAGGAGTGATACAACGAGACCCTGCATGCATGCTGTATATTTCTATAGGCTATACTATCAGTGACTTGAAATGTAAAAGTGTGCATTGCTGGGAAGATAAGTATTGAATACACTATACTGGTCAGGTAGGAAGTTCAATTCAATCTAGTATTTAGGTTTTGCATCCGGATAGTGATTAAATGACGGATATTACGGATTCCGCCTTGTTTTTCATCAATCCGTTATCCGTTATCCGGCCTGATCCAAATCCGGATTAACACGGATATTTTGCGTAATGGAATCCGGCTCATATTAGCTGAAGTTTTGTAATCCTTATAGGGTTGTATGTAGTGCTTGCACTGCAGTCTCTCTGGTCAGACTCAGATTACATGAATTTACATCTATTGGTACACTATAATAAAGAATTAGGCGTGACAGAGTCACGGGACTTTCAGTTTTGCTGAATGGCGTCTATGGCGACAGAAGCGAAGAGCTTGAAAACAGGTGATTTTATGCTGTCAAAGTAGGAAGAAGAAATTGAAGGAGAAGGAACTGAAGCACAGTGGTTGCCAGTGCGCTTGGGTAACTATAACGTAGAAAATGAATGGTTCATGGGAGGTGTTTTGGTTAATCAGGAAGGATGGTTGTTACGCTAGTGAATTGGTAGATGAGGAATTGAGGAACCGTTGCAGGAGCGATTTGGGCCCCCCCCCCCCCCCCCAGCGAAATGGGGCCCCCCGCCCCCAAAACGCTAGTGATTTGGACCCCCACATGGGCCCCATTTCGCTAGGGTTTTGGGGCCCCAGGAGGGCCCCCTTTGCTAACATATACGGTACATAGCATATACATGCACCACTTTGCCGTCTGAAGGTCTCATGCATGATGTCATTCAGCCTGCATGAACAACGTAAGTACACACGCATGCGTGCCACCTGCACACTCTCTCTAGTTATCCAGCTGCTATGAGTGTTACAGGAGAGACCGTAGAGTGGGACGAGTCTGCTTCAAAGTACTCGTATAGCGCTATTTGTGCTCTATCTGTCGGATGTGAGCAAGGAATACAAACGGGGACTTCGAAAGCGAGCAGCGTTTTTCAGTGTGGAAGCTGGCCATTTGTACTATGTAGGTGCATGGCAAAACTAAACAACGCCCAAGGATGGTCATTGAAAAGGAGGAAGACCAACTGAAAATTGTAAAGACCGTTCACGAAGAAGGTCATCTGGGTAGAGACAAAACGCTTGCTCAGATCAGCGACAGATACTACTGGCCTGAGCTGTACAATCAAGTGTGCTCCTACGTAAGTTACAATCATGGTTAAAGCATGCTTGTAGTTGATATTCTTCAACACCTAGATCAGTTCGTGTGAACGTTAAGTTGTCAAAGGATAATCCAAAGTTATATGCTGCAATAGGAGATAACTTAAGGACTCTTATTTTTGATCAAGGCAGGATGCGTTCCCATCTGCTATCCTGTTTTGAACAAAGTGAACTAGCACCATTTCCTCTAGCAACTACCACAACAGATACCATTAGGAGGTGTGCACTGCATGAGGCATCATGTCATTATCCTTCATTGTACTAGCAGAATGCCTGAATCAGGCAAAATGATTCAATGTGAAAATTGCTACCAATGGTACCACTATGTATGCGCATGCATCTATTAAAAAAAAAAAAGTGAAAGTGTTTGTTGTGATTTAAAGACAAATAGTTCTTTGGAAGACAACTAGATTCTGAGTTGTGTCTTATATGCATATCAGTACTGTCACACTTGCCCTATTTCGTACTTGCTATTCAATGGTTAACCTCAGGTACCGTTCGAAAATTACATGTAACTAGCTTCAAGACCCATGCATCCTATTCACCTGCACCCTATTTCTAAGTGTACATTATATGCACTGAACCAAAATGAATTAATGTGGGGGCCCTATTTCACTAATGGGGGTACCGAATCGCTAGTGAAATGGGGTCTTGCGGGAGTCCCAATTCCCTAGCGTTATTAGGCCGGCCGGCCCCAAATCGCTAGGGAAATGGGGCCAGGGGGACCCATTTATAGGGGGGGGGGGGGGGGGGGGGGGGGGGGGGGGGGGTGGCCTACATCGCTAGGACACC